>OY744614.1:12491092-12573592 GCA_963556255.1 Allolobophora icterica | reverse complement strand
ATGTCTGTGTGTCTGTCCGCGTGCCTGTCTGTATGTTTTTTCTGTAAGTCTGTCTGTATGTATGTCTCTGTCTGGCTGTCTGTCTGGATGTATGTACGTCTATTTGTCTTCATGCCTCTGTGTTTGTCTCTCCGTGTCCGTCTGTCTGTCAGTTTGTTTGTCTGTCTTTCTGTCTGTCTGCATGCCTCTATATAGGTCTTTCCGTTGCGTTCGTCCGTCTCTTATAAGACACTTGATTGAAGGTTCCAAGTGCTTTTAGCGCATCCGTTACCATGGATTCGTTTTTCGTCGCTTTCTTCACATCACCTCTCCCATTTCTTACCTTTGCAGATGCTATCATCGCATATACCCCTCTCTTTTCCTCTTCTATCTACTTTTTTTCGTCCTTAATGAACCCGGATTTATCGGACAATCGAAGTAATTACTCCGTTCTGTGATTGGCACTCAGGGTTTTAGTTTTATATCAAGTTCACGGATTAAAATCCGTTTTCATGGTTACTTTCTAACCGTATATCGCTTTTATTTGGAATGTCGCTGTAAAAGTTACAGTGTTACACAGTTACAGTTACTCTTCGTAACTTTGCTTTGAATACAGTCACATTTACACTGCGTAACTCGCTTAGAGTACCCTTACAGTTACACTAGTGCAACTGTTTTTGAGTATCGTTACATTTAATTAGCGTTACATTTGCACTGCGTAACTCGCTTTGAGCACCGTAACATTTACACTGTGTAACTCGCTTTAAGTACCGTTACATTTACACTGCATAACTCGCTTTGAACACCGTTACATTTACACTGCATAACTCGCTTCGAATACCGTAACAGTCACAGTGATTGGTAATTAATTATTCCATTGTCTTTTCAGCAAGCGAATTGGCAACGTCATTGGTCAGGAGTTGGCGATGCGTGACCTCAAGCCCTTAAGTTCCGCTACAGCGGTTTACGACACGACGGTCGTCTACGCCAGGAACAAGGCCTTCGAACCAGTCAAGGTCAACATCGTTCGTTCACCCGCCACCTCCGCAGTCACCGGCGCCAAGTCCGGCCAAGGAAAATGCGCTGCAGAAGCGCCGAGCGATTACGAATACGTCTGGGACAGCCCGTCCAATATGGCGTCGTCGGGTCACGTGGCCACCTGCCCGGTCGCTGGCAAACCAGTCGACAACGGCCCTGACCTGTTGAAGGTCACTTCCTGTACCGCCTCCACTTCCGCCACCCCGAGAGGGGCGACGGCGCAGCGATCCGTGACCCTGCCCAAGAAGGAGATGGGTAGACGGTTCGAGAGACAGGCTGGAACCCTGGGCCGCGGTGGGGCCACCAACGCCCTGAGGAAGCCAGAGATGGGCCCCGTCGCATGCTCCTCCTCATCCTCCTCTTCCGCCTCGTCGCCCCGCCCATCCAGACCGGCCTTCGATGCGACGGACTCTAGGGGGAGACCGTGCACAGTCGCCAGGAGTGGCAGCAGGGACGATGTGGTGGGGTCACAGAAGACTCTGCCGACAAGAGGTAGCAACGACCTCCTGGCGGCCAAGCGATCCGCACTTCCTCTTGCGGCCGATGTACCCCCACCGCTTGCGGTCAGGCAGCACAGGCGCTGCTAGGTCCGGCCATCGAGGGTGCGTGGCTTACCAAGAGTGACGGAATCGGTCCCCTTACCGTCTGTAGCTTTCTGTGCATCAACTGTTGGTCGATTTTGGCAAAGGCTGGCAATTTTTTTAGAGCTGGTATCCATGGAGATGGCCTGCCTTTGGTATCCAAGGAGATGGCCTGACGTTGGCATCCATGGCGATGGCCTGACGTTGGTATCAGTGGAGATGGCCTGCCTTTAGTATCCATGGAGATGGTTTGACGTTGGTATTCACGGAGTCGGCCTGACGTTGGTATCCATGGAGATGGCCTACCGTTGGTAACCATAGGTATCGCGTGACGTTGTTCACCATCGAGATATATCTTGACGTCAGTATCCACGTTGATGCAGGAACGTTGGTATCCAGGGAGACGTCCATGGCTTTGATATCCACGGAGATGGACAATTAGCTGACGCCTCAACCGTTCAACCAGACGAAAAACTGGGTTGCGGAGGGAGGGGAATGCCTGTGTTTCGCCACCTGGCGACAGGTTAGGTGATGAACGCATCGCAACGACCTCTGGTGTTTGGCATAAGGAGGCTCAGACGGTGAAACTATGTAGTTCAGCTCAAAGCTTTGTTTTCATTCTCTCGGTGTTCACACACGCATACATACATACGTACACGCACGCATACATATATATACATACAAACACATACACGCATACATGCAAGCAGAAATACAGGCATACATACTTGAATACACACATACATACATACATATATACATACACATATACTTTCAGGCATACGTACACACATACACACACATACACGTATTTACATGTTGGCATACATACATACATACACGTATACTTATGTGCATACATACTCTTGCATACAGGCATACATACATGCATACAAACATACATACATGCGTACATGCAAACGTACATACTTGCATACATATGTACATAATATGCAATATACGTACATATACTGCATGCACATACGCATGTATGATGATTATATGTACCGTTTATATATTCGTTAGGAATCTTGTCGTCCGATGTTCTGCAAAGAACGAAAGGAATAAAGAGATATTTCAAGGGCGGATCCAGAATGGGGCATTTGGGTTTCGGTCTATTGGCCACTGGGTAGTTCCCCCTCCTGCAGACCGGTTTCGGCGAGAGTTGAAATTTATAATCATGTGATGTTTAAGCGAAATCTCTGCCAATGTGGGACACAGGATGACAGAAGTCAAGAAAAGAAACAGACAGACAGACAGACAGACAGACAGACAGACAGACAGACAGACAGACAGACAGACAAAGAGACACAGAGGGGTGGAGAGAGAGACAGACAGACAGACAGACAGAGGGAGGGAGACAGACAGACAGAGACAGAGGGAGAGGTAGAGAGAGATGGGTAGGGAGACAGACAGACAAAGAGACACAGAGGGGGTGGAGAGACAGACAGACAGAGGGAGGGAGACAGACAGACAGAGACAGAGGGAGAGGTAGAGAGAGATGGGGTAGGGAGACAGACAGACAAAGAGACACAGAGGGGATGGAGAGAGACAGACAGACAAAGAGACACAGAGGGGATGGAGAGAGACAGACAGACAAAGAGACACAGAGGGGATGGAGAGAGACAGACAGACAGACAGACAAAGAGACACAGAGGGGATGGAGAGAGACAGACAGACAGATAAAGAGAGAGTGAGATGGAGAGAGAGACTTGAGATGGAGAGGAGAGAGAGAGAGAGGGAGGGAGGAAGGAAGGCAGGATGCCGATACCGATACTGGAGGAAAGAGATGGGTAACTTAGAGGGGAATTACCTTCCTCTTTCACCAGAGTCTCACTCCGTCATTATAATTATATACAATTGTGTGTATATGTATCTATTTATGTATGTATGTATATGCCTGAGTGTATATATGTATATTTGTGAATAGCCTTGCTTCTTGTTTAGAATAGACCGCAAAGTTTTTACCACAGGACCGACTATTGTCTGTTGCCCTTCTACGACTTGATCTGCAATTAATTCGCTGTGATCTTGAAATCGCCTCAAATGTCCGGTTTTTGCAAACCACAGACAGACAGACAGACAGACAGACAGACAGACAGACAGACAGACAGACAGACAGACAGACAGACAGACAGACAGACAGACAGACAGACAGACAGACAGCCAGACAGACAGACAGACAGACAGACAGACAGACAGACATACGCAAGAACGGATGGAAAGACATAAAAAGGCAGAGATGATATAAACGACATGTGAGTGGATCGAGGTTGAAACCTTTAATGCGCACTCATGGGTTACCAAATCGACCGTTGGCTGACTGACCGACTGACTGACTAACTGACTGACTGACTGACTGACTGACTGACTGACTGACTGACTGACTGACTGACTGACTGACTGACTGACTGACTGACTGACCGACTGACTGACTGACTGACTGACTGACTGACTGACTGACTGACTGACTGATAACCAAACACTATAGAAGTCATTTGATGAGATTAGAAAAGCTGCACAAATGCTATGATTCTGCCATCCAGGTTGGGATGCACTGCCGTGGATGGTTTGTTTAATTGTTAAGGAAAATCGCAGTCCATAACGATCCCACAGAAAGTTTTTAATGCTGAAATGTTGTTATCTTTCGGATCAGTTTTACACAGTAATGGCGCTTGTGAAATTTAAATGGACATCAAATATTTATAACAGTGTATTCAGAATTTAAAGTTGCGATCATTGTTAGTTTGTACCATAGATATGGTTTGTACTGAAGTCATTTAAAGTTTTGGTATAGCGCAATAACAACTATCTTTAACAGATTAATGATCTTTGAGTTGTTGCAAGATGGCGTCACGTAAACTTGAGTAAGATTCGATTAAATTTTCAATTCGTTCATTTTAATTAGGTCCTACAGTTAAGTCCCCTTACAAATACAATAACAGATAATACTAATTTATTAATCGTTGGAGAATTCATGTGTAAAGAAATCTATTCGTTCAGAAACTGTGATTTTGACTTTTATGTCTAGAAGACTTTATCATACTTGTTAGCCAAATCCATGTTAAATCCTTGAAAAGTTTAAATGTCTACCTCTTTAGGTGCACTAATTATCAGGGCCGGATTTAGCAGTCTTCCGCCTATAGGCCCACACTGAATGCAGACCCTTGCCAAAACTCAGCATATAAATGAAAGGTGGCCTATATTCATTCATTCATTCATTCTGAGATTTTGATATAGCGCCTCTTCAAGATACCTACTCAGAGGCGCTCCCAGCCCAGCCACAGTCAAAGAAGTGAGATTTGAGGGACTTTAAAAAAGCAGGCGAGTTTGACAGTGGCAGCAAGCGCAGGTTTAGAGGGAGGCAATTCCAGATGAAGGGCCCTACAACAGAAAAGACCCGACACTGTCTAATAGCAGTGCGAGCACGGGGAACCAGAAGCACCCCCTTGCCGAAGAGCGGAGAAAGATATTGCCGCCCTAGGCCCGGGCCTATAGCCTATAGGGCCTTGTGGTAAATCCGGTCCTGCTAATTATCCGCGGGTTTTATTTACTAATAAAGTAAACGACGCTTCAGTATTCACAAAGAATCGCATTGAAATGATGTCTTGAATTATACTGTGACACGTATTAAAAGGAAGAAAATGACTTATTGATTTTTCATTGCACTTCCAAATCATGAATGCACACGTCGTCGTTCAATTCGACAGACAGTTTGTGGACGTGGAGACAGATGGCGCGAAAGTAGGTCACAGGTAATAATTAGTAAGCTAAAAGTGTCCGTGTAGATATTTTTATCACTAAGTACAGGAAAGTAACGTAGTGGAGGTAATTCATCTTGCACGTTTGTGTGCTGTGATAGCTAAGAGGTATTGTATTTGTTGTTTTTGGACGTAACAGATTTTATATGGTGATGTCACACGTGAAATTTTCTTTTGATTCTGTTCGAGGGTGGGTGGCTGGCCAGTAGAAGAGATGATTGGGTTTTAAAAGAGATTCTGAAAACTGAGCGTTCTGAATTCTTGTGTTACGACTTTTTAATTTTTAACTTGTCACCTAAGTTCAGTCGTCAGGTTTTCCGAAGTTGTTGAAACCATGTTGGCTTTTATCTCTCTTCGACTGAATGTTGGAATTTCAACTATAGTTCCGTTGTCAGCTTGGATTTCTGCTTCCATACGAATTTGGGTTTTGTGAATATTTAAGGTCTAAGGCAGAGGTGGCGAACCTTTTTTAAGGTGCGTGCCAAAATGCTGCTAAATCACTTCACAAAATACTGTCGCGTGCCCATCGGAATATTGCACAGTATATAATTATTTTTCTCATATAGGTTTTACTTAACAAAGCGTAACAAAAATGAATTAAAGACGTTATTTCAAATATCGTTTTTGAATGGTATTAAAATAAAGTCCTTTAACAAAGAAAATGTGGATTCCTACAGGGATTTTGTATATCTAAGTTTAAAATTTTGGAGGACTCTCTGAATTCCGCGTGCCCAAAAATTCCATCGCGTGCCAGTTTGGGCACGCGTGCCATAGGTTCGCCATCCCTGGTCTAAGGAAAGAATTTTAAGTTCAACATAAGAATTTCTCTGGGTGTTTATGTAGCAGTAGCTATGCTGTTTAGCGACACATATTGTGAATATCAGTTACGTTGAAGTAGACCTTACGCCTCACAGAAACTGGAGTTCCAAGATCCGTCGATTGGTCGTGAATGACAAATATATAGCTGATTATAGCAACGTTTTAAAGGTGTCTAACGGGAACCGTAAATTTTATGTAGCATCGTTTAGTGTTTTATGGATTCAGTTATGTACAAGTAGATCTTACGCTTTATACACTGTGTCCCGATGAAAAGTAGACCCCAAGAAAAAGTGTCATAACTCGGCCAAAACTTGTAGCATTTGCCTGAAATTTTAAAAACAACAACAGTAGCCATATTACCACCATATACTAACGCCGTTTGGAAATGTTGGTGAGTTTGTCAAGTTTATGAACGTTATGAACGTTTGAGATGCAGTACTGAAAAGGGGAAATTTCCAACATACAAGAGCCATAAGGAAGTGAAGTTAAGCTACGGCTGGTGTTCAAAATGTCTCCTTGTTCAAGGACACACGACCGTAGACGTGGACGCCACTGTTTGATGGCCCGGTTGATGATCACGTGGTGAAACAGCTGCCACTCTTCAATCAGACGCCCCTCAGGTGATCGACGTCACGAATGCGGGAACGATAAACGCGCTCCTTCAGTACACTCCAGGTTTGATTGTCAACTGGATTGAGGTCTGGACTGTTGGGCGGCCACAGTTGCGGGGATATAAAGCCGGGTGTCTCCCGGGACAGCAGAGCAATGCTCGGTGCGTAGGGGCACTGTCTTGTTGAATGTGAAGTAGCCGCCCGATGAAAAGTAGACCCCTAAACGCCTGGCAAAAATTTGTATGTTGGAAATTTCCCCTTTTCAGTACTGCATCTCAAACGTTGATAAACTTGACAAACTCACCAACATTTCCAAACGGTGTTGCGATTTGGTGGTAATATGGCTAGTGTTGTCGTTTTTAAAATTCCAGGCAAATGCTAAACGTTTTGACCGAGTTATGACACTTTTTCTTGGGGTCTACTTTTCATCGGGACACAGTGTACAATAATGTTTACAGCAATCTGGCGATTGAGAGCGACTGGTGAATATGTTACAGAAAATGACTGCCTTTTAAAGGTCTCTCTCTTTTTCTCTATCCATCCCTCCTCTCTATATATCTCACTCTTTCCCCATCATCTACTGTTCGGGATCTTGGGAGTCATCCTTGATCCAACGCTCCCCTAAAACCTCAGATTTCCGCCATTTCTCTGGCGTGCCTGTTTCACCTCAGAAGTATCCAACAGCTTTGACCAAGTCTGGATTCTGCATCATCGAAACACTGTTACACTGCCTTATTCTGACGTGACTTGACTACTGCAACTCTACACTCTGTGGTCTTCCTGAATGCACACTGCTTCCTCTAATCAGAATACTGCATCAGGTTGCAAGACTGTGTGTTGGACTCTCCTACCGCGACCATATCACCTGCTCTTCACCCTCTAACTGGCTTCCTGTCTGTGAGCGTGCCCTCTTCAAGCTGGCACTTCTCATGTACAGAGCACGTGCAGATCATCTGCCATCCTACTTGTCTTCCATTGTCACACCTTGCAACTCTGTTAAAGGTCGCTTCTCTCTTCGACCAGCATCTGCTGGAAAGTATGTTGTTCCTGGTATACGTCTTGTCTTTGGCCGGCGTTCATTCACAGTTGCCGGACTTTCCACCTGGAACCGTCTACCGCGTCATGTTCACAACTCTCTCACCGAGACTGGCTTTCGCTCTAAACCGAAAACTTTCCTCGTCCAGTCAAGCTATGGCTCTTAATGGCTGCCCGGCTTCAATGTGCACTTCGGAACTTTGTAAGGAGGGCTTTGTCAATTAACAGTCGTATTGTATTGTATTATTGTATTTTTTGTATTTAGCGACATCTTGCGGATGTCAGTTACGTTGAAGTGAACTTTACTCTTCGTAGGAGCGGCGTCTTTATCTCGCGATTAAACGGGACTAATAAATATGTAGCTAAAATAGCTGCGTATTAAAGGTGTCTAACTGGATCCATGGATGTTATATACCATTGCTTAGTATTGAGCGACATCAGTTGCGTTGACGTCGTAATGGTAATCTCCAATCTTCTAAACATCTTGTGGGTTAACCGTTACACCTTAACCTACTTAGGACATGAACGGTTTGTTATAAGCTAGCGATTTTTTTAATCCAAAGGTTTAACGTCATCATTTGACATCATAGGTCGTTGACGACAATTCAATAGTATGCACAATACATTTAAAACAGAATTAACAGTGTTCAACAAACAACATTTAGTAGTGTCAAAACACCACCTTACAATGTTTATAATTGTCATTTTTTTAACATCATAAATTATATATATTTATATATATATATATATATATATATATATATATATATACAGTTAATAATTTCAGTTATACTTGCATCATGAAAAGACAATCTTTAGTGCACATTAGACAACATCTTGCAGTAATTGGTATACACAAGACTTTTAAAATATAAAATAAATTAAATTAATGTGTGATGAACATTTATAATGTACATGAGATTTGTACTATAGTTATTCAATTATAAAATAGTCTTATTATCAAATGTTCAATATATATTATTATGACATGAAAGTTTTTATTTATTTTTAACATTTTTTACATTTTTTAAGCTAGCGATTGAACGCGATTTGTACATATGTATGTGAGAGTGGAAGCGTTTTAACGGTGTCTAACAGGAGTGGATTTAATGCAGCAGTATTTAGTGTTTAGCGATATCTTGTGGATGTCACTCCATGTAATCTTTCCCTACGTACGACGATCCATTCAATTGACGTAGCTGCCGAATATTATTATTAATCCAAAGTTTAACGTCGTCTTATGACATCATTGGCCGTTGACGACAATTCAAAAGTATAATTCACAATTCACAGGTAACGAGGTACTTATAGCATCCGAATTACACCTTTTAAAGGCGTGAAACAGAGCCTACAATATCATTTATGTCACACCATATAAGGCAATATATCTAATATTGTCTAAGCTACATATAGCGTTAGAATGTTTCGGTTTAATTTAAACAGTATTTCGCAATATTATTATTATTATTATTATTATTATTATTATTATTATTATTATTATTATTATTATTATTATTATTATTATTATTATTATTATTATTATTATTATTATTATTATTATTATTAAGGAGGTTTTATATAGCGCCCCTTCAAGGTGATCTACTCAGGAGCGCTCCTAGTCCAACCACGGCTAAAGAGAGTAGTTTTCAAGTTTGTAAGAAACAAGGTAGTGTGAGTCGTAGGGACCAAGCGGAGTGCAACAGGAAGGCCATTCCAGGTTGCGGGGCCAGTGACCGAAAAAGAACGGCGCTGCATAATGGCTGTCCGCGTGCGGGGGACCAAGAGCTCGGCCTGGTCAGCCGAGCGAAGAGCAGATCGCCGCAAAACCCCCGAGGTAGGGCGACACAATTCCCGCAGGTATGGGGGGGGGCAAGTCCCTCCAGACAACGCCTAACTAGTGCAGAGACCCTATAGGCAATACGCAGCGGGAAAGGGAGCCAGTGCAGAACATCCCGCATATAAAGAGAAACCTGGCCAAATCTGGGATGCGACCAATAAGACGTGCGGCTGAACGCAAAATGGTCTAAGTGGCCACCATATGTAGCTGAGAGGAGCAGCGTTTTAAAGGTGTTTAATTCAGTCGTAGATTCATTGCAGCATTTAGCATTTTGCGACATCTTGTGGTTGTGGGCTTCGTTTGCGTAGGCTTGTAAAACGACTTTGAGTCATGAAGAAGATGATTACCGTCGCCCTGCTCCTGTTATCACGCTTGGGACTGGCACCGCCAGAATTAAGGCAGTGGCGGAATTTCGCAGACTGGTCTTGAGTAGCTTAGATCACACTGTTATCCCTGGTCAGAAGGAGAAGAGAAGTCTCTTAAGCTAGCCATAAAGGCAGCCATGGGTATGAAGTGTTAACGACTTTATTTTCGCAACCCATACGATGACAGTGTCTAGTCCCCTCCCTCGCCGTCTGATCTCCCCTCTTACAGTGTACAGTCAATACACTCATTATGGTTGAGTTGGCTATGGGGCGTAGTTGGAGAAGAAATTGTGCTCTGGGGAGGATTTGAACCCCTCTCCCTCGGCTGATATTCCAGTACGCTAACCACTAGACCATCACTTATCGCTGGTTAATGTGACTGCTGCTCTCCTGGCCATGATTGTTACCATTACTCTATCCCACATATCGCAAGCCGTACTGTAATGTCGACTATAGCTACTACGCAACATACTATCCAGTTTCTTTCGAGTCTTTTCGACGTTTTATTGTCCATCTGTTCATTTATGAAGCGGATTTAAAAAAGTCGTCGACGACGCATGCGTGTTCCGTATATGTCAGGCGAGTCGAATTTTTATTGCGCCAGAGTCTTCCGTTTCAATCTGTTGATGCCAAACCCGCACCGAACCTCATCAGATCTATGACTGGTTCTGATTCATAAATTCCTCTGTCTGCCATTCCGCTCTCGAAGCACCGACGATGGTGGTCACGTGCCACCGCCATTACAGTCGCATTAACCAGCGATGGTCGATGGTCAAGTGGCTAGAGTGCTGGACTGTCAGCCGAGAGGTCGGGGGTTCAAAACCCCATCAGAGCAGAAATTTTATTCGAGATTTCTGCCCCACCTGCCCTCTATAGCCAACTCAGATATAATGAGTGCAATGACCGTGCACTGTAAAAGGGGAGATCAGACGACGACGAGGAGGACTGGACACCGTCCATCGTATGCCGAGGCTGAGAAAATAAAGTCGTGAACAGCACTTCATACTCATGGCTGCCTTCATGACCGGGATAGCTATGGCACTACGGTTTAAGTTCTTCAGGACATGACTGAGAAATTCCGTCACGGTCTTTATCTTTGCGGTGCCAGTCCCAAAGCGTGGATACAGGAGGAGGAGGGCGTCATTAATCGTCTTCTTCGCGACAAAGCGTCGCTTAACAGTAACTAGTCAACCTTAAAGTCCTCACTCCGCTACTTAGTGTGGGATGGGCGCCGGTAATCTCTGCCAACACATCGTTCTTATTGTCGAAATGTAAGCGTGAAAATAGTTGAATCATCTTGCATCTTTTTTTCACATTGTTGCGTCTATTTAAACATTGTATGTTGAATAAACGACTATTATATTGTAGTGTATTGTGTCCTGTCGTTTTCGCTTGGTGTCAGTCCGAAGCCTACGTACTTGGTATACGACGTCAACACCCACAAGATGTCGCTAAACAATAAATATGCTGCTGCATTAAATCTACGACTGGGAGTTAGACACCTTTTAAACGTAGCCAATTTCAGTTACATATTTTCCGGTCGCGTTCAATCGCCAAGTACTTCTTATCTCCTTGTGTAGGCTAAGGTCGACATTAACCCCAAGATGTCGGTAAATAACTACTAGAAAAATCGACGACTTTTTTGTCCAGTTGGACACATTTAAAACGCCCTCATTGTCATTCTCATAATCGCGTTCAACCGTTAGTTGTAAAAATTTATAACTATACAATTTATAACTATGATAAGAATCTCATGCCAAAAGAGTTTTGGATTTAGACTCAGGTGAAATTACAGTTCTCTTTTTTCAAATGTTAAACATATGACAAGGAAATATTATTGCAAGTATTTTCATAAAATTGTTTGATTGCATTAAATGATAAATTCTTGAAAATATAAAAGCAGAATAAAAATCTCTTGTCATAATTAGAGGTGTTGTAAATTTACAATCAAAACTATTTTAAAATCTAGATTAAGAATTTCATGTACGCTATGAATGTTCATTAAGAATGTTTCTGTTGAACTCAATGAAATTTATTGTGTATGAAAATTGATGCAAAACAATGTGTAATTTGCTTCAAAGATCATCTTATCGCAACACAAATATCATAGGCAAGGTGTAATTTGTGGGGGTACGAGGGGTACCCGTACCCCCACTTTTTGGACTGGGGGTACCGTACCCCCACGTTTATAACAATGCCAGTCAATATTTTATTATTGTACCTTGCCAGAGATCGCGGTCTCCGCCTGGCTTCGTGTATGTAAGAAATTGATACCCCCCACTTTTTAGACCAAAGTTACGCCTCTGATCATAGACATTATTGGATGTATTATTTCATATTGTTAAAGAATGAATTGTTTAAACAATGAATTAATGAAATTGTAAAGTATTGTTTAAACACCTTTAAATGGTGTCTGTTGGACTCTGTAAATTCTTTGTTTTCACTGTATTGTACATAATTTTTAGTTGACGATATTAAACTTTGGAATAAAATCGCTACTTGACTACCTGTATAGCAGCGTTTAAAAGGTGTCTAATTGGAACCTTTGTTTTTTTATAGCAATGTTTCGTGTTTAGCGACATCTTGTGGATATCAGTTGCGTTGACGTCGCAATCATAATTTCCAAACTTCTAAAGCCTGATCGCGAGCACTGCACCTTACCTTTCAACTGAGCAACTTGTCCAAAGTCGTAACGCAGTGCCAGTGGCTTGAGGTAGATTCGAACCGCGACCCTCCAGTTACAAGGCCCAGAACATACCGCTACACCACCGCGCTCCGTCGACGTTGTCTTTCGTAGAAAATGCAAAGGTTTCAAAGATCCAGAGATTATTATTATTATTCCACAGTTTAACGTCGTCCTATGACATCAAAGGCCGTTGACGACAATTCAGATCATACACAGTACAGTAAAATGAAGTTATAACATCCGTAAGACACCATTTAAAGGTGTCAGAAGTTCAGAACTGAATTTATAATGTCATTAGTGTTCATTTCTTAACAAAATAAGACAAAACAGCTAATAATGTCAATTATACATGAACTGTGATAAGATATTTTAAATAATATTTTGCATCAATTATCATAAAACATGAAATTTTAAATGTACAAGAAAAATTCTTGATGAACATTCTTAGTGCACATGGCATTCTTAATCTATTTATTTGAGCAGTAAAAAAGTTTTATTACAAGTTTATAAGACAAGTAATTTGCGTATTCATGAGATTCTTATTCTATTTCTGTATTTTCAAGAGTTTCAATCAATACAATTAAACAGTAATAAAGAAGAAAATTTGTAACAACTAAATTACATTTCTTTAACATGTGATACAGTCTTGATAATAATAGAGAACCACCACTTCAATCCAGATTCTCAATCTACCACTTCAATCTTCAAATTATTTATATTTGTCATACATGCAACCATTTCACTAGACTCTCATTCACTGGCAAATGTTTACATAGTATTTGTTGTAATCCAGAGATTCAACGCGATTGATGAATATGTAGCAAAGAATGACACGTTTTAAAGGTATCTAACTGCAGTAGGACATTTGAACGTATACTCGAAGGTAGAGAATAGAACTGCCGTCGTCGATTTAATGCAGCAGTATTTTGTGTTTAGCGACATCTTGTGGTTACGTCGATCCAATCTGCGCCGTAACAAAATAATGGACAAAAAGGACAAAAAAGACGCGCAGGACAAAAGCGCGCCGACAAAAGCGCGCCGACAAATGCGCGCAATGATAACAACCCCGACAAATGCGCGCAAGACAAAAGCGCGCAAATTTAGAATATTACACCCATTGTTTATTAATGGTCAATAAAGCACCACCTAACTTGATAGGTAGGCTACAACCATAGACCCGTGCAAGTGGAACGCAATTGAGGTCCAGTTAAATCATTATCGACAAGACTTTAAATAAATTATTTGCATAGCATCCGCTGATTTTCTTTCATGTGTTTTTTTTCATTTTCATATCTTTTATGTTTTCTCGCCTTTAATTGCATCAAGGAATCTCGCAGTCTATTCTTTTTTGTATTGTGTCTTCAATTTTTTCATGTCTTCTCGATTTGATCCATAATTGCGATCCGCTTGGCTTATTTATTGCATGCATATATAGGACACAATTTCATTAGCTTCGTAAAAAAGAACTGCCATGGAGGGAGTTTTTGTTTTAATTAGAGCCCTACATATGAATAACATTACTTGATGAATTTACACGGATATTTCTAGTATATTTTACACTTTTATTTCTATTATATTTAGTATTTCTTAGTGTCCTATTATTAAACTACTATCAAACAACTTATGCTTTAAATTATCTTGTCCTGCGCGCTTTTGTTACTGCGCGCTTATGTCGGCGCGCTTTTGTCGCCGCGCATTTGTCCTGCGCGCTTTCGTCGGGTTACCGATCTAATCCTACATACTAAATATTGAAGGTCAATCTAGCAGTTGAACGCGATTGCTAAATATGTTGGTGAAATATGTTATTGAAAGAGACGACGTTTTAAAGGTGTCTAAATGAAATAATGTTTATTATACTTGTTTTGCGATAAGATTTTTTTTGAGGCAAGTTAAGCACTGTTTTGCAGCAAATTTCTAACAAGAGATACAGTAGGCCTATGTTTAAATTTAAAAGAAACATTCTTAATGAACATTCATAATATACATGCTTAGTATTAAACGACATTTTCTGGATATCAGTTTCGTTGACATCGACCTAACCTTTCATAATTATAGGATGGTGGTGATTCATTGAATCTAGCGATTCCAGTGAATGAGTTTACAGATGTCTTATGACAGCAAAGGTTCTTTTACGTTTTCCCTTTGTTGTTAATTTCGTGGTGGATGTCTTTATACGGTTTCCTTAGTTTTCAGCATGAGTTGTTCGGTGTTTCACCAACGTAGCGATTGAACGCGATTGGCAATTACTTAGGTGCCAATGTCTTCCTTCTTCTAGTGTACGGTCATTGCACTCATTATATCGGAGTTGGCTAGGGGGTCAAATGAAGCAGATACTATTTCTGAGGCTTTTGTCCTATATATAGGACGCGATTGGTAAATATGTGGCTGAGAAAGACGGCGTTTTAAACGTCGTGTATAAATGGAACCGTCGGTTTATGTAGCACTGGGGTTGGACGCCCTCTAGCGATCGCGCGCTGCCGTGGGTCTTCGTAGGAGAAGGGAACCAGTTCAATGTGCTGCCAAGCTTTATCCCCATAGTACACAGGCGGTTTGACCTGCAGGCGCTCACTAACAGGAGGCTGGCTAATTGGATTAAGTTTGTTCCTTTCCTTCAGCTGCACGGGGTTCATTGCTGGAAATGGAGCTACCAGGACTTCAGGAGTGGCATCCGCGGTCCTCGGGTGGAGGACGGTTGTCGTTCTTGACGACGCACCATGATTCGTTTTGAACCACTGGCAGACGGAATTGTGGTTTCTTCTGACATACACCTGACACGGCAAATACACCAGAGCTTGATATCTCTTCGTCTTCTTCTGGGGTTCGAACCCACTTCGCCCTTCTTATCCATTACCACTTTTCCTCACCCCTTCAGCTAACACAGCCATCATTTCTGGGTGCCTACGAAGCATATCTTGTATCAATCAAGGGTCAGATAAGATCCAGCTAGGAAATCTTCTTGTTTTAAACTCATTTCTATTGTTCAACAGAAATTATATGAAGTACAGAAATAATCTCGATTATCAGTCAAATTAAATGTTCGTAAACTTATAAAATTATCACTACTTCTTGCGTACCATGCGTTTGCAACTACAAGCGGTTCAACATAGTAAATATGTAGCGGTGATGGTACCGTTTTAAAGGTGCCTAAATGCAGTACTGAATTTATAGTTTAGCGACATCTTGTGAATTAACGTCAACATAGGACGTCGTGTAGAGCGAAATATAGTGATTGAACGTTGCTGGTGAATATGTAGCTGCTTTTGACGACTTTTAAAGGTGTCTAACTTCAGTCGTAGATTTAATGCTGCAGTATTTATTGTTTACCGACATCTAGTGGGTGTTGACGCCGTTTATTTAGGCTTGATTACATACTGTTAAACGAAGCTGGGTCATGAAGAAGACGACTAACGTCGCCCTCCTCCTCTATTCATGATTGGGACTTCAGTTTGTGTGTTTACGTCTCTTATGCTTGAGTTGCATAGGCGAAGTAGTTTACGATTTATATAGCGCTGTTAATTTCATAAGTTGCGCATGCGTTTAAACTAAACCTGATTCGAAATCAAAGCAATTAAAACGCACATTAAAGGTGTTTGCCGACAACATTTTACCGCTGATGCATTCCTCCAGATTCTGCTGCAGAGTGCAGGTCAGAATGTTGTCGTTGTTGCAACGGTTGTCGCCTTTAATGCAACTTCAACAACGTTTATTGTTCTGTGCGCGTTTCTCACAACTCCTGTCAGAGGGTGCAACTTCACCATATGCACATGAAGCCACTGGTTCAGCAGCACTCCTCAAGTGTCGTCTGGTATCTGGACCTCTTGCTTCCGCTTATGGATCCAGGGTTTAACGACTTGTCACTGCAAGAAAGACCGTTGACGCAAGGAGAAACTATTTTGGCAATATACAGCTTTTGTGGCTTTGTCCTTTGTATTGGAACCGTGGGTTTACGTAGCATTGCTTAGTATTTAGTGACATCTTTTAGACGTCAGTAACGTTGAAGTCGGTATCACCATTTGATCAGTGACAATTTGCCGATTAGCCGCGACTGGCGAATATATAGCTGTGAAATTACGCGATTTAAATGTGTCTAATTGCAGTCGTGTATTTAATGCGACATCTTTTGCGTCTCAGCTATACGTTGAAATCGACCATACGCTTCATACCATACCGTACAAACTTATCTGGCGATTTCTTTTATTCTAAAGTTTAATGTCGTCATGTGATTATGGCATCAAAGGCCGTTGAACGCAACTAGTGAATGGATCCAGAGTTTAGCGACAACTTGTGGCATCAAAGGCAGTTGACATCGACAGAAATTAACGCGACTGGTGAACGTGTAGCCGAGAATGGCGGCGTTTTAAAGGTGTCTGCTATTCGTGGTTTCAGGTTAACGACACTGTGTGATAAGAAAGGTAAATAGCGTCACCCTCCTCTGTCATCAACTCTTTGGACTGGCACTATCTGGTACTAAGGCACGAACGTGTAGTGGCGGACTTTCTAATGGGGATTTTGTGTTGCATTGTTTAGTGTTTAGCGACATCTTGTTATCCATAGCCTTTACCATAAATTTTATTGATTCCATCAATGCGGAACAAATTTCTAAATGCAAAATGTAAATTCAGAAAATAATGAAAACACTGGGAATATAAAATCCCTTAACGGAACAAGTTCCGACTATCAGGGTCACACAATCATCATATATTACATAAGTGGTAGAAGTAAATGAAATATACAGCATTCTCCTGGAATCAGGGGCGTAGCAATGGGTTGTGCAGGTTGTGCAGTACACAAGGGCCCCCGGCGGTCAAATGGGCCACTGGCAGCTAGTGGAGTTATTTTTTCACCTAAAAGTAAATCTACATGTACAGCAAGTTAGCAACAGCGTACACAGTACTACACACTCAAATGACTCGACGCAATAGTTTAATTGGCTGAATCTGATTATCTGAACCTGGAATGTCCAAATGCATGATTTAGTAAACAACGGGTGTGCCATAACAATATTCTTTACTCTATGCAATCTTTGGACGGAAGCAGTGGCGTAGAAAGGTTTTTTATACGTAATCAAAACTACTTCCGTCCAGAGGCGTAGCAATGGGTACATGTACAGCAAGTTAGCAACAGCGTACACAGTACTACACACTCAAATGACTCTATGCAATCTTTGGACGGAAGTAGTTTTGCTTACGTTTCGTTATTTGAGAAATATGCAAATATCGCAAAAGCGCCAAGCATTATATGCACAGCGTTTTTTCAGCGTTCTTTTGTTTCAAATCGAAGGGGGTTCAAGGGGCCCATCATCGGAGCTCTGCACAAGGGCCCCCAAAAACCTTTCTACGCCACTGGCTGGAATCTAAAACAAAGCTTAACTGGCTAACTAACACGCACAGGATTAGCATGTCGTAGGCCTACTACTTTTAATCAAGTAGGAATGCAGTCTACGGTTAAATAGGTTAAAGTTAATTAAGCATCGTAAGTTCTTATGAATATTATTTCAGGCTTGCGGTCCGGCACTTCTACCTGAAAATTTCCGAGTATTAGGCCTAGTACGAGAGTATACATATATATATAGGTCTATAGTTTCCCGAGGAGTGCACAGCATAAGGTTTGGTGTAAGATGTACATTTAAAGTTGATATTGAAATTTAAATGTCAAATTTAAATGATGAAGGAAGTTGATTATACGTGCATGTCCGCATGAACTCAATGGTTTGTTGAGTAGTTATTTGATCAAATCTTACAATAAGTGTTCGTTGGTATGCAGAGTCGATATTAGGAGAAAGCTGTGAAAGGCCAGCTATGATACGAAGAGGTTTGTTTTGAAGGATCTTTAATCGTTTCACCCTGGTTGAAGCCCATATTATATTGCATTTGGTGAGATATTGATGAACGATTGAATACTATAGACTAATACGTATGTAGGTGGGCAACAGGTTAGCGATCCGAGATAATCTGCCTACATTCTTCGCAACGTTTACCGAGATATTTTCAATGTGATCATTTCATTTCTAAGAATATTATTGGTCAACATCAACTTGTTAATGTCAGTTACGTTGAAGGCTACCTATCCCTACGTAGTCAAAATTCTCAACAAGGCTGTGAATTGAACGCGATTGGTAAATATATAACTGAGACTTGCATCGTTTTAAAGGTGTGTAACTGTAGTCGTTGATTTTAAGTAGCAGTATTTATAGTGTAGCGACATCTTGTGAATATCAGTTCCGTCAACGTCCCCTTACCCTGCATAGAAGTTTTCATCGGTCTATCGATTAAACGTCGAAAACGTAGTTAAGAGAAGCGGTGTTTTAAAGTCTCTAATTGCAGTCGTGAATTTAATGCAGCAGTGTTTAGTGTTCCGACATCTTGTGTTCAAAATTACGCTTTATACAATGTGAGGAATAAATCCAGCGATTAGTTGAAGTAGTTTCAGTTTAACGATACTGTTTGATAACGAAGATCATTAGCGTCGAAGGAAAAAGACACAAAGGCAGACCAAGACTACGCTGGATAGATAATATAACTGTGGACTTAACATCACTTGGACTAACACTAAGGGAGGGCATTGGACTTGAAAAATTACCGAGGAGGTCATTTATTTATAGCCATCGCCGCCAAATGGCTGGCGTCAGTTACTGATGATAATGATTGTTTATTATTTATTGCCTTCTTGTAGATATCAGTTGCGTTGACGTCCACCTTACTTTCATGCAGTACCGTAGGACCCATTAGATTTAGCGATTGAACGCAATTGGATATATATATATATATATATATATATATATATATATATTCGAGTGGCGCTTTAGAAGTTTGGAAATTACACAAAATTGAAAATTACGGTTATACATATATATATATATATATATATAACCGTAATTTCCAATTTGTGTAATTTCGAAACTATGGAAATCGCGCTCAATCTCTGTATTTATGCGAGTTGTTTTTTTTCAATGAAAGACAACGGTGTTGTGACGGTGTGTTGTGGACCTTGAAACCGGATATATATAGTTGTACATAGATAGCTGTATAATGTGTTTTTGTGTGATTGTGTGTGTGTGTGTGTGTGTGTGTGTGTGTGTGTGTGTGTGTGTGTGTGTGTGTGTGTGTGTGTGTGTGTGTGTGTGTGTGTGTGTGTGTGTGTGTGTGTGTGTGTGTGTGTGTGTGTGTGTGTGTGTGTGTGTGTGTGTGTGTGTGTGTGTGTGTGTGTGTGTGTGTGTGTGTGTGTGTGTGTGTGTGTGTGTGTGTGTGTGTGTGTTTTTGTGTGCTTAACCAGAGGCGCCTGCAGCGTGACGCACTTTACGCACGTGCGTCCACTCACCAAATCAAATCCATACAAGGAATAGGCATCGCATCGATATTTTTGTTAAACGGCAATACTGCATATTAAAACATTGGATGCTATCTAAATTGATTTTTTAAGCTTGTCACTAATCGCTACTCCAATTTTCCTACTTATATCTATGGCAGCAAAGCGGGCAAGCGGTCATATCATTTGTTTTTCGAGAGGGATGTGCCTCCAATTTGTTAAGCCTGTTTGCGCCCCTTTGTTTAACTACCATTCTGCGTGGGTGACGTAGGCGGAGTAGCTTTAGATTTATATAGCGCTCTTCAATTTCAATATGCTGCAGCGTGTGATGAGTGCAATACCATCTTCCGGATGTTTTTCGTTCTCCTGCTGCCTCGAAATGGCATGATCCGCGTTTATTTCAGATATAGGTGCTATATAAGTATTCTTGTGTGTGTATGTATTTATGTGCGTAGGTATTTATACAAGCAGACATGTATCACATACGTGTGTAACTGTTTCTGTATTTATGCGGCGCAAGGAAGACAGACCATGCAAACGCTAGCCATGCACAACAAATACCTCTCTTGGTAAATGTCTGGCTCAGAATGACGCGTTTTTAATGTATAACTGGATCCGTGAATTGTTGTTTATTCCGGATATTTCTATAGCGCCTCTCGAAGTCAACTACTACTCAGAGGCGCTCCCGACTACAGCATTTGATACTGTGCCGGAATTTTCATGCCGAAGCGCCACGAGCAATTGCGAGTGAAGGACTTGCCCAAGGTCCGTACGCAGCGGCTAAAGTGGGATTCGAACCTGCAACTCTCCGGTCACAAGGCGCCGAACTTGCCACTGAGCCACCACGCTCCACATTGTAGCATTGCTTAGTAATTAGCGACATCTTCTGGATATCAGTTGCGTTGACGTTGTATCGTAATCTCCAAACTTCTAAACTCTAGCGACATCTTGTCGGTTAACGTCGACCTTAACCAGCCTAGGGGATAATTCCATCGAAGGTCACCTAGCGATTGAACGCGATTTGATATTATGTAGCTGGGAGGGGCTGTGTTTTAAAGGTGTCTAACTGGAGTCGTAGATTTAAATTTGCAGTATTTAGTATGTTTCGACATCTTGTGGGTATCTGACCCGTTAACGTCGACCTTACTCCATATAGCAAGTGTATGGATAGGATTCACTGATTGAACTTGTTTTAGACACATCTTGTGGATCTCAGTTGCGTTGACGTCAATCTTACCTTTAGTATAAAACCGAGGTAATAATGAATAATACGAATCTAGCGATTGAACACGATTGGTGAATATGTAGCTGAGAATGGTGTTTAACTGCAGTCGTGAATTTAATGTAGTAGTATTTATAGTTTAGCAACATCTTTATGGATGTGGGTGCCATCAACGTCGACTGTATCCTTCAACTAGATCTAGCGATAGAACGCGATTGGTAAATATGTAGTTGTGAATGATTGCGTTTTAAAGGTGTCTAACTGCAGTCGTAGACTTAATGCACTGGTCTGTACTATTTTGCAACATCTTATGCGTGTCTGACCCGTTAATGTCGACTTTACTCCAAATAGCAGGACGTATAGCCTACGTCCGCGACCACATGACTTTGCCCTGCATCCCAAGGACGATACTAATTTTATTTCTTGGGTTCTTTCCGGTGCCATAAACTAGAATCCAGTTTCTCCATAATTCATTTTTATTTACAGTGTCGCGACTCTTGATTTAATTATCCTAAACTTGTATTTTATACCATGTTGCGGAGTGACAACGGAGTTAACAAGCGAATATTAATATAATATGATTCATATCGCATCTCTAGTTGATTCACTCATTGAGCGCGACTGGCGAATATGTAGCTACGATCGTCGCCATTTAAAGGTGTCTAGCTGCAGTCGTAGATTTAATGCAGCAGTATTTATTGTTTACTGACATCTTGTGGGTGTTGGCTTCGTTTACTTAGGCTTAATTAGTTATATTCAAACGACGCTGTGTCGCGAAGAAGACAATAAACATCGCCATCCTCCTCTATCCACGCTTGGAACTGGCATCACCATAATTAACGTTGTGGTGGAATTGCTGCAGAACTTAGACCGCGGTGCCATAGCTAACCCCGGTCGGTAGCAGAAAGGCAATCCCTCAAGCTATAGCCTGAAAGGCAGCCAGGCCCCATTCCAGGTCGCTTGGCCAGAGTCAGAGAAGGCACGGTATTACCGGAGAGCAGTCCGCGCGCGGAGGACAAAGGAGCTCAACCTGCACTGCACAGCGAAGTGATAAGGACTCTGGACAGCCACAGTGGAGCAGCAAAGTTTCCGGAAGTAAAAGGGAGCCGTGCCCTTATGCCACCGCCAAACCAAACCAAAGACCCGATAAGCATTGCGCCGCGGGAAGATGAGCCAGTGGAGCACCTCCAACATGTTCTCCGAGATCCGGCCAAACTTAGGAATTCGACCCACCAGCCGGACAGCCATGTGCAGGTCCCGATTGACTTTTGAAATGTTGCGCTTTTTACTTTGGATTAAGATTATGATCCGCTTGGCATATAAAACATTCTTGAAAGGATCCTAGATCTACCAATCGAACGCGATTGCAATTTATATAGCTGGAAGTAACTGCGTTTTAAAGGTGTTAACTGGTATATGACATACAGCGATCTGTTTCACTTTTGCTGCCCTATTAGTGTTCAGCTATGCATTGCAAAGCCCACGTCTCATCCTTAGCAGAGGTGGCGACAGAAATTCCGGGGCCCAGCAGTCACGGGCCTCTAAGTTACCTGCAGGCTTTATGAGAAAATTAAAAAAACAAATTTAAATTTGAAAAGTGCGGGTACGAACGTACGATATTATATTTATATATAGAACTATGATTTTATTCAGTAATATTATATTTAAAAATGCATATAAATAACACACTTTGTATAAGTGATTATAATATTTTTCATTAAGGATTGTTTGTCGCCCGGGCCCATAAAAATCGCCGGACCCGTGGGCATTCCACTCCCTGCCCCCTCCTGACTGGTTGTCATATTCATACTGCCATTTATTAATTATATAATCTTTAATTAAGGAATATATTTTATTTTATTTTATTAACTTTGTATTTAGCGACATAATCTGTATATGAATTGCGTTGACGTCGACCTATCCCTTCACCCGAGACGCGTATGAAATGCAGCGGTTATTATTATTATTCCAAAAGTTTAACGACATCTTATGGCTACATAGGCCGTTGACGTCTTTACAGTTTTTTATATATTTCAGTTCATGTTCGTATAACTTTCATTTATCAGTTTCTTTCTTTCTGTTTTCTTTCTTTCTTTTTTTCTTTCTTTCTTTTGATTGTCTCATCGTTTGTTTCCTTGTTTGGCTCTCTATTTTAAAGAATTTCACATTTATTTACATTATCATAAGAACCGTTCATAACATATTTACAAACAATGTTCAATATAAACATTAATAGTTAATATTTATACAGATTGCTTCAATATTCAATATTAACTTGACATAGAAAGTACTTAGTTCTTATTTAGAGGCTTCAATAATAATATCAATATTATTCAATGTCATTTCTATTTCAAAATCAGTTGAAATGTCTGATCCCATACATTGATTTACATACACACGCACGCACACCAATTTAGCAGTATTGTCCAAGGACCAATAATATTATAAATATTACTAGTCATCGATTATATCCAATTAAAAAAAAAGCACACACACATTAGGTTATGAATTCCATACATTTTAAAACATTACAAATCACCCATTTATATGTAACAAGCAATTATCATGTGAACTGAGTTTCGTGTACAGTCTTACAGTGCGAGATATTAGCGTATATATTTAGTGCGCTTACTTTAGTTTCACGTGTATATGTATATATGATAAATGCATAACGTTTAATTGTACTGTCTTAGTGACACGCGCGGCCGGCCGATCTGGGCAGCGGCGCGCTATATGTATATTATAAGATTTCGCTTATGCGCACAGAAGACAGGTGTGTCAAGAGGCGCGAAGAATTATGCTGACTAGAGAAGTTTGAATTCGAGTATGTTCGCTGTAGTAGTGTGGCTGACTAGTTGAGTTGTAATCGAAGTGAGTTCTGTCTGTTTGTTTCTTATTAAACTGAAAAGATATTAAACTGTGTTGCTGATTAATTCAGGTTATACTTATACGTAGAATTAGTGTTCAAAAGGTGAACGTTAAATAGGCGTTAAATAGAGAGAGAACAAGGATTTAATCAGAAGGATTGTCAACGGAAGGATTGGGTTGACATTATTGGTGTCAGCGTCGGTGTGGATAAATACTCACGGTGGATAAATACTCACGGTGGAATAAATACTCACGGTGGAATATATACTCACGGTGGAATAAATACTCACGGTGGATTAAAATTCACGTTATCACCTCCTTCGGCGGATAGAAGAATCTACGACGGTGATAGAAGAATTTACAACGGTGTTAGAAGAATCTACGACGGTGTTAGAAGAATTTACGCGTTGTTGCTGTGTGACGTGTGTACGATATCAACGACGGTGGAACACGAGAAACGGTATAAAAATTTCGTTGTTTTCCACGAACAAATATAAAAGAAATCCCGTTTGTTTATCGGTTCACACAACAAGAAAAACCGTGACTTCTTTGAAAAGAGAAATCACCAAAGTAAACAAGTAAGATGGAGAAACTAAGTGCTGAAAGACAAGCAGATATTAAGAAGATGTCTACGGAAAGGCTAAAACAGCGTTTGTTGAAAGCCGGTTTTAAAGAAGAACAATTAGAAGGTATGTCACGTGGTGACATGATACAGGAACTCGCTGAAGTGTGGGTGAAAGAAGAAGTCGAAGAAGAAGGTGCCGTTGGCGGTACCGTAGAAAAGGCTATTGAAAAACCTCCTGCGCCTATGTCTATGGAGATGTTGATGCAGTGGATGATGATGAAAGAAGATAGGGAGGAGAAACGGAGACAAGAAGAGAAAGATAGGGAGGAGAAACGGAGACAAGAAGAGAAAGATAGGGAGGAGAAACGGAGACAAGAAGAGAAAGATAGGGAGGAGAAACGGAGACAAGAAGAGAAAGAAAGAGAGGAGAAACGGAGACAAGAAGAGAAAGAACTGAGACAAGAAGAGAAAGAAAGAGAAGATAGACGAAGACAAGAAGAGAAAGAGTTGAGACAAGAAGCAGAACGTGTAAGACAAGACGAATTGCGCTTGCAGAGAGAGAAAGAAGAGAAAGCGGAACTTGCAAGGCAAGAGGAATTGCGTCTGCAAAGAGAGAGAGAAGATAAAGCAGAACAAGTGCGTAAGGCAGAACTTGAATTGCAAAAGAATCAGTTTGAGATTCAGTTAGAACAGTTGAAAAGAGATAGGGAAGATGCTGAAAGAAGAAGACTGGAGCAGATGATTGAATCTGAAAAAGCTAGAAAAAGTGATGAAGAGGTACGTCAGCAACAGATTGAAGCAAAGAGAATGCGTGAAGAAGAAAAAGAAAAAGCGCGAACGTTAGAGTTAGAACGCGCAGAACAGATCAGACAAGAAGAACTCAAATTTCAGAAAGAAAGTTTGGAAAAGGCAGAGGCAGAAAGACAGGAACGTCTGAAACTGGAGAAATCAAAATTGACATTGAAAGAAACGCAAATGAGAGAAGAACGGGAAGCAGAAAGAAGGAAGCAGCAAGAAAGTGAAACTTTGGTGTCAAAAATTAAGAAAATAGGTGATGCAATGAAGCATGTATTGCCTCAAATGCCAACTGATATGATGGAGGTGCCATTATATTTTGAAACAGTCGAGAACGCATTTCGCAGTTTTGCTGTGGAAAAGCCGTTTTGGGTGAAATTATTACTACCATTGATGACGCCGAAAGCTCGAACCGTTCTGAATAGATTGCCATTCGATGATCTAGACAATTATGATAGAGTCAAGCAGCACTTATTAAAAGAATTTAAGTTGACTTCGAGAGAATACAGAGCCAGATTTGTGGATGCTAAGAAGACAACAGAAGAGACTTATACGATGTTTACGGCAAGACTGAAGAACTTGCTAAACTATTACGTGAGAAGTCGAAACGTGAACAGAGAGTATGATACGCTCTTTGATTTGCTGGTAGCGGATAAGCTAAAAGAATGTTTACCGCCAGGTCCACTACAGTTTGTATTGTCGAAGGAAGGAACTGACTGTCTTCAAGCTAGTGCAGTGGCAGACCTAGCAGACATTCATGTAAACAATCGAATTGGGTTTGCGATCCCAAATATAAACAATTATCCTTCTCAACGTTCCGTAAACCAAAGCCAGAGTGGAAAGTGGAAAAGTAATCCAGAAACAGGGAATCAGTTTAAAGGTAAAGAAGTCAAGGCTAATGTCCCTGTACCCAATGAAACCAGAGAAGTGACGTTTGGTCGTCAGGGATTTAACAAATCGTCAGCGCCGTTTGCCAAGAGGGAAGGCAACACATCGTTTACGCAGTATAAGAGATATGAAGGCAATGAACAACGAGGTATGGTGGTGAAGCGTTGTCACAACTGTGGTTCAGACAAACATTTGGTTAAATTTTGTCCAGTTCCAGTGGCAGCAGCTAGTTCTAGCAGAAATCAAGAACACACAAGGGTGAATTTGATTCAAGTGGTTAGTGATACAGGTAATCAAACCACGGGTCAAGAAAACCAAGAGACTGAAGTAAAGTCAGTAATGAAATGTGGTATTCAAAAAGAAATTCTATTGGATGCTGAAGTTCAGAGAGAAGTCATAGGAAAAGATGACAATCGAATATTGAAGAAATCGTTCTTGCAATATGTCGAGGTTGAAATTCGTGCAGTAGACGGTAAAGAGCCAGTGAAAGTCAAAGCACTGAGCGACTCGGGAGCAGAAATTCCGGTGATTAGTGAAGAATTACTGGAAGGCATGAAGGTGGAACAAATTGGAAAAGTGAATTTGCAATGTGTGGCAGGAGATGCCATTCCTGCGAAGTTAGTGAAAGTGGATGTTAGATTGTGTGGTAGTGACGTGGAAGAAGGGGGATTTCCGCGTAAAATCCAGTGTTCACTTACACCTTATGTCACTTTGATGTGTGCTAGTATTGCAAAGATGGGCAGTACAGAAAGATTCTTGTTGCATCCAGAGATAATTGCCGAATTAAAAGCCGTACCACAGATGAAAGTTAAAACGATACAAGGAGATGTGAGTGTACGAGCAAATGTAATGACGAGAGCGCAGAGTCGGAAACAGGAAATGGTAGATGTTAATGAGAAGAGTGAAACTGAAAGTTCCACTGATGAGGAAAACGAAAGTAATGAGCAACGAAGCTTATCGCGAGATGGTGTAACATCAGAGATAAACGAGCAAGAGATGGCTGCATGCGAGAATGGCACATTAAATGAAACGGAAGAAGACAATGAATGTGATGTGGGGATAGGAGACTTGTATAGAGATGAAGAAATGGACGAAGAACAAAAGGTGCAGATTGCCGATTCGAGGAAGTTCGAAGAGCAACAGAGGAAGGATGAATCGTTGAAGCCGTGGTGGAAGTTAGCACAAGAGAAAGAATCTGAATTCTGTGTGATCAACGGTTTATTGCATAAGAAATATCAAATATTAGACCAGACGATATATCAACTAGTGTTACCAAAAGAGAGACGAATAAAAGTGATGGAATTGGCACATGAATCAGTGTTTGGAGGACATCTAGGAGAAGAGAAAACAAGAGAACGAATAAAATTATCTTTTGTATGGCCAAAGATGAGAAGAGACATTGTGAAATTTTGTAAGTCTTGTGAGAAATGTCAACTAAAGGCAAGGAGTTTGGTGATGGATAGAGTGCCCATCACTCCAGTCTCAAGAGAAGAGGTCGCCTTCAGGAGAATGACGATGGACCTCGTTGGCCCGATCGATCCAGTATCTGCTGCAGGTCACAAGTATTGTTTATGCATTGTGGACTCGTGCACCAGATGGCCTACAATCTTCTTATTGAAATCGCTGACAGCGAAGGCTGTGTGTGAAGCGTTGATGGAACTGTTCATGAACGTTGGTGTGCCGTCCGTGATTACAAGTGATCAAGGAACGAACTTCACAGCCAGTTTGACAAGAGAATTTCTTGATTTAATGGGCTGTAGTCCACGATTCGACACACCAGGACACCCAGAGGCTGCTGGATTAGTAGAAAGATGGAATCAGACATTTAAAAAGATGATCCATCATGTGATAATAGACAACCCGAGGAAATGGCACAAGATAATTCCTTTCACAGTGTGGGCATTACGAGAAGTGCCGAATGCAACTACTGGAGTATCACCATATATGCTTGTCTATGGGAAAATTCCGAGAGGACCATTGGCAATATTAAAAGAGAGTTGGACTAGAGAAATAAACTTACCACCTCATGTTGGAGTTAAACCAGAAAAGTATTTAAAAGAACTCAAAGAAAATATGGAGAAAGCATTATTGTTTGCAGAATCCTACTCTCGAGAAAAGCAATTACAATACACGAATCAGTATAACAAGAGAGCAAAGCACAAAGAATTTGAAGCTGGTGAGAAAGTCATAGTTTTGTATCCAACGTCAACAAACAAACTTATTTCTCGATGGCATGGTCCATGTACGATCATACATCGAAGATCAAAGTACTCTTATTTAGTCGATATGGGTGAAAATGGTCGAAAAATAATTCACGCCAACAAGATCAGAAAATATGTTACTCGAGCATTAAGTTGTGGTCTAATCGTTGAAGAAGATGAAGATTTTGGTTCAGTGGTTGAATTACCAATGAGGAATGAGGTTCAAGATGACAAGAATGCACTTAACCTCGATCCTGAACAAATTAGCCATTTGACAGTAACTCAGCAAGAACAGTTGTTGAAAGTTTTGAACAAATACTGTGACAGATTTTCAGAAAAACCCGGATTATGTACATTGGTTGAACATGAAATTGAACTAAAACCAGGATTTCATGGAAAGGAATTTGCAGCATATCGAATTCCTTTGATTTATCGAGCAGAAGTGGAACGTCAGATCAAAGAAATGTTAAAACAAACATTATTAAACCATCATCGAGCAGAATGGCAAGCCCTTTGGTTATTGTTAAAAAGAAAGACGGATCTTTAAGACTTGCCTGTGACTACAGATACATTAACTCATTCACAGTGGATTGTAAATATCCTATGCCGATTGTCAGAGACGTTTTGAACAAAGTTGGAAAGTCTAATGTGATTTCTATTTTGGACTGTCGAAGTGCTTATTGGACTTGTCCTGTAAAACAATCTGATCAATGGAAGACAGCTTTTGTAACACATAATGGACTGTATGAATTTACTCGTGTTCCTTTTGGAATGATAAATTCTGGCCGAACTTTTGTTAAGGCGATAAATTTAGTTTTACAGCCTATAAGTGACTTTGCAGAACCGTATGTTGATGACATTGCTGTGCATTCTGACAGTTGGAAAGTTCACTTGCAGCAGTTAGATGCATTTTTGATGCAAATGAGATTGCATAACGTTACCTTAAATTTGAAAAAATGCATATTTGGTAAGTCTGAAGTAAGGTTTATCGGTCATGTGGTTGGG
Organism: Allolobophora icterica; assembly: GCA_963556255.1. Classification (NCBI taxonomy): domain Eukaryota; kingdom Metazoa; phylum Annelida; class Clitellata; order Crassiclitellata; family Lumbricidae; genus Allolobophora; species Allolobophora icterica. The sequence goes on along the minus strand of OY744614.1, from coordinate 12,544,031 downwards.
TCTGGTAAGATAAAGATGAATCCAGACAGAATTGAAAGTTTGACTAATTTGAAGATCCCAGAAACTAAGAAGCAAGTTAAGCAACTGCTTGGATTTTTTAATTATTACAGACAGTTTATTAAGGACTTTGCACAGATTGCGAAACCTTTATCTGATTTAACTAGTAAACGTGTTTCTGATAAGATTGATTGGACTGTTGAACATCAGCAAGCATTTGATTTACTTAAAGAGGCTGTGCGATCCAAAGTAGTATTATATGTTTTTGAAGTTGGAAAACCATTTAATTTGTACTGCGATAGTAGTGACTTTGCAGTCGGTGCTGTTTTAACACAGATGGACGACAAGGGAATAGAACGCCCTGTGTCATTTATCAGTCAGAAATTAACTGATACCCAGAAGAGATGGGCTACTGTGGAAAAGGAAGCCTATGCTATTGTTTGGGCTCTAAACAAGTTAAAAGAAATTATAATTGGATCAAAAATTTTCATTTTTACTGATCACAATCCTCTTACATATTTGACTGAGTCAATGTCTAAGTCTGCTAAACTTGTGCGTTGGGCGTTAGCCTTACAAACTTTTGATGTTGAGGTGAAGTACAAGAAGGGCAGATTGAATATTATTGCTGATTGTTTGTCAAGGTTATAAGTAATCGTAAGACTGTTTATTGATTAGCTAGATGTATATTTGTTTCATGTATTTTGGTAATTTCGCAATTTTTTAAATTTAATTTGCTCAATTCCAGAAAAAGGAAGGAGGTAATGTGAACTGAGTTTCGTGTACAGTCTTACAGTGCGAGATATTAGCGTATATATTTAGTGCGCTTACTTTAGTTTCACGTGTATATGTATATATGATAAATGCATAACGTTTAATTGTACTGTCTTAGTGACACGCGCGGCCGGCCGATCTGGGCAGCGGCGCGCTATATGTATATTATAAGATTTCGCTTATGCGCACAGAAGACAGGTGTGTCAAGAGGCGCGAAGAATTATGCTGACTAGAGAAGTTTGAATTCGAGTATGTTCGCTGTAGTAGTGTGGCTGACTAGTTGAGTTGTAATCGAAGTGAGTTCTGTCTGTTTGTTTCTTATTAAACTGAAAAGATATTAAACTGTGTTGCTGATTAATTCAGGTTATACTTATACGTAGAATTAGTGTTCAAAAGGTGAACGTTAAATAGGCGTTAAGTACGAAGAGAACAAGGATTTAATCAGAAGGATTGTCAACGGAAGGATTGGGTTGACAATCAGTGTCCAGAAAAAAAAGTTATATGGTTAGATAACACAACGAAGAAAATAGTTTCTTGGATTATTTCAAATTAGTGAATTACTTAGAAATTAACAGATGATTAGTGATAAGCACATAAGAATCTGTCAATTAATTTCTTTTTATATAAACATTATGGTAACAAAATTTATAACTATTTACATTATTTTATCGGAGAACATCCAACTCAAATGGCAGAACTCCAATATACATGTTGACAGTATTTTCAGATATAATTTTATGTCATCCTTGTCATTAGAATTAATTAATAGATATCTTGATTACACACCCATTTATACCGATGGATCTAAACTTGAAAGTATAGTTTCAGCAGCCTTCTATATACCTTCTATACAGTTTCATAATATTTATAGAATTGTAAATGATTCATCGATTTATTCAGCTGAATTAACAGCCATAATTGAAGCAATTAAATGGATTATTATAAATGAAAATGAAAATACAAATAAATATATCATATTTACTGACTCATTAAGTGTAGCCACTTCTATAAAAGAGAATGGGTCTAGTTCAAGGCCTAATCTTTTTCTTGAATTTTTAGATAATTTTAATAAGATAAAACATAGCAATATCATAGTAGCATGGATACCAAGCCATATTGGTTTATCTGGAAATGAAATGGCAGATATGCTGGCAAAGAAGGGACTGGAAATATCTGAGATTAATTCAACAAATTATTTAGAGTTTAAGGAAATCTATTCTTTAATAAGGAATTATGTAATTAATAAATGGCAAATTGAATACAACCTTAAAACAAATGGAAGATTCTATAAAAATATTCAACCCCAGGTATCTACAGATATAAAATTTACAGACTATCTTAGAAAACGAGAAGTTCAAATTACCAGACTTAGAATGGGACATATTCTAACTAATACCTGGCTGAAATCTATAGGTAAAAGCCCAACGGACTTATGTTTTGAATGCCAGGTACCTGAAACAATTCATCATATACTAACTGCTTGTAAGAAACATGAAATATCACAAATGCTAGTTCAGAAATGTGCAAAGAAAAAACTGGAATACACTGTTAAAAATATCTTGACAGTTCGAGATATTTATCTTGAAGTATATAGTTTACTTATGACTATAACTAGTGGAAAGATTATGTAAATATCTGAAATAAATGCAGCGGTTGATCGCGATTGGCAATTATGTACGTGAAAATGGCTGCGTTTTAAAGGTGTCTAGGAAGAAGGAAAGAGTTTAGAGATTTTCTTATGACAGCAAAGGTCGTTGACGTCTTCGCTTTGTTGTTGATTCTGTGTTGGACGGGTTCTTTGGTCGCACCGTTGCCTTTGATTTCCGTTATCCACAATACTACTAGATCTACTTATACTATTTTTTAAAAGTTTTTTGGTTCTTTCCAGTTTTTTTACATTTTATATATTTTTTGGATTTAAAAAAATACACATCTAAATTCTTGTATACACTATATTTACAAAAAAGGTTTTCTTTAATATCGTGTTAGGAGACATTTTTAGGATACATTTTTAGGAGACATTTCCTGTGTGCATAGCTATATCTATGCTGTGTTGCCATAGTAATAGAGAATATGAAGTTCATAATCCTACTGTTTTGGTCGAAGAAGAGGTAATCTTACCATCGTTCATCTCACCTATGACTCTGCAATCCTCTGGTTCAGCAGCACTCTACCCAAGCGTAGTCTGGTTATCTGGACCTCTTGCTTCCATGGAGTATCCGTGTACTTGATTCTGGTTGACACGAGCGGCTCGATCATCCTGTAGAAGACTACCTTCGGGTTGTCGGTGTATTCCTTCTGCCACTTTCCCACTACGTACTGTTTGATTTTCCCGATCTCATCAGAACACTGCATCAGGCTGCGAGGTTGTGTCTTGGACTCTCTTACCGCGACAACCTGTTCTTCGCTCTCTACACTTGCTTCCTGTCTGTGAGCGTGTTTTTCATTCTACAAGTGTTTTAGGAATGCGAATCTCTGGGCTAAAACACTAACTGACGTATTTCTATCTCTCCGCTGACTGTCTGCCCGACCCCTGTTGATCTTGACCTGGAGTCGATTTTGACTCTACCTGTCTATAGATTTTTTTGACACCTAAGTGCCTGTGAACAAACAAACACTTTGGATGCTGTAGCAGTCTCGAGATTACGATAATCATGAATAATAATTAGGCAAATTCACGCTCCAGTGACTTAGGGGGGGATAGACGCCCCTGCCGGCCCGAGCGCCCTCCAGTCCTCTGACGATCATCGCAAGGGTCTAATTCCAGTTTGTCTTTAGTTTACATGTACCCGCCAAATGTCTCGCCCTCCTCCTTTCTCCAGTCTTGGAACTAAGTACGATCAGTGGCGGAATTCAAAATGCATAATACTGTATCAGGCTGCAAGACTGTGTCTTGGACTCTCCTATCGAGACCATATCACACCTGCTCCTCATTCTCTACACTGGCTTCCTGTCCGAGAGCGTGTCCGCTTCAATTAAGCTGGCACTCCTCATGTACAGAGCACGTGCAGATCATGTGCCATCCTGCTTATTGTCCATGGTCACACCTTTAAACTCTGTTAAAGTTTGCTCCTCTTTTCGCTCACCATCTGCTGGAATGTATTTTGTTCCTTGTACACTTCTTGTCTTTGGCCGGCGTTCATTCACAGTTGCCAGTCCCTACATATGGAATTCTTTACCTCATCATGTTCGCAACTCTCTTGTCGAAACTGTCTTTCGCTCTAAACTCTAAAGTTACCATTTCCAGTCTGTCTGTGGCTCTTAATGGCCGTCGGCTTCAGTGTGCACTTCTGAACTTTGTAAGGAGGGAATTGTCAAACAACAGTTCCACTGTGTTGTATTGTTTAGTATTTAGCGACATATTACGGATGTCAGCTGCGTTGAAGTCCACTTTACGTTTCATAGAAACCTTGGTATCGCGATTGAACGCGACTAATGAATATGTAGCTAAAAAATAGCTGCGTATTAAAGGTGCATAACTGAATCCATGGATGTTATATACCGTTGCGACTTCTTGTGGATATCAGATGCGTTAACGTCGTAATGGTAATCTCCAAACTTCTAAACTCTAGCCATATCTTGTGACTAAGCAACGTCGACCTTAAAAGAAGAGTGCTAGTTAGACCAGCGATTGAACGCGATTTGAAAATATGTATCTGAAAATACCTGCTTTTTAAAGGTGTCTAACAGGAGTGGATTTAATGCAGCAGTTATTAGTGTTTAGTCACATCTTGTTGGTATCAACCCAAAAACCTTTATCCATTTAATCGACGGATCTGCAGATTTAGCGCGATTCGTAAATATGTAGCTCAGAGTGACAGCGTTTTAAAGGTGTTTAATTGAGTTGTCGAATCAATGCAGCATTTAGTATTAAGCGACTTTGTGTCATGACGAAGACAATTACCGACGCCCTCCTCCTGTAGTCACGCTTTGGACTGGAACAACCAGAATTATGGCAGTGGAATTTCGCAATCAGGTTTTGAGGAACTGTCTTTCGCTCCATATTGAAAACTTGCCTCTTGCAGTCTACCTATGGGTATTAAAGGCTGCCCGGCTGCATATTACGAATGTAAACACGGAAATTTTACTGGCACCCCGCAACCAATCAGACGATGAGCGTGAATTTTCCAAATGTATATTCATGTTTCATTTGTGTCTAGACTCTAGAGTCGAGACTCCAGAGTCTAGACAGACAGCCGATAGCGCAAAGGGTAGCTTGGTTGACGGTGGAGTCAACCTGCGATCTTAACCGAATATGAAAGTGAACTTATGATTGAACGCAAGAGAGGTATAAATAGAAGAAATGAAATCCGTTTAAAAGGTGTCGAATGTAGTTGAGTGCTTTGCAGTTAATATCTGGTGTTTATAACGACATCTTGGTATACAGCACACCATAACATTACATTTTCACGTGAAGATTGTGAAATTTAAAGTTTCAATAATAGAATTAATTGGATAAGTGGCGTAATTAAGCGTTCACATGCCACGGCCAATACCATATTTTTCATTCTACAAGTGTTCTTGGAATGCGAATCTCTGGGCTAAAACACTAACTGACGTATTTCTAGCTCTCCGCTGACTGTCTGCCCGACCCCTGTTGATCTTGACCTGGAGTCGATTTTGACTCTACCTGTCTATAGAATTTTTTACACCTAAGCGCCTGTGAATAAACAAACACTTTGGACGATATAGAAGTCTCTAGATTACAATAACCATGAATAATCATTAGGCAAATTCACGCTGAACGTCTGATTGTTTGCGGGATTCCCTTGTAACAATTTCCGTGTGTACTTTCATAATATGCGCCAGGCGTCTCAGTTGCTTCATCTCCCGGCCCCGCCCGAGCGCCCTCCAGTCCTCTGACGATCATCGCAAAGGTCTTATTGCAGTTTATCTTTAGTTTACATATACCCGCCAATTGCCTCGCCCTCCTCCTTTTAAAACGTTTCTTGTGTGCGTAACTACATTTATGCTGTATGCCAAAGTAATATAGAATATGAAGATCATAATCCTAGTTTTGGTCGAAGAAAATGAAGTCCCCTTCAGCTAGAGAATCTTACCATCGTTGATCTCGCCTATAACTCTTGCACCTCCGTCTGCAGAACCCTGATCTGGAGAATGTTCTTTGTGGTGCAGTCGACTCTGAGTTCTTGGCACTTGTTGCGAATGGTTCGACTGATGTTCTTCCGTGAGTATTCCAAGAGGTATCCGGGACTTTGCACTCCTCGCAGTTTCCGTCAGGATGAATCTTCATCGTGTGAAGCCACTGGTTCAGCAGCACTCTTCTACCCGAGCGTAGTCTGATAATCTGAACCTCTCACTTCCTCTGAGTATCTGTGTAACTAATTCCGGTTGACACGAGCGACTCGATCTTCTTGTAGAAGATTCCCTTCATGTTGTCGGTGTATTCCTTCTGCCACTTTCCCACTACGTACTGTTTGATTTTCCAGATCTAATCAAAACACTGCATGAGGCTGCGAGGTTGTGTCTTGGATTCTCCTACCGCAGTGGTCTTCATTCTCTACACTGGCTTCCTGTCTGTGAGCGTGTCCGCTTCAAGCTGGCACTCCTCGCGTACAGAGCACGTGCAGATCCAATGCTACCTACTTATCGTCCATGGTCACACCTTGAAACTCTGTCAAAGGTCGCTTCTTTCTTGTACACGTCTTGTCTTTGGCCGGCATTCATTCACAGTTGCCGGTCCCTCCATCTGGAACTCTCTACCTCCTCATGTTCGCAACTCTCTTGGCGAGACTGTGTTTCGCTCTATACTGAAAACTTGCCTCTTGCAGTCTATAGGAATTAATGGCTACCCGCGTGCATATTACGAAAGTACACACGGAAATTGTTATTTATTTATTCCGGATATTTCTATAGCGCCTCTTGAAGTCAACTACTAATCAGAGACGCTCCCGACTACAGCATTGATACTGTGTCGGAGTTTTCACGCCGAAGCGCCACGAGCAATTGCGAGTGAAGGACTTGCCCAAGGTCCGTACACAGCGGCTAGAGTGGGATTCGAACCTGCAACCCTCCGGTCACAAGGCGCTGAACTTACCACTGAGCCACCACGCCCCACAAGGGTATCCCGCAACCAATCAGACGATGATCGTGAATTTGCCTAATGTATATTCATGCTTCATTTGTGTCTAGACTCTAGAGTCGAGACTACAGAGTCTAGAGAGACAGACGAGAACGCAAATGGTAGCTTGGCTAACGGTGGAGTTAACCTGCGATCTTAAGCAATAACGAAAGTGACCTTATGAATCATAAGCTATGACTGAACGCAAGAGAGTTATTAATAGCAGAGAGAAAAAGCGTTTAAAAGGTGTCGAATATAGTTGAGAGCTTTGCAGTTAAAATCTGGTGTTTATAACGACATCTTGGTATATACATATTATAACATCACATTTTCACGTGAAGAGTGAGATTTAAAGTTACAATAATGCAATTAAATCGATAAGTGGCGTAATTAAGCGTTCATATGCCGCGGCCAATACCATATTTTCGTTCTACAAGTGATTTTAGAATGCGAATCTCTGGGCTAAACACTAGCTGACGTATTTCTATCTCTCCGCTGACTGTCTGCCCGACCTCTGTTGATCTTTACCTAGAACCGATTTTGACTCTACCTGTCTATAGAATTTTTTTGACACGTAAGCGTCTGTGAATAAACAAACACTTTGGACGCTGTAGAAGTCTCGAGATCACGATAAACATGAATATTCATTAGGCAAATTCACGCTGATCGTCTGATTATTTGCGGGATTCCCTTGTAGCAATTTCCATATGTACTTTCATAATATGCGCCCGGCATCTCAGTTGCTTCATCTCCCGGCCCCGCCCGAGCGCCCTCCGGTCCTCTGACGATCATCGCAAGGGTCTAATTCCAGTTTGTCTTAAGTTTACATATACCCGCCAATTGCCTCGCCCTCCTCCTTTCTCCAGTCTTGGAACTGAGTACGATCAGTGGCGGAATTCAAAATGCAGCAATTGATTTGTAACGTTATTTCATAACAGCGAAGATTTCTATTTGTATGTATATGTAGCTGAGAAATTACGCGTTTTAAAGGTGTCTGACTGTAGTCGTTGATGTAAAGCATCATTTTCTATTTTTAGAGACATCTTGTGAGTTAGCATAGGTCCGACCTTCATCCAGGTATTGAACGCGTTTGATAAATATGTAGCTGAGAATACCGGTGATTTAAAGGTGTCTAATTCAGTCGTGGAATTAATGCAGCAGTATTCATTGTTTAGCGACATCTTGCGGGTGTTTGCATCGTTTACGTAGGCTTGGGACTGAAACCAGGCGGAAACGAAGCAGAGGAGTGAGGACTTTCACGTTTATTAGCTACTGTTAAACGACGCTGTATCATGAAGAAGACGATTAACGGCGCCCTCCTCCTGTATCCACGCTTGAGACTGGCAGTGGCAGAATTTCGCAATCAGGTCCTGAAGAACCCACGACCTCTCGGCTGACAGTCCAGCACACTAACCACTTCATCATCACTCATCGCTGGGTAATGCGACTGTTTTGGCAGTGCCAAAGCGATCCCGGTCAGAAAGGCAGCTACATGCTGTCAGAAGGAGAAGAGAAGTTTCTTAAGCTAAAAGACAGCCATGGGTATGAAGTGTTATTAACGACTTCATATTCTCAGCCTCGGCGTGGATTTGAACCCCCAACCTCTCGGCTGACAGTCCAGCACGCCAACCACTTGACCATCGCACATCGCTAGTTAATGCTAATGTAATGGCGGTGGCACGTGATCTCCATCGTCAGTGCTTCGAGAACGGAATCAGGTCCTGAAGAACCCACGACCTCTCGGCTGACAGTCCAGCACACTAACCACTTCATCATCACTCATCGCTGGGTAATGCGACTGTTTTGGCAGTGCCAAAGCGATCCCGGTCAGAAAGGCAGCTACATGCTGTCAGAAGGAGAAGAGAAGTTTCTTAAGCTAAAAGACAGCCATGGGTATGAAGTGTTATTAACGACTTCATATTCTCAGCCTCGGCATACGATGTTCCAGTCCAATCCTTTTCCCCGCCGTTTGACCTCCTCTTTCACAGTGTACGGTCATTACACTCATTTTAGCTGAGTTGGCTAGGGGGCGCTGGTGGAGCAGAAATATCGAACCAAGTTTCAGCGCTGGCGTGGATTTGAACCCCCAACCTCTCGGCTGACAGTCCAGCACGCCAACCACTTGACCATCGCACATCGCTAGTTAATGCTAATGTAATGGCGGTGGCACGTGATCTCCATCGTCAGTGCTTCGAGAACGGAATGGCACACAGAGGAATTGCCGGATGACGACCAGTCATAGATCTGGTGAGGTGAGGTGTGGGTTTTGGTATCAACAGATTGAAACGGAATACTGTGGCGCACTAATAAAAAAAAGACTCCACTGACATAGAAGATAAACTTACACAGAAATTTATTACTTGGTATTATACTGTCTAGGCGGTCCCACTTTCCTTGCGCCACCCTGTATGTTTTTTTTTTGGAGCCAGAGGGTTGGTTTCAAAAGAGATTCTGAAAACTGAGCGGTCTGAATTTGTGTGTTACGACATTATTAAAGGTTTAACTTGTCACCTAAGTTCAGTCGGCAGGGTTTCCGAAGTTGTTGAAACCCTGTAGGCTTTTATCTCTCGTCATCTGAAAGTTGAAATTCTGAAAATCTGAAAGTTGGAATTTCAACTATAGTTCCGTTGTCAGCTTGGATTTCTGCTTCTACACCGTGTCTCAAAATAAACTGTGCAAAATTGTTTCTGTCAGAACTTCGTCAAATTTCCATCTATTTAAAAAAAATTTGGTAGGTAGATGGCAAAATGGCTGAAATTTTATGCTATACATAAATTTTCCACCTCACCTGACTCATGTCACCGCACTACCTTGTTAAACACAGATGTACCAATTTCTTATATAACGCTTAAATTTTAACAACTAACGTCTCAAACTTGGCTGCACTGAAATCCATTTCATCGAGACAGGTGTCAATGTGAATGGGGCCTACTATCGCGACAACCTTCTTGCCCAGAAGCTACTGCCAGACATACGCCGGATATCCCAGGGCGATTTTTTTGTCTTTCAACAGGATGGCGCCCCGGCGCATCGAGCACGCGACACTGTCTCTTTCCTTGAGCGAGAAACGCCCGACTGCATACCTCCAACACTGTGGCCGCCGAATTCACCGGATCTTAACCCTGTAGTCGACTATAGCATGTGGAGTGTGCTGCAGGAAAAGGTTTACCGCTCCAGGATAGCCAACGTCGACGAACTCAAAATGCGTCTGATCGACGATTGGGCGCGCTTTGACCAGTCGATCGTTGATGCTGCTATCAGTCAGTGGCGTTGCCATCTAAGCGCTTGTGTCCGTGTAAGCGGGGCACATTTCGAGCACCAATTCTAACACTTTTAAGCAGATCTGTCATAACAATTAAAAACCCTGCTAAGTATACCATATTTTACTTTACTGCGTGCTAATTAAGTCGTCAGATGGTTTGTTGCATGTAATAAGATTTAAGCGTTATATAAGAAATTGGCACATCTGTGTTTAACAAGGTAGTGCGATGACGTGAGTCAGGTGAGGTGGAAAATGTATGTATAGCATAAAATTTCAGCCATTTTGCCATCTACCTACCAAAAATTATTAAAATTGGTGGAAATTTGACGAAGTTCTGACAGAAACAATTTTGCACAGTTTATTTTGAGACACGGTGTATTGTGAATGTCAGTTACGTTGAAGAAGACCCTACGCCTCATAGTAGTGGGAGAAGAAAGATCCGTCGATTGATGGCAACTGGTGTATACGTAGCTGATATTGGCTACGTTTTAAAGATGTCTAACTGGAACCGTTGATTTTATGTTGCATCGTTTAGGGTTTTATGGATTCAGTTACGTTCAAGAAGAGGTAATAGACCTTACGCTTTATAAAATAATGTTTACAGCCATCTAGCGATCGAGTGAAAAATCTCTGCTTTGCGTCGGCCATTTTGGAAAATGGCTGCCATTAAGGCCAGGGATAAGTAATTGGAATTAGTTCTATTGGAATCCTTGTCACTAAATATATATGTATAGACACCAAGATCACGATTCTAAGTGAACTAGAAGCTGAGATATTGAAAAATCTCTGTTTTTGCGTCAGCCATTTTGGAAAATGGCTTCCATTGAGGCCACGGGGCAAATCTGCGATGGCCCTATAGCTAACATTTGACCTCGTCATATGTTGATACCATGTACCAAATTTCATGCTTCTATCATCAAATGAGCAAGTTTACAGCAACCTTGGTGACTTGGTTGAGACTGATCCAATAAGGTAAAAAGAGGAAAAAAAACTCGAAATTTTTTTCTTCTTTTTTTCAATTGGCACTATATCAGGTTTTGTTCAGAATTTCATTCTGAGCACAAAAATGCAAATTTTTTGCTTGTAGCACAAAATGCACAATGTTACGCTAATAGCTCTGACTATTCACTGACTCACCACTGACTCACTGATTTAGAGTGATGGCATAACTCCACGATTGAACGCCACGCGTAACTGGTTTATATGTAGCCGAGAATAGAAATGTTTTAAAGGTGTCTAAATGGAACCGTTAATTTTTTATATAGCATTGCTAAGTCTTTAACCGTTAACGAAATCTTGTGGATATGTCAGTTGCGTAGACGTAGACTTTACACTTCATAGCGTATTCTCTAGACGAATCTAGCCTTTGTGGTACGGTAGTAACTCATTTTAACGACATCCTATAGCTACAGTGGCCGTTGACGTTATTATCATTATTATTATTTTTTTTTTACCCCAGGTATATATGATCCCTCAAGTGCAAGATACTAATTAATTATGTTGACTCTGGAGTGGCCGTCCTGGTCAAGATTCGGGAGAACAAAAGTGCTGTGGAAGGCGACTGCGTTGAAACGTTGAATTACAACGGACAGACGCTGGAACAGATAGCTGGTTTCCCTTGGATCTCTAGAGATTTGGCTCAGAAGACGTTGCTAAAATCTTGACAGGATCTGGCGTTAGAGCGCGATTGGCAAATAAGTAGTGGAGTACGACACCGTTTTCAAGGTGTCTAACTGCAGTCGTGAATTTTATGTAGCAGTATTTAGTGTTAGCAACGTCTTGTGGGTGTTAGCGTTATTTACGCAGACTTGCAGACGCTGTTTAACGACACTGTGCGATAACTAGGCTTAGGACTGACACTTGCCGAATACGGTAGTAGCGGAGTGTATACTTTAAAGTTGATTACTTACTGTTAACAATTGTTTCTCTTCCTAGTTTAAAGTAGTTCTGTAGTGATTCCATCCATGCCTGGTGCTTATTCATTTTGTTGGTAGCATCTCTTACCTCTTCCTGTAGAAATGTTGGCATCTTTTCTTCTGTGTTATTTATGGACAACTCTGTGAGAACCGTATGATCGTTAAGTGTGTCGACGTTTAGTAGTTGTTCGAAGTGTTCCTTCCATCTTTTCTGTATGCTTGCATCGTCTTCTAGTACTTTACCATTTGCGTCTTTGATTGATGCCACTTTGAGCTCAAATTGTTAACTTACTAGTTTTATCTTGTTATATACTTCCTGCATTCTATTTATCTTGAAAGCTTCCTCAGCTTCTTTGCATTGTTGTTCCCTCCAGTTGTTTTTGTCTCTTTGTAGTTTCCTTCTGATTTCTCTAGTGAACCAGTTAAAATGTTTCTGGTCTGTAGTTCATGCTTGTTGTTTGGCTATATTTCTTCTTTTTTCCACTAGGTCTAATACTTCGTCAGATATCCATTGGTCTTTCGGCGTTTTGCAAGCTCTTCCGACTATGTTGTTGGCTGCTGCTTGTATTCCTTTCTGTATGTTTGACCACATAACTTCTATGCTTTGTTGATCGTCGATCTGTAGGCTTCTCACTAACTAATCTTCGTATATATATGTCGAATGTCTTTATCTGTTAGTTTCTGGGTATCATACTTGATGTTTTATGTTGGCCGGATTCCTCTCCTTAATCTCATTTTCAAGTTGCCTATTACTAGCTTGTGATCGGACTCGATTTGCGCATCGAATGATTTGCAGTTTGTGACATTTGAGCTCCATCTTTTGTTTATTATGATAGAGTCGATCAGGTTATGTGTCTTTTGTCATGATGTCCATGTCGATTTCCGTTGTGGTTTCTTTTGTTCGAAGAATGTGTTCATTATCTTCAAGATTAGTAGTAATTTCCATTGTTTAACATCTTATGGCTGCCATGGCCGTTGACATCGACCGTACCTTACAAATTCTGATAATTTTATGACAGCTGCTGCAGTCTGCTGATTGGATGGATACAGGGTTTAACGACATCTTATAGCAACAAAGGCTGTTGACGTCGACATAAATTATTTTTGGCATATTACAGAACTTTGAAACAGCCAGATTCAATGCCCACGCTTCTATAGCGCCCTCGCTATCGCATCAGTGATGTGTCTGTATTAAAATCATTTTTCAAAGTTCACAGACTTGAATCAACACAGCTCTACTTGCTAACTATGGGCAAAAATCGGATACCCGAGTTCTAAAGAGCAACCTGTTAACTGAGAATAGGGAGGTAGTTAATAAACTTCTGTATTTTATAATAAAGTAAAATAAGATACACAACAACGTCATCCGAAATGTCACCCTGACGTTGACTCGATTAAGCGATCGACCTTCGTACTTCACTTTTCATCTAAAGTTCATCTATCGAAAACTTTGCATAAAAGTTTGTATCGCATGCTTCGAACATCTAAATCTTGAGATCTAGATACGGATTTTATCGAAATTTGCTTTACAATCGTTAAACAATGATCCAATATCGACAGGTAATCTTGCAGAGATCCCATCTTCTCCAGCTCTCGAACACACTGATGCACATCGTGCTACCTCCAAACTGGTGGTGGTGGTGGTGGTGGTGGTGGTGGTGGTGGTGGTGGTGGTGGTGGTGGTGGTGGTGGTGGTGGTGGTGGTGGTGGTGGTGGTGGTAGTAGTAGTAGTAGTAGTAGTAGTAGTAGTAGTAGTAGTAGTAGTAGTAGTAGTAGTAGTAGTAGTAGTAGTAGTAGTAGTAGTAGTAGTAGTAGTAGTAGTAGTAGTAGGAGTAGTAGTAGTAGTAGTAGTAGAAGTAGTAGTTTCAGTTTAGCGACACTGTGTGATAACAAAGATCAGTAGTGTCGTCCTCCTTCTTCATCCAGGCTTGAGACTGGCACTGCATGGCAGTAAGATAACGGAGTTTCTAACGGGACCGTGGATTTGATATAACATTGTTTAATGGTTAGAGGCATCTTGTTGATGTCAATTACGTTGAAATCAACCTAGAGATGTTGGAAAATAGCTAGCCATTGAACGCGATTGGTAAATATATAGCTGAGAATGTCTGCTTTTATAGGTGTTTAACTGCAGTTGTAGATTTTACGCACCATTGTTTATAGACCAGTGTCTGACCCATAGAGGGTATCTATTTGGGAGTGGGGGAACGTAGACAAGGTTTTTTATGTAGTAGAGACATACCCAAACACGAATCTATTGAGTCTGCAAACAATATAGGTTGGATGTAAAAGTTAAAGCACTTTCAAGATGGCCGCCATCCAAACATAGTCTAGGCTTGGAATTTAAAAAAGGCTCTAGATTCTAGAAACGACTGTTGGAAGCAAATCATGTAACAATTTGCTAACAGGTGTTTCTAGACATATTTGACCCTGCTGAAAACGAAAATCGCGATTAGCAAGCTGGATTTTTAGCGGTTGCATGGAAAAACAAGATGGCGGCCAAATTGGCGGCTAATATCTTCAAATAGCTTTTAGTAAAGTCATGTATGTAATGGAAACATGATTTTAGAGTCTAGATTAATATTTTCGGGGTCAAGGAATGCGATGAAACTAAAGACAAATATGTAGCACTGCCAGAAAACAAAATGGCGGACAAAATGGCTGCCACAAATCTTCAAATGTCTATTAGTAAAGCCATGTATGTGATGGAAACGCGATTTTAGAGTCTAAGTTAACATTTTCGGGGTCAAGGAATGCGATGAAACTAAAGACAAATATGTAGCACTGCCAGAAAACAAAAATGGCGGACAAAATGGCTGTCAAATATCTTCAAATGTCTATAAGTAAAGCCATGTGTGTGATGGAAACACGATTTTATAGTCTAAGTTAACATTTCCGGTGTCAAGGAATGCGATGAAACTAAAGACAAATATGTAACACTGCCAGAAAGCAAAATGCATGATTTACAGTAGACAAACTCTAGACACAAGTGTTGCACAGGACCAATTGTAGACCAGACTGGAACGAGAACACCTTCTTCATCCACGCTCCATCCTGATGAATTTAACCCATTTTAGTCCCACTAGTCGCCATCAATGAGGAAATGATGAAATGATTTGATTTTATTATGACCTTGAGGCTTGAAGTTGAAATCCTCATTAATAATGACTCATTAGGTGCTTTCTGCACTAGCTATTAATAATAATAGGTCTACCGTCCATATAAGCTAATGATTTCCATTCAAGAAACCTGGATCTCTATTTCGTTCTCTAACCCTCATATCTCTGATTGCACTTCTCCTGGCTACTCCTTGCAAAGCTTTTCTCGCATCAGCTCCTCCTCAAAGTCTGCAAAAATCTCTGGCGCGGCACCGCCTTCTTGGTCCGTGTGAATCGGTTGTCGTCCTAAATTCCTCTCTCATACCTTTTCCTCTTTTGAATGACCCTCCACAACACCTCGACTTGCTCCCAACGTACTGGCAGTTTTCAATATCTACCGCCACTCCACCTCGTCCGCCTACTCCTTCAAATCCTCTATCTTCCTTGATGAATTCGGCTCCAACCTCTCTGTCTGTCTGTCTCTGTACTCTGTATGTCTCTGTCCCTCTCTGTCTGTCTGTCTGTCTGTCTCCGTCTGTCTGTCCCTCTCTCGCTGCCACTACTCCCAACGAGTTCTTACTAACCGGCGTGTAGACTATCCCTCTGACACCCTTGCCTCCGATTTACTCGTCTCTTCAGTCAATCTCACCCAAAACGTCCACTCCCGACCCATGTCAAAGAAAACGCACCCTTGACTTCCTCATGACCGCGTCCCTCATCACCCAAACTATCGCACTCTGTTCTCAACATTACTGATCATTATCTTACCATGGCTGACCTTGAAATTAACCCTTTTCCGCGGCCTCGTCCTCCTCCTCCTACTCATTCTTACCGTGTCACCGGGTCCATTGACCGTCAGGCCTTCATCCAAGATATTCTCGACTCACAACTAGTGCTCAACCCTCCATTTTCTTTTGATAACCTCTTTTCATGTCACAATTCCACACTGGCCAAACTCCATGATATTTATGCGCCACTCATCACCAAAAACTGTTCACACACCAGCAACCACTGGTTTACTTCCGACCTGTATAGGCTACCTCCAAGCCTTTAAAACCTTGCTTAGGCGCCTTAAGCACATCTATTAGCGCACCTCTGACTCAACAGGTAGGCCTAGAGCAAATGCCCTCATTACCCACAAATAGATACCATCAACTCAACACAGCTGAAAAATTATTATTCCTCACTCATACATTCCAGCTCCTTCAACTCAAGACATCTCATGAGAACTGTCAACTCTCTACTGCATTGCAAATCTTCCTCACGACCTCACCACTGCCTAGCTCCCTCCCCTCCAGGGGCGTAACTTTAGTCTAAAAAGTGGGGGGTACCAATACTTTGGTCTAAAAAGTGGGGGGTACCAGTTTCTTCTCCACTTTCGCTTTTCGCATGGTGGCCATATTGAACATATTCCCTGTCAGTATTCTCATTAATTTTGGCTCTCGGTTTACATGTGTATCTAAGTACTTTCGCACTTTGGCGGAGACTGCATTCTCTGGGAAGGCACAATAACAAAAATATTGATTGACATTGTTTAAAAAGTGGGGGGTACAGTACCCCCCAGTCCAAAAAGTGGGGGTACGGGTACCCCTCGTACCCCCCACAAATTACGCCTATGCTCCCCTCCCCTTCTGTCACTGACACCTTCTATTCATTTTTCTCTGACAGAATCTCATCCCTTCCCTTCGCTTCACATTACAATATCTTCTAGACCCATACTTTCCCTTGCCTCCGCCAGCACTGATTCACTCCCTCTCTCTCAACCCTACACCTCCTGCCTCTCAGTCATCGCTCTCAATTCTTTCTCCTGCCTCCGAAGCAAAACTATCACTCATAAATTCCCTTCCAACAAGCAATGCGAACTTGATCCTATCCCCTTGTAAGCACTCTCTAGTCATTTCCCCTTCTCAAAAAGGCAAATCAGTTCGAGATCCTGTGATGTGTCGTAGCTCAGAGCTTATTTGTCCAGAAAACGCTTGCGTATGCAGACTGCTTTCGGCTGACATCCAGGGGTTAAAGTTGAGTGGGAACGGTGGGAACGGCGTTCCCACTGCTCTCGAAATTCTTTGCTTGCGTTCCCACTGCTCACGCATGCGTTCCAATGAAACGCTTCTTTGGCGTTCCCACTGCTCACCCAAACCACTTTAACCACTGCTGACATCCAAAATATCAGCGTAGGCCTACTGTTTCCAGAATGCAGTAGGCCTATAGCGAGATCTGCTCTACTTGTACAGGAAAGTTCATAGACTGATGGCCAGCGACAGTAAGAATTGACAAAAGCTGTGCCGACAACGTCTTTGCTGTCAACGAGGCATTTTGAATGTACGTCGGCCATTTTTGCGTGATAACGGTCGCATATCGTTAGCGTACGATAAAAAAGGGTGTGTAAAACTTAAGTAACCATGCTCGACGATTTGGAAGTCCGGTGCATAAGCGAAGTAGATAATAAAAATCCGAAACACTGAGATATAAAAACAAAATATAAAACACAATAAACTTAAAAATTTACAGAAAATACCGAGGTTTTTCAACGCATAAAATCCTTGAGCGTTCACCTTAGCCACCTGGCGACTAACTTTCTAACAAATTAATCAAAAATTTTGTACAAATTCAGTCTCAAAGTTCTTATTTCTCCGACCTCTTTTTTATGCAGACTCATTTTTTACGTGTAAGATGCATACTAAACTTTATAATAATACACAGATTCATTCCCCCGCGTTTCCATAAAGTATATTACGTTTGTAGATAATGGACTATTAGTGTTTAGCGACATCTTGTGGATGTCAGTTACGTTGAAGTCGAAAATGTCTTTTAGCGACCTAGCGTTTTAACGCGATTGGTAAATATATAACTGTGAAATAGAGCGTTTTAAAGGTGTTTAACTGCAGTCGTGGATTTGAGTCATCTATCCATACAAACATAGAGAAACAGAAAAACACCAACTCAAGCTAACGCTTCCCGGAGGCGTAGGCGTTATAAACCTGCGATCTGAGATAAGACATGTCCTTACCTAACACAACAAGAGAATTAACTAGAAAATTAGACTCGCGTCAATGGATCTCAACGACAGCATGTTGAGAGATTTGTCTTCTGGCTCCTCTCTTCTATCTCCACTATATACTGTTCGGGATCTTAGAGTCGAATTTGACTGAACAATCTCCCTAAACCCTTTTTAAAAGCATTTCTTGGCGTGCCTGTTTCACCTCAGAAGAATCCAACAGCTCAGCTCTGGATTCAGCATCACTGAAAACACTGTTACACGGCTTTACTCTGCTGGAAAGTATGTTATTCTTGGATGTATGTCTTGTCTTTGGCTAACGTTCATTCACAGTTGCCGGACCTTTCATCTGCACCTCACTACGTCCTCATGTTCGCAACTCTCTTGGCGAGACTGTCTTTCGCTCTAGGCTGAAAATTTACCTCTTCCAATCTTTACCTATGGATATTAATGGCTACCCGGCTTCAATGTGCACTGCGAACCTTTTCAAGGAGGGTATTTTAAAATTACAGTACTGTTGTATTGTATTATTGTGTTGCTTGTAGAGAAGTCAACTTTGCATTTCACGGGGATTGAAAGATGATCGTACAGTTGGAGAGTCTACTGAACATGTAGCAACGAGTGGTTACGTTTTAAAGGTGTCTAAACGTAACTATGTATTTATGGCAACAAAGGCCGTTGATACAAATTACTGTGAAACAGTTCTGACCATTCGTATGGCAGTCTATGACTCTAATATCTTTGATACAGCCTCTAACACTCGGCCATTGGTGAGGAGTAGTTTAACGACAGCGTGTGACATCAAAGGTCTTTGCCGTCTTTCATGATTTTGTTGAATTGTCTCGATATTCTTTTTCTCGATATTGTTTTCTCGCCTTCGTCAGAGCTGTCCCTTCATTGTGGGAGACTCCATTATTCATTAATTGGTTTCGCAAGAATAATTATTATGGTAGTGGGTATACACATATATACATGGGCGTCCGGAGGGGAGGGCTAAGGGCATTTGCCCTCCTCTGAATTTTGAAATATATATATATATACATGTTTGTATATATATGTATATATGTATATATATGTATATATACATATATATATATATATAACACTTGACTGTGTTTACTTAACTAGGCTATTGGCTGCCGATAGGACTGTAGTGTAGTTGATTTCTCAGGTGTTAGGAGGATCACTTCGAGAGAGCGCGAAAGATTTGCTGATAGATATTGTTTTAAGTTTCTGTAGAGTGCTGACTGTAGACTTAAAAAGAAATTCGTTTCAAAATCGTGTGTGAAGGGCACAGAAAATATTTGTGAAACACTGTTCGGATTGTGTTTTCATGAAGTGACAGCTACGCTATACTTTTGATTGAGCTATCTATACGCAGGTATAGAGAAATTAATCAACGTTTAAGTAGGTGAAGTAGATGAAGAATATATAGTGACAGTGTCAATAGGATAGTGTTGCCAGGTGTCTAACTGGATCTATGGATGTTATATACTATATAGCATTGCTTACTATTTTGCAAAGCATCTCTTGGTTGCACTAATCATACCTAGCGATGGAATGCGATTGGCAAATATGTAGCTGAGATCGACTCCGTTTAAAAGGTGTTTGATTCAGTCGCAGATTCAATGCAGCAGCATTTATCATTTTGCAACATCTTGTGGGTGTCAGACCGTTAACGGCGACCTTACACCACATCGACAAATGTATTCGCAGAAATCAATGATTGAACGCGACTGGCGAATATGCCATTGAATGCGACTAACTATGGATCTGAGAATTGAGGCGTCTAAAAGTGTCTAACTGAAATCGTGGGTTTTATGTAGCATGATTTAGTGTTTAGCGACATCTTGTGGATGTCAGTTACGTTGAAGTCGACCTTACTATGCTTTATACAAAAGACATCGAATGCATCCAACGATTGAACGCGACTGGAGGACATGTAGCCGAAGATTGCACCGTGTTACATGTATCTAATTGGAACCTTTCGTTTTTATTTATAATTTTCAGTGCTAAGCGACATGTTGTACTCGGTGAACATCTAGCGATAGGTGTCGCAATTTCCCCTAACGTGTCTACGCCAATGGTGAAGTTGCTCGTTGAACGAAACGGAGGATTAATCAGTAGTGGTTGTTTCAGTTTAACTACACCAGGTGGTAACAAAGATCATTAGGGTGCCCTCCTCCTTCATCTAGGCTTGGAACTGGCACTACCTGGCTCTGAAGCACAGGCGTGCAGTGGCGGAGCTAAGGAGCGCTACTCTACTTGTAAATGAAGCCAAGAATGTCGGCGTTTTAAAGGGGTCTAACTGCAATCGTGAGCTTTATACAGTAGTAGTTAGTGTTTAGTGACATAATATTGCGAATGTCAGTTACGTTGAAGTAGACCATACGCCTCGTAGCAACGGCAGTCGCAGGATCCGCCGATTGAACGCGACTGGTGAATATGTTACTGAGAATGGGAGCGTTTTAAAGGTGTCTAACGGTAATCGCTGATTTTTGTATAGCATCGTTTAGTGTTTTATGGACTCCGTTACTTTCAAATAGATCTTACGCTTTATGCAATACCGTTTACAGCAGTCTGGTGATTGAACGCGACTGGTGAACATGTTACAGTGAATGACTGCCATTCAACGGTCTCTCTCTCTCTCTCTCTCTCTCTCTCTCTCTCTCTCTCTCTCTCTCTCTCTCTCTCTCTCTCTCTCTCTCTCTCTCTCTCTCTCTCTCTGTCGCTCTGTCTCTGTCTCTGTCTGTCTGTCTGTCTGTCTGTCTCGCTCTGTCTCTGTCTCTGTCTCTATCTCTGTCTCTGTCTCTGTCTCACTGTCTGTCTGTCTTTCTGTCTGCCTGCCTGCCTGCCTGTCTCTCTGTCTGACTGTCTCTGTCTCTGTCTGTCTCTGTCTCTGTTTCTCTGTCTCTGTCTCTGTCTCTGTCTCTGTCTCTGTCTCTCTGTCTGTCTCTCTGTCTCTGTCTCTGTCTCTGTCTCTGTCTCTGTCTCTGTCTCTGTCTCTGTCTCTCTCTCTCTCTCTCTCTCTCTCTCTCTCTCTCTCTCTCTCTCTCTCTCTCTCTCTCTCTCTCTCTCTCTCTCTCTCTCTCTCTCTCTCTCTCTCTCTCTCTCTCTCTCTCTCTCTCTCCCCCATCATGGTGAATATGTAGCTGAGAATGGTGTTTAACTGCAGTCGTGAATTTAATGTAGTAGTATTTATAGTTTAGCACCATCTTGTGGATGTCAGTGCCGTCAACTTCGACTTTACCGTTCGGCTGGATCTAGCGATAGAACGCGATTGGTAAATATGTAGCTACGAATGGATGCGTTTTAAAGGTGTCTTACTGCAGTCATAGACGTAATATACCGGTCTTTACTATTTTGCAACATATTGTGCGTGTCTGACCCGGGAACATCGACCTTACTCCAAAATAGCAGGACGTATAGCCTACGTCCGCGACCACATGACTTTGCCCTGCCTCCCAAGGACGATACTAATTTTATTTTTCGGGTTCTTTACAGTGCCTTAAAGTAGAATCCAGTTTCTCCATAATTAATTTTTATTTACAGTCAACCGACTCTTGATTTAATTATCCTAAACTTGTATTTTATACCATGTTGCGGAGTGACAACGTGTGAAGTTAACAAAAGAATAATAATATTACACGATTGACATTGCATCCCTAGTTGATTCACTCAATTTTTTTTTTTTAACCATCAGTTTAATGACATCTCATGACAACATCGGCCGCTGACGTCATATCAAACATCGTACATTTGCAATTTTACAAACAGCATGCACATTTAAACTATACTGTTCGTTAACACGATTTTCTTTAAACTGTTTCGGTAGCTAACATATTTGAGTCTCGATTTCAGTTACTAGTAATATGTACAAGAACCATTTATGATTATGTTAAACATTTCTAACAGAAATTCAAGTAAACTGTATAAACGTTATTTAGTATAATTATAGGTCTAGGCACAGACCATTAATAAACAAGAATTTTAGTTTGGCGTATAGAAATACGTACATATATGGGCATATACATATACACGAATAGAAGGTTGCATATCTATTTATATGTGGCGTATACAGCAGCGTTTAAGATTATTTACAGCGATGTATTACTTTCAGACAGTGTCACGCTCCCTAACTGTTCCCATCACTCTAACCGAATTTCTCCCACGTCCCTAAACAAGCGCGTGACTCTGCCTCTGTACAACTTTAAACACGATTTTCATTTGTACACAATCTAGTCAGCATAACGCCATTTTACAACATAAGGTCGTTCAAATGTAATAATCGAATGAGTGTCCTATAGCGCTATAGGCTATTGAATTTCTTAGCGTAGCCTGTAATAGGCCCTAATAGTGTTTTGTATGTATGTATGTATGTAGCCTATGCATGCATGCATGCATGTATGTATGTATGTATGTATGTATGTATGTATGTATGTATGTATGTATGTATGTATGTATGTACGTTTGTATGTACAGGGGCATGTATATTCGTTTATATGTTGAGAATGTTAATATACTGCCCGAGAGTTCTTTAAGTGGGTCATTCTCATCAGTCAACATGTTATCGGACTCGTAGCTCCAGCCGAGGTTGTCTACCGACGTCAGCCGAGAGGCAGTGTGAGATTTCCCAGGTCATGACCCAGCCGGTCAGAACGAAGGGGCTGAGCCGGAGTCCTCGGCTGTGCCTGCCGCATGTTGTATGTTGTGGCCCTGTGTTGGTGCTTTGTCTTTGGTCTGGTGCACTTGAGGGTACGTTTGACCTCAGGTGACCTAATGTGTACAAGTATAGTTGTGTGGTATTGAGATGAAGTCCTATACTACAGGATGCGGTCTTTATAGATGCATGCAATCACGCCATATAGCACATTTTGCAAATCAGTGTTACATAAAATATTTTTCAAATTCACATCCAAATGCTTAGAGGCACACTTCTCACGAAGTGTCTGTGCAATGTGTTCTTTCTGACAATGTAGTAGCAGATGTGATGTTGTTTCCTGCACGTTGCACATGTCACATAGGCCAGTGGGATGTATTTTGAGATTGTACAATCTGTTATTTAAATTTACATGTCCCAATCTCAACCTCGTTAATTGCACTTCTTTTCTCCGATTGTAGTCTATGTACTTAATGTTAGTGTTAACAGTGGGATATAGTACCTTGTAGAATTGTCCCCTCTGGTCATTTGTGTATTCCGTTTGCCATTTGTTAATTACATAAGAGTCTATCATTAAGTAAACTTCGGACAGTTCTAGGTATTTAGTGGAGTTTATCTGAGTACTGGTAAGAGATTCCTTAGCTAGCCTATCAGCTATTTCATTTCCTTCGATATCCAGAAGACTAGGTATCCAGACTACCTCGACCGTACTCAATGCAATGCCATTATACACTCTAATGGTTTCATCAAGCAATGTGGGTCTGGATTTTGATATGGATCTTTTGAGGGATGTTACTACGCTTAATGAATCAGAAAATATTACAAAGTGGCGCTTTTCACTGTCATTTTCAGCGATCCACTGTAGAGCTTCCTTTATCGCCGTCAATTCCGCAGCGTACACACCCGAATAATCGCATAGTCTCATTGTGCCATATACATGCTCGCTGGGTATGACAAAGGCTGCAGCAGCTACATTGCCCGCTTTTGACCCATCTGTGTATATACATGTGTGATGCTGGTATTCTTGTATTGTCTCCATCACTAATTGTTTTATACCATCGGGATGGTCTACCTTTTTGCTTTCTGACTTTCGAAGGCTGGTATTAACCTTTATGGGTTTATTTAACCAGGGTGGAGTATGAGGAAAGGACGGACCTTTGAAAGGCATGTTTAATGATGATAGGCACTCAGAGGTTCGTGTATAGATGGATTTGAATTTGCTATGTCTAGTCTTATATTCATTCATCCAGTGTGGCTGTAGTGTGTTACTAATTGGGCTGGGTTCACTGCCTTTGATTTTGGTGCTGAATTTCAGAGCGTTCTGCAGGTATCTTAAATGCAGCGGTACTTCCCCACACTCATTTTGTAAAGCAGATGCAGGGGTTCCTTTGGCAGCTCCGCAGCATAGCCTCAGTGCTTCAGTTTGAATGGATGTAAGTTTTGCCAGTGAAGTCTTGTTTGCTGTTGAAAAAGCTATATCACCATACTCCAATATCGGTCGAATTAATGTCCTATAGATAGTCATTAATGTCCTCTTGGACGCTCCCCACGTGTACCCTGACACAGCTCTCATTAGATTGAGTCGTCGTTTGCACTTTTCAACGATATAATTTATGTGTGCATTCCATGTTAACTTGTTGTCGAAAACCACTCCCAGGAATTTAGCCGTCTTCTCAAGTTTTATGGACTTCTTACCAAGCTTGAGGTCGATTTTCGGTTTAGAGCGTGCATATGAAAAGAGAACTGCCGTGGTTTTATTTATTGAGATTTTGAAGCCGTTTTTATCACACCACTCATGGATTGCGTTTAGTGACGATTGTATTTTGTCTTCTATAGTTTTAATGTTTCGGTGGCCGACATATATGGCACTATCGTCAGCAAATAGTGTCATATCAACTCCGTTCAGGCCTGGGGGAATATCGTTTATCATTAGTAAAAATAGTACCGGCGAAATAATGGAACCTTGTGGTGTTCCGTTTTCCTGAATGTATTTATCGGATAGTTCGGCTCCGACTTTCACTTGGAATGTTCGATTGGACAGGAAGCTTTTAATCCAGTTAAACGTGTGACCCGTTATTCCAATATTCTGTAATTCACTCAATGAACGTGACTGGCGAATATGTAGCTAAGATCGTCGCCATTTAAAGGTGTCTAGCTGCAGTCGTAGATTCAATTCAGCAGTATTTACTGTTTACCTATAATATTATTATGTGGTGTTGGCGTCGTTTACGTAGGCTTAATTAGTTATATTCAAACGACACTTGGAACTGGCATCACAAGAATTAACGCAGTGGCGGAATTGCTGAAGAACTTAGACCGCAGTGCAATAGCTATCCCCGGTCGTTAGCAGAAAGGCAATCCTTCAAGCTATAGCCTCAAAGGCAGCCATGCCCATTCCAGGTCGCTGGGCCAGAGACAGATAAGGCAAGGTATTACCGGAGAGCAGTCCGCGCCCGGAGGACAAGGAGCTGCACAGCATAGTGAGAACGACTCTGGACAGCCACAGTGGAGCAGCAAAGTTTCCGGAAGTAAAAGGGAGCCGTGCCCTTAAGCCACCGCCAAACCAAACCAAAGACCCGATAAGCATTGCACCGCGGGTATACATGAGCAAGTGGAGCACCTCCCACATTTCCTCCGAGATCCGGCCAAACTTAGGAATTCGACCCACCATGCAGCCGGACCCGATTGACTTTTGAAATGTTGCGCTTTTTGCTTTGGATTGAGATTATGATCCACTTGGCTTATTTGGGGAGCCCGATAGCGCATTCGATAACATCTGGCGTAGAGTGCGAGAGGTTCAGAGATCGAGTCCCATAGGCGGACATGCTTTGTAGGCTGCAATTTGCGCCGTGTATTGCAGGCTGTCTGTTCTGTTAGTAGTTAAGATTTATCGCATAACATGTACATGTACAGCGCAGTGCGTTTGCAGGCGCTTAATTAAAGAATAAATATTATTATTATTATTATTATAAAACGTTCTTGAAAGAATCCTGAACCTACCGATCGATCGCGATTGGCGTTTATATAGCTGGAAGTGACTCCGTTTTAAAGGTGTTAACTCTATTTCACGTTTACCTATTAATGTTCAGCTATGCATTGCAAAGTCCACGTCTCATCCTTAGCAGAGGCGGCGACATAAATTCCGAGCACCTAGGCAAAGCAGTCACGGGCCTCTAAATTACCCCTAGGCTTTATGAGAAAATTAAAAAGCAAATTTAAATTAAAAAAGTGCGGGTACGAACGTACGAAATTATATTTATATATACAACTATGATTTTTTTCAGTAATATTAGATTTAAAAATGCATGTAAATAACATACTTTGTATAAGTGACTATAATATTTTTCATAAGTTGATTGTCTGGGGCTAGTGCCCGGAGTCAGTCGCTAAGGAATTAGCGACTGACTTGATGAGTTAGCGACTGACTTAGCGACTCAGTCGACTAAGTCGCACACCTATCGACTGACTAAGTCGCTTAGACTTATCGACTGACTTAGCGACTTGCTATCGACTTCTAATGTAATCAGGTATGTCTATAGGACATACCTGATTACCTAACAATATGATGCATTTTACCGCATACTGTAATGACCGTGCCATCATTTCCGTGGGAATTTTTATGGGACCCATATGAAGTTTATACGGGTCTAAAATGGGAATATGGGTCCTACAAGGGCTCCGCCCCATGTGGGCATGCTGACAGGAGACATATCGATGATTGTGAAAATTAATGTTAATGTGAGTTTGTGAAGCAATAATATTGAGTGTTTATAAAAGGAATAAAGCTACCACTAAGTCCAAGCCAGTGATATTTCAGTTTTGAGAATAATTACAGTTTCAGTTTTAATTCAGTTTTGAGTTTGTAATTTCTATTTCAGTTCAAGTTTCAGTTTTGAAATAATTTCAGTTTTTATTACAGTTTCAGTTATGAAATTATTTCCTTTTTCGTTTCAGATACTGGAAAATTTCAGTTTCAGTTTATACATAGATACGGTACATTTGCATTGATAGACAACAACATGGATTTAGAATATTATTGATTATGTGATCAGCTGTTAACTAGTAGAATCACTGTTCTGTCATTGTTTACTTGGAAACCGCGATTAAAAAACAAGCAAAATATTAAGTGAACGAAGTCGCTAGCAGTCGATAGCTTAGCGACTGGTTTCGACTTGAAGGCTTAGCGGCGGCGGCGGCGGCGGATGGCGGCGGCGCCTGGGACTATCTGGGGCGGCCCATAAAAATCGCCGGGCCCGTCGGCATTTGCCTCCCTGCCCCCTCCCGACTAGTTGTCATATTCATACTGCCAATAATTATTAATTCTATAATCTTCAATTAAGGAATATATTTAATTAAATTTTATTTAATTACTTTGTATTTAGAGACATAATCTGTATATGAATTGCGTTGACGTCGACCTATCCCTTCACAAAAGACACACAATCATGGCATCCAGCGATTGAACGCGATTGGCAATTATGTAGCTGAAAATGTTTAAGTTTTAAAGGTGTCTAGAAAGAAGGAAAGAGTTTAGGGATGTCTTATGACAGCAAAGGTCGTTGACGTCTTCCCTTTGTCGTTGATTCTGTGGTGGGTAGGCTATGTTTTAAAGGTGTCTAGAAAGACGGAAAGAGTTTAGAGATTGTCTAATGACAGCAAAGGTCATTGATGTCTTCCCTTTATTGTTGATTCTGTGGTGGATGGATTCTTTGTTCGCACCGTTGCCTTTGATTTCCGTTATTTACAATACTACTAGATCTGCTTATACTATTTTTGAAGAAGTTTTTTGCTTCTTTCCAGTTTTTGTACATTTTATACATTTTTCGGGTTAAAAAAATACACATCTAAATTTTTGGATACACTATATTTACACAAAAGGTTTTCTTTAATATCGTGTTATGAGTCATTTTTAGGAGACATTTCTTGTGTGCATAACTATATTTATGCTCCATTGCCATTGTAATAGAGAATATGAAGTTGACAAACCTACTGTTTGGTCGAAGAAGAGGGAATCTTACCATCGTTGATCTCACCTATGACTCTTACCACCTCCGTTTGCAGACCCCTGATCAGGAGGATGTCTCTGTAGCCAGTCGACTCCGAATTGTTGGAACTTGTTGCGAATGGTTCGGCTGATGTTCTTCCATGAGGAGGTGTTCGACGGTGTCCGGGACATCGCACTCCTCGCAGTTTCCGTCAGGATGCATCTTCATCGTGTGAAGCCACTGGTTCAGCAGCACTCTACCCAAGCGTAGTATGGTTATCTGGACCTCTTGCTTCCGCGGAGTATCCGTGTACTTGATTCTGGTTGACACGAGCGTCTCGATATTCCTGTAGAAGACTCCCTTCGGGTTGTCGGTGTATTCCTTCTGCTACTTTCCCATTGTGTACTGTTTGATTTTCCCGATTATCTTCTTTCTCTCGATGTACGTAGTCGCGTTGACTGCCGATAGGTGGAGTCTTTCTTTAGCCGCAGCGTCATCTTCTTCATTTCCACGGATACCTACGTGACTCGGGATCCTGACCACCGTGTCGTTGCCTGGGCCAAGTCTGTTGATGTTTTCAAGCACCTCCATCATCAGTGTTTTTTTTTTATTGTATATGGGCATTTATAAATCGGTAATGAAGCAGTGTTGGTCTTGAGTCAGACCGCTGTGCTTTCACCGACTCCGCAGCGCTGAGAGAATCCGTGAAGATGGCGATCCCGTCCCTCGTGGACGTTCGGTTCTTGCAGATCCAGTCGACAGCTTCCCGTATCGCCATCAATTCGGTTGCGTACACCTGGACGAGTCCGTCAGCCTCAGGATTCTTCTGTAACCGATCTCAGGAATCACGACTGCTGCTGCGGCCGTGTCTCCGTTCTTGGACCAGTCCGTGTATATGCAGGTGTAGTTTCGATACTTGTCGATGAGCTGTAGATCTTCTGGATTTCAGACGATACGGTCTTCTTGTCGATGGACTTCTTCAGCGACAGGTCGACCTGGATGCGTTCATTCCTCAAGGGAGGCAATTTCTGGTACACTGGGCCCTTGCACTCTTGATACTTCGTGTCGAAGAAGTCCTTGGAGCGTTGAAACAACGGTTCCTTGCTTTGTTGGAATTTATCCATGGCAAGGTCCAATGATCCTTCATCACCTCCTCTGTCTTTGCTGGTAACAGCGATTGAATGCGACTGGTAGGCTAACTATGTATCTGTAAATGGCGGCGTTTAAAAGTGTCTAATTGAAAATCGTGGATTATATGTAGCATTGTTTAGTGCTTAACGACATCTTGTGGATGTCAGTTGCGTTGAAATCTACCGTACGTTTGATAGATGGTTTGGCGTGTAGCGATTGAACGCGACTGGTAGGCTAACTACTCCTTCATCTAGGCTTGGGACTGGCACTACTTGGCACTAAAGAACGGTCGTCCAGTGGCGCACTTAAAGAGCAATCGTGAATTTTATATAGGCCTAGTAGTAGCTAGTGTTTAGCAACATAATATTGTGTATGTCAGTCACGTTGAAGTAGACCTTACGTCTCATAGGAGCAGCATCGATAATCCGCCGATTGAACGCGACTGATGCATATATAGCTGACAATTGCACCGTTTTAAAGGTGTCTAACGGGAACCGTTGATTTTATGCAGCATCAGTTAGTGTTTCACGGACTCAGTTGTGTTGAAGTAGACCTTATGCCTCATAGGAGCAGCATCGATAATCCGCCGATTTTTTTATTTATTCCAAAGTTTAACGTCAACCGATGGTGCACCAAAACCAAGCAGTAATCAGGTTAGCAATATATCAGTCCGTAAGACAAAGATACAGCCTATCGTGGATAAGCAATTTGAAAGAGGTTAGTTTGAAGTTCAGAACGAAATGACACAAGCTCATTCACAAAGTTTTTGGTTAAGATATAACCAGACAGAGATAATATATCAGACAAACAACCCTCGGTTAAGCAGTTAGACACCTTTAAAACGTATCATTTTCAACTATATATTGACAAATCGCGTTCAGTCGCTAAATCAACTCATTTATTACTTTATGATGTCGCTAAACACTAAATACTGTTACGTGGAATCCACAATTTCAGTTGGACACCTTTAAAACACACCTAGTGGCAGCTACATATTCACCAGTCGCGTTCAATCGCTAGGAAGTTCGATGCTATCCTAGGAAGCATATGGGCGACTTCAACGCAACTGACATCCACAAGATGTCGCTAAACACTAAGCACTGTTAATAGCAATTAGTTACTTATATTGCGCCGGTGTCTAATGCACAAGGCATCAACCGATGGCACACCAAAATCAGGTCAATATCCAGAAGATCAGTCCGTGAGACAGAGAGGCAGCCTATGGTGGATAAGGAATCTGAAAGAGGTAAGTCTTAAATTGAGAACGAAATGACAAAAGCGACTGAGAAGAGCGCACAGAAACAGGGAGTGAGTTTCAAAAGTAGGTCCAGCAACAGACGGAGCTCGTTCATAAAAAGCAGTTCTCGATTCAGGTAGCAGTATTTAGTGTTTAGCGACGTCTTGTGGATGTAAGTTGCTTTGAAATGGTCCATACGCTTCTCGGCTATTTATGGACAGGCTACCGATTGAACGAGACTGTTTTATATGTAGCTGACAGTGACGGCGTTTTAAAGGTGTCTAGCTAGAACCGTGGGTTTAATATAGGCTTATAATTATAGTGTTTAGCGACATCGTGTAGAAGTCAGTAGAGTTAACATCGACCTTAACCTACAAACAAATTCGCATATATAGTTGTAATTGTAATTAAAACAATTTAATTAGCATTGTCAGTAGCATGCTGCTCCTAGGATGTTAGTTTAGAATGTCAACTGTAGGCGCAACTACTAAGAGTTAATACTATGAGTTACATAGTAAATAGTTAATCACATTACACGACGGAATAACTAGCCAAGCGATTCTTTTATTCCAAAGATTAACGTCGACAAAGGTCGTTGACGACAATCAAAGAATGTATACTACAAATAAAGAAAAGAATTTATAGAGTCTAAAAGATTAAAATGCAATCGCGGACTCTATATAGTAATGTTTAGTGTTTAGCGACATCTTGTGGATATAAGTTACATTGACGTCGACCTTACACTTCTTACCTGGCATATGCAGTAAACCTAGCGATACAACGCGACTGGTAACTATGTAGCTGAAAATGGCTACTTTGTAAAGGTGTCTAACTGCAGCATGGATTGAGATTAATTTTACTGCTGCGTCTTTTAGTGTTGAGCGACAACTTGTGGTTGCCTAAATCGACCTTAGTCACCTTTCACTTCGCTGGAAATCCGAGGTGGATATAGCTATTTATTATTATTAATCCAAACATTTAACGTCGTCTTATGGCATCAAAGGCCGTTGACGACAATTCATAAATGCAATTTACAGAAAACAAGATACTTATAGCGTCCGAAAGACACCATTTAAAAGTGTCAACCAGAGCCGTACAATGTCATAGAATGTCACATCATTTAAAGTATTATATCTAATATTGTTTGAGATTATAATACACATATTAATAAAATGCTTGATGCAATTTAAACAGTATTTTACAATAACTACCACACATAAGATATATTTAAACAATTTCAAATATAAATGCACAGTATATAATATTAATTATGACATTATATTCTTTTTCTACATTTGAAATTTCTAATCAATTATTTCTTATTCTTCAGCTTAACGACATTCCATGTTCATATCAACTGCTACAATTACACCATGCACGAAATAATAACAAATTCACAAACCGCATACACATTAAATGAAACATATGGTATACCAAGTTGCTTTTTTTTACACTGTTCAGATATTTAACACACTCCACCATAAATGTATTTAATTAACAAAGCATATATAAACATATAATTACAATTGTTTAAAGTTGTGTTTCAGTGTATTGTATTCACAATTACCTTATATTTCCTGTATTGCAACACAATATACAATATAGTATATTTTCCAATACATAAACCAAATCATACCATATCTAAACAACAAAATGTTAGAGGGTAGTAACATAAATACTCAATAATCAATATTTTATATATGTAATTTACTAACATCAAATTTTTATTACATATATAATATAATATAACAACTGATAAGAAAATAACCAATATGCAAAAGATGCAACTAAAGAATGTTGCATAAGGGTATTATTATAAAAAGTGTATTATAATAATGTAATGCCTAATACAATAAAATAAAATGCACAAAAAAAAAAAAAAAAAACAGTGTAAACAAACTGTTTACAGTAGCAAACATAACATATCTATTTACAAAATTTGACCTTTAGTAATTATTTTAACTAACCTATACACTTCGTTTTGAAACATATTTATTGTTAAAAGGTTTAAAATAGAAATTTCATTTTTATACAACTGACATTTATTTCGCAACAACTTAGATATATCTTCTTTTTTACATTCAAGTAGGAGGTGGTGAATAGTCTCCTTGACCTGACAGGTATCACATAAACCATTTGAATGTCGTTTAATAATAAACAGCCTTTGATTAGTATTCGCAACTCCCAGACGCAATCTAGAAATTTGCACTTCCTTATGCCTATAGGGTTCTAAATATTTAATATCTGTACTTACAATTGGACAAATAGATTTATAAAAATGACCTCTATTATCGTTAGTATATTCTAATTGCCATTTATTTACTATATACAGTTTCATTAAAGTAAAAATTTCTGAAAGTTCAAGATAATTAGTAGAATTTATATGATCAATACTCAGGGCTTCTTTAGCCAAAGTATCTGCTCGATCATTACCTGTCAGGTCAATGTGACTTGGGATCCAAATAAATCTTATTTGATTGGAATTTAGTCTGTTCATCAGAGACAATAGTTCATTCAATAAATTAGGTCTAGACTGAGAATAAGACTCCTTAATTGACGTAAGAACACTCAATGAATCAGAAAACAATGCAAATTGACAATTCTTATAACATTCGGAGTTTAAAATCCATTTTACAGTTTCTATAATTGCTGTCAACTCTGCTGCATAAATACTGGAGTTATTACATAATCTAAATTTTTTATCTATATTTAAACTTGGTACTGTAAAGGCAGCAGAAACACTATGATCTACCTTTGACCCATCAGTATAGATATGTACATAAGAGTCGTACTTAGAAACTAATTCTAAAGCAGATTGCTTTAAAAATTCTGGATGATCAATTTTCTTATTTATTAACTTACTCAGTGTTAAGTCAACCTCTACTTGTTTGTTACACCAAGGAGGTTCAGAAGGGAAAGAAGGGCCAATAATAGATGTATTAAGTGAAGAAAAGAATTCAGAAGTACGAGTATAAATGGAATGCTCCCTACTCTCAGGTGTCCTAAAAACATTTGTCCAGTGGTTCTCCATTGTTGCTGTATTTATGTGAAATTTATTACCCAAAATTTTAGTCCCACATTTTATTGAATTTTGGAGTCGTCTTAAATGAAGAGGCAACTCTCCACATTCATTTTGAAGTGCTGCAGCTGCAGTACCCTTAGGGGCTCCACAACATAATCTAAGTGCCTCAGTTTGGATACAAGAGAGTTTATCTAGGTGCGATTTACAAGCAGAAGAATAAGCAACGTCACCATAATCCAAAATAGACCTAATTAATGCCCTATATATGGTTAGGAGAGTTTTCTTACAAGCTCCCCAACCATAACCACTGATGGCTCTTATGAGATTTAACCTCTTTTTGCATTTTTCAATTATATAATCAATATGTGGTTTCCAACTCAATTTACTGTCAAAAATTACTCCCAAGAATTTGACCTCATTTTCCATTTTAATTTGTTCTTTATCAATTTTAATAGTAATCCTTGACAAATTATTTCTTTTGGAGAAAAGGACTCCAGTGGTTTTATTGACAGATATTTTAAAACCATTTTTATTACACCAATTTTGTATTAAATTGATCGATAACTGAATTTTATTTTGTAATATTTTAACATTTCTATGTCCTAAGTAAATAGCACTATCATCAGCAAACAGTGACATCTCTACACCATCCACACCTGCTGCAATATCATTTATCATTAGCAAGAATAAAATAGGAGATATTACCGAACCCTGGGGTGTACCATTCTGTTGTATACATTTATCAGAAAGTTCTGCCCCAACTTTCACCTGGAAAGTTCTATTTGAAAGAAAGTTTTCAATCCAGTTAAATGTATTACCCACTATTCCCAAATTCTGAATTTTATTTAAAAGGGTAGGTACATGTAACATGTCATATGCTCTTTCAAAGTCAATGAAAATAGCCAAAACATGTTCTTTATTTTTATCTAAAAAATAGAAAGAATAAAAATAAAAAATTTAGACCTTTACCATATTGGAGTGATAAATGCAATGAAGTCATTTATAAAAGAAATCAATATAGGAATAAAATGAAGAAAACAAGGGAGTTAAATGATTATTTGGAATACAAGAAACAAGAGGCTATAGTTAAACAGACACTTAAAACAGAAGCAAAAACTTGTTGGCAAACATATTGCTCTGAACTTACGGATCAGACAAAATTGGGCTCTGTTTGGACATGGGCAAGAAAAATGAATGGTATTGCAACCTATAGTTCCATTCCTACTCTGAATCGTAATGAATTAATAGCTGAAACAAACCTTGAAAAAGCAAATCTTTTAGCTAACACTTATGCAAGTACTAGTAGTACCCAAAATTATAGTAAAAAATTCTTAAATTATATCAAAGATAATAATTTACAAAATAACCCTAATAGAATTGACAGTAGTCCTGTTCATGAAATGGAAATCTTAAATGAGAGGTTTTATCTTAATGAATTGAAACAAGCTATAAGATCAGCAAAAAATAATAAGTCACCGGGTGATGACAAATTACCTTATGAGTTGTTAAAACATCTTCATAAAAATGCTCTTAAAACCCTATTAATATTTTATAATGAAATCTGGGAGGAAGGGAAATTGCCATCTGACTGGCATCATGCCATTATTCTACCATTATTAAAACCAAATAAAGACGCCTCGGTTCCAGAATCTTATCGACCTATATCATTGACTCCAACGATTTGTAAAGTAATGGAAACAATGGTAACAAAACGTCTCCAATGGTTTTTGGAAAAAAATAACCTTATTTCAAAAAATCAGTCTGGCTTTCGAAAATATAGAAGTACAAATGATCAAATCCTTAAACTTCAGGATAATATTCTTAAAAAAAATTAAAAATAAAGAACATGTTTTGGCTATATATAGCTATTGAACACGACTGGTAAATATATAGCTGAAAATGATGCGTTTTAAAGGTGTCTCGACTGGAACAGTGGATTTCATGTATTACTATCAATTGTATTTAACACATCTTGTGACTGCGAGGATAGTTGAAAGAAACCGTATACGCGATTTTCTGGTGAGCGACGTTTTGTGATGCAGTTTAAAAACTACAACGGCCATTGTAATCGTAATTGTAATTCGTAACTTCTATTGCGCCAGTGTCTAATGCACAAGGCGTCATCCGATGGTGCACCAAAACCAAGCAGTAATCAGGTCAATATCCAGAAGATCAGTTGGTTAAACAGACAAAGTTCCTATTTAAATCCAACTCTAATATTTATGTTCTAAAGCTTCAACTTTATTATCGTCTCGCTGGCAGTTTTAAATTAGGCACTAAATTCAATGTTCAATTTTAAGTTTTAAGTTTAAAATTTTTAAGATTTAATTTTTAAGTTTAACTTCTTCTATTTTTTTAATTTTGCCGTACTTTTACAAACGTGCCGCCCCCGATAGGCGATGACCTAGTTTGACTTTATAGTAAATTGGCACACAGGGCGCCAGATAAATGAATTCTCCATCACAGTAGAATCGTCATCACAGCCTCTGTTACACTCTGTCCGTCGACAGCAGAGACTCAAATCTCAAGCCTCTCGCGGCAAGGTTAGAACTTATAACTTCCGATTTAATAGCTAATGACCTCCGTGTGAACCCTAGTACAGCTGTTCCGGTGGATCACGGGCACCAAATAGCCTGTTTGCATTACGTTTAAATTGCGGTCATTACTTTAACATTTACATAACGAGTATTACATTTTTGTAATCGCACGGTCCCAAACTGTAAATTGGACTGCGTTAGAAGTTAATCTTGTAATACATTCCTCCAATTTACGGGCCAATTAATGAGTAGTTAACGAAGCCATGTCCTAAATAAAATATTGATAAACGTTGCCCACCTTTTCAATCTAAACTTTGGACTGGCACCACCCGGACTTGAATTTTATGGAACAGTATTTAATATTTAGCGACACCTTATGGATGTCAGTTACGTTGAAGTCGACTTTACCCTTCTTCCGCCATAGGAGATGAGATCTACCGATTTATTATTATTATTCCAAAGTTTAACGTCGTCCTTTGGCAACAATGGCCGTTGACGACAATTCACAAATACAATTTCTAGAAAACGATAAACTTATAGTTTCCGTATAACACCATGTAAAGGTGTCAAACATAAGCTTACAATGTCAGTAATGTCACATCACCCAAAGCAACATATCTAATGTTATTTATAATACACATAGCTATAAAATGTTCCGACGCAAACCAAACAGTACTTCGCAACTATTATCACTCGCTAGAAATATTTAAACAACTTCAGACATAAATGCACAGCACATATGATTATAATTATGACATTATATTCCCATTCTATTATTGAAATGTTTAATTGATCATTTCTTATTCCTCAGTTCAATGAGATCTTATAACAATATGTACCACTACAATCATATCATGTATGAAATAGTACCAATCTCACATACATCATACTTATTAAATGAAACGTATGGTTATACCAAGTACCTTTCCTCAAAGAAACTGCTCAGGTACTAAACACACTCAAGTACAAATCTCATCAACCAACAAAGCATAAAATTATATGAGCATAATAATTACAATTGTTTCAAGTTTGATATTAATGCATTCAAGATTGCATTATAATAATGTAATAATTAATACAATAAAATAAAATGCACAAGGAAAAGACTAATTAAAATTACAGATTTAAAAAAAAAGAAAAAAAAACCATTTACATTAGCAAACTTAGCATATCTCTTTACAGAATTTGACCTTTAGTAATTAGTTTAAGTACCCTATACACTTCATTTTGTAATATATTTACTGTTAAAAGGGTTGAAATAGAAATGTCCCTTTTATACAATTGACATTTATCTCCCAACAACTTCGATATATCTTCTTTTTTACACTCAAGTAGTAGGTGATGAATAGTCTCCTTGACCTGACAGGTATCACATAAACCACTTGAATGTCGTTTTATAACAAACAGCCTTTGATTAGTATTCGCGACTCCCAGACGTAACCTAGAAATTTGGACTTCTTTATGCCTATAAGGTTCTAAATATTTAATATCTGTACTTACAATTGGAGAAATAGATTTATAGAAATGACCTCTATTATCATTAGTATATTCTAATTGCCATTTATTTACTATATACAGTTTCATTAAAGTAAAAATTTCTGAAAGTTCAAGATAATTAGTAGAATTAACATGATCAATACTCAGGGCTTCTTTAGCCAAAGTATCTGCTCGATCATTACCTGTCAGGCCAATGTGACTTGGGATCCAAATAAATCTTATTTGATTGGAATTTAGTCTGTTAATCAGAGACAATAAATCATTCAATAAAGTAGGTCTAGACTGAGAACAAGACTCCTTAATTGACGTAAGAACACTCAATGAATCAGAAAACAAAGCAAATTGACAATTCTTATGACATTCGGAGTTTAAAATCCATATTACAGTTTCTATAATTGCAGTCAACTCTGCTGCATAAATACTGGAGTTATTACATATTCTAAATTTTTTATCTATGTTTAAACTTGGTACTGTAAAGGCAGCAGAGACAAATTCATCTACCTTCGACCCATCAGTATAGATATGTATGTAAGAGCTGTACTTAGAAACTAATTCCAAAGCAGATTGCTTTAAATATTCTGGATGATCAGTTTTCTTATTTATTAATTTATTCAAAGTTAAGTCAACCTCTACTTGTTTGTTACACCAAGGAGGTTCAGAAGGGAAAGAAGGGCCAATAATAGATGTATTAAGTGAAGAAAAGAATTCAGAAGTACGAGTATAAATGGAATGCTCCCTACTCTCAGGTGTCCTAAAAACATTTGTCCAGTGGTTCTCCATTGTTGCTGTATTTATGTGAAATTTATTACCCAAAATTTTAGTCCCACATTTTATTGAATTTTGGAGTCGTCTTAAATGAAGAGGCAACTCTCCACATTCATTTTGAAGTGCTGAAGCTGCAGTACCCTTAGGGGCTCCACAACATAATCTAAGTGCCTCAGTTTGGATACAAGAGAGTTTATCTAGGTGCGATTTACAAGCAGAAGAATAAGCAACGTCACCATAATCTAAAATAGACCTAATTAATGCCCTATATATGGTTAGGAGAGTTTTCTTAGAAGCTCCCCAACCATATCCACTGATGGCTCTTATGAGATTTAACCTCTTTTTGCATTTTTCAATTATATAATCAATATGTGGTTTCCAACTCAATTTACTGTCAAAAATTACTCCCAAGAATTTGACCTCATTTTTAATTTTAATTTGTTCTTTATCAATTTTAATAGTAATCCTTGACAAATTATTTCTTTTGGAGAAAAGGACTCCAGTGGTTTTATTAATAGATATTTTAAAACCATTTCTATTACACCAATTTTGTATTAAATTGATCGATAATTGAATTTTATTTTGTAATATTTTAACATTTCTATGTCCTAAGTAAATAGCACTATCATCAGCAAACAGTGACATCTCTACACCATCCACACCTGCAGCAATATCACTTATCATTAGCAAGAATAAAATAGGAGATATTACCGAACCCTGGGGTGTACCATTCTGTTGTATACATTTATCAGAAAGTTCTGCCCCAACTTTCACCTGAAAAGTTCTATTTGAAAGAAAGTTTTCGATCCAGTTAAATGTATTACCCACTATTCCCAAATTCTGAATTTTATTTAAAAGGGTAGGTACATGTAACATGTCATATGCTCTTTCAAAGTCAATGAAAATAGCCAAAACATGTTCTTTATTTTTAATTTTTTTAAGAATATTATCCTGAAGTTTAAGGATTTGATCATTTGTACTTCTATATTTTCGAAAGCCAGACTGATTTTTTGAAATAAGGTTATTTTTTTCCAAAAACCATTGGAGACGTTTTGTTACCATTGTTTCCATTACTTTACAAATCGTTGGAGTCAATGATATAGGTCGATAAGATTCTGGAACCGAGGCGTCTTTATTTGGTTTTAATAATGGTAGAATAATGGCATGATGCCAGTCAGTTGGCAATTTCCCTTCCTCCCAGATTTCATTATAAAATATTAATAGGGTTTTAAGAGCATTTTTATGAAGATGTTTTAACAACTCATAAGGTAATTTGTCATCACCCGGTGACTTATTATTTTTTGCTGATCTTATAGCTTGTTTCAATTCATTAAGATAAAACCTCTCATTTAAGATTTCCATTTCATGAACAGGACTACTGTCAATTCTATTAGGGTTATTTTGTAAATTATTATCTTTGATATAATTTAAGAATTTTTTACTATAATTTTGGGTACTACTAGTACTTGCATAAGTGTTAGCTAAAAGATTTGCTTTTTCAAGGTTTGTTTCAGCTATTAATTCATTACGATTCAGAGTAGGAATGGAACTATAGGTTGCAATACCATTCATTTTTCTTGCCCATGTCCAAACAGAGCCCAATTTTGTCTGATCCGTAAGTTCAGAGCAATATGTTTGCCAACAAGTTTTTGCTTCTGTTTTAAGTGTCTGTTTAACTATAGCCTCTTGTTTCTTGTATTCCAAATAATCATTTAACTCCCTTGTTTTATTCATTTTATTCCTATACTGATTTCTTTTATAAATGACTTCACTGCATTTATCACTCCAATATGGTAAAGGTCTAAATTTTTTATTTTTATTCTTTCTATTTTTTAGATTTTTACTAGGAATTGATTGATTCGCTATAGAAGTAATACAATCTACTAAATTATTGAAATTAGTGTCAACATTTTTATCAACTAAAATATCTGTTGTTATTGAAAATTTACTTAGTTCTTCATAATTCTTCCAATCTGCTTTTTTTAATTTCCATAGATGCATACTTAAATTATACTCTATTGTGATTTCTTCATTAATAGTAGTTATAGTAGCATAATGATCAGAGCCCATATTGCTATTGGTGACGTTATGTCTAGCATTAAGAGCTACATCTTGTGAACATATGCTCAAATCTATAACAGAATTCAAATTTGATTGGTTTGATGTGATACGTGTAGCTTGACCTGTATTAAGCACAACTAAATTCTTTTCTGTTAATATTTCTTCTATAATTTTCCCTCTGTTATTTGTCTTAGAACAGCCCCAGAGTTTATTATGAGCATTAAAATCGCCAACAATAATTGATCTTTTATGTGGAAAAATATTCTGAATATCTTCTTTTTTAAATGTATATGAAGGTGTGATATAAGAATTAAATATTTTTAAATGACCGTTGAAAGTTTTAATTTCAACACCCTGAACCTCAATGTTTGGAATGTCTTCCACAGTTAGTACATTAAAATTTAAGCCCACTTTTAAGTAAATAGCTAAACCCCCCCTTTCATTATTTAAGCAGTCCTTACGTATAATATTGTAACCATCCAATTTTGGTGATTGAGTGACACCTTTCACAAAAGTCTCTTCCACACACATCACATCTGGTGGAACACACACCTTCATTATATAATTTCTAAGTTGGTCCTTATGACCACGTAAACCACGTGCATTCCATTGAAGAATGGTCAACCCCATAGTGGACAACAACAAAAATGAAACTACTGCTCTTAATTTACGTGTCTTTATAGCTAAATTCTATCTCATTATCAAAAAGGATTTTAGACGCTGCATGGCAGATTACAAACTGTGCATGTTATCTGGACTCAGCTTTTGCAATAGCTGCCAAGACGCCAAGAACAAAGGACACTTTTATTTTTGTAATTGGGTCATAATCTTCTACTGTGTTATTTGCTGGTTTTCTGTTATATTTTGCCTTATAATCTTTGTCATTGAATGACAAAAACCTTTTAACTACATCATCAGACGTTTGAACATTAGAATTAGTTGGTGTTTGTATATCTAATGAAGTATTTATTACTCTTGCTTGGGTTTCTAGTCCAGTTTTAACTTTTGAGGCATAAGTGGAATTGTCTGTTTTAAGAGCATTGACAGGAACATTCTGATACTGGATCTCATCAACCTTAACAACAGCATCAGCAAAAGTAATATTTTGTTCTGCTCTTATTCTTAGAGCAGCTTGGATTTTGATATACATTGGACAGCTTCTGTGGGCAGCACTATGATTCTGACCACAGTTAGCACATCTTAATTTAGTTTTATCTGGACAATCGACATAAGAGTGGCTACCACTACATCTGCTGCACACAGCTTTTCGCCTGCAATATAATTTAGAGTGACTAAACATTTGGCAATGATCACATCTTTGAGGTCTAGGTACAAAAGAATTAATTCTATACCTCCTGCCATTCACTTCCAAAAATTCTGGCAAAACAGTCCCTTTGGGATAAGCAATCAAAGTCGCTTTGCTAAATTCGGAATTGCCAATTCTATGGATATGATGGGCTCCATTTTCCAATGCTATTTCATTTAAATTCTCTTGACTTTCAAGTAGTCCAAAAACTACCCCTTTAACAAAGTACTCGTTTTCCTGTCTTTTCACAGGAGGTGGTTTATTAGACACAGGCTGAAATGTCAAAGAAAAGGGAATACTAGTTTTCACGGGCTTATCATTCAATGATTGTATCTTAAGAAGTTGATTTTTCTGAGCTTCATCTTTAGCTATTATTTTCAGTACACCCTGTTGAGTAACAAAAACTTTGTCAACCTCTCCCCTAGTCTTCTCAACTATTTCCTTGTTGAGTTGACGAGGCATGTGTTTGAAGTAGTTACGAAGATCATCTTTATGCCCATCTATATACACAGTGCGTGACTGAACCTCCCGTAAGAGCTTCTTTTTTTCCTCAGTCAGAGGAGGACGGGATTTATGGTTAATTTTGTTTTCAATAACTTGGTCAGTTATTGATTTATTTACATCATTTATCACCTCATTTGTCAACATTGTGGAATTATTCATGGTAATGATCTTCTCTTGTCTTACCATATTTGCGCAATTTGAAATTTCAATCATTTCAATATCGCTTAAAACCTGAAAATTTGCATCATCCTGACATGCAACAGATTCATCAATACATATCTCATCAACACATTTCTTAGAAACAGATTTCTTAGCGCTATCAATGACCGGACTTTTATAAATACTTGTCTTGAGTCTCTTTTTCGGGTGTGCTTGTGGGTGACCATCCATCCTACACCGCCGATCCTGGAGCTTCTCAGTAGGGACTGCCTTCAAGAAGTCATCTTTAATCAATGTTTTTTTATAATTCCCATTTATTACCAGACCTTGCCGGTTTTCCAATGAATATGATCGTCTTTTTGCCGTTGACTCAAAGTACGATTCAAAATGCGTGACATTATCATGTCGAAGATTGTCGGAGGAATTACATAAGAAATTTCTCATATCTTCAACAGAATTTGATTTATAGTTACCACGTTTGTCTTCATCTGCATCTTCACCGTTTGTATTTCCAAAAGTTTCAGCGAAACCCGTTTGGTATGAATCAGTTTCACAGGCTGAAGAAGACAAGATTTCCTGGTTTTCAAGTAGTACGTGTGACTTATGTTGATTGTCTGATTTAGGTGTATCAATGATATTTTTTGTCATCGATACATCGCCTGCATTTGAAGAGCTCGATGATGTATTGAGAGGTCTCTTTCTCTTGCCTTTTCCCATTTCAGAT
Organism: Allolobophora icterica; assembly: GCA_963556255.1. Classification (NCBI taxonomy): domain Eukaryota; kingdom Metazoa; phylum Annelida; class Clitellata; order Crassiclitellata; family Lumbricidae; genus Allolobophora; species Allolobophora icterica. Next base: position 12,501,319 of record OY744614.1, on the reverse strand, counting down.
TTCTTTTTTCTTTAAAGTTCAGTATTATAAATTTCAGTACGGTACAGATTTCGCGCGTAAATGGCGCGAAAAACCGAATCTCTCGATTAACTCGTATTAACTCGTTTAATCTCTTGATTAACTCGTATAATCCTTTACAATGTCTCGATTATTTCGTATGTAATCAGGCATAATATCGAATCGCATAAATTATCATGTCTATCTATGTAGAAAACAAAATCTCTCGACAACGATTCTCGACAACGATTCGACAACGATTCGACGTATCAACTTCTCGACGCCATTTTTCATACATTATCATTGAACGCGACTGATGCATATATAGCTGACAATGGCACCGTTTTAAAGGTGTCTAACGGGAACCGTTGATTTTATGCAGCATCAGTTAGTGTTTCACGGACTCAGTTGTGTTGAAGTAGACCTTATGCCTCATAGGAGCAGCATCGATAATCCGCCGATTGAACGCGACTGATGCATATATAGCTGACAATGGCACCGTTTTAAAGGTGTCTAACGGGAACCATTGATTTTATGCAGCATCGGTTAGTGTTTTACAGACTCAGTTGTGTTGAAGTCGACCTTACACTTTATGCAATACCGTATACAGCAATCTGGCGATTGAACGCGACTGCTGAATATATTACAGTGCATGACTGCCTTTTAACGGTCTGTCTGTCTGTCTGTCTGTGTGTCTGTGTGTCTGTGTGTCTGTGTGTCTGTGTGTCTGTGTGTCTGTCTGTCTGTCAGTCTGTCTGTCTGTCTGTCTATCTATCTATCTATCTATCTATCTATCTATATCTCTCTTTCTCTCTCTCTTCTCATCATCTAATGTTGCTGAGAATGGCGGCGTTTTAAAGGTGTCTCGGTGGAACTATGGCTTTTATGTAGCATTGTTTAGGGTTTAGCAACATATTTTTGATGTCAATTACGTTGAAGTCGACCATAACCTACATATCTCATCCACCTATGGAGCATACCGATTGAACGCGGCTGGTAAATATGTAGCTGAGAGTGCCAGCATTGCAAAGGTGTCTAACTACCTTCGGGATTTTATGTTTCAGTGCAAGGACATCTTGTGGATGTTCGATGTTTAATTCGGTTAACGTCCACCATACCTTACATAGGCACTTTTATCAACCTAACGATTGAAATCGATGTGGAAATATGTAGCTGAAAATGGCACCGTTTTAAAGGTGTCTAATTGCAGTCGTAAATTTAATGCAGCAGCATTTAGAGTGTAGCGACATCTTGTATCCACAGTTACGTTGAAGTCGACCATTACGCATTTTACAATGAATAAATTCCGTGGGATGGATGGATCCAGAGTTTAACGACATCTTTTAGCAACAAAGGCTGTTGACGTCGACAGAGATTAGTTTGGGATATTACAGCTCTTAATATAAATTCCGTGATTGAACGCGGGTGATCTTAAAGGTAGCTGTGAGTGACAGCATTTTAAAAGTGTCGAATTTTAGTCGTGTATTTTAATGTAGCAGTGTTTCGTGTTCAGCGACATCTTTTGGATGTCAGTTATGTTGAAGTCGACCATAACCTACATAGCATAACTGAGTAAGAGACCAGCAATTATTATTATTAATCCGAAGTTTAACGTCGTCCTTTGGCAACAATGGCCGTTGACGACAATTCACAAATACAATTTCTAGAAAACGATAAACTTATAGTGTCCGTATAACACCATGTAAAGGGGTCAAACATAAGCTTACAATGTTAGTAATGTCACATCACCCAAAGCAACATATCTAATGTTATTTATAATACACATAGCTATAAAATGTTCCGACGCAAACCAAACAGTCCTTCGCAACTATTGTCACTCGCTAGAAATATTTAAAGAACTTCAGACAAATGCACAGCACATTATAATTATAATTATGACATTATATTCCCATTCTATTATTGAAATGTTTAATTGATCATTTTTTATTCCTCAGTTCAATGAGATCTTATAGCAATATGTACCACTACAATCATATCATGTATGAAATAGCACCAATCTCACATACATCATGCATATTAAATGAAACGTATAGTTATACCAAGTACCTTTCCTCAAAGAAACTGCTCAGGTACTAAACACACTCAAGTACAAATCTCATCAACCAACAAAGCATAAAATTATATGAGCATAATAATTACAATTGTTTCAAGTTTGATATTAATGCATTCACGATTGCATCATAATAATGTAATAATTAATACAATAAAATAAAATGCACAAGGAAAAGACTAATTAAAATAACAGATTAAAAAAACTATTTACAGCAATTATTATTATTATTCCACAGTTTAACGTCGTCTTATGACACCAAAGGCCGTTGACGACAATTTAGAAATACAGTTTACAGAAAACGATAAACTTATACTGTCCGAAAGACACCATTTAAAGGTGTCAAACATAAGCTTACAATATAAATATTGTCACATCATTTAAAGCAATATATCTAATGCTATCCATAAAACACATAGCTCTAAACTGTTTTGATACAAATCAAACAGTACTTCCCAACTATTGTCACTCGCAAGAAATATTTAAACAACTTCAGATGCACAGTACATATAATTATAATAATTACATTATATTCTTATTTTATCTTTGAAATGTTTAATTGATTATTTCTTATTCCTCAGTTCAATATCTGCCACTACAATCATATCAAGTATGAAATAGTAATAAATTTCACATACATCATGCACATTAAATGAAACATATGATTATACCAAGTTCCTTTTTTAAAGAAATTGTTCAGGTATCTAACACATTCAACTATAAGTTTTATTAATTAACAAAGCATATATGAGCATAATTGTCTCAAGTTTGATTTCAATGCATTCAAGTTACAATTACATGTATATTTCCTTTATTGCAACACAATAATACAGCACTATATAATATAATATTGATTTTACTCCAATACATAAACCAAATCAAACCATATGCGACATCCAAGAACCAAATGTTGGATGGTTGTAATATAGATACTCATTAATCAATGTATTATATATGTAATTTACTAGCATCACACTCTCATTATATACTTGCAATTGAAAAGAAACGGTTATATAGGTTCTCAAATAACCAATATGTAACGGATATAACTAAGGTTAATACACAAGAGCATCATTACAAAATTTGACCTTTAGTAATTTGTTTAACTACCCTATACACTTCGTTTTGTAATACATTTATTGTCAAAAGGGTTGAAATAGAAATGTCCCTTTTATACAGTTGACATTTATCTCGCAACAACTTCGATATATCTTCGTTTTTACATTCAAGTAGGAGGTGGTGAATAGTCTCCTTGACCTGACAGGTATCACATAAACCACTAGAATGTCGTTTTATGATAAACAACCTTTGATTAGTATTCGCCACTCCCAGACGTAGTCTAGAAATTTGGACTTCTTTATGTCTGTAAGGTTCCAAATATTTAATATCTGTACTTACAATTGGACATATAGATTTATAAAAATGTCCTCTGTTATCGTTAGTATATTCTAATTGCCATTTAGTATATTCTAATTGCCATTTATTCTAATTGCCATTTATTTACTATATTTACAGCAATTTATTATTAATCCAAACATTTAACGTCGTCTTATGGCATCAAAGGCCGTTGACGACAATTCATAAATGCAATTTACAGAAAACAAGATACTTATAGCGTCCGAAAGACACCATTTAAAAGTGTCAACCAGAGCCGTACAATGTCATAGAATGTCACATCATTTAAAGTATTATATCTAATATTGTTTGAGATTATAATACACATATTAATAAAATGCTTGATGCAATTTAAACAGTATTTTACAATAACTACCACACATAAGATATATTTAAACAATTTCAAATATAAATGCACAGTACATATAATTATAATTATGACATTATATTCTTTTTCTACATTTGATATTTCTAATCAATTATTTCTTATTCTTCAGCTTAACGACATTCCATGGTAATATCAACTGCTACAATTACACCATGCACGAAATAATAACAAATTCACAAACCGCATACACATTAAATGAAACATATGGTATACCAAGTTGCTTTTTTTTACACTGTTCAGATATTTAACACACTCCACCATAAATGTATTTAATTAACAAAGCATATATAAACATATAATTACAATTGTTTAAAGTTGTGTTTCAGTGTATTGTATTCACAATTACCTTATATTTCCTGGCGATATTATTATTATTAATCCAAACATTTAACGTCGTCTTATGGCATCAAAGGCCGTTGACGACAATTCATAAATGCAATTTACAGAAAACAAGATACTTATAGCGTCCGAAAGACACCATTTAAAAGTGTCAACCAGAGCCGTACAATGTCATAGAATGTCACATCATTTAAAGTATTATATCTAATATTGTTTGAGATTATAATACACATATTAATAAAATGCTTGATGCAATTTAAACAGTATTTTACAATAACTACCACACATAAGATATATTTAAACAATTTCAAATATAAATGCACAGTATATAATATTAATTATGACATTATATTCTTTTTCTACATTTGAAATTTCTAATCAATTATTTCTTATTCTTCAGCTTAACGACATTCCATGTTCATATCAACTGCTACAATTACACCATGCACGAAATAATAACAAATTCACAAACCGCATACACATTAAATGAAACATATGGTATACCAAGTTGCTTTTTTTTACACTGTTCAGATATTTAACACACTCCACCATAAATGTATTTAATTAACAAAGCATATATAAACATATAATTACAATTGTTTAAAGTTGTGTTTCAGTGTATTGTATTCACAATTACCTTATATTTCCTGTATTGCAACACAATATACAATATAGTATATTTTCCAATACATAAACCAAATCATACCATATCTAAACAACAAAATGTTAGAGGGTAGTAACATAAATACTCAATAATCAATATTTTATATATGTAATTTACTAACATCAAATTTTTATTACATATATAATATAATATAACAACTGATAAGAAAATAACCAATATGCAAAAGATGCAACTAAAGAATGTTGCATAAGGGTATTATTATAAAAAGTGTATTATAATAATGTAATGCCTAATACAATAAAATAAAATGCACAAAAAAAAAAAAAAAAAAAAAAAACCAGTGTAAACAAACTGTTTACAGTAGCAAACATAACATATCTATTTACAAAATTTGACCTTTAGTAATTATTTTAACTAACCTATACACTTCGTTTTGAAACATATTTATTGTTAAAAGGTTTAAAATAGAAATTTCATTTTTATACAACTGACATTTATTTCGCAACAACTTAGATATATCTTCTTTTTTACATTCAAGTAGGAGGTGGTGAATAGTCTCCTTGACCTGACAGGTATCACATAAACCATTTGAATGTCGTTTAATAATAAACAGCCTTTGATTAGTATTCGCAACTCCCAGACGCAATCTAGAAATTTGCACTTCCTTATGCCTATAGGGTTCTAAATATTTAATATCTGTACTTACAATTGGACAAATAGATTTATAAAAATGACCTCTATTATCGTTAGTATATTCTAATTGCCATTTATTTACTATATACAGTTTCATTAAAGTAAAAATTTCTGAAAGTTCAAGATAATTAGTAGAATTTATATGATCAATACTCAGGGCTTCTTTAGCCAAAGTATCTGCTCGATCATTACCTGTCAGGTCAATGTGACTTGGGATCCAAATAAATCTTATTTGATTGGAATTTAGTCTGTTCATCAGAGACAATAGTTCATTCAATAAATTAGGTCTAGACTGAGAATAAGACTCCTTAATTGACGTAAGAACACTCAATGAATCAGAAAACAATGCAAATTGACAATTCTTATAACATTCGGAGTTTAAAATCCATTTTACAGTTTCTATAATTGCTGTCAACTCTGCTGCATAAATACTGGAGTTATTACATAATCTAAATTTTTTTATCTATATTTAAACTTGGTACTGTAAAGGCAGCAGAAACACTATGATCTACCTTTGACCCATCAGTATAGATATGTACATAAGAGTCGTACTTAGAAACTAATTCTAAAGCAGATTGCTTTAAAAATTCTGGATGATCAATTTTCTTATTTATTAACTTACTCAGTGTTAAGTCAACCTCTACTTGTTTGTTACACCAAGGAGGTTCAGAAGGGAAAGAAGGGCCAATAATAGATGTATTAAGTGAAGAAAAGAATTCAGAAGTACGAGTATAAATGGAATGCTCCCTACTCTCAGGTGTCCTAAAAACATTTGTCCAGTGGTTCTCCATTGTTGCTGTATTTATGTGAAATTTATTACCCAAAATTTTAGTCCCACATTTTATTGAATTTTGGAGTCGTCTTAAATGAAGAGGCAACTCTCCACATTCATTTTGAAGTGCTGCAGCTGCAGTACCCTTAGGGGCTCCACAACATAATCTAAGTGCCTCAGTTTGGATACAAGAGAGTTTATCTAGGTGCGATTTACAAGCAGAAGAATAAGCAACGTCACCATAATCCAAAATAGACCTAATTAATGCCCTGTATATGGTTAGGAGAGTTTTCTTACAAGCTCCCCAACCATAACCACTGATGGCTCTTATGAGATTTAACCTCTTTTTGCATTTTTCAATTATATAATCAATATGTGGTTTCCAACTCAATTTACTGTCAAAAATTACTCCCAAGAATTTGACCTCATTTTCCATTTTAATTTGTTCTTTATCAATTTTAATAGTAATCCTTGACAAATTATTTCTTTTGGAGAAAAGGACTCCAGTGGTTTTATTGACAGATATTTTAAAACCATTTTTATTACACCAATTTTGTATTAAATTGATCGATAACTGAATTTTATTTTGTAATATTTTAACATTTCTATGTCCTAAGTAAATAGCACTATCATCAGCAAACAGTGACATCTCTACACCATCCACACCTGCAGCAATATCATTTATCATTAGCAAGAATAAAATAGGAGATATTACCGAACCCTGGGGTGTACCATTCTGTTGTATACATTTATCAGAAAGTTCTGCCCCAACTTTCACCTGGAAAGTTCTATTTGAAAGAAAGTTTTCAATCCAGTTAAATGTATTACCCACTATTCCCAAATTCTGAATTTTATTTAAAAGGGTAGGTACATGTAACATGTCATATGCTCTTTCAAAGTCAATGAAAATAGCCAAAACATGTTCTTTATTTTTAATTTTTTTAAGAATATTATCCTGAAGTTTAAGGATTTGATCATTTGTACTTCTATATTTTCGAAAGCCAGACTGATTTTTTGAAATAAGGTTATTTTTTTCCAAAAACCATTGGAGACGTTTTGTTACCATTGTTTCCATTACTTTACAAATCGTTGGAGTCAATGATATAGGTCGATAAGATTCTGGAACCGAGGCGTCTTTATTTGGTTTTAATAATGGTAGAATAATGGCATGATGCCAGTCAGATGGCAATTTCCCTTCCTCCCAGATTTCATTATAAAATATTAATAGGGTTTTAAGAGCATTTTTATGAAGATGTTTTAACAACTCATAAGGTAATTTGTCATCACCCGGTGACTTATTATTTTTTGCTGATCTTATAGCTTGTTTCAATTCATTAAGATAAAACCTCTCATTTAAGATTTCCATTTCATGAACAGGACTACTGTCAATTCTATTAGGGTTATTTTGTAAATTATTATCTTTGATATAATTTAAGAATTTTTTACTATAATTTTGGGTACTACTAGTACTTGCATAAGTGTTAGCTAAAAGATTTGCTTTTTCAAGGTTTGTTTCAGCTATTAATTCATTACGATTCAGAGTAGGAATGGAACTATAGGTTGCAATACCATTCATTTTTCTTGCCCATGTCCAAACAGAGCCCAATTTTGTCTGATCCGTAAGTTCAGAGCAATATGTTTGCCAACAAGTTTTTGCTTCTGTTTTAAGTGTCTGTTTAACTATAGCCTCTTGTTTCTTGTATTCCAAATAATCATTTAACTCCCTTGTTTTCTTCATTTTATTCCTATATTGATTTCTTTTATAAATGACTTCATTGCATTTATCACTCCAATATGGTAAAGGTCTAAATTTTTTATTTTTATTCTTTCTATTTTTTAGATTTTTACTTGGAATTGATTGATTCGCTATAGAAGTAATACAATCTACTAAATTATTAAAAGTAGCATCAACATTTTTATCAACCAAAATATCTTTTGTTATTGAAAATTTACTTAGTTCTTCATAATTCTTCCAATCCGCTTTTTTTAATTTCCATAGATGCATACTTAAATTATACTCTATTGTGATTTCTTCATTAATAGTAGTTATAGTAGCATAATGATCAGAGCCCATATTGCTATTGGTGACGTTATGTCTAGCATTAAGAGCTACATCTTGTGAACATATGCTCAAATCTATAACAGAATTCAAATTTGATTGGTTTGATGTGATACGTGTAGCTTGACCTGTATTAAGCACAACTAAATTCTTTTCTGTTAATATTTCTTCTATAATTTTCCCTCTGTTATTTGTCTTAGAACAGCCCCAGAGTTTATTATGAGCATTAAAATCGCCAACAATAATTGATCTTTTATGTGGAAAAATATTCTGAATATCTTCTTTTTTAAATGTATATGAAGGTGTGATATAAGAATTAAATATTTTTAAATGACCGTTGAAAGTTTTAATTTCAATACCCTGAATTTCAATGTTTGGAATGTCTTCCACAGTTAGTACATTAAAATTTAAGCCCACTTTTAAGTAAATAGCTAAACCCCCCCTTTCATTATTCAAGCAGTCCTTACGTATAATATTGTAACCATCCAATTTTGGTGATTGAGTGACACCTTTCACAAAAGCAATTCGACGCAGCTGGTAAATATGTAGCTGAGAGTGCCCGCATTTTAAAGGTGTCTAACTTCAGTCGTGTTTTTAATGTAGCAGTGTTTCGTGTTTAGCGACATCTTGTGGATGTCAGTTACGTTGAAGTCGACCTCACTCTTTATAGTAAAGTGTCAGCATGAAGCTCGCGACTGAACGCGACTGGTTAATGTGTAGCCGCAAATGACAAATTATAAAGGTGGCTAATAATTGTTGTAGTCGTGGATTTAAATGCGACATCTTCTGCGTGTCAGTTACGTTGAAGCCGACATTGCGTTTCATACCATATCGTACAAATTTACTGGAAAAGTTCATGTCGTCATAGGACATCAAAGGCCATTGAATGCGACTGGTGAATGGATCCAGAGCTGAACGACATCTTAGGGGCCATCCATATAGTACGTACGCAAAAGAATCATATTTTCATACTCCCTCTCCCCTGTTGCGCCTCGTACATTTTGTGGACCCCCCCATGCGTACGTACAACTAAGCTTCTCTAACCTCCCACCTTACAAAAGTTAACTAGCTAAAGTCATCTATAAGACATTTATTTTGCCGTAGGCTACTAATATTTTTGTTAAACATCATATCTGCTAGCTAAAATTTGTTAACTGTAATGAAGAAATCAAATACTAACAACACTAACACTTACATTTTAATAAGACTATAGGACAATACAGAGTTATAAATAGGCTAATGCGGACGTCATAATTTATTTGCGTACGTGCACATTTTGGTCGAGTCCCCTCCCCCTCGACATACGCTCCCGTACGCAAAATCGCCTAAATCCGATCACCCGCTTTTGATTACGTACGTAATATATGAATGGCACCTTATGGCATCAAAATTGACGCGACTGGTGAATATGTAGCTAAGAATAACGGCGTTTTAAAGATGTCTGGTATTCATAGTTTCAGTTTAACGACACTGTGGGATAACAAAGATCATTAGCGTCACCCTCTCCTTCATCAAGGCTTGGGACTGGCACTGCCTGGATCTAAGGCACGGACGTGCAATGGCGGACTTTCTAATGGAGTCCGTGGATTTGTATAGCATTGTTTAGTGCTAACCGACATTTTGTTAAAAAAAACCATAATCTTGAATTTTATTGATTCCATCAAAGCAGAAGAAATAATGTAGAATACAAATGTATATTCACAGGATGATGAAAACAATGGAAATGTAAAACCCTAAATGGAACAATTTCCGACTAGCAAGATCACCCATTCATCATTATACTGCACTCTTTATACTTCGTGTCGAAGAATTCCTTGGAGCGTTGAAACAACGCTTCCTTGCCTTCTTGGAATTTTATCTCTGCTGGTAATAGCGATTGAATGCGACT
>OY744614.1:12453592-12486092 GCA_963556255.1 Allolobophora icterica | reverse complement strand
TTATTATTATTTACCCGAGTATATGATCCCTCAGGTGTCAGATACTAATTAAGTATATTGATTCTGGAGTAGCCGTCCTTGTCAAGATCTGGAGCAACGAAAGTGCTGTGGAAGGCGACTGCGTTGAAACGCTGAATAACGATGGATATGCGTTGAAACAAATAACTGGTTTCTCTTGGGTCTCCCGACGTCTGGTGCAAGACACGCCCTAGGTCGGTGAGAAATGCCAGTCCCTTGGCATTAACTGGTCCTAAGGTCTCAAAGGCCAATGGAACAAAATGGGAGAATTGCATCAACTGAGTGCGTTACGAGTTTTTCCTGGACTCAGCCAGATCCGACGCACCCCCCGCTCGAATGAAATTATTATCAATAATAATAATATTTTTTGTTTTGCCCCAAGGTACATATGATCCCTTGGGGACTTAGATATTAATTTGTTGTTATGTTATTTCCAGGAGATCAGGCCTCGTCCTCCGTTGAGTCCCTGAATGTGCCACGGAATGCGATGGCATTATAACGTTGAATGCAAACGGAAAGGCGCTGGAAAATAATATTATTATTATTATTTATTTATTTATTTTTATTGTTTATATTATCATTATTATTATTATTATTATTATTATTATTATTATTATTATTATTATTATTTATATTATTATTATTTTTATTATCATTGGTATTATTATTATTATTATTATTATTATTATTATTATTATTATTATTATTATTATTATTATTATTATTATTATTATTATTATTATTATTATTATTATTATTATTATTATTATTATAGTACTTAGTTCCCTCAGGGTATTAGATATTTAAACGACATCTTATAGCTACCAAACCCGTCGACGTCTTAGGTGTTCGTTAGCACATTTCAGTTCGTTTTGATTTATCTTTCATCCATCAGTTTCGTTAGCTTTTCTCCTGGTTGTTTTCGTGTCTGATCGGTTGTTGAGACGGTGATCTTAGGCAGGTGGTTGGTTTTAAGCTTTGATAATATATAGATTTATATTTCATATGATTTGTGTGTGATTGATTTGGCCTTGTGGCTCTTTTCCTCTTTCTCTTTAACTGAAAGGCTCTTTTGTTGACCCTAAGGTACTTTTGGTGGCCATAAAGTAGTTTTTGGTCTCCTTTTTAATACCTAATTCTTTTAAGAGTTTTAGGTCTTGTTGTATCGTGTCTTCCCATCTCTTTCTCTGTCGTCCCCGACTGCGGGAGAGAGAGAGAGAGAGAGAGAGAGAGAGAGAGAGAGAGAGAGAGAGACAGACAGACAGACAGACAGACAGACAGACAGACAGACAGACAGACAGACAGACAGACACAGACACAGACACAGACACAGACATTACAAGCATCCAACATTTGATTCCTGGATGTCGCATATGGTTTGATTTGGTTTTGTATTGGAGTAAAGTCAATATTATATTGTATAGTGCTGTATTATTGTGTTGCAATAAAGGAAATATACAGGTAATTGTAACTTGAATGCATTGAAATCAAACTTGAAACAAGTGTAATTATTTTGATCACATATGCTTTGTTAATTAATAAAATTTATAGTTGAATGTGTTAGATATCTGAACAGTTTCTTTAAAAAAAAGGAACTTGATATAACCATATGTTTCATTTAATGTGCATGATGTATGTGAAATTGGTACATTGAACTGAGGAATAAGAAATAATCAATTAAACATTTAAAATATAAAATAAGAATATAATGTCATAATTATAATTATATGTACCGTGCATCTGAAGTTGTTTAAATATTTCTTGCGAGTGGCAATAGTTGCGATGTACTGCTTAATTTGCATCTAAACAGTTATAGCTATGTGTATTATAAATAACATTAGATATCTTGCTTTAAATGATGTGACATTATTGATATTGTAAGCTTATGTTTGACACCTTTAAATGGTGTCATTCGGACACTATAAGTTTATCGTTTTCTGTTATTTGTATTTGTGAAAGAAAGAAGATGCTCAAGAAAGAAACAAGTGGAAGAGAAGGATCCGAGTGGCTGACCCCTCTCCAAAGAGGGATTAATTAGAGCCTGAAGGGAAAGAAGGAAGAAGAAGAAGAGATTATATGTGGTGATGTGACGCATGTAAAATTTTTATTTAGTTTCTATTTGAGGGCGGGTCGCGAGCCAATTGAAGAACGAGAGGTTTGGGTTTTAAAAGAAATTCTGAAAACTGAGCGTTCTGCATTCGTGTATTACGACTTTTTGATTTTTAACTTGTCACCTAAGTTCGGTTTTCAGAGTTTTCCGAAGTTGTTGAAGCCGTGTTACCTTTTATCTCTCTTCAACTGGATGTTGGAATTTCCACCATATTCGTTCCGTTGTCAGCTTGGATTTCGCGAGTATTTAAGGTGAGGAAAGAATTTTAAGCTCAACATAAGGATTTCTCTGGGCGTTTATGTAGTAGTAGGCTAGTAGCTTCTGTTTAGCGACATATTGTGAATGTCACCTACGTTGAAGTAGAGAGTAATAGCGGGAGAAGAAACATCCTCGATTTATGGCTGATTTTGGCAGCGTTTTAAAGGTGTCTAACCGCAATCGTAAATTTTATGGAGTAGTAGCTATATACTAGTGTTTAGCGATATATTGTGAATGTTTTTACGTTGAAGTAGAGCATACGCCTCATAGCAGCATGAGAGGAAAAAGGCCCCCGTTTAAAAGAGACTGATGAATATGTAACTGATAATGGCACCGTTTTAAAGGTGTCTAACGGGAACCGTTGACTTTATGCAGCATCGTTTAGTGTTTTATGGACTCAGTTACATTCTATTAGACCTTACGCTTTATGCAATACCTTTTACAGCAATCTGGCGGTGGAGCGCGTCTGGTGAATATGTTACAGAAAATGGCTGCCTTTCAAACCTCTCTCTCTCTCTCTCTCTCTCTCTCTCTCTCTCTCTCTCTGTCTGTCTGTCTGTCTGTCTCTGTCTGTCTGTCTGTCTGTCTGTCTGTCTGTCTGTCTGTCTGTCTGTCTGTCTGCCTGTCTGTCTCTCTCTCTCTCTCTCTCTCTCTGTCTCTCTCTCTCTCTCTCTCTCTCTCTCTCTCTCTCTCTCTGTCTCTGTCTCTGTCTCTCTCTCTTTTTCTCTCTTTCTCTCTCTCTCTGTCTCTCTGTCTGTCTCTGTCTCTGTCTCTGTCTCTGTCTCTGTCTCTCTCCCTCTGTCCGTCTGTCTGTCTGTCTGTCTGTCTGTCTGTCTGTCTGTCTGTCTGTCTGTCTGTCTGTCTGTCTGTCTCTCTCTCTCTCTCTCTCTCTCTCTCTCTCTCTCTCTCTCTCTCTCTCTCTGAATGCTCTACTGCTTGGGATCTTGAAGTCATGCTTGACTCAACACTCTGCATAAAACCTCAGATATCCACCGTTTATCGGGCTTGTTTGTTTCACCTCAGAAGAATCCGACAGCTGCTATCTGCTTTGGATTCAGCATCACTGAAAACAATGTTACACTGTCTTATTCTGACGCGACTTGACTACTCAACTCTTTACTCCGTGGTCTCCCTGAATGCACACTGCTTCCTCTAATCATAATACTGCATCAGGCTGCAGGACTGTGTCTTGGACTCTCGTACCGCGACAATATCACATCTGCTCTTCGTTCCCACTGGCTTCCTGTCCATTATTGATTAATTGGCTTTGCAGTAGGGTCGTGGGTATACACATATATACATGGGCGTCCGGAGGGGAGGGCAAGAGGCATTTGCCCCTTAGAAAAAGTTAGCCCTATCTAGAAAAATTCATGCGGACGCCCACGAATATATAGATATATATTTAACGTTTGACTGTGTTTACTGGTTAGGGTCTGGGCTGCCGATAGGACTGCATTGCAGATATAATTAGTTGCTTGTTCAGGTATTTAAAGGCTCACGTGCCTTAGAGCGCGAAAGATTTGCTGGAAGCTACGCTATACTTTTGGTTGAGCTAACCACACGCAGATAAAGGGAAATCAGTGAACAGTTAAGTAGGCGAAATAGAGGAAGAAGATAGTGACAGTGTCAATAGAAGAGAACGTTGTCAGGTGTCTAACTGGATCCATGGTCCATGGATGTTATAGATAGCAGTGGTCGGTATATTTTAGCAACATCTTGTGGTTATACATGTTAAAGCTAGCGATTGAACGCAAATGACAATCATGTAGATTAAAATGGCTAATTTCCAAAGCTGTCTAACTGGATCCTTGGATTGCTAGAGCAGTGTTTAGTATTTAGCAACATCTTGTGGCTGAGAGGTTAACGTTGACCTTAACCTATCTGGGAGATGGAGTGTATATCTAGAGATTTAACGCGATTTCTAAATATATAGCTGAGTGTGGCTAGGTTTTAAAGGTGTCTAAATGGGGTGGTAGATTTTAATTTGCAGTATTCAGTATTTTGCGACATCTTGTGGGTGTCAGGCCCATTGACGTCGACCTTACTCCAAATAGTACGTGTATTCATAGGATTCACAGATTGAACTTTTAGAATCATCTTGTGGATTTCAGTTGCGCTGACGTCCACCTTACCTTTCGTATAAAACCGGGGTAATAATGAATAATACGAATCTAGCGATTGAACACGATTGGTGTCAGTGCCATCAACGTCGAGTTTACCCTAAATGAGACTCTCTCTGACTGTATTTGGCGATTGAGTAGTAGTTTCAGTTTAACGACGCTGTGTCATGACAAAGATGATTAGCGTCGCCCTCCTCCTTTATCCAGGCTTGGGACTGGCACTATCAGAGTACGAACAGTGGCGGGGTAATAATGGAAGATACGAATCTAGCAACTGAACGCGATTGGTAAATATGTAGCTACGAATCATAACGTTTTAAAGGTGTCTAACTGGAGTCGTCTGGATGTTCGCTGCCGAGTCATCCGCCACAATGAGATCATCAGCATACAGCATACAGCATATCCCTAGGTACTTCTCTCGTTATATTCTCTCGTGACTCGTGATATTCTCTGATTACGCGTCCATGACGATGATAAACAGCAGTGGGCTCAGGCATGATTCCTGATGTACACCAACTCGTATTTCAAACTTCATTGTTTTGCCAACCCGGCACCTCAACGAAGTGCGTGCCCCATCATACATGGACTTTACCAATCCCACGAGTTTCTTAATCACTCCCTTTTCCCTCGGACCCCAGTATACCACCTCCCTTGGCATTCTATCGAAGGCCTCCTCCAAATCCACAAAGGTCCAGCATATCTTGCTGTTCCCTTCCTTACCTTTTCCTGCACCTGCCTCAATATGAAGATTGCATCCTTTGTGAACCAGTCATGAAGCCAAACTGGTGATCATGTATCTTGACTTGTTGTCTAATACATCACTCTTTCATGCACCTTCAGCTGGATCTCCGGAAGATTGCTCCCTCTGTAGCTACTGCACTCCAGTGCACCTCCCTTCTGCGTATAGATTGTCACTATTTCACTTGCCGTCAGATCGTCTGGCTTCGTAAAGTCATTTAATGCGATATAAAGTCAATCAATACCACCCAGATCAAGTGCCATAAGCACCTCAGCAGTCATTCCAGATGATCCCGGTGCTTTGTTGTTTCTCATCTGTTCTCTTGCCAATTCAGTCCTTTATGTGTAATTTTATTTTCCGGTCCCTCCACAGGATTTTCTTTCTCCAGCGGCTCTCTTGCATTTCCTCGTTGAGCGGCTCGTCGAACTATGTCTTCCATCAGGCTTTGATGGTATCTTCGTCAGTTAGAATTTTACCTTCCTAATCTTTAATCACATTTACTGCTTCTTTATCATGTCTATTTTTTTTTCTTGCCTTTGCAATGTTATATATTTTGGCTTCTCCCTCTTTGGTGTTGAGCTCTTCATATAAGTGCTGTACTGAAATGTTTTTGACCTTCGCCACAATTCTCTTTGTTTTCATGTACGTTATCTTGTATGCCGCTCTCAGGTGTCTGAATGAATCCGTGTAATATTATGCATAGCATTGCTTAGTATATAGCTCAGGCATGGGCAACTTCTTTTAAGAGAGGGCCGCCCTAGGATTTTAAGGGCAGCTCAGAGGCCGCATGCCAATCGCGTGTAATTTTTGCTCAAATGTTGATTTGAAATCCAGAGACATAGCGCGACTGATAGATATGTAGCTAAAAATAATGCATTTTAAGGGTTTCTAGATGCAGTCGTTGATTTAATACAGGTAAAGGAATCGATTTATCGTAATGGCAATAATGACAGAATGTGCACATACTACTGTCCAGGATGGCTGCCAAAACACTGAAGTATCTACGTCTCAGCTCCTAGGTAAGCTGCAATGACAAATGAAGTGTCAGTTGTAACATTTCCAATGTGAAGGAATAGAGTTATTGTGGTGCTAGTACTGCTGTCCAAGATGGCTGCCAGTATGTCCGGCAAAACAACAATACGTATGTCTCAATCCACAGGTAAGCCGGTCACTATTGCCACTACGATAGATCGATTCTCTGACCTTGGAAATGTTACCATTGACACTCCATTTGTCATTGTAGCTTATCTGGGAGCTGAGACAAATATATTTTTGTGTTTTGGCGGCCATATCGGCCGCCATTTTGGAAAGTAATATTCCCACACTATTAGCACTACAATATTCGATTCCTTGACCTTGTAAATATTACAACTGACATTTCATTTGTCATTGTAGCTTACTTAGGAGCTGAGGCATACAGATTTTTGCTCTGGTGGCCATATTGGCGGCCATCTTTGAAGTAGTATTCCCACACTATTGCCACTACGATAAATCGATTCCTTGACCTTGGAAATGCTACAGTTGGCACTTCACTTGTCATTGTAGCTTACCTACGAGCTGAGACAAGGCTATTTTTGTGTTTTGGCGGCCATATAGACCGCCATCTTGGAAAGTAGTGTTCCCACACTATCGTCACTACGATAAATCGATTCTTTGACCTTGGAAATGTTATAATTGGCACTTCATTTGTAATTGTAGCCTACCTAAAAGCTCAGACATACATAATTTTGTGTTTTGGTGATCATATTGGCCGCCATCTTGGAAAATAGTATTCCCACGCTATTGTCACTACGATAAATCGATTCCTTGACCGTGGAAATGCTACAAAATTATTGACACTTCATTTGTCATTGTAGCTTACCTGTGAGGTACGATATTACACATGGTTTTGGGGTAAAAAAATTACTCCACTTCGTCCTCCGTGTATCGTAATAGGGCTTTGTATGCTAAAACAATTTCTGTCGACGTCAACAGTCTTTGTTGATAAAAGATGCCGTTAAACACTGGATCCACCATCTTACGAAGGTTAACCAGCCTAGGAGATAACACCAGCGATTGTCACCCAGCAATTGAACGCCATTTGTAGATATGTAGCTAAGAGGGGCTGCGTTTTAAAGGTGTCTCACCGGAGTCGTAGATTTTTTGCAGGCTTTAGCATTTTGCGCCATGTTGAGGTGTCAGACCCGTTAACGACGACCTTACTCCAAATAGCAAGTTTACTCATATGATTTACTGATTGAACGCGACTGGCGAATATGTAGGTGAAACCGACGACTTTTAAAGGTGTCTAACTGCAGTCGTAGATTTAATGCAGCAGTATTTATTGTTTACTGACATCTTGTGGGTGTGGCTTGTTTAGTTACTTTCAAAGGACGCTGTGTCACGAAGAAGACGATTAACGTCGCCCTCCTCCTCTATCCAGGCTTGGGATTGGCATCACAAGAATTAACGCAGTGGCGGAATTGCTGAAGAACTTAGACTGCAGTGCCATAGCTATCCCTGGTCGGTAGCAGAAAGGCAATCCCTCAACCTATAGCCTGAAAGGCAGCCATGCCCCATTCCAGGTCGCTGGGCCAGAGACAGAGAAGGCACGGTGTTACCGGAGAGCAGTCCGCGTGCGGAGGACAGGGAGCTCAACCTGCACTGCACAGCGAAGTGAGAACGACTCTGGACAGCCACAGTGGAGCAGCAAAGTTTCCGGAAGTAAAAGGGAGCCGTGCCTCGAAGGCACCGCCAAACCAAACCAAAGACCCGATAAGCATTGCGCTGCGGGTAGGGGAGCCAGTGGAGCACCTCCTACATGTACTCCGAGATCCGGCCAAACTTAGGAATTCGACCCACCAGCCGGGCAGCCATGTGCAGGACACGATTGACTTTTGAAATGTTGCGCTTTTTACTTTGGATTAAGATTATGATCCACTTGGCATATAAAACGTTCATGAGAGGGATTCTAAACCTACCAATAGAACGCGATTGACAATTATATAGCTGGAATTGGCTAGGTTTTAAAGGTGTTAACTGGTATATGACACACAGCGATCTGTTTCACTTTTATGTACAGTGTTCATTGCAAAGCCCACGTCTCATCCTTAGCAGAGGTGGCGACAGAAATTCCGGGGCCCCTAGGCAAAGCAGTTACGGTCCTCTAAGCTACCGGTACCTGTAGGCTTTATCAGAAAATTAAAAAAACAAATTTAAATTAAAAAAAGTGCGGGTACGAACGTACGATATTATATTCATATATACAACTATGATTTTATTCAGTAATATTATATTTAAAAATGCATATAAATAACACACTTTGTATTAGTGATTATAATATTTCTCATAAGTTGATTGACTGGAGCCCGGGTCCATGAAAATCGCCGGACCCGTGGGCATTTCCCTCCCTGCCCCCTTCTGACTAATTGTCATATTCATACTGCCAATAATTATTAACTCTATAATCTTTAATTAAGGAATATATTTTATGTTATTTTATTAACTTTGTAATTAGCGATATAATCTGTATACGAATTGCGTTGACGTCTCTTCGTAGGGGACCCATGTGAAATTCAGCGATTGAACGCGATTGGCAATTATGTAGGTGAAAATGGTTCAGTTTTAAAGGTGCTAGAAAGAAGGAAAGAGTTTAGAGATTATCTTATGACAGCAGAGGTCATTGACGTCTTCCCTTTGATGTTGATTCCGTTATCTATAATACTACTAGATATACTTATGTAAATTTCTTAAATAGCAGTTTTTTGGTTCTTTCCAGTTTTTGTACATTTTATATATTTTTCGGATTTTATTTAAATATACATCTAAATTCTTGTTTGTTGACACAAAAGGTTTTCTTTAATATCGTGTTAAGAGACATTTTTAGGAGACATTTCTTGTGTGCATAACTACATTAATGCTCCATTGCCATTGTAATAGAGAATATGAAGTTCAGATTCCTACTGTTTTGGTCGAAGAAGAGGGAATCTTACCATCGTTCATCTCACCTATGACTCTTAACACCTCCTTCTGCAGACCCCTGATCTGGAGGATGTCTGTGAAGTGCAGTCGACTCCGAATTGTTGGAACTTGTTGCGAATGGTTCGGCTGATGTTCTTCCGCGAGAATTCCAAAAGGAGGTGATCCGTGGTGTCTGGGACTTCCCACTCCTCGTAGTTTCCGTCAGGGTGCATCTTCATCGTGTGAAGCCACTGGTTCAGCAGCACTCTACCCAAGCGTAGTATGGTTATATGGACCTCTTGCTTCCGCGGAGTATCCGCGTACTTGATTCTGGTTGACACGAGCGGCTCGATCATCCTGTAGAAGACTCCGTTCGGGTTGTCGGTGTATTCCTTCTGCCACTTTCCCACTACGTACTGTTTGATTTTCCCGATTATCTCCTCTCGATGTACGTAGTGAAGTTGACTTCCGATAGGAGGGGTCCTTCTTTAGCCGTCGATCATCAGTGTTGGTCTCGAGTCAGACCGCTGTGTTTTCACCGACTCCGCAGCGCTGAGAGAATCCGTGAAGATGGTGAACCTGTCCCTCTTGGACGTTCGGTTCTTGCAGATCCAGTCGATAGCTTCCCATATCGCCATCAATTCGGTTGCATACAAACTGGACGAGTCTGCCAGACTCAGGATTCTTCTGTAGCCGATCTCAGGAATCACGACTACTGCTGCGGCCGCGTCTTCGTGTAAATGCAGGTGTGCTTTCGATACTTGACGATGAGCTTAGAGAGAGAGCGTCTTCTGGATTTCAGGCGATACGGTCTTCTTGTCGATGGATTTCTTCAGCGACAAGTCGATCTGGAGGCGATTTCTGGAACACTGGGCCCTTGCACTCTTGATACTTCGTGTCGAAGAAGTCCTTGGAGAGTTGAAACAACCCTTCCTTGCCTTTTTGGAATTTATCCATGTGCAACGTCCAGTGATCCTTCATCACCTCCTCTGCCGCGTGGTCTTTGCTGGAAACAGCCATTGAATGCGACTGGTAGGCTAACTGTGCATGTGAGAATGGCTGCGTTTAAAAGTGTCTAATTGAAAATCGTGGATTATATGTAGCATTGTTTAGTGTTTAACGACATCTTGTGGATGTCAGTTGCGTTGAAATCTACCATACGTTTGATAGATGGTTTGGCGTGTAGCGATTGAACGCGACTAGTAGGCTAACTTCATCTAGGCTTGGGACTGGCACTACTTGGCACTAAGGAACGGTCGGCCAGTGGCGCACTTAAATAGCTGGCTAGTGAATATGTTGCCAAAAGTGTCGGCGCTTTAACCTTTTTTGACCCAACGTTCCCAAAGTGGAACAGATCATTAAAACTCCTGGAGAGACAGTGAAACAGACTATAAGTCATCTCATAAATATTCATTGGCTTGACCAACGATGGAGGAGTGTTTATTTACTTTGATTTCAAGTCTGTATTGGTAAACATTAATTATAATTGTGGTGGAAATCGGATAAAAATTGACATTTATGCTTCTAAATATTGAAAATAACTGTATGTTACATGTACGTGACAATTAATTGTTTTTATTGTACATTTTGAATAAACTGTGTTTATTTTGCCTGTGTATGGTCAAATTTTTCAGTGGTAGCGCTTTATGCCTGAGCAACGTAGCTGATTTCATATGTGTTCCACTTTGGGAACGTTGGGTCACTGTCCTTACACGTACCATTATTTTGCGTTGCTACTGAAAATTGCATTCTGCAACTCCACAATTACATTTTTTGTAGTTGTGATTGTTGTTATTATTATTATTATTTTATTATTTATTATTATTACTAGGCCTATTATTATTATTATTATTATTATCATTATTATTATTATTTTATTTATCATTATTATTATGTTATAATTATTAGTGTAATAAAATCTGTTTTCAGGACGTTTAGTTAGGTCCAGCTTGGATGGGCCCGCCTGTCGTCAATCCCGGGCAGCTCCGATAAGGTGCCCTAGTATGCCACTGTATTGTAACGATAAAATTTTATCGACATGCTCTGGAAGAGGAAGTCTGTCTAACGGGCGTCGCCATTGGTTCTTGTCAACCGGCGGCCGATTTTGGAAACGAGGGCGAGACCTCCTCCATTGGTGGGGCCCAGTATTTCCACGGCGATCGGCACGAAGGTGTATCTCATCTGGAATTTGAATAGTGTGCTTCCTTGTGGCCCCTTTTCGCTGCGCCCCCGGCCGCGACCGCTGTCTCTGGGAGATATGATGCGGCCACTGCATCCACCACGGTCGCGTCTCATATCAGAGGGCGTCCGTCACTCCAAGGGATTAGAGTCTGGCCGTCCAGTCTCTTCCCGTCGGATCTGGTCAGGCCCGACGGCTCCTTGATCGCTAGGTACCCGCTCCATTTAGACTGTGGTGCATAAGATAATCGATAGCACTGTGTCTGGCCTCTCAACAGAAGCCCAGCGAATATGAGAGGCCGTACGAGCCCCCTGTTTCCACGCGATGTGGTTTGCGGCCTGCTGAAGGGTATGCCACGTCAACGACTGCTCTGGAAGAGCAGTCGTTGACGTGGCACTGGTGCTTGCGCTGTTCCAATATGATGGACTGGACCATTTCAGCGAGTCCACAACACAACGTAGATGCGCCTACTGCCGCAGCAACACTCGGAAGAAGTGTGGAAATGCAATAACCGGCTCCATGAACAGTACTGTGCTTTGAAACGTACCATACCACGGAACACAGTCGACTTTGCAGTGTCTAATTCTACTGAAACTGTTTTAGTTAAATGAAATATTAACATTTTGTGAATCACAACTTTTGGACATTGCAAAAGTGCATTATTTTGAAGAAGTTACATTTTTACTTATGCATGGTGCTTATGATAGGCAAAGTGACCCAACGTTCCACTTTGGGAACATATGCAAAATTCTTATATGGACTGAAAATAAATTACTTTTACTAATGAATGCCCCTAAATAGGTTGTAAACTGCATCATAACTAAATTCAGAAGTGATTACATAACAATTTCAGTATCTGGGATGATAAAGGTTAAAGGTTTCTAACTGTAATCGTGAATTTTATATAGGCCTAGTAGTAGGTAGTGTTTAGCGACATGATATATGATTATGTCAGTCACGTTGAAGTAAACCTTACGCCTTACTGGAACGGTGGTCCAAGATTCACCGGTTGAACGCGACTGAAGTACATATAGCTGATAATGGCGCCGTTTTAAAGGTGTCTAACGGGAACCGTTGATTTTATGCAGCATTAGTTAGTGTTTCACGGACTCAGTTGTGTTGAAGTCGACCTTACACTTTATGCAATACCATATACAGCAATCTGGCGATTGAACGCGACTGGTGAATATATTACTGTGAATGACTGCCTTTTAACGGTCTGTCTGTCTGTCTGTCTGTGTGTCTGTGTGTCTGTGTGTCTGTGTGTCTGTGTGTCTGTGTGTCTGTCTGTCTGTCAGTCTGTCTGTCTGTCTGTCTATCTATCTATCTATCTATCTATCTATCTATCTATCTATCTATCTATCTATCTATCTATCTATCTATCTATCTATCTATCTATCTATCTATCTATCTATCTATCTATCTATCTATCTATCTATCTATCTATCTATCTATCTTTCTCTCTATCTATATATCTATCTATCTATCTATTTATCTAACTACCTATCTCTGTCTCTCTTTCTCTCTCTCGCTCTTTCTCCTCATCATCTGGCGATTGGACGCGACTGGTGAATATATTACTGTGAATGACTGCCTTTTAACGTCTCTGTCTGTCTGTCTGTCTGTCTGTCTGTCTGTCTGTCTGTCTGTCTGTCTGTCTGTCTCTATATCTCTTTCTCTCTCTCTCATCATCTGCTGTTCGGGATCTTGGAGTCATCCTAGACTCAACCCCCTCCCTAAAACCTCAAATAGCTGCCATTTCTCTGGCGTGCCTGTTTCACCTCAGAATAATCCGACAGCTTTGACCAACTCTGTATCCTACATCACTGAAACACTGTGACACTGCCTCATTCTGACGCGACTTGACAAATGCAACTCTGTACTGTATAGTCTCCATGAATATATAAACTGTATACTGCTTCTTCTAACCATCAGGCTTCAAGATTGTGTCTTGGACCATCCTACCGAGATCATATCACACCTGCTCTTCGTTCTCTGCACTGGCTTCCTGTCTGTGAGCGTGTCCGCTTCAAGCTGGCACTCCTGATGTACAGAGCACGTGCAGATCATCTGCCATCCTACATATCGTCCATGGTCACGCCCTGCAACTCTGTTAAAGGTCGCTTCTCTCCTCGATCAGCATCTGCTGGAAAGTATGTTGTTCCTGTTTTTGGCCGGCGTTCATTCACAGTTGCCGGTCCCTCTCTACCTCGTCATGTTCACAACTCTCTTGTCTTTTGCTCTACACTGAAAACTTACCTCTTCCAGTCTGTCTATGGCTCTTAAAGGCTGCCCGGCTTCAATGTGCGATTCTGAACTTTGTAAGGAGGGCTTTGTCAAATTACAATCGTATTGTATTGTTTTGTATTTAGCAACATCTTGCGGATGTCAGTTACGTTGAACAGTGTTACCACTCATAAAAAATGAAAAACCCAAGTTAGGACATTGAAAAAGCCCAAGAAAACCCAAGGTTGTTT
Organism: Allolobophora icterica; assembly: GCA_963556255.1. NCBI lineage: Eukaryota > Metazoa > Annelida > Clitellata > Crassiclitellata > Lumbricidae > Allolobophora > Allolobophora icterica. The sequence continues at coordinate 12,472,252 of OY744614.1, read as the reverse complement.
TTCTGCACACTTTTTTAAATTAATAAACGCATTATAAGATAAAATATAATAATATAATGCCATTAAACCAATTCCTGTAATAAAAATGTTCTTCTATCTTTCATTTCTATCTTTCATTTTTACAATTTTATGGGTAATCGTTAATTGCTAAAAGTTATTAGTAAATATTCAAAGCAAATAATTTTTTTTTATATACATGTAGCCTATGTAGGCCCTACATGATTTTATTTTCATCAGAGTCCTGATCACGTGAATTATTACTTCTGTCGCATATTTTATTTTTTATTTTATTATTATTATTATTATTATTATTATTATTATTATTATTATTATTATTATTATTATTATTATTATTATTATTATTATTAAAGTAGTTTTATATAGCGCCCCTTCAAGATTGTCTACTCAGGAGCACTCCAAGCCCAACCACGGTCAAATAACGCAGTTTTGAGGACAGTAAGAAACAGGGTAAAATGACCAATCGGTATTTGACGGAGCTTGATAGGGAGCCCATTCCAGGCCATGGGAGCAGCCACAGAGAAGGCACGGCGCAGCCGTATGGCTGTCCGCGCGCGGGGAACAATAAGTTAAACAAGGATAAAGATTAATGACTATGAAAGTATAATGAAACTCATTGGAGGGTCTCTGAATTTTGCAAATATTTTAAAAAATAAAATCTTTTGATTATTGTAATTATTACAACAGTCCCAACACCATTTTCAATGCGAGAAAAGCACTTAATTATTTAGATACAGTTTATTGATCATTATTTATTTATAATTTTTTTTCTATGCAAATTTTGTTTCCATGCACAAACGTCAATTTGCCCCTTCCTCCCTAAAAAAATTGCCCCTAGAAAATTTCGCCCCTGATAAAAAAAATTCCTGCGGTCGCCCATGATGAATCTCAAAATATTATATCTTAAGTTTATAGCAGTAGACTAGAATAGCAAGTTTAGTATTTAGAATTATATGTTTAAAATAGCAATATACCACTATAGCACATGCTTGCACGCATATTGCACCATTTATTTATTGACCTCGATCATCCAGATCGTTGCAAAAATTGATTAAAATAATGAAAAATAGGGTCTCAATAAAACAGGAAAAACCCAAGCAAAAAACCCAAGGTGTCCAAGAAAAAACCCCATTTCCCAAGTTCGGATTAAAAAACCCAAGATCTTGTGAAAAAACCCAAGGAGTGGTAACGCTGACGTTGAAGTCAACTCTACGTTTCATCGAATCATGACAATATTGTCTTCGTATCTGCTGATTGAACTCGATTGGTAGAAATGTAGCTGAGAGTAGAGGCGTTTTAAAGGTGTTTAATTCGGTCGTAGATTCAATGCAGCATTTAGGATTTTGGGACAGCTTGTGGTTGTGGGCTTCGTCTTTGTGAAACGAAGAAGACGATTAGCGTCGCCCTCCTCCTGTAATCACGCTTAAGACTGGTTAAACCAGAAATAAATCAGTGGCGGAATTTCGCAGTCTGGTCTTGAGGTACTTAGACCACAGTCATCCCCGGTCAGAAGGAGAAGAGAAGACAGCCATGGGCATGAAATGTTAACGGCTTCATTTTCTCAGCCTCAGCATACGATGGACTGTGTCAAGTCCTCTCCCTCGCCGTCCAATCTCCCCTCTTCCAGTGTACGGTCATTACACTCATTATAGCTTAGTTGGCTATGGGGCGTAGGTGGAGCAGCACTCCAACCACTCGACCTTTGCTGGATAATGCAACTGTTATGGCAGTGGCACGTGACCATCATCGTCGGTGCTTCGAGAGCGGAATGGCATACAGAGGAATTAGAGGATCAGAGCCAGTCATAGATCTGGTGAGGTTCGGTGCGGGGTTTGGCATCAACAAATTGAATGGAAGACTGTGGCGCAATAAAAATAAAATCGACTCGACTGACATGTGCGGAACACGCATGCGCCGTCGACGACTCTTTTTAAATTTGCTTGATAAATGAACAGATGGACAACAATTAAAACGTCGAAAAGACGCGAAAGAAACAGGATAGCGTGTTGCGTAGTAATTCCACACTTTGGACTATTTTGTCTAACTCCGCGAAAGGCGCATGTTATAGAATATAATGCATATACATGCTGACAACTTATGGCATCAAAGGCCGTTGACATCGACAGAAATTAACGCGACTGGTGAACGTGTAGCTGAGAATGGCGGTGTTTTAAAGGTGTATATAGTAGTCGTAGTTTAAGTTCATTAAAAAATATAGATTAATATATTATGTATTCATATATATGTGTGTGTGTGTGTGTGTGTGTGTGTGTGTGTGTGTGCGTGCGTGCGTGCGTGTGTGCGTGCGTGCGTGCGTGCGTGCGTGCGTGTGTGTGTGTGTGTGTGTGTGTTTGTATATACATGTTGTTGTTCGTATATGTATACATGTGTGTTTGATTGTTTGTTTGTTTGTTTGTTTGTGTATTTACGTTTCTTATGTGTGGGTTACACAGCGAAGTAGTTTTCGATTTATATAGCGCTTTTATATTTCATGTTTTAAAACAAAACCTGATTCGAGATCAAAGCAATTAAAACGCACATCAAAGCAGTTTGCCGACAACTTTTTTTTACCGTTGATGCATGCCTTCAGTTTCTGCTGCAGAGTGCAGGTCAGAATGTTGTCGTTGTTGCAACGGTTGTTGCCTTTAATGCAACTTCAACAACGTTAATTGTTCAATGCGCGTTTCTCACAGCTCCCGTCAGAGGGTGCATCTTCACCATATGCACATGAAGCCACTGGTTCAGCAGCACTCCTCAAGTGTCGTCTGGTATCTGGACCTCTTGCTTCCGCTTATGGATCCAGGGTTTAACGACTTGTCACTGCAAGAAAGACCGTTGACGAAAGCAGAAATTATTTTGGCATCATACAGCTTTTGAGGCTTTGTCCCTTTGTATTGGAACCGTGGGTTTACGTAGCATTGCTTAGTATTTAGCGACTTCTTTCAGATGTCAGTTACGTTGAAGTCGGTATTACCATTTGATCAGTGACAACATGCCGATTAGACGCGACTGGCGAATATATAGCTGATAATTGACGCGTTTTAAAGGTGTCTAATTGCAGTCGTGGATTTAATGCGACATCTTTTGCGTCTCAGCTATACGTTGAAATCGACCTTACGCTTCATACCATACCATACAAACTTATCTGGCGATATCTTTTATTCTAAAGTTTAATGTCGTCATATGATTATGACATCAAAGGCCGTTGAACGCAACTAGTGAATGGATCCAGAGTTTACCGACAACTTATGGCATCAAAGGCCGTTGACATCGACAGAAATTAACGCGACTGGTGAACGTGTAGCTGAGAATGGCGGTGTTTTAAAGGTGTATATAGTAGTCGTAGTTTAAGTTTAACGACACTGTGTGATAAGAAAGGTAAATAGCTTCACCCTCCTCTTTCATCAACTCTTGGGACTGGCGCTATATGGCATTAAGGCACGAACGTGTTGTGACGGACTTTCTAACGGGGATTTTGTGTTGCATTGTTTAGTGTTTAGCGACATCTTGTTATCGATAACCATAACCATAAATTTTATTGATTCCATCAATGCGGAACAAATTTCTTAATGCAAAATGTAAATTCAGAAAATAATGAAAACACTGGGAATATGAAATCCCTTAACGGAACAAGTTCCAACCAGCAGGGTCACACAATCGTCATATATTACATAAGTGGTAGAAGTAAATGAAATATACAGTATTCTGCTGGAATCTAAAACAAAGCTTAAATAGATAACTAGCACAAACAGAATTAGCATGTCGTACTACTTTCAATCAAGTAGGAATGCAGTCTACGTCTAAATAGGTTAAAGTTAATTAAGCATCGTAAGTTCTTATGAATATTATTCCAGGCTTGCGGTCCGGCACTTCTAACTGAAAAATTCCGAGTATTAGGCCTAGTACGAGAGTATATATATAGGTCTATAGTTTCCCGAGGAGCGCACAGCATCAGGATTGGTGTCCGATGTAAATGTAAAGTTGATGTTCAAATTTAAATGGTCAAATTTAAGTGATGAAGGTAGTTGGTTGTTGCGTGTATTTGTGCATGAATTCATTGATTCCTTGAGTAGTTGTTTGTTCAAGTTTTAGAATACGTGTTTGTTGGTACGAAGAGTCGATAGGAGAATACAGAGCAGAATGTTGTGAAAGGTCAGTTATATTGCGAAGAGCTCAGTTTTGAAGGATATTTAATCGTTTCAACTTTGTTGAATCATTATAAACCCATATCTTATAGCAGTGGGTGAGATATGGATGAACGATCGAATACTATAGACAAATACGTATGTGGGTGGGCAATAGGTTAGCGATCCGAGATAATCTGGCTACATTCTTCGCAACGTTAAGCGAGATATTTTCAATGTGATCATTTCATTTTAAGAATTGGTCAACATCAACTTGTTGATCTCAGTTACGTTAAAAGGTAGCTATCCTTACGCAAACTAAATTGTCAACAAGACTTCGATTTGAATGCGATTGGTAAATATATAGCTGTGACTGGCAACGTTTTAAAGGTGTGTAACTGCAGTCGTTGATATTAAGTAGCCGTATCAGAGATAACAAGACCCCAGGAGCAGACGAAATCCCTATTGAGCTGATCAAAGCAGCTGGAGATGGAGTGATAAGAGAGATAACAATTCTGTGTAATCTGATTTGGGAGACTGAGGAGTGGCCGAAGGACTGGCAAACATCGATCTTTATACCCATCTTTAAAAAAGGAGATGCTAAGGAATGCGAGAACTACAGAACCATTGCGCTAATATCTCATACGAGCAAGATACTCCTAAAGATTATCCACAAAAGGATGGAAGACACGATAGAGAGAGAGCTGCCGGCAAATCAAGCAGGATTTAGAAAAGGGAGAGGCACAAGAGACCATATTGCAAACCTAAGATGGATAATGGAAAGGCAGAGGGAATATGGACAAGAGGTACATCTTTGTTTTATAGATTACAGCAAGGCATTCGACTGCGTTGATCATGCTCTGCTGTGGAAAACACTGAGTGAAATGGGCATACCCATGCATCTGATAACTCTCCTCAAGAACCTGTATGGCAATCAGGTGGCGGTGGTCAGGACAGAACATGGCGACACTTCAAGTTTTCGAATAAAGAAAGGGGTCAGACAGGGATGTATACTATCACCATACCTATTCATTCTATATGCAGAAAGGATAATGAGGGAGGCAGGTTTTGATGATGAGGCGGAGGGTGTGAGGATAGCTGGAAGGATAGTGAACAATTTAAGGTATGCGGACGACACAACACTGCTGGCGGAAAAAAAGGAGAAACTGAAGGATAACATCAGAAGGCTAAAATGTGCTAGCGAGAAAGCAGGAATGTACTTTAATATAAAAAAGACGAAGATAATGACCACTGAGAAATGGAGTTATTTTGAGGTAGATGGAGAGGAGATAGAGGTGGTATCAAGCTTCTGTTTCTTGGGGGCCATGATGGAGAGTGAAGGTGGATGCGAACGAGAAATACGACGGAGAATTACATTGGGGAAGACGGCAACGCAGGGACTGGAAAAAATATGGAAGGACAAATCAGTGAGTTTGGGAACGAAGACAAGAATTGTTAAAGCAATGATCTTACCAGTGGTGCTTTACGGATGCGAAACATGGACAAAAACCAAGGCATTGGAGAAGAAAATTGAGGCATGTGAAATGTGGATCTGGAGGAAAATGTTGAGGGTTTCTTGGACTGAGAAGAGAACTAACGAGGATATCCTGGAAGAAATAGGACACTGGAGAGGGAGTTTGACGTTGGGGCAGAGAGCGTCCAGGCAGAAGATGTCATACTTTGGACACGTGATGCGTGCAGATGGGCTGGAAAAGGAGATGATGTTGGCGTGTGGGGAGGGCAGAAGGAGGAGAGGACGACCAAGGAGGAGATGGATGGACGAGATACAGGAGGCATTGAAGATGAACATCTCGGAGCTGAGAGAGGCAACGAGAAATCGGAGCACATGGAGAAGGTTGACCATGACAGTCGCTAGGATTCAACGAATCGACAGCACAAGGTGACAAGGTGAACTGCAGTCGTTGATATTAAGTAGCCGTATTTATAGTGTAGCAACATCTTGTGGATATCAGTTTCGTCAACGTCCCCTTACCTTGCATAGAAGCTTTCATAGGTCTATCGATTGAACTTGGACAAATGTAGTTAATTAAAATGGCGTTTTAAAGTGTCTAATTATTGCAGTCGTGAATTTAATGCAGCAGTGTTTAGTGTTCCGACATCTTGTGTTCACAATTACGCTTCATACAATGTGAGGAATAAATCCAGCGATTAGTTGTGGTAGTTTCAGTTTCAACGACACTGTTTGATAACGAAGATCATTAGCGTCGCTCTCCTCCTTAATCCAGGCTTGGGACTGGCACTGTTAGAATACTCGCAGTGGTAAAGTTGAACGCGTATGGTCTTATATGTAGACGAGAAAGCAGCGTTTAAAAGTTGTCTAATTGGAACCGTTTATTTTTAATATGGCATTGTTTATTGTATGATGACACTTGTGGATATATCAGTTGCGTTGAAGTCGACCTTATGTAGTCTTTATTTAATCCCCTCTGCGATGGTCTAGCGATTGAACGGGATTGGTGAATATGTAGCTAAGAGTGGTGCCTTTTACAGTCGCAAGTCCTTGTATACATGCAAGATTCGACACAAGGCCAGACCAAGACTACGCTGGATAGATAATATAACTGAGGACTTAACATCACTTGGACTAACACCAAGGGAGGGCATTTATTTATAGCCATTGCCGCTAATGGCTGGCGTCAGGAACTGATGATAATAATTGTTTCTTATTTATTGACTTCTTGTGGATTTCAGTTGCGTTGACGTCCACTTTACTTTCATACGGTATCGTAAAACCTGGTGGATGCACCGATTGAACGAAATTCGCATTTATGTAGCTGAAAATGGCTGCCTTTTAAAGGTGTCCAAGGGTTATATATATATATAACCCTTGGACACCTTTAAAAGGCAGCCATTTTCAGCTACATATATATATATATATATATATATATATTTTTCTTTTTCTCCTCCGTCAAGTGTTCACCGACGATGAGGCTCCAACAAAACTTCTCCATTTCGGTCGGTCTCTTGCGAGTTCTATTGCCTATATATATATATATATATATATATATATATATATATATATATATATATATATATATATATATATATATATATATATATATATAGCGTAATTTCCAAACTTCTAAAGCGCGACTCGAAGGCCAAGCGCAGGGCACCAGGCTATTCACGAACGCTGGACAATTGTAGGCGAGCAATTTGTCCAAGTCGTTACGCAGTGTCAGTGGCTTCAGGTATTTTCGAACCAGGGACCCGCCGGTTTCAAGGCCCAGAACATTCCGCTACACCACTGCGTCCCGTCGACGTTGTCTTTCATTGAAAACAAACAACTCGCATAAATACAGAGATTGAGCGCGATTTGTTGTTATGTCGCTGAGAATTGCTACGTTTTAGAGGTGTATTACAGCAGTACTCGATTTAAAATAATAATATTAAGCGTCTAGCGACATCTTGTGGGTGTCTGTCTAGTTAACGTCGACCGTAGCATAGAAAAGAGAGTACTGAATGTATCGATTGAACGCGATTTGTAGATAAGTTGCAGATAATAATGACGCGTTTTAAGGTGTCTAACTGCATTCGTGGATTTAATGCAACAGTATTTTGTGCTTAGCGATATGTTGTGGGTTAACGTCGACCTTGAGCTACACAGAGGAGTAACTTCGGGACCTTATAGCAACTGAAAGCGTTTGGTAATATGTGACTGAGAATGGCGACGTTTAAAAATGTCTAACTGCAGTCGTGGATTAAATGCAGCATGATTTATTGTCTAGCGAATTTGTGTGGATATTAGCGTTGGTTACGTAGGCCTCGAAAACGACAGGAGCGAGGTGAGGACTTTGGGGCCATCCACATATTACGTACGCAATGAGGGGGTAGGGGTCGAATTTAGGCGATTTTGCGTACGGGTGCGAACATTATATAGAAGCCATGTGCAGTTATTCTGTGTTGTGAACGAGACACCTATAATTTGTCTATATTGGCCCTCACTCATCCTTCAATCTGGCCTAAAGTGCAGACAGTCGGGCTGCCTGGAGCTGTCGAGACACTTTCTGCAGCTGGTCTTCGGGGGGGGGGTGGGGTGGGGTGCGTCAAGCGTACGTACGCAGGGGGTGTGGAAGAAAGCCAGCTTGCGAACAGAGGGTCTAATTTTACCGGATTTTTGCGTACGTAATATATGGATGGCCCCTTTAAAGTGCCACTCGTGAACTCGTAAACTTGGCCTCCCAGTGGCGCTTCTAAAGTGCCACTGGAAGGCCAAGCGCAGGGCACCAGCCTAATCACGAGCGCTGGACAATTGCAGGTGAGCAACTTGTCCAAAGTCGCTACGCAGTGGCTTGAGGTATATTCGAACCTGCGACCCTCCGGTTACACGGCACAGAACATACCTCTAAATAAACGCGTTCGTCCACGTTGTCTTTGAGATAAAGTCGAAAGACCGAGTAGATGTACAGCTTCAACGCGATTGGGAAATATTATTATTAATCCAAACATTTAACGTCGTCTTATGGCATCAAAGGCCGTTGACGACAATTCATAAATGCAATTTACAGAAAACAAGATACTTATAGCGTCCGAAAGACACCATTTAAAAGTGTCAACCAGAGCCGTACAATGTCATAGAATGTCACATCATTTAAAGTATTATATCTAATATTGTTTGAGATTATAATACACATATTAATAAAATGCTTGATGCAATTTAAACAGTATTTTACAATAACTACCACACATAAGATATATTTAAACAATTTCAAATATAAATGCACAGTACATATAATTATAATTATGACATTATATTCTTTTTCTACATTTGAAATTTCTAATCAATTATTTCTTATTCTTCAGCTTAACGACATTCCATGGTAATATCAACTGCTACAATTACACCATGCACGAAATAATAACAAATTCACAAACCGCATACACATTAAATGAAACATATGGTATACCAAGTTGCTTTTTTTTACACTGTTCAGATATTTTTGGCGAATATGTAGCTGAGAGTGGATACTTATAGAAGGTGTCTAACTGGAGACGCAGGTAATATGTAACATTGTTGTGTTTAGCGACTTCTTGTGGCTGTCAGCTACGTGGACGTCGACCGTACACTTCACAGAACGTTGTGAAGAGCGAAACTGTGCAGTATGATTCTAGCGACATATATATATATATATATATATATATATATATATATATATATATATATATATATATATATATATACTTTGATATAATTATATGTATATATGCAAATTTGTATATATATATATATATATATATATTTATATATATATATAGTTGTACATAGATAGCTGTATAATGTGTTTTTGTGTGATTGTGTGTGTGTTTTTGTGTGCTTAATCAGAGGCGCCTGCAGCCTGACGCACTGGACGCACGTGCGTCCACTCACCAAATCCAATCCATACAAGGAATAGGCATCGCATCGATATTTTGTTAAACCACAATACTGCATATTAAAACATTGGATGCTATCTAAATTGATTTTTTGACGCTTGTCACTAATCGCTACTCCAATTTTCCTACTATATCTATGGTAGCAAAGCGGGCAAGCGGCCATATCATTTGTTTGCGAGAGGGATGTGCTTCCAATTTTTAAGCCTGTGGGCGCCCCTTTGTTTAACTACCATTCTGCGTGGGTGACGTAGGCGGAGTAGTTTTAGATTTATATTGCGCTGTTCAATTTCAATATGCTGCAGTAGGTCATCATTGCAACGCCATCTGCCGGAGGTCTTTCGTTCTCCTGCTGCATGGAGATGGCATGATCCGCGTTTATTTCAGATATAGGTGCTATATAAGTATTCCTGTGTGTGTATGTATTTATGTGCGTAGGTATTTATACAAGCAGACATGTATCACATACGTGTGTAACTGATTATGTATTTATGCGGCGCAAGGAAGACAGACCATGCAAACGCTAGCCATGCACAACAAATGCCTCTCTTGGTAAATGTCTGGCTCAGAATGACGCGTTTTTAATGTCTAACTGGATCCGTGAATTGTTGTTTATTCCGGATATTTCTATAGCGCCTCTCGAAGTCAACTACTACTCAGAGGCGCTCCCGACTACAGCATTTGATACTGTGCCGGAATTTTCATGCCGAAGCGCCACGAGCAATTGCGAGTGAAGGACTTCCCCAAGGTCCGTACGCAGCGGCTACAGTGGGATTCGAACCTGCAACCCTAAGGTCACAAGGCGCCGAACTTGCCACTGAGCCACTACGCTCCACATTGTAGCATTGCTTAGTAATTAGCGACATCTTCTGGATATCAGTTGCGTTGACGTTGTATCGTAATCTCCAAACTTCTAAACTCTAGCGACATCTTGTCGGTTAACGTCGACCTTAACCAGCCTAGGGGATAATTCCATCGAAGGTCACCTAGCGATTGAACGCGATTTGATGTTATGTAGCAGGGATGGGCTGTGTTTTAAAGGTGTCTTACTGGAGTCGTTGATTTAAATTTGCAGTATTTAGTATTTCGCGCCATTTTGTGGGTGTCAGACCCGTTAACGTCGACCTTACTCTAAATAGCAAGTGTATGGATAGTATTCACTGATTGAACTTGTTTTAGACACATCTTGTGGATCTCAGTTGCGTTGACGTCAATCTTACCTTTCGTATAAAACCGTCGTAATATTGAATAATACGAATCTAGAGATTGAACACGATTGGTGAATATGTAGCTGAGAATGGTGATTAACTGAAGTCGTGAATTTAATGTAGTAGTATTTATAGTTTTAGCAACCTCTTGTGGATATCAGTGCCATCAACGTCGACTTTACCTTCAATTGGACCTAGCGATATGGATGGATGGATCCAGGGTTTAACGACATCTTGTAGCAACAAAGGCTGTTGACGTCGACAGAAATTGGTTAGGCATATTACAGCTCGACCTAGCGATAGAACGCGATTTGTAAATATGTAGCTACGAATGGATGCGTTTTAAAGGTGTCTTACTGCAGTCGCAGTCGTCATGCACCGGTCTTTACTATTTTGCAACATCTTGTGCGTGTCTGACCCGTTAACGTCGACCTTACTCCAAATAGCAGGACGTATAGCCTACGTCCGCGACCACATGACTTTGCCCTGCCTCCCAAGGACGATACTTATTTTATTTCTCGGGTTCTCTGTGGTGCCCTAAAGTAGAATCCAGTTTCTCCATGATAGTATTTAGAGTTTAGCAAAATCTTGTGTATGTCAGTGCCGTCAACGTCGACTGTACCCTACATGTATGTAGCGATTGTAGTAGTAGTAGTTTCAGTTTAACGACGCTGTGTCATAACAAGGATGATTAGCGTCGACCTCCTCCTTTATCCAGGCTTGGGACTGGCGCTGTCAGAGTACGAACAGTGCCGGAGTTGTATGTAGCGATTGAACGCGATTGGTAAATATGTAACTAAGAGTTATTGCGTTTTAAAGGTGTCTAACTGCAGTCGTAGATTTCATGTGCACAGCAGTCTTGACTATTTTGCAACGTTTGTGCGTGTCAGACCCGTTATCGTCGACCTTACTCACGGTGTGTAATATGATTTACTGACCGAACGCAACTGGCGAATATGTAGCCGAAATCGTCATCATTTAGAGGTGTCTAACTGCAGTCGTAAATTTAATGCACTTGTATTTATTGTTTACCGACGTCTTGTGGGTGTTGGCGTCGTTTACGATTAGCTTGATTAGTTACTTTCAAACGAAGCTGTGTAACGAAGAAGACGCTTAACGTCGCCCTCCTCCTCTCTCCAGGCTTGGCACTGGCATCACCACAATTAAGGCAGTGACGGAATTGCTGAAGAACTTAGACCGCAGTGCCATAGCTATCCCCGGTCCGTACCAGAAAGGCAGCCCCTTAAGCTAAAGTCTGAAAGGCAGCCAAGGGCATGAAGTGTCCACGACTTCGTTTTCTCAGCCTCGTTATACGATGTACGATGTCTAGTTCTGTCTCTCCTCGCCGTCTGATCTCGCCTCTACCAATGCGCCAATTTCTGCCCTGGTGGGGAATTTGAACCCACGACCTCTCGGCTGACAGTCCAGCACGCTAACCACTCGCCCATCGCCCATCGCTGGTTAATGCGACTCTAATGGCGTTGGCACGTGACCAGCATCGTCGGTGCTTAGAGAGCGGAATGGTACACAGAGGAATTTCCGGATCAGAGCCAGTCATACATCTGGTGAGGTTCGGTGCGGGGTTTGGCATCAACAGATTGAAACGTGAATATTTTGAATGTCTAGCCAAGCGGCAGATTGACAGACAGAGAGATTGACAGAAACACAAACAGTAAGTCTGTCTCTGCATCTCTCATCAAGAAAACCGACCATCAAGGTCCTTTGCTAACTGATGCTCGAATTTTCACTCGCAAAGTGACTCTTAATCAAGCATTCCAATATACAAATCATTTTCTCTTCATACCAATCCATTCATTTTCTTTTTCAACCCGTCATAATGACGAGCAGATACTCTAGTATACATATATATGTGTGTATTTATAAAGACTCGTATGTGTATATACACATTTAATATGCATATACGTAGATATATCAATATATCGATATCAATATATGTCTGCACCGCTGCTGATCATTTGCTATAGAGTATTCTCCCGCGATTAGACGTCGTTTCCGTGTTGTTTATTCGGGAGACGGTTGGTCGTGGTTGTGCCTGGTGCCATACGTCATCATCGCTGGGTCATTGAGTACATCTGAAGAGGATGCCCGACATAGGTCGTCTGATCATGCCATCCACGTGTGAATTAGTTAATTATGCTGTCTGATTGCAAGCACATTGAGTGTCTAGCACTCATCAGACTTTCCATTCGAAGTTAAGGTCTCACCTCTTCGGAAATTCCTATCCAGACTCACCTGTTCGTCCGCCTTCCAATCTGTCTCGTCGTAAACGAAACCAACCTCAGCAGCTCCTGTGCCTACTCTCTTTTTTCTCTGTGGCAACCGGACTTGGATCTCTATTTGATATCTCTGAATAACCCCTCTGACTCGACACAGCATTCGTAACCAAGCTGTTGCTCTGTGCTTAGCTTTAAGGTAGCGCTTTAGAAATTTTGGACTTTACGATTACGATTACGATTACGGTTATCTATTTTAGTTGCAACCTGAGTTACGCGTAGCATTACGAATGCTCGTTGTTTGCAGTAAAAAAATGGCTTTGAGTTGTATTGTTTAACGAAATTGACAGTATATATAGTATCGGTTTCAACGGTTTTCAAGGTGTCTCTAACTGAGTGATGCTAATCAGGTTAATCATAGGCAGAAGCAGAAGAGAGAAGATCAGAAATGAGAGAACAAGAGAAGAGCTGGGAGTAGAAGAAACAATAGTGGAAAAGATCGGGAAGAGGAGACTCAGGTGGTTTGGCCACGTAAGCAGGATGGGAGAAAAGAGGTTACCAAATGCTGCATTACACGGACATGTGGAGGGGAAGAGAAGTAGAGGAGGGCAGAGGAAGACCTGGATGGACAACATCAAGGAGGACTTAGGGGAGAAAGGCACCGACTTAGCCGGAATCGGCGAGACAATCAAGAATAGAGAACTTTGGAGAAGTTTCGTAAAGGCCTCATCGTCACATCACTGATGGAAGAGAAGAAAGAAGAGAGAATCAGGTTTACAATGAAGAAAAAGTTTTGATAGCGTGCGCATTGACTTACTTGCCTGCTTTTGTTTTAAATTGATTATATTTCAGGTTTGTTACATATTACTGTATTTTTTTTCACGCCTTACGATATTTTGCTTCGGTATTTTACGTCTTTACGATTGCGTTTCATTGTGGAGTTGCTTCTCGTAGACGGTTGAATCGAGAAGTATAGTTATTCCCAGTGTTTAGCGACTTCTTACGGCTGTCACAGCCGTTGAAGTCGCCCTCCTCGTGTCTCCGGGTTTGGCACTGGCACTATCAGAGCACATGCAGTGCCAGAATTGAATTGACTTTCGTTCATGGCTGTTGCCGATCATTATTTATTATTGCAACGTTTGTGGGACTTTCAACGGACCAGAAAAAATCAAATGTTCTCCTTTTATAGCTGGCACTTATGAGTTTTAAAGGTGTTTAACATGAAGCATTGTATACGAGTTCCGAATTAAGATGTGGAGTGGCAATTTCTGGACGATAGAATCCAATCAATTGCTTTTACTTATATTCTTCATTTCAGTTCTTAAGTTCTTCAGTATCATTCATTCACTCATTCATTCATTCATTCATTCATTCATCCATTCATTCGAGGATTTGTATAGCGCCCCTTCAAGGGAACTACTCAGAGGCGCTCCCGACACCAGCACGTTCAAACAGTTATTCAGTTATAACCGACGTTAGATCCAAATCAATGCGTTTAAAAGACGTTCATTTTAAAGGACATGTCCACGAGCAAGATCAAATAGCGGGTGCACTCTATTTAAAGCATGGTAATAAACTATTTTAAGGGTGTCTTAAATTAACGTTCAGAAGCCAGTTTTTTCGATTTTTCGACTGTAGAATGAATTTCGACCAGGGTATTTTTAACATGTTAACTGTAATTTCCCCACTAGCCCCCTCAAATTTCACCAGCCCTTGCCATTTTCCCCACCAGTGACTTTTGTTCTTTTGAGTCCTATACCAATGATGAAATGATTAACTGATTTTATTTTATTATGTCCTTGAGGCTTGAAGTTGTTCATTTTGATAATTTAGCTGTCTTTCTCTTGCTATCTGTCTAGCTTTATCTGACAGTCTCTGTCTATGTCTGTGTGTTTCTGTCTGTCCGTCTGTCTGTCTGTCCATGTATCCTGTATCCGTCTCCGGCTCCGTCAATGACCTCTTCTTCCAATCAGCAGAACATGGTACGTGGAAAAACATATTAAAACCATACCATGCTATGCCACCTAATTCTTCGGCCGGTCTACAGCACCATGTAAATTGTATTTTTTTTTATTTTAAAAAACTCTTCAGTCTTTAGTTACGCCGTAGAAAATTTTCCATAGCAGGTTTTCAGAAACTCAAATCAAACTATTAACGAATTGCGACTATTTATAGCGATAGGATAACACGTGTTAAAGGTTTTTAAAACAATGCATCGACTTGTATTGTAGTGTAGCATATCTAGCAATTTATAAAGCGCCTTTCACAGAATACCTTCAGAAATAAAAATAATTATTATTATTAATTTTCATGTAAATATATTTTTGTTATTTTTATTATTACTATACTATACTATACTATACTATACTATACTATACTATACTATACTATACTATACTATACTATACTATACTATACTATACTATACTACATTATATGCGTCTCTCTGTGGAGTGGCAATTAGTGGACGATTGAATCCAATCAATTGGTTTTATTATTTTATTACTACTATTATTATTAGTAATTATTATCATTATAATCAAAGTTATTATTCTCAATATTACTAACACTAATACCGCTACTACAACTACTAGGTACTACTACTATTGTAACTACTACTACTGCTACTACTACAACTACTACTACTACTACTACTACTACTACTACTACTACTACTACTACTACTACTACTACTACTACTACTACTACTACTACTACTACTACTACTACTACTACTACTAAACAACTACTACTACTACTAGTAGTAGTAGTAGTAGACCAGCTGCAGAGTGTGTCAATTAGACAGCTCCAGGCAGCGGCTGTCTGCACTTTAGACCATACTGAAGGATGAGTAAGCCATGGACTCACTACTGAGCCGTGTGATAGTTTAATAATAGCTTTCAGGGGTAAGGATGTAAGGTGGCATTCAAGTGACACCGCTCCCACAGTCCTACTTCCCCTGCTAGTACCTGATATCTGAAAAGACTGAACTTTGGCTCACTTGATGGTAAATCAATTTGAGGGCCAATACAGACGAATTATAGAATTTATTTCCCCCCCCCCCCGTTTCCGGTCGCAAGCACATGCCTTAATGTTACCCCTCCCCTCCATGCCTACGTAATATGTGAATGGCCCAAGGTCAAGAGGAGTTCAGAATCTCGCAATACGCAGACAACACAAATGCCATCGCGACATCTGAGAGATCCATCGAGACGACGATGAAGTGGTTCGACGTCTATGGAATGGCAACCAGCGCAAAAGTCAAGTAAGGATAATGCGTAGGCTTCTGGTCGGGACCATGGAAAACCGGAAGAGATTCTCCGTTCGGATTCCAGTGGTCAATCCATTCATACTGGAGGGGGAATAGAATAATGGTAACACTCATGGCCAGGAGAGTAACAGAACGCGGTTCGATACCCGTAAACCACCTATAGGGCGGCGCCGTGCATGGCTGCCAAATGTGTGTTTAATTAAGATCTTCCAATTATTCTCGCCATAAACGACACCCGCCTTGACAGCTGCTCTGCCTCTCTTGATCTGGTACCCTGGAAATCGGACTTGGACCTCTTTTTGATTACTCTCTGGAAACCCCTCTGATTTGGTATGGCCTTCTGGAAGCCGTACTCGGACCTCTTTTGGACTACTCTCTGGAAACCCTCTGTGATCTGACGTAGCGCTCGTGAATAGGCTGGTGCCCTGCGCTTGGCTTTCGAGTGGCGCTTTAGAAGTTTGGAGATTACGATTAGGCCTACGATTGATTGTAAAACTGTCATGTTTCAGTGTAATTTTACTGCGTCTGTCAGTTTCAAATAATAAAGAATATTATTATTATTATTATTATTATCATTATTATTATTATTATTTTTTTTTCCCCGAGGTACATATAATCCCTCAGGAGTCAGATACTAAATATGTGAAAATTAATCTCTGGAGTGACCATCTTATTATTATTATTATTATTATTATTATTATTATTATTATTATTATTATTATTATTATTATTATTATTATTATTATTATTATTATTATTATTATTATTACCTCCGCCGAGAAGCGATCTCTGCCTTCAGGTTCCGACATCTGGCGAATCAAAGATAAACATGACGAATGCTTGGTTAATGAAGCTTGAAGTCAGTTGCGGCATCTAGCGAATGAAAATATTCAACGATTTAACGTTATTTGGCTGATGAAAATTTAAATTGAGGAATTTTGATCAAACTATACGGAAAATATTAAAACCTGTGTGATTAAAAATTGCAATTATTTTAAATGCTTCCTAATTCCCCATTTATGGTTCTGCAGAAGCTGAATTATAAAAGTTATTAGCTGCCTAGAAATGCGTCTTATTGACAACCTTTTTTGTGGAACTGAGTAAGGCTATATAAATAATTGTTCGGTCAATTCATTGGATTCCTACGTGCATGTATGCGGGTATGCGCGTTGGTACGTATGCGCGTATGCAGGTATGTACGCATTTGTGTACATATGTGGGTATGCGGGTATGTACGAATACGGGTGTGCGGGTACGTGTACGTGGGTAATAAAGAAAAAAAATAAAATTAGACCCTACCTTATGGGCTAAATTTATATCTACCGTTCTACACTCTGTCATCTTTGATATGACGGCGTCGTTAAATAAATGTTACAAACGCAATACGCTTAATTCAAACGTACGTATGCATGCGCGTGTGCGTGTTCGTATGTAAGTGCGTATGCACGTGTGCATATATATATATATACGCATTTTTGTGTACGTGTGTAGGTGTGTGGGTATGCAGGTATATACGTATACGGGTGTGCGGGTATCATACATGTACGTGGGTAATAAAGCAAGTAAAAATATAATTAGACCCTACCTTATGGACAAACTTTACATCTACCGTTCTACATACCTGTCTGTCTCTGTGTCTGCCTGTGTCTGTCTCTGAAAAGAAGGGTCGAGGACAGTCTTATGGTCGAGGCCATACGGTCGCTATAGCACGGTCCGTACACGGGGACCTTAAATGGTTTGGCATAAATTAGACCGGGCATCGGTGGTGAAGGATCTCACCCAAACAATTAACTGAAAACTGAGCAGGGTCGAGGTCATAAGGTCACTATAGCTCTCTTATCCCTATTGTCTGATATTTATTCGGCTATTGACCACTCTCATCTGTGTCATCTCTCTCTTCTGGCGCTTTTTGATGTCTCTTCTGCGTTTGACATGGTTGACCATGAGATCCTGCTTCAGCGACTGGAACTGTCCTGTGGCCTCTCTGGTGTTCCTCTTCTTTGGTTTAAATCATGCCTCTCTGATCGCTCACAGTTGGTTGTCCTAGAGCCCTGCGCCGACGTCAAAGTGTTGGCGGCGGCGCGCCGATCATTTTGGATCGGCGGCGAACACTGGTTAAGAAACACTGATATAGAGTCTAGCGACATCTTGTGGCCGTTGTTCACGTAGGCTTTGGACCAACACCAGGCGAAAAGCACAGGAGCGGAGTGAAGATTTTAAAGTTGATCAGTAACTGTTAAAGGACGCTGTGTCATGAGGAAGACGATTAACGTCGCCCTCTCCTCAATCCAGCTTTGGACTGGCACAACCTGAATTAAGGCAGTGGCGGAATTTTCGCAGTCAGATCCTGAGGAACTTTGACCATAGTTATCCCCCGTAAGAAGAAGAAGAGCAGTCTCATTAACCCTCAGGCT
>OY744614.1:12443592-12446092 GCA_963556255.1 Allolobophora icterica | reverse complement strand
CAGAGGTAAGGACCGTAAGGTAGAGCCAAGCCTTAAGGCGCCGACAAACCAGAGCAGAGACCCGATAAGCAACGCGCTGCGGGTAGGGGAGCCAATGGAACATCTCCCACATGTAATCCGAGACCCGGCAGCTTATTATGAAAGTACACACGGAAATTGCTACAAGGGAATCCCGCAAATAATCAGACGATCAGCGTGAATTTGCCTAATGAATATTCATGGTTATCGTAATCTCGAGACTTCTACAGCGTCCAAAGTGTTTGTTTATTCACAGGCGCTGAGGTGTCAAAAAATTCTATAGACAGGTAGAGTCAAAATCGGTTCCATGTCAAGAACAATAGAGGTCGGGCAGACAATCAGCGGAGAGATAGAAATACGTCAGCTAGTGTTTAGTCCAGAGATTCGCATTCTAAAATCACTTGTAGGATGAAAAATATGGTATTGGCGTGGCATATGAACGCTTAATTACGCCAATTATCGATTTAATTGTATTATTGTAACTTTAAATTTCACTCTTCACGTGAAAATGTGATGTTATAATATGTTGTATACCAAGATGTCAGTATAAACACCAGATGTTTACCGCAAAGAACTCAACTACATTCGACACCTTTTAAACGCGTTTTCTTTCTGCTATTTATAGCTCACTCGCGTTCAATCGTAAGTTTCAGCGCCAAAATCAAAGGCAGTGAACCCAGCCCAATTAGTAACACACTACAGCCACACTGGACGAATGAATATAAGACTAGACATAGCAAATTCAAATCCATCTATACACGAACCTCTGAGTGCCTATCATCATTAAACATGCCTTTCAAAGGTCCGTCCTTTCCTCATACTCCACCCTGGTTAAATAAACCCATGAAGGTTAATACCAGCCTTCGAAAGTCAGAAAGCAAAAAGGTAGACCATCCCGATGGTATAAAACAATTAGTGATGGAGACAATACAAGAATACCAGCATCACACATGTATATACACAGATGGGTCAAAAGCGGGCAATGTAGCTGCTGCAGCCTTTGTCATACCCAGCGAGCATGTATATGGCACAATGAGACTATGCGATTATTCGAGTGTGTACGCTGCGGAATTGACGGCGATAAAGGAAGCTCTACAGTGGATCGCTGAAAATGACAGTGAAAAGCGCCACTTTGTAATATTTTCTGATTCATTAAGCGTAGTAACATCCCTCAAAAGATCCATATCAAAATCCAGACCCACATTGCTTGATGAAACCATTGGAGTGTATAATGGCATTGCATTGAGTACGGTCGAGGTAGTCTGGATACCTAGTCATCTGGATATCGAAGGCAATGAAATAGCTGATAGGCTAGCTAAGGAATCTCTTACCAGTACTCAGATAAACTCCACTAAATACCTAGAACTGTCCGAAGTTTACTTAATGATAGACTCTTATGTAATTAACAAATGGCAAACGGAATACACAAATGACCAGAGGGGACAATTCTACAAGGTACTATATCCCACTGTTAACACTAACATTAAGTACATAGACTACAATCGGAGAAAAGAAGTGCAATTAACGAGGTTGAGATTGGGACATGTAAATTTAAATAACAGATTGTACAATCTCAAAATACATCCCACTGGCCTATGTGACATGTGCAACGTGCAGGAAACAACATCACATCTGCTACTACATTGTCAGAAAGAACACATTGCACAGACACTTCGTGAGAAGTGTGCCTCTAAGCATTTGGATGTGAATTTGAAAAATATTTTATGTAACACTGATTTGCAAAATGTGCTATATGGCGTGATTGCATACATCTATAAAGACCGCATCCTGTAGTATAGGACTTCATCTCAATACCACACAACTATACTTGTACACATTAGGTCACCTGAGGTCAAACGTACCCTCAAGTGCACCAGACCAAAGACAAAGCACCAACACAGGGCCACAACATACAACATGCGGCAGGCACAGCCGAGGACTCCGGCTCAGCCCCTTCGTTCTGACCGGCTGGGTCATGACCTGGGAAATCTCACACTGCCTCTCGGCTGACGTCGGTAGACAACCTCGGCTGGAGCTACGAGTCCGATAACATGTTGACTGATGAGAATGACCCACTTAAAGAACTCTCGGGCAGTATATTAACATTCTCAACATATAAACGAATATACATGCCCCTGTACATACAAACGTACATACATACATACATACATACATACATACATACATACATACATGCATACATACATACATACATACATACATACATACATGCATGCATGCATGCATAGGCTACATACATACATACATACATACATACAAAACACTATTAGGGCCTATTACAGGCTACGCTAAGAAATTCAATAGCCTATAGCGCTATAGGACACTCATTCGATTATTACATTTGAACGACCTTATGTTGTAAAATGGCATTATGCTGACTAGATTGTGTAAATAGCGCACAAATGAAAATCGTGTTTAAAGTTGTACAGAGGCAGAGTCACGCGCTTGTTTAGGGACGTGG
>OY744614.1:12331092-12438592 GCA_963556255.1 Allolobophora icterica | reverse complement strand
AACTTTGTTTATTTATTTACTGTCTGTTAATTTTTTCATTTCCTGTTTAATTTTTTTGTATGATGTCCCTTACGTTGTCTCCGTACTTTCAAGATTCAGCTAATTTACGTCACGAATTGCGTCATCATTTTAGAAATAAATAGTCCTACCTTGTGAAATAGCACAGTACAAGAAATAGAATTTTAATAAGTTATTTCTAAGTTATCTAAAATGCCAAAAGAAAAGGGTGCGGAATGGATTCACATTACTTTGATAAACGAGAAAGACAAAATCTCAGCATTGGCTAAATTGAAATGCATTTACTGTGAGAAAGTTTACACTATATAATGATCTATACCTACAGCGTTTAGTTTTTAATTGTGTTAGTTTAGACAGCATGGACTTATGTGGACTTATGTTAACAATTTAAATTTGAAAAGAATTCAATAATTTTAATTTCTTATTAAACAAACCTATAAGAAATAAAATAATTGTTGTAGAATGATGTTATTTAGTGCTTACTAATAAAGTTGTGCTATCTGCTGATTAAATTCTGTAAACAAGGTTTTTAATTTAAGATTGCAGTAGGGCCTACAGGATGCGAGAAAGTCAAATTATTTTCTTTTGTCGTTTTTCCCGTTTTTTCTCGTTTTTTATTTTTTAGAAAAACGATGTTTTTTCCGTTTTTTATATAGTTTCTATCGTTTTTAACAACTATGGTTACCTTGAAGTTGATATAGGGCCTATGACGAGATCGAAACGCCGGTTAAACGCGACTGGTGAATATATAGCTGCGAATCCCGCGTTTTAATGGTGTCTAATTGCTGTCGTGGATTTAATGCCACATTTTCTGCGTGTCAGTTACGTTGAAGTCAACCTTCACAACCCCGCGTGAGAGGCTGGGAGTCATCCTTAGACGCCTGATAAGAAGTGGTTACCTCCTCGATGACTCTCCGTCCATCCAGCAGTTCTGGGTAATGAAGGGCATGTCCTGCAGAGCCTGCTTCCGTCTCTAAAGGTTACCGGATATGCACTCCGTGGCAGTATCTAGATGTTGGAACAATATTCCACCCTCAATACGTTCTGCAACTTTATTGGAGTCATTTAAGACCAGACTCAAGACACACTACTTCAAGCTGGCTTATAATGGGCCGTATTGAACTTGTCAAAGTGCCCTTGTAACAGCATGTGTCGTGTTACGGCGCTGTAGAAATAGTCGTATCGATCATTGTCATCATCATCATCATCATACCAATACACCAGCGCGTCCCGTCGACGCTGATTTTCACATACAGTCAATACTCAGCAGAGACATTAAGCTAGAGATTGAACGCCAGTGGTGAATATGTAGCTTCGATTTG
Source organism: Allolobophora icterica (assembly GCA_963556255.1). NCBI lineage: Eukaryota > Metazoa > Annelida > Clitellata > Crassiclitellata > Lumbricidae > Allolobophora > Allolobophora icterica. The sequence goes on along the minus strand of OY744614.1, from coordinate 12,437,252 downwards.
TTCCGTTTAAAAGGTGTCTAACTGCAGTCGTAGATTTAATGTTGTGGTATTTAGCGACTAGCGTATTCTTGTGGGTGTCAGTTCCGCTTACGTCGACCTCACCGTATATACTAGGCTAGAGTATTGAATGTAGCGATTGGTTAGTTGCTGTTTAACGACACTATGTCATAACAAAGATGATTAGTAAGTAATGTAGTAAGTATATTCTGTATATAAACAGCTGCCAAACGGCATTCTGGTGAACAAGCATCAACAATTCAACATGCATACATCAGGATAAATTAATATGTGAACAACATTCTGACTATAAATGTTTTCCTCGTTTGGTTATCTGCTTTTGGCAACACCCGGTCATGGCGTCTGGGGTGCAGGCTGCAAACCACTGGCTTAACTGGGTGGAGCAACCCATGAAGGACATATCCCGGTCCTCGGAGAACCTCCGAAAACAGACGGGCATCGGCCAGACAGCGCAGTTCTTCGATCTTTGGACAATCACCAGGGATTAGCCTATTTGTCAATGCCTGAAGCCTTCCCTTTTCTTGTTGTCCAGCATATCCCCACAATGCGGGAGCGGCATATAGCAGACGTGACAGCGTAGTAGCTCACACCACGTCATGTAGCCTGGGGCCAGCAAGATCATGGGCAGTAGACACGTGGAGGGCGTACAAAGATTGCCTGACCCCATAGCATTTTCGATAAATGTGCTCATCGAAACCAAGGGTGCCAGACATGGCTATTCCATGAACCCTCAAGCTCTTGACTCTGGTTAAGCCCGGCGCCTTAGTTGGTTCATCCCCTCTGATTCGCGCCCTGCAGTCCTCTGTCGATCATCTCGAAGGTCCTTGGCAGTTTATCTTTAGTTCACATCAGAGCTATCTATTACCGAGAGTTTGGCAAACTGCTATACTTTCAACGTGAAACGGAATCCTGCATTCTGATTGGTCCGTTTACATGGCCGCCATTACTGATCATTCTGCGGTGGCCTCGTTCATAGCTACCACGGGCGTCGGCTTTGTCTCGCATAAATACAAATGTACACGGTTTTCTATAACGACCGTATGGCTTCGACCCTGATCATTTTTCATTTAATTGACCACCGCTGCCCTTTTGAATGGGTGCCAAGCCATTTGAGGTTCCGTTAAATACGGACCTTGCCAACGGCCAATAATACCATTCTGGACCGTGATTGACACCTGAAAAATGCGACCAACGATTGCCATAGATATTAATACTCAGTTCAAAGCACTAATCCTAATTCTACTTTTGTAATGCATAAAACAGGGCCTTCTAAATATTTAGAAGGCCGCGCCTACAGACGCTGAAGGGCCTTCGAGGCTTGTTTATGTATGTACACAAACCTTGTTCAGGCGCCATATCCTTCGTGCTTGTGTACACTGGCGTAAACTTGTCCAAAATAGGGGGGGGTGGAATTGGTTATTCATTCTACACTTGTTGCATTGGGTGTACAGTCCATCTCAATTATTGGGGGGTGGGCACGTGCCCCGGGTCCCCCCAGAGTCTACGCCTATGCTTGTGTATCAAAAGACCAAGCAGGGCCTAATTTAGGGTGGTGGGGCCCCATGGGCGACCATTTATGGTTGGGCCCTTTTGTACAGCGGATTTCTTGCTTTTGTTGATGTGCAGTCTCTGACAGGGACAACCCCATACCTACAATCATAGGCGTAATTTGTGGGGGGTACGAGGGGTACCCGTACCCCCCACTTTTTGGACTGGGGGGTACTGTACCCCCACTTTTTAAACAATGTCAATCAATATTTTTGTTATTGTGCCTTCCCAGAGAATGCAGTCTGCGCCAAAGTGCGAAAGTACTTAGATACACATGTACACCGAGAGCCAAAATTAGTGAGAATACTGACAGGTAATATGTTCAAAATGGCCACCATGCGAAAAGCGAAAGTGGAGAAGAAATTGGTACCCCCCACTTTTTAGACTAAAGTTACGCCCCTGCCTACAATTATAACATATCATACCAACTCATACATGCAAAGGTGGGACAACGCCAGTCTTGTTGTCCTCGAGAACAAGGTTTTGGTCACGCCATCTGAGGTTCCAGTATACGGACCTTGCAAAGGTCTCGGTTTCGAGTGCACTCATTTACATTTACTCAAGTTCGTTTTCAAGTGTTGGTCGTGAGACCAAATGTTTGGTCTTGAGGTTCAAAGTCTTGGTCTCGGTGTTTGGTCTTGAGGTTCAAAGTCTTGGCCTTGAGGTTTAAAGTCTTGGTCTCGGTGTTTGGTCTTGAGGTTCAAAGTCTTGGTCTTGAGGTTCAAAGTCTTGGTCTCAGTGTTTGGTCTTGAGGTTCAAAGTCTTTGTCTCAGTCTTGACAATTTTTAGAAACGATAATGATTGTGAATTTTTTGGGTGTTCGTTTCGGTATAGAGGTTCAAAGTCTTGGTCTTGAGGTTTAAGGTCTTGACAACAAGATTGGACAACCCACATACCAACAGTTATACCATGTCAAAATGACTTGTACAGGCAAAGGTGCTCAAGGCAATGTTTACCATTGTCGATTCATTGTCAACTGATTTTTTTTAAATTGATGTAAATGAAAATAATTTGGTAAGATCATTTTGCTTATAAAAAAGTACTTTCTATAATGTTAATAGGTATTAAATAATTTCTCAAATACCAAACGAAAGTATAAATTTTAAGCTTCTTATCCAGCTTTTAATAAAAGTCACTGATACAGACAAGGGAAGAAAGTAAAACTAGCTATAAGTTTGGACCTACAAACTCAAAACAAATAGCTGGAGTCAATTAATTTTCTGTAATAACAATAGTAGCAACACATTTAGTTAAACAACGTCATGAAGTTCAAAATTTAATTATTGGAATGCTTAATTTTTTCCACCAAAATGTATTTTGTTATAAATACTGCAACATATATTCAAACTGATATTTTAATTACAATTAACATTTACTAGACATACAATACTGACATTACAGAAACAGACTGAAATTTATTATTCAGATGCAGTCGTGCAAGATGAGGAGAAAGAAAAGTCATAATTGAAAATGTATACAGCACCACAGCAAGAGCGAAACAAATCAGAGGCACTCTGTGTGCTAGCCTATATGATGTTAAATGTCATTAAGAACTACAATATAATCAGTTAGAAAAACAATGCACAGTAAGCTATAACAGACTACATGTGGACCCAGCCAACAGATTCCAATCACATCGACTGGCATTCTAGCAAACATCAAACAATAACAACATGTCCTACTTAACAGAGCCAAATTTCAACTTTGCAGGTGAAAAATTTAAATGTTCTATTTATTTAGCTTTATAGAAAATTAAACTAGTAACATTGCAATACAACCGTTTCTATGGGAGACAATGCACTAAGGTTAGTGTTACTATGACATTACATATAAGACTAAAACAAGTTAATGACAGCCATTCGCATTGCCATACTCTTACTGCCAAGTGCGCCATTGTCTGCAGTTATACGTGAATTGCTTGTGAGCTGTGTTCGTTGCTCCTTAGCCCAGATACGCAAGCGAAGGGTAACAAATCGTCCTAGTAAAACATTTTTCACATTGTGGCAGTTTGGAAAGTTCACATCTGCACTTGCTTGCTGAATTTTAGATAACAACAGTTTCCGCACATTCTTCTTGTGGTGCAAGAGGGAGAAGTTTGCACAATATCAGTGAGACAAAAAAAGAAGCAGCATTATAACCAGTTTGATAATGTCTGATTTACATACAGTAATATCTGTAGCTAAAGTGATGATCTAAGGAACATAAACATTACTCGAGTCTACAGATCGGATGACTTTTAGGGAGTATAAGCATTGGCTGCATACCTTAAAAATAAACGTCACATGATTGCTTAGAGTGCTCGGCTTGTAACGCTCAAAGAGTATGGTTCGAGCCTCCACTAAGTCGGTCACTGTGTCGGGAGTCGGGACCTTAAGCAAGTCCTTCACTCACAAAAACATAGTTTACGCATATCTAACTTTTAGGTTGACAAACTAAAACACCCAGTGCCTTCTATTCACCAGCCTGTAGAAGTAGCAGTAGAGACTCGTTGCCCTCCTTTCAAACTTCATTAGTGCACACATGACCAGTAATGTTACAGACGAAATTTGTTTTATTTTATAATAATAATAATAAATAATAATAATAATGTCATTTGTAACGCGCCTAAACAAAATGAGATCTTGCACGAAAGCGTCAACAGAAAATAGACTAATCATAGTGCCTTCCAATTCTTCTCGCCCTAAATGACACCCGCCTTAACAGCTGCTTCGCCTCTCTTGACCTGGAGCCCCTGGTAACCGGATTCGGACTTCCTTTGAACTACTCTTTGGAAAACCGCTCTGTTTTGACGCAGCACTAGTGCCCTGCGCTTGGCCTTTGAGTGGCGCTTTAAAAGTTTGGAGATTACGACCTTAAGCAGATAAGTTTTCAGGTTTTGACAGCGCCTATGAATAAACTGCGACCTAGATTTTGTGACGCTGAAGAGATCTCGATATTACGATTTAGTTCAGGAAACTTTGTTTAGCATACGGATTCAATATGAAGCAGTTTCGGAAATTTGACGACAAAAGCGAAAAGACCGTCATTCAAAGTGTTTACGCGAAGGAAATGATCCAAAATGGCGTCCATGAATTTCAACCAATCAGAACGCGTATTTTTCCTACCCATTGACTGCCGAACTCTCGGTAATAGATAGCTCTGGTTCACATGTACCCGCCAATTGCCTCGCCCTCCTCCTTTCTCTTGTGTTGGAACTGAGTACGATCAGTGGCAGAATTCAAAACGCAGCAATTGGTTTTTAACGTTTATTTCATACCAACGAAGCTGGTAGTATAGTTTAACGACCGCATATGGCAACAAGACCCTTGCCGTCTTTGAAGATTTTCCTGGTTTCTATTTGTATTGTACTTCCTTTCAATTTCGTTTGTTGTTCTCGAGCTGTTTTCGGGTCTCCATCAGAGCTGTCTCTCCCGGCTAGAAGTCGTCGGCTGGTTCGGATATTACACTGCTTTCCCGGAGGAGTGACCAGTTCCTCCTTCGACAGAGACCTCTGTCAACCGGTTCCCTCCATAGGTCGAGCGCCACTCTGACTTCAACCGCGTTTCGTTTTTCCTCTTTCTGTTTCCTTTCTCTGCTGTTGTTCTCAGTTTTCTCCGGACGGCCTTCTTATTTTTCTTGTTTCTCTCAATGTGTGGTTTCGGGCCTTGTCGGAGCGGTCTTCCCCGGTCAGAAGTCATCGGTTGGTTCGGAATTATACTGTTTTCCCGGAAATTCTTCCTTCCACAGACACCTCTGCTAGCCGGTTCCCTCCGTCGGGTGGGCGCCACTCCGACTTCAGCCGCGTTTTAATGTCTCCCTCTTCTTTCGTTTCCTTCTGTAGTTCTCTCAGATCCGTTTGTTATTGTTGTTTTGTTTCTTCTGGACGGTCTTGTTCTCAATGTAATACCGCGCCTTCGTCAGACACTCCCCGCCACGGCACGACCAGCCAGCCGCGCACCCAACGACGACGACGACTACTCACGACGAAAGAAATTTGCGCATTCCTACCTACCAGCGAAGATTTTAGATCTGTAAATATGTAGCTGAGAAACTACGCGTTTTAATGGTGTCTGACTGTTGTCGTTTTCATAAAGCAGTATTTTCTAGTTTTAGCGACATCTTGTGGGTTAGCGTAAGTCCGACCTTCACCGAGGGATTGAACGCGTTTGGTAAATTTGTAGATGAAAATATCAGAGATTTAAAGGTGTCTAATTCAGTCGTGAATTTCATTGAGCAGTTTTTTTTGTTTAGCGACATCTTGCGGGTGTTTGCATCGTTTACGTAGGCTTGGGACTGACACCAGGCGAAAGCGATAGGAGCGGAGTTAGGACTTTAACGTTTATTACTGAATGTTAAACGACGCTGTGTCATGAAGAAGACGATTAACGGCGCCCTCCTCCTGTATCCACGCTTGAGACTGGCAGTGGCGGAATTTCGCAGTCAGGTCCTGAAGAACTTTAACCGCAATGCCTTAGCTATTTGCTGTCAGAAGGAGAAGAGAAGTTTCTTAAGCTGAAAAGCAGCCGTGGGTATGAAGTATTATTAAAGACTTCATTTTCTCAGCCTCGGCATACGATGTTCCAGTCCTGTTCTTTCCACGCCGTTTGATCTCCTCTTTGACAATGTACGGTCATTTCACTCATTATATCTGAGTTGGCTAGGGGGCGGAGGTGGAGCAGAAATTTCGAACCAAATTTCTGCCCCGGTGGGGATTTGTACCCCCACCTCTTGGCTGACATTCCAGTACGCTAACCACTTTACCATCACGTATCGCAGGTTAATGCGACTGTAATGGCAGTGGCACGTGACCACCATCGTTGGTACTTTGAGAGATGAATGGCAGACAGAGGAATTACCGGATCAGAGCCAGTAATAGATCTGGTGAGGTTCGGTGCGGGGTTTGGCATCAACAGATTGAAACGGAAGACTGTGGCGCAAAAATATTCCATTCGACTGACGTATACGGAACACGCATGCGCCGTCGACGACTCTTTTAAATGCGCTTCATAAATGAACAGATGGACAATAACACGGTCTTCCAGAAATCGCCTCCTTGGATGAACGAACGCATCCTGGTCGACCTTTCGCAGTAAATGCAGCTGTGGTCTCGGTGAGCGTCATCTGAATTTCAGGCGATACGGTCTTTTTGTCGATGGACTTTGTCAGCGACAGGTCGACCTGGATGCGTTCGTTACTCCAGGGAGGCGATTTCTGAAACAACGGGCCCTTGCACTTTTGATACTTCGTGTCGAAGAATTCCTAGGAGCGTTGAAACAACGGTTCCTTGCGTTCTTGGAATTTACCCATGTGCAAGGTCCAATGATCCTTCATCACCTCCTTTTCCGCGTGGTCTTTGCTGTCAAATTACAGTTGCATTGTGTCGTATTATTGTAGTGTTTAGTATTCAGCTACATCTTGTGGAGGTCACTTGCGTTGAAGTCAACTTTACGCTTCAAAGAAAGTTTAAACCAAACTTTCGTTTGAACGCGACTAGTGAATATGTAGCTAAGAATGGCTTCGTTTCAAAGGTGTCTAACTCTATCCATGGATGTTGTATACCATTGCTTAGTATTTAGCGACATCTTGTGGATATCAGTTGCGTTGACGTCGTAATGTTAATCTTCAAAATTCTTGACTCTAGCGACATCTTGTAGGTTAAAGTGGACCTTAACCTACCAACTAATATATGGAAGATAAAGAATACCGATCTATCGACTCAACGCGATTTGTAGGTTATGTAAGGACAGTGACGACGTTCTACCGGTGTCTAACTGGAGTGGATTTAATGCAGAAGTATTTAGTATTTTTGCAACAGCTTCTGGGTGTCAGACCCGTTAACGTCGACATACTCTACAAGGCAACTTATCAGTCCCATCAACCGATTGAACGCGATTGGTAAATATGTATTTAAGAATGGCTTCGTTTAAAAGTTGTCTAAATGCTGTCCTGAATTTATAGACTAGCGACACCTGCATAGGAAGTCCTGTAGAGCTATTTATAGCGATTGAAGGCGACTAGTGAATATGTAGCTGCTTTCGACGACTTTTAAAGGTGTCTAACTTCAGACGTAGATTTAATGCAGCAGTATATAGTGTTTAGCGACCTCTTGTGGGTGTTGGCGTCGTTTACGTAGGTTTCATTAGTTACTGTTAAACAACGCTGTGTCATGAAGAAGACGATTAAAGTCCTCCTCCTCCTCTATCCAGGCATGGGACTGGCACCACCAGAACTAAGGCAATGGCGGAATTGCGCAGTCAGTGCCATAGCTGCCCCCTATGGTAAGGAGAAAAGCAGTCTCTTAAGCTAGCCCGGAAGGCAGCCATGGATATGAATTGTGCGTTGACTAGGGGGAACTGGTGGAGCAGAATTATCGAACCAAGATTCTGCGCTTGCGGGGATTTCAACGCTAATATCTTCTTTGTCAGAATGTACGTTTGCATGTATATGCATGGGTGTATGTATATACTACTTGCAATTTACAGCCCACGCATTCCTTCAGTTTCGGCTGCAGAGTGCAGGTCAGAATGTTGTCGTTTTTGGAACAGTTGTTGCTTTTAATACAACTTGGACAACGTTGATCTTTCCATGTTCCCGTCACTGTGCACATGAAGCCAATGGTACAGCAGCACTCGTCAAGTGTCGACTGGTCATCTGGATCTCTTGCTTCCGCTGATTATATCCAGGGTTAAACGACTTCTTATTGCAAAAAACGCCGTTGACGTCGGCAGATATTATTTTGGCATAATACATCTTTAGAGGCTTTCGTCCCTTTATAGTATTGAACGCGATTGGTAGAAATGTAGCCGAGAACGGCAGCGTTTGAAACGTGGTGTATAAAACTGGAACCGTTTTTTTTTATGTAGCATTGATTATCATGTAGCGACATCTTGTGGAGGTCAGTTACATTGAAGTCGATATTGCGCTTCGGACAATTTCGGTCTGCCGATTGATTAGTAGTAGTTTCCATTGTTTAAAATCTTATGGCTGCCAGGGCCGTTGACGTCGACCGTACCTTACAAAATTTCACATGTCATAGTCTGCCGATTTAACGCGACTGGTTAATATATAGCTTAGAGTCTCACGTTTTAAAGGTGTCTAATTGCATTCGTGGATTTAATGCCACATCTTGTGCGTACCAGTTACGTTGAAGTCGACCATACGCTTCATACCATACCATACAAACTTATCTGGCGATTTCTTTTATTCCAAAGTTTAATGTCGTCATATGACATCAAAGGACTTTTGAACGCGACTGGTGAATGGATGAGTTTAGCGACATCTTATGGGATCAAAGGCCGTTGACGTCGCCAAGAATTAACGCAAGTGTAGCCCAGAATGGCGGCTTTTTAAGCTGTCTAGTAGTAGTAGCAGTGGCAGTAGTAGAAGTAGTAGTAGTAGTAGTAGTAGTAGTAGTAGTAGTAGTAGTAGTAGTAGTAGTAGTAGTAGTAGTAGTAGTAGTAGTAGTAGTAGTAGTAGTAGTAGTAGTAGCAGTAGTACTATCAGTAGCAGTAGCAGTAGTAGTAGTAATTTCAGTTTAACGATACTTTGTGATAACAAAGATCAGCCGCGTAGTATTCCTTCTTTATCCAGGCTTCGGACTGGCACTGCATAGCAGCTAGGCACGGAGGTGTTCTAGCGGAGTTCTAACTGGGACTGTGGATTTGATATAACATTGCTTAGTGTTTAGCGACATCTTGTTGATGTCAGTCACGTTGAAGGCAACCTATCCTTACATAGGTTATGCCCAAAAAAGTTTGGGAGAAAAAGCTAGCGAAAGAACTTCTTCTTCTTCTAAAGTTTAACGACATCTTTTGGCTACTAAGGCCGTTGACGTCTTTGAGTTTTCTTTCTTATCTTCATATTGTGTCCTTTTGTCTCTTTCGATATATATATTGATTTTTTTTTTCCTTTTCTCTTTTCCTCTTTTTTTTTTCCCTTTTCTCTGGCTCTTTTTTTTTCGTATCTTATACAGATCATTATACATAATTAACTGTATACATTTTTATATTTGTTTATACTAATGACAGTTTATATACAACATATTTCCACAACTGTATTTTTGTGAACCTTAATTATCAAGTTTATTCAGAACATTCAGAACATTCATAACATATATGTAGAGATTTTTTTTTTTGGGCCGAATGAGGCTTCTTTTTTCTTTTTTTTTTCTTTTTTTCTTGCATATACATCATATGCCTTTTTTTTTTCAGTGGCCATCACAGCTCTTTTGGTGGCCACACGTGGCTCTTTCTTGAGCCATATGTGGCTCTTTTTTTTTTTTTTTTCACAGTTATTTACACAGAATAAAATCAAACTTCTATTTACATACAACGCTCATTAATCATATTTATGTATTATTGTTTTTATGTCAATAATTCATATGCATAAACATAATACATATACTCCATGTAATTATATTCAATTAATTACATATAAATCTTAACAAACAAAATTATATACACAGATTTAAATACATTTATATGGTACTATTTATTTAGATAGCTAAAGGATTTTCCCTTTATTGTGACGTTTCACAAGATTATAAACTGTATTTTGTATGCAACCCACCTCAAGCAGGGTTTTTAGGTTAAAATCTAATTTTTATGTTGTACATAGATTTTGTAAGGCAGTAGATAAATTATTTTGTTTACATTCTAATAGAAGATGTTCTATGTTTCCCTTGGACTGACAAGCATCACAGAGTCCAGTGGGGTGTTTACCCATACGATATAATCTACTATTAGTATTTGCCATCCCCAATCTCAATCTTGATATCTGGACTTCCTTCTGCCTATTAGGATCTGAAAATTTTATGTTTGTAGTAATAATTGGGCATAGGGATTTATAGAAATGTCCTCTGTGGTCCATATCATATACCATTTGCCATTTATTTGTAATATAAGGTGTCATCATATTAAATATTTCTGATAATTCTAAGTAATCGGTCGAATTAACATTGACTATTTCTAGAGCTTCTTTGGCTAATTTGTCTGCTCTCTCATTACCTTTTATGCCTATATGACTTGGAATCCAAATCAATTTAATTTTATTGGGTTCCAAACAGTTCAATTGCAATAACAAGTCATTGAATAAATGGGGTCGAGAATTAGTATTATGATTTTTTATAGTTGTTAATACACTCAGGGAATCAGAGAAAATAGCAAATTGGCAGTCTTTATATTCATTAGAACTCAAAATCCACCCTACGGCTTCTTTAATTGCAGTTAACTCTGCAGCATATATACTTGAGTTATTACATAATTTAAATTTTTTATCTATGCTTAAACTTGGAATAGTGAATGCTGCTGCTACCATGCTATCTACCTTTGATCCATCTGTATATATTTGTGTAAATAAGTTATATATTGATATTAATGCAAGGGCCGCTATTTTTAAATATTCAGGGTTATCAAGTTTTTTATTTATCTGCTTTTTAAGACTTATATCTACTTCTATTTGCTTATCAGTCCAAGGAGGAGAAGGGGGAAATGAAGGTCCGATAAATGATGAATTGATGGAGGAAATGAATTCATTGGTGCGATAATAAATTGTTTGATTACTGTTAATTGGTGTTTTATATGTGTCTGTCCAATGTGGTTGAATGCAATCTTTACATGGGTGATCACTATTACCCAGAATTTTTATTCCTAATTTGATAGAATTTTGTGTTCTTCTTAAGTGAAGAGGTAATTCTCCACATTCATTCTGGAGGATTGATAATGTTGTACCTCTTGGTGCACCACAACACATTCTTAAAGCCTCACCCTGAATTGTATTTAACTTATTTAGAAGTGTTTTTGAAGCAGAGGAAAATGCTACATCCCCATAATCTAAAATAGATCTTATTAAGGCTTTATATATGGCCAAAAGAGATTTTTTGGATGCTCCCCAATGGTAACCTGAAACAGCCCTCATAAGGTTTAGTCTTTTTTTACATTTTTCTATTACATACTCTATGTGAGGCTTCCAACTTAGTTTACGATCAAAGATTACTCCTAGGAATTTGGCTTTATTTTCCATCTTAATAAGTTTTTGATCAATTTTAATATTTACTGTGGGAATTTTTCTTCATCATCTGCAAAAAGTGACATCTCTACTCCATCTGGACCTGAGGGAATATCGTTAATCATTATTAAGAAAAGTAAGGGTGATATTATCGATCCCTGAGGGGTACCGTTCTGTTGTATTAACTTATCAGATAGTTCCGCTCCTACTTTAACTTGAAAAGTTCTTTGAGATAAGAAATTTTGAATCCAATTAGCTGTCTTACCTAATATTCCTAATTTTTGTAATTTTGTTAAAAGTGTAGGAACATGCAACATATCGTATGCCCTTTCAAAATCAATGAATACAGCTAGAACATACTCCTTATTTTTTAATTTTTTGAGTATGGTATCTTGTAATTTAAGAATCTGGTCACTGGTACTTTTATATTTACGGAAACCTGACTGGTTTTTAGTAATAAGGTTGTTCTTTTCTAAATACCATTGAAGTCGGTTTGCAACCATTTTTTCCATTATTTTACATAAAGTTGATGTCAGTGAGATTGGTCTATAAGATTCTGACAATGAGGCTGCTTTATTGGGTTTCAATAACGGTAGAATTATGGCATGATGCCAATCCTTAGGTTGTTCCCCATTGCTCCAAATTTCATTATAAAAACTCAATAGAGTTTTTAGTGCATTTTTATGTAAATGTTTTATTAGTTCATATGGAATTTTATCATCTCCCGGCAGTGTTATTTTCGTTCCTAAAATCATTTTAGTTTTAGTTTCTATTTCTGTCAGGTATCAATCATTTCTATTTAGTTTCAGTTTTAGTTTTTCATTTTTCAATCATTTTCGTTTCTATTTCGTTTCTATTCCTCAAATCATTTTAGTTTTAGTTTAGTTTCAGTTTCTCAAAACCAAATCATTTTAGTTTTAGTTTTTCAAATCATTTTAGTTTTAGTTTTAGTTTTTCACATCATTTTACTTTGAATGAAAGTTATGAAAAAGTAGGTTAGCATACCTTTAATGAAGAAGAAATTGCTGTAGTCGTTGCTAGAATAGTTGTCCATCAGTGGTACTGATTAAGGAAGGTTGTTTATTAAGCAGTCTTATAAAATGTTACCATTTAACTTCAGAAAGGCTCGCATTTCCAAAGATTTTGACATCCTGTTGCGTCTGCCTGCTGTTAGAAGTCCACATAAAGAAAAGATTCTTTCAACGTAAGCCTGGGAAGCAGGAGCTGAAAGAAGATCTTCAGCTACAGGAGCTAATGCTGGATAAACTATCCTTCTCTCAGACCAGAACTTGTAGGCATTGTCTCCCCTATATTTTGTCACCTCTGAAAGATATCTGTCCATTTCTTCTTGGATATTTTTTCCACTGGAGACTTCACCATCTTGTCCAGTCATATCTCGTTGGTTTAACTTTGCTGCCAAAAATCTGAACTTCTTTAATGCTGAAGAATCTGATGTTTCATTTTGAATTGGATCTGAATTGGTTGCCACTGAAACAGTTGATGTAGATAAGGCACAAAGTTTGGTTGCCTGTAAAATGACAAACGATTTTTCTTTGTCCGTTTCTGTCTCTTCTTTTCCATGATCATTAGCATTCTCTTCAACCAATTCTTGCAACAACTTCACTGCTTTAACCATGTTTGCCCCATTGTCTGTGACAATCAATAATATTTTATCGGTTGAAATATTCCAGGTGTTGAGTGTAGTGAACAAAGAATCTGACAACATCTTGCCTGTGTGAGGATGTTGGATTTTGTCGATGGCAAGCGTGACATGAATTGCCTTCTCGGTGGAGATATCAAAGAAACAGGCTGATATTCCGAGGAAAGAACAGGCTAAACCCTTCTTTGACCAGCCATCCAAACATATCGTTAACTTTCTACAGTTTTCAATTTTCTTGTTTAATTCTTCTTTGCCTGCAGTAAATCGGGACATTATTGACTTTTTAACCGTTGCAGAACATGGAGGCTGAAACATTGGATCAAATGTCCGCTGTATCGTCTTGAAAGATTGGTGATCCACCATTGCTGCAGGATACCCAGTTTCTATGATAAAGTTTGTTATAGACTCCAGTCGCTTAATATATTCTGTAGAATCGGTTGAGTATGAGGTTCTTTTTCTTGAAATACAGGCATCCAGGGTCTGTATTGACGGGCTGTCCATGTCCTCTACTTTACGCTTAGACTGTGTTTGAGACTGTGTTTTCTTGTTTTTATCTTCCTTTGCATTTAATTGAATGTGAACCTCGGCATGGTTATGACTTATGTGTGTTTTAAGATTTGTTGGATTTTTACCTGCAACAAAAAAATTGCAAAACATTTGTCTTATTGTGATTACTGTATTTTCACATACTAGAATAAGTATGTGTAATATCAGATTTAAGATTCATTCAGATTTTATTGATCACCATGTAACAAAATACATTTACAGACAATCACATGCAATGGCGCCAATAGGTAAACCCATAAGGAACATAAGGCTTCGCTATCAGGGTCACCCTAATTACATTTATTAAATTAATACATACAATCATATAATCGTGCAATTGGTGACAACGGTATACTACGCATAATTAAATCAGTATAAATCTGTAGTACGAGATGAAAGAAATAACAGTGCATGTGTAGTTAAAAGAAGGATGCGGAAAAAGTAGCGAGTATGATGCGTAAATTGCGTAGTTACGTACCAGCTATGCGAACATCACACGGCTCTCCTTTATCATTCAGAACTGTACATCGGCTTTTATCGTTATCGTCTTCATATACAAAGTATTCCCATACAATACTTTCGCGTCTCCTACCGGATAAAAGCTTGACTAGACTCATTGTTTATAATTAAATTGTTTTTTTGTAAAATATGCACCCACTGTGACCACACTTTCGTAGAGATTGTTGACCGGAAACAGGAAATTGTATTCTGACAAAAATTTATACACGAGCACCGTTCAACTGCGGCGCCGTTCAACTGCGGCGCCAAAATTGTAATCCTTGGTTGGATTTTGATTTTCGAATCTCGTTTCTTATAATATACATGGTTGGATTTTCAATAGTTTTCGTTCCAAAAATCATTTTCGTTTTAGTTTTTATTAGTTTTACATCCATTCTTTTTCGTTTTTATTTCGTTTTCGTTTCCAAAATCTTTTTCGTTTTCGTTTTTATTTCGTTTCCATTTCTAAAATCTTTTTCGTTTTAGTTTTCGTTTTCGTTAACGATTGGCTTTTCTTTTTCGTTTCTATTTCGTTTTCGTTAACGATAATATCACTGTCTCCCGGTGATTTATTATTTTTAGTTGATTTAATTGCTTGTTTCAGTTCGCTTAAATTAAATAACTCGTTTAGTGTTATCATTTCATTATTTTCAGACATTTCAGGAGAGTTATTTTCCATGTTATTATCTTTTATGTGATGTAAAAAGTTTTCACTATAATTATGGGTGCTGCTGATATTTGCATATGTATGAGCTAGCATATTTGCTTTTTGCGAAAGAACGCTATGGATAATACTGGATAATAATAATAATGGATAAAGAACGCTATGGATAATACTGTATATAGTTGAGAATGTCTGCGTTTTAAAGGTGTTTAACTGAAGTCGTAGACTTTACGCAGCATTGTTTAGTGCTTAGCGACATCTTGTGGATGTCAGTTACGTTGAAGTGGAAAAAGTCTGATAGCACCCTATACCTATGGATCTTAGTGGCCGCCCGGCTTCAATGTCGACTGCGAAACTTTGTAAGGAGGGTATTCTCAAATTAAAGTTGTATTGTATTGTATTATTGTATCGTTTATTATTTATCGACATCTTGCGGATGTCGGTTACGTTGAAGTCAACTTTTCGATTTAAAGGAGCGCAGGCCTAAAATACCGATTTTTGTTAATCGATAGTTTAATGTCATCATATGGCATCACAGGTCGTTGACGACAATTCAATAGTATGTACAATACAGTTAAAACAGAGAATTTACAGAGTTTCACAGCATTTAGAAGTGTCAAAACAGCACCCTACGATGTTTCTAATAGACATTTTTTAACAGCATAAATTATATATATATACATTACTGCATATATATATATATATATATATATATATATATATACATATACACACAGTCAATAATGCTAATGATATTTGTGTTATGATAAGACAGTCTTTAGTGCGCATTAAACACATTTTGCATTAATTGTTATACACAAGAATTATAAATATAAAATAAATTAAATGAATGTTTGATGAATATGAGATTTCTAATATAGTTATTAAATGATAATAACAGCTTTATTATCAATTGTATGATACATATAATTATGACATTAATTTTTTTTAAATTCAATTTATCTATCTACTAGCTGGATTACCCGGCGTTGCCCGGGGTTATAAGTTTCAATCCCTGCACCCCCACCACCCCACCCGACCCCCCCCACAACCCCCCAAACCCACCACCCCCACCCACCACCCCCACCCAACACCCACCCCCCACAACCCCACCCCCACCCACCACCCCCACCACCACCCCCCACCCACCACCCCCACCACCACCCCCCCCCACCCACCACCCCCACCCCCACCACCACCACTCCACCCACCACCCCCACCACCACCCCCCCACCCACCACCCGCACCACCCCCGCCCAACACCCACCCCCACAACCCACCCCCCACCCCCACCACCCCACCCCCCACCATCCACCCCACCCCACCCCCACCCGCCACCCCCACCACCCCCCCACCCGCCGCCCCCACCCACGACCCCCACCGCCACCCGCGCACCCCCCACCTCCCCCACCACCACCACCCACCACCACCACCCCCAAATTGACTTACCAACAATAAATTTCTCTTCGATGTTTGTTACACGTGCATGCATCCAATGCAGTAATCCTAATGTCACTGCAGGGACTGCATCCAATGCAGTAAGCCTAATGTCACTGCAGGGACGGTAATTTTCCTATCGCTAGGGGAGATGTTTTGGCCGTTTTTCATCATGGTAGCGGTGAAAACGGGGGAAGCGAACCCCTCCACTGGGTGTCCGAAACCGAGGCCGATACAGTAGTGAAGGTTTCGAGTGAAAAGGTGCAAAATTGTAGAAGTTAAGCCCGGTCAAACAGACAGACAGACAGACAGACAGACAGACACACAGACACACAGACAACAGAAAGCTGGCTTTATTTATATAGATAATGAACTTCTATAGCGCCCCTTCAAGAAATCTACTCAGTGGCGCTCCCGACCCAGGCCCAGTCAAAAGGAAAGGTCTTAAGAAGGCCATAGAAAGTACCTGAGAGGTCTCTAGGGAGAGAGCGAAGGGAGAGATGGAGGTCGTTCCAAGCGGTAGGACCCACCACGGAGAATGCCCTACGCTGCGCCATAGCAGTACGCGCATAGGGGACAGCAAAATCACCCCGGGAGGCCGAGCGCAAGGCACGGCGCCCCGCACAAGCGGAAGTTGTTCGTTCAATTTCTGAATGTTCGACATATTTTCATTCAAAGCAATTTAACAATATTATTTAGATTCATGTAAACATTGAAAACAACAGTTCTTCATCATATGTTATAGATTAAAAAATAAGTAAAACAGAATTGTAATTTGATAAGAGATTCTTAATCTATTAATAATTAATTAATCTATTAATAATTATTTTTTTAAATAGAAGTTTTTTTGGTTCTTTCTCAAGAATACACGGGTGGAATAAAGCACTAAGTACAAAAAAGTCATATCGAGTAAAATCGATATGAAATTTGTTTTTCCAAGTAATGTTTTCCATTGATCATTAGAACCAATATGATGTGTTAGTACGTTGCAGTATGCTATTTGACCATGAATTTCGTTATTTTGTCAATAAGAAGTGAGTGGGAGAGCAATCGGAGCTCAGGAGCCAAGCCATTCCAGATGGAGGCATCAGTGACAGACAAGGACCGTAATTATCTATTATTGTTAGTATTATTATTGCTATCCGTGGTATCTCAGATGTACACAAACAGTATGTTGTTGTCTTAGAAATGTTGTGTTAAGTAGTCAGGAAGCTGTATAAACAAGCAGTATAACAATATATAACAACAGTATTGAAACAACATTAGCTGTACTGAAACACTCATTGTAATCAATGATTTTCCCAACAGGAATAAGGCATTTATAAATCTAGCACAGTGTTAATGTAAAGTAACTGTTATTGAAAGTTGTCTAAAGCCATGTTATTGTAAAGGTGTTACTGAATCCTCATTGAGTATGACGATAATCCTTAAAAGTGTTACTGCAAAATGTTTCACATTGTGATATGAGAAGTACTGTTGAATATTAAAAATGATTTCACTGAATACGAGTTTCTTCATGTTAATATTCTGACTCTGAATCAGAAGTAGGATCTGATTGCTCTGCCGCTGCTTTGTCTGCCAGGTAATTGGAATAAAAGGATTGATTGCTTTGCTTTATGTAAGGTAGAAGAGAAAGAACGTCAGTTCTCTTGGCATCAGCAACCCCATTGCATGCTTGTAGTGGAATGTTATCAAAGATGTCATCATTGATCTCATTCTTCAATATCTTAAATATGCGCCCATTAACCATTGAATAGTTGTTGTGTACCTCCACACATCCATCGCTTGTATACACTAAAACACATCCCTTTGAAATTTCCATGTTCTTGGGATTTTTCAATGACTTTGAAGACTTCAAGATGTCGTCGAAATCTCTTACCACACCGTCGATCATTTCAAATGGTGGATCACGACAACTTCGAATGATGTCAACATACTCCGCAGGAGTCTCAACCGTTTGGCATTTCTTAACTTTCCTGGAGTAAATTCCAAAGTTACGATCACACTGATTGTAGCTATGTCCTCGAACAGGAAAAAGCTGGACAATTTTCAGTTTCTTCATGACTGACATTACAACTAGGAACTTGAGTACTGTGTAGTTACGATTTTGGCCTGGACATGCATCCGATAGAAGGTAAATGGTTTTCGTTGCTGTTTGTATGTTGCTGGAGATTGCTTCATGCAAGAAAGAGCAAACACTACTTGCACCCTTCTTTGCTGTTCCTTCAAGAAACGTGAACATTAATGATTTGTTCTTTCTGTGAAAGTGAACATTGAAAACAAAAAACCACAACAGCCGCTTGTAGAACTGATCATTAACACCAATTTTCGGCAGTGGAAGATTTTGTGCATAGTCAAATTCAAGGATTAAAGAATCTTGATTATCACCATAATCAATGAATTTCTTCTTCAATGAATGGTATGAATCAGCTTTGCGTTTATGCAGTTTGTATGCGATTTCTTCGTCTTTACTCAGTGTCACTTGCTGTAACTTCTTGAAACACACATTGCATATATCTGTGTGAGGTAAACGGAAATAATACTCAAAACGCCTGTTATAGTAACGTTCGAATGTACTGAATGCCAACTTCAGCTCCTCTCCAGACACTGCATTGTAGTGGTCTAAGAATGACTCGTATAATTTACTCAGATTAAGCTCAGGATTCTCAAAATACTTCCTGGAAGTTCTTTTAGAATGGTGAGATTCCTTGTGTGGAATACTTTCAACGAACTGTCTGAGAACTATCCAGACTTCAGGATTTATTTTATGTGGTCTGTTATCATGCACCCACGACGTGAAACGAGGGCCGACCCAGCCAGAACTTTGTTTTGCAATGAGAAAACACGTTTGCTTTTAATTCCGAAAACTGTCAAGAAGAAGTTCTTGCAAACAAATTTAACCTCACCTCTCACTTTCACCATGTAATGCCATGTCACCCTGCGGCTGTGTGCAATAGGCACAGAGACAACTCGTTTTGTTGCAGCATTTGACATTAGACCACTAAGGAACAAATTTTGGCGATCAATATCCCCCATTTTCCAGAATGCTTTGAAAAGATCCTCCTGTTCAATAATGTTAACTTTTGTGCAGCAGGAGCGCTTGCAGCACTGTAGTTGCGGGGAAAATTCAATACCAGGAACAAAGGTTGTTCTAGACTTGTAACATTTTCCCTGTAAAAAGATTAACAGTAATAGGCCTATTAGTATTCACAACATGAAACCGTTAAGGGATTTATTGTTTACTTACCCGCCTGCATGCTTGCCTATTATGGTTGGTATGAAATAGCACAAGTCCTGAGTTTTCAATAATATCATTAATATAAGGATGTTATAAAGCATTCTGACATTTCTCCCAGAAGAAATACTATTCTCTACTGCATTATTATTTGAATAGAAACTATATTTTACAAGTATTATCCTAACCGCATTCTTCCTTCGCTTCCTCGTGTTATCAGACCATAAGTCCTCGTGTTTTGTCCGAATCTTGCCTTTTTCCTTAGCACGACTTGCACTCTGCCTTTCAAATTCCGAATCATTATCATAGTATTCCGTTTCATCACTAGACTGTGACGAATAATAAGTAATATTGATTTCTGAAGACAAAAAATTAGCGTGCTCTGCGCGAGCGTCCATTTTTGTTTACGTGTGACTGATAGGGTGCTGCCATACGGCGAATTAAACGTTACTATTTACTGGAATTAATGATCATTAGTACTTACTTCCATAGATGAGAGACCAACCTACAGGAAACACGCGATAAGCGTATAAAAGAAATAATGGCACTTAGTGCTTTATTCCACCCGTGTATATTATTTTAATTTTTTTAATACAGGTTATTGATTATTTATTATAAATGGAATTTTGATATTAAAATCTTGTTTTAGTTATAAAGTATTACATAAGTAATCAAAACAAACAAGCAATATTAACATAATATATACAATAGGTTTTAAAAAAATGAAGAACCTATAACATATTTATATTATGTAGATATTTTATCCCAACACCTGAAAATGTAAACAAACTTAAAACTACCTATTAAAGTAGCGATTGAACGCAACTAGTGAATATGTAGCTTACAATAGCTACGTTTTAAAGGTGTCTAACTGTAACTGTGCGTTTTATAGGTATAAAGGCCGCTGACAGAATAATTTCTAAATAGTTTCGACCGTTCCTATGGCAGTCTCTTAGCCTATATATTATATTAGATACAGCCTTTGCCCTCGGCCATTTTTTTTAATCCGAAGTTTAACGTCGCCGTATGACATCAGTGGCCGTTGACGACAATTCAGAAATACAGGTAACATAAAGCGATAATCTTATAGTGTCCGTAAGACACCATTTAAAGGTGTCAAACATAAGCTTAAAATATCAATAATGTCACATCATTTAAAGCAATATATCTAATGTTAGTTATAATACACATAGCTATAAAATGTTTTGATGCAAATTTAAACAGTACTTTTGCAACTATTGTCACTCGCAAGAAATATTTAAACAACTTCAGATGCACAGTACATATAATTATATTTATTAAATTATATTCTTATTTTATTTGTTAAATGTTTAATTGATTATTTGGAGCTCGACCTCCTCATGTTCGCAACTCTCTTAGCGAGACTATCCTTCGCTCTAGACTGAAAACTTGACTCTTCCAGTCAACCTATGGCTCTTAATAGCCGCCCGGATTCAATGTGCACTTCTGAACTTTGTAAGGAGGGTTTTGTCAAATTACAGTCGTATTGTATTGTATTATTGTATTTGTATTTAGCGACATCTTGCGGATGTCAGTTACGTTGAACTCAACTTTACTCTTCATGGAAAGGAAATGTTAATCTCGTGATTAAGCGGGACTAGTGAATATGTAGCTAAAATAGCTGCGTATTAAAGGTGTCTAACTGGATCCATGGATGTTATATACAATTGCTTAGTATTTAGCGACAACAGTTGCGTTGACGTCGTAATGTTAATCTCCAAACGTCTTAACATCTTGTGGTTTAATCTACCTAGGACATGAACGAGGGACATGCAAATATATATATCAGAGTGGCAGCGTTTAAACAGTGTCTAGCAGGAGTGGATTTAATGCAGAAGCATTTAGTGTTTAGCGACATCTTGTGGGTGTCACTCCAGGTAACCTTTCCCTGCGTTTGACGATCCATTCAATCGACGTAGCTGCCGATTATTATCATTAATTCAAAGTTTAACGTCGTCTTATGACATCAGTGGCAATTCAAAGTATAATTCACAATTCACAGGTAACGAGGTACTTATAGCTTCCGAATTACACCATTTAAAGGCGTGAAACAGAGCCCTACAATATCATTTTTGTCACAACATTTAAAGCAACATATCTAATATTGTCTATGCTACACATAGTGATAGAATGTTTCGATTCAATTTAAACAGTGTTTCGCAATATGTAACTTAAAGTAGCAGCAGCCGTTTAACCCTCATCCGAACATAACTTTTTAAAATATTATATTTGTTCAAAACGCTTATATGACTTTGTTGCTATATTGTTGAGCAACAATAAGTGCATCTAAATGACCAAAAAGACTGAGTGCTGAGGAGGCACTGAAGATAATACTGGCTGAGACTAATGATGACAGTTTTGACAGTGACAGCGATTACGACGAATGTGAATGTGCCGAGATGCCAATGCCTGAAGAGCAACTTTCAGATGTTTCTGATGATGAAAATAACATTGAAGTTGACGAAGAAGATGAAAACGATGATGACACTGGTCCTGAAAGTGATGATAACGCTGACGAAACTTTTGATAATGAAGAAGCCGATAGACATGAATACAAGTCAAGATTCGGATATTTTTGGCAGTCTAAACTACTTCAAACAGGCTGTGCTCGGTTGCATAATGTAATAAAAGAAAAATGTGGCTACTGAACAACACAGATTGGGAGATGAAGAAGCGTTTCAAATTGCGCTTGCTCTTGTGGCAGCTTGAGAGAGATCTCGTAGCACCGTGGATCACTACCAGAAAAGCGAGCCACAGTGAGGCGCAGTGCGGCGTGGAATCTTGGCTGCCGGATTTCGGATTGTTGCTCAGCAGAAGCAGGAAGAGGAGGGTATAAAACGACGATGCTAACTGTGTGGCAAGAAGAAGGAGAGAAACAGTACATATGCTGCACATGTTACAAACCAGTCTGTCTGTCTCACTGTTCTTCTGCTCCACAGTACACATGGGATCAATGCAAACAAGACTTACTGACTAAATTACAGGCTTAGAATTACAATTTATTTAATTATTTTAATAGATATTTTCTATAAAACAGTCATGTAGCATTTGAACATAGCAGCAATCAGTACTAATTTTACTAGAAAAATGCTTTCTTCATATTTGGTTCTAATTTTATAGATAGACTATCATTGAGTCGATCAACCTTTTATGACATACTGTCACAAAATAATGTATTGAACATTTAGTTTCAAATTCATCGTAGAAATGATTTTTTGCATGGAGAGACTGAAATATTGTTATTTATTGTTAACCTAATAACATTTGGCAAAATTGGCATATAAAATACACTGTTACCTATGAAAAGACCATATCAAAAGAGGGGGTCTGGCCAGACCCCACCCCCTTGTTCAAATTAAGTTGCATTTTGGCATGTTCGGATGACGGTTAAAGGTGTTGAATTAAGTCGTAAATTCAATGCAGCATTTAGTATTTTTTGCGATATCTTGTGGTTGTGGGCGTCGTTTACGTAGGCCTGTTAAACGACTTTGTGTCATGAAGAAGACGATTAGCGTCGCCCTCCTCCTGTAGTTACGCTTGGGACTGGTACAACCAGAATTAAGGCAGGGACGGAATTTCGAAGTCTGGTCTTGAGCAACTTAGACCACAGTTATCCCCGGTCAGAAAGAGAAGAGCAGCTACGGGTTTGAAATGTTAACGACTTCATTTTCTCAGCCTTGGCATACGACGGACGGTGTCTAGTCCTCTGCATCGCCGTGTTATCTCCCCTCTAACAGTGTACGGTCATTACACTCATTATATCTGAGTTGGTTATGGGGTGTAGGTGGAGCTGAAATGTTTCCGGTTTGAACTCCCGACCTCTCGGCTGACATTCCAGCACGCTAACCACTATACTGGTTACTGCGACTGAAATGGCTGTGGCACGTGACCACCATCGTCGGTGCTTCGAGAGCGGAATGGTACATAGAGGAATTAACGACTTCATTTTCTCAGCCTCGGCATTCAGTAGACTGCGTCCAGTTCCCTCTCTCGCCGTCTGGTCTCCCCTCTGAAAGTGTACTGTCCAGTGATATTTCAGTTAACTGAAATAGAAACTGAAACGAAAATTATGAATTTCCGTTTAACGGAAACTGAAACTGAAACGGAAATTATTTGCAAAACGGAAACTGAATAGAAACGGAAATGAAAATGTCAAAACGGAATAGAAATAGAAACGATAATTAATTCCGAACGGAAATTGTTGAAAATAAGTACAAAATTTCTGCGTTTGTATTGGGTTTTAGTTGGGCTAAATCGTTCACTACGTAACTCCATAGGTTTGGGCGGACCATTTATTCTGGTTACTACTCGATATCCATGCATCGAAATCTATGTTGTATCATGTATGTTAGAGTTATGTTGTTAAGTTTTCCATTGAGAATGAGTTTATCGCGACTATTGGCTGCAGGATGCAAGCGCCAAAGCGGTCTGGCAGTATTTTGTTTATGATGAGAAAACGAAAAAGACTACCAATAAACCATGTGGACTGTAGCTTGTCGGCAAGAATTCGACTAATCTAAAGGTAAAATAGGCCTATCTATCATAATAGTCCGAAACTTGCGTGTGTCACGCCTTAGGCAGGAGTGTTACTGGGCTTGGGCCGTAAATTGGACAGCCGACAAACAATAGACGTACAGACGCACAGCCAGACAGACACTTCTTCTGGTTCTTCACATACCCTAATTCATCCAATCCTCCGTCTTCCAAGCGTTATCTAGACCAGAGGTTCTCAAACGGTGATACGCGTACCACTATTTTACCACCAGGTCGCAAAGTGGTATTTCTATGACTTTATGCCCATCTTTATCAATTTTCCCCATGTTTCTTAGATTAGCAATTAACTATTAAAGCAACTATTCTACGTAATCGTAATTGTAATCTCCAAACTTCTAAAGTGCCACTGCAGGAAGGCCAAGCGCAGGGCACCAACCCATTACGAGCGCTATTCACGTCCACCATGCGCTTCTTTTTCTTTAAATTTTCTGTGAGTTTTGCCCATCATCTTTCTGCGTCCACCATGCGCTTCTTCTTAAAAGTTTAAATTTCTCTACGCTAATTGCAAATGGACTTCGCGCTCGTCTGTTGTTTTTGATCTGACCTTTGCTGGTGGTATGCCAATATTCGATTTTTTTACCTGGTGGTACAATAACAATAGGCCTACAGTTTGAGAACCGCTGTTGTGTGTCAACGCAAATATATCTATGTAGAAACTGAAACTGAAATTTTCCAGAAACTGAAACGAAAACGGAAATTATTTTAAAACTGAAACTGTAATAGAAACTGAAATTATTTCAAAACTGAAACTTGAACTGAAATAGAAATTACGAACCCAAAACTGAATAAAAACTGAAACTGTAATTATTTTCAAAACTGAAATATCACTGGTACTGTCATAACACTCATTATGACTGAGTTGGCTAAGGGGCGCCGGTGGAGCAGAAATCTCGAACTAAATTTCTGTGCTGTCGAGATTGGAACCCCCGACCTCTCTCGACTGACAGTCCAGCACGCTAATCACTAGAAAACTATCACTAACATAGCGAATGAACGTTGGCAAATATGTAGTTGTGAATTACAGTGTGTTAAAGGTGTCTAACTGCAGTCGTTGATTTTTATGTAAAATGTTTAGTTATTAGCGACATCTGGTGGATGTCTGTTACGTTGAAGTCAACCTACCCATTGCCTTCTAGATACTGAAGGCCGTAATGCTGCCTAAAGTTAGGCTTGTGACGTCACATGTTGAGTCCCTCTTCGTTTCACTATAAGCGTGTCAACACGTAAAGCGATTTTGATTAATTTTTAATTTCCTTGCGTCAAACTTGGAATATCGTTGCAAATTTAATGTCAGTTAGTGAGATTTTAATCATGTTACGCATTCCTATTATTTATTAGAACTTAAAAGTATTAATAATTGAACTTTCGAACGTTTGAATCGGATTCTGTCGTCTGCTTACATAGATCTTTGAGTTACACTAAAATCCGTTCGTCTGACTTTCAAAGGATTTAACTTGTTCAAATTTGGAGAATGCCTCGTCATTGTTGTGTAACAGGATGTAATTCTAACTACACTCGCAAGAACGAGAAATCAGATTATACTTCGTCGTTTAGCATACTCAGTGAGTGTAAAGGAAACGATGGAAAACTACAAAACTGGTTGCGACGGATTCCGCGACCAAAGGACAATTTTCCGCTGAACCTCAATACGGTAATATGCATTAAACACTTTGCTGAAGAATTTATCGTCAGAGTGGACACTGCCACACGTCCTGATGGATCTGTACTCAGTGTGCCACGAAAGTTTCCAAAGCTAGCAAGAGATGCGTACCCATCTATTTTTCACAACTGTCCATCATATTAATTTTGTCATCAGAACCTCCCATGAAGAGAAGAAAACCAGAAGATAGACATTCTGAGATGCAGACAAGGGATGATCAAACACTACAACAGTGGCTAAATCTTGACAGTATTACAACATTTCAGGAACTTTGCATGAACTTTATGAAACACATTCCACAGTCTTCACTGTGGAACTTTAAGGTGACTGACAGTTGCTTGTTGTGCTATATTCTAGATGTATCTGATGTGCCTTGCATTAGAGTAAGTATTCGTGTAACTGATGTTTTGTCTGTCATCATTTGCTGTGGGGGATATAGGGTAGATGACAGAAACTTGGAGTGGGTGATAGGTGATAATGGAAAACTTGATTCTTATTCCAAATTGACTAGTCTTCTAAGTCATTATCAGGGATGGGAAAGTGGAAAGGTTGACTTCACAGGTAAAGTAGATATGGCTTTAGTTCTGTTGCATGATATATGTGAGCAACAATGTTCACTTATCAGTAGCAGAGATCCTGAAGATGATGGTGCTAGTGATGCTGATGTTGAAGATGGTAGCAACGTTATTATAAGTAAAGTTAAGTGCATTCGTGTTGTTCGACATGTTATCCAGCAGTTGGAATTATTACAGCAATGCAAAAGGAAGTACTGTGGTGATTACTTACACTGGGCATTTCAGGTATTTTCGCTGTCACCTTCTGCATATGGGTTCTTACGTGACAGTACTCTGATGTTACCCCACCCTGTTTATTTACGTAAACTTTCATCCTGCTTTACTGTCGAACCTGGTACTGATTGCAATGCTCACATAACTTATCTGACAAAAAAATGTCAGCTGCTTGAGCCACATGAACGTTACGTGACTGTGCTGCTTGATGAGATCTATGTTGAGCCTAGAGTTTCATACAAGGGTGGAACAGTTAAGGGCTTTGCTGCAAACTGTGACATGACCCAGGCAACCACTGTGCAAGCATTTATGATTTGCTCAATATTGTCTCACAGAAAAGATATAGCCGCCTTAGTGCCTGTTAAGAACTTAACTGCACCTTATCTGAAAGACATAACCATGCATGTCATAAGAATGGTTGAAAAGGCAGGTTTTAGGACTGTTTGTCTGATTTCTGATAATAATCGAGTTAATGGCAATATGTTTAAGTTGCTATGTGGTGGTTTGTTGCAGCCTTGTATAGACCACCCATGTGATAACAGTAGGAAACTGTTTTTCCTGTTTGACACTGTGCATTTATTCAAATGTATTAGAAATAATTGCATCAACCAGAAAGACAGTGACCAGACATTAATTTTTCCTGACATGCTAGATGCAAACCTGATTCGCAAAGCAAAGTTTAACGTTTTGAAGCAGTTGCATATGAATGAAAAGAACAATCTTGTTAAACTTGCACCATCCTTATCATATAAGGCATTGAACCCATCAAACACTGAACGGCAAAGTGTGCCACTGATGTTGTGTATATTCAATGAGAAAGTGGTAGCTGCACTGAAATTGTTTTCACAGCAGCAGCATCCTAATTGCAACAAAGCTACTGTTGATGATACACTGGTATTTGTTGATATAATTGTGTCACTGTGGAAAATGCTAAATGTTAAACATCCTTTCAAAGGTAGAAATCTTCGTGATGAGAAATGTGACCCTGTAAGAAAAGTCGATGACCATCAGTTACTGTATTTTGATAGTGTTGTTCAATGGCTTCAAAAGTGGGACGCAAGCACTGGCAATAGGAATGGGATGTTAACAAGAGAAACTGCATTTGCTCTGCAACATACTTTGAAGTCCATGATTTGTCTAGTCAGATATCTCCTGGAAAGTCTTGACTTTAAATATGTTCTTACAGGCAAATTTCAAACTGATTTCTTAGAATACAGATTTTCACAGTACAGGCGACTAGCTGGCACTAATTTTCATGTTTCTGTGCGTGAAATCATGGAATGTGAGAAAAAGTTAAAGCTTAGCAGTATACTGCACATCAATTCTGCATCAAAGGGCAAAGTGTCAATTATGAAATTTGCAAATGATTGTTTTCTGGAGGAAAAGTCAGACAATGTGATGGAATGTGATATAAGTGCTTTTGAAGGAGTGCTGTGACAGCCTGTGTGACTGCACTTTAATAAGTGTCTCAGATCCTGAAATGCATGTTGTTGTTTTTCTTGCGGGGTATATTGGTAGCAAGATTAAGAGGTCTGTTGCATGTGGACTTTGTGTAGCTGCCTTGGTATCAGCGGATGCGATGGCATGTGACACTACAGGCACAGTTTTTTCTTATCTGGAAACACTGGACAGAGGAGGTCTGACTTGGCCAACACAAAAATTGGTTGATGTTGTTGTAAAAGTATTTTGTATATTCCAGTGTTTGGTGTCAGCAGCTTATGAACAACAGTTTCTTAGTGCATCAAATCAGAAGAAAGTTCTTATTTCTGTATCTAAGAAAAGCTTTTTACAGTATTCATTTATAAATAGTGTTTGTGACTGTGGACATAAATTTTCAGACTTTGTCCATGTCATTGCTAGCAAAATGGCCAATATCTTGCTTAA
Source organism: Allolobophora icterica (assembly GCA_963556255.1). Taxonomy (NCBI): domain Eukaryota; kingdom Metazoa; phylum Annelida; class Clitellata; order Crassiclitellata; family Lumbricidae; genus Allolobophora; species Allolobophora icterica. Next base: position 12,408,755 of record OY744614.1, on the reverse strand, counting down.
CAACTACTGCAAAAAATTGAATGATGCTAGTAATATCTGTAAGGGAGCAAAAAGCAAAACTAAGCGTAAATTGTCAACACTAAAGGCATAATTAATGTTTACAGTTCTACAGCTCGGCAATGTTAAATTATGATCCTTGAACTTTTAGTAGAAGAAGAGCAATCCTGGAAGCTAGTCCTGAGGCAGTCATGGGTATGCAGTTTTAGCGACTTCATTTTCTTAGCCTCGCCCTCACGGCCTGATCTTCCCACCAACAGTGTAGGGTTTGTGTGCTCATTACAGCTGAGTAGGTTAAGGGCACAGGTGGGGTATAAATCTCGAACCAAATCTGCCCTGGTGAGGATTTGAGCCCCGACATCTTGATTGACAATCCAGCACCCTAACAACTACACTATCGAGCGCAAACTCATATAGAACTTATATATGTATAGAACTTACAGAACTTTGTAAAAAGTGTATAATATCTCATAGAATGTAATAAAGTATATGTATAGAACTTACAGGACTTTGTAAAGTGTATAATATCTCATAGAATATAATTAAAGTTTCTGTTTTTTCTTCTGCAATTTTCTGTCAGTTTTGAACACTAGTTTATATCATCAAATTTCAGAATTGCTATAATTTTGCAAACTCCTCTCCATCCAGCCAACCCGCTCTACTCGATCGTAATTCTGTCCAAGTCTTTCTCGACTCACCCTTAACTACTCATCTCAAGTTCTCCAACACTGCATCATGGCTTCAGAACAATCTCCCACCCGAAATCTTGGTTTCTCCATATCAATGTCACTTACCCTCCATCATCCGCCTCAGGCTCCTCTATCTATCATCCTCTGGCTTTCCACTCAAACCAGTCTCACCTTTTCAAGAATTCCTACCCTGACTCATACTGCGACTTCCAATTCTCGACCCAAGACACCCGCCTTAGCAGCTGCTCTGCCTCCTCTCTTGATCTGGATCTGTTGGAAACCGGATTCTGACCTCTTGGCTACGCTTTGGACAACCTCTCTGACTTGACGCAGCGCTCGTGAATACGTTGGTGTTCTGCGCTTAATTTCAGAGTGGTGCTTTAGAAATTTGGAGTTTACGATTACGATTACGCGTCTAATTTCTGTACCCGTGAATACAACATTCAAGCAATTGACGGACTCAGTTTGTGACGTCACACAATCAGCATTACGGCCTTCAGTATCTAGAAGGCAATGACCTACCCCACACAGAATTAATTTTAAAGTTGGCTAGCGGTTGAACGCGAGTGGTAAATATCTAGCAGTGAATTGCATCGTGTTAAAGGTGTCTAACTGCAGTCTTTGATTTTTGTGTAAAATGTTTAGTTATTAGCGACATCTGGTGGATGTGTGTTACGTTGAAGTCAACCTACCCCACACAGAATTAATTTTAAAGTTGGCTAGCGGTTGAACGCGAGTGGTAAACATCTAGCAGTGAATTGCATCGTGTTAAAGGTGTCTAATTGCAGTCTTTGATTTTTATGTAAAATGTTTAGTTATTAGCGACATCTGGTGGATGTGTGTTACGTTGAAGTCAACCTTCTTCACACAGACTTAATTTTAAAGTTGGCTAGCGATTGAACGCGAGTGGTAAATATCTAGCAGTGAACTGCATCGTGTTAAAGGTGTCTAACTGCAGTGTTTAGTAGCAGTAGTTTCAGTTTAATAAGTTGTTTCAGTTTAATAAGTAGTTCAGTTTAATAAGTAGTTTCAGTTTAATGTGTGATAACGAAGATCATTAGCGTCGCCCTCCTCCTTTTCCCAGGTTTGGGACTGGCCCTGTCAACGTACGAGCAGTTGTGGAGTTAACAATGTTTAGTGTTTAGCGATATCTGGTGGATGTCAGTAACGTTTAAATGGATCCTATGCTTCTTAGCTAGTTTTGGTGTCGATTATGTGCGACTGGTGAATAGGATGATCATGTAGCTGTAGGCGTTGCACCGTCGGTAGAAGCCTCTGTTGACGTGGCCGCGGCGAACAATCCGGAAAATAATTCCACTATCAAATTGATTTTAATGATGACAATAAAAGGTCAAAGCTGATGGACAAATGACCTATAAGGACTTAATGATAGCCATAAAATATCATGACGACGACCCTACAGGTCTACTGCTATTATACTCCATACTAGTAGGCGGTTTGAAAATCGCGCTGGATTAACAGGCGAGCGATGAGCGGTCGACCTCCGGAACTTTTGTGTACACAAATACGCTGTACACAAAAGTACAGGAGTACAAGAGCACCAGCTCTAGCTCCCCAAAGGCGTAAGCGTTATAGTCCTAATCCTGCGATCTGACATAAGACATGTTGTCCTTTACTGACACTTCAAGACCATTAACTAGAAATTAAACTAGCGTCCATAACTGAATGTCAACGACAGCATAGGCCTATTGAGTGTATTTTATGCAGGGACATCAGTTGCGTTGACGTCCACTTAACCACCTTTCAAATAATAATGGGGGAGAAGGGCTGGAACTAGCGATTGAACGCGATTGGCAGTTATGTAGCTCAAAATGGCTGCGTTTTAAGGGTGTTTAAATGGACCTTTCTTTTTCTTCCGGCTGGAATTAATTCTTCGATGGGAGGAGTCAGCCACCCGGATCCTCTGTCTCCATCCCGCTCGATCTCCAATATTTTTTTTTCAAAACCGAAAAACCTGAGGTCCAGTTGAACCATTTCCATCAATCTCTTCTTCTGACGTTCCCAGCTGCGATGCAGGGCATATTTTAACTGTATAACTAGTGGGACAAATGTCCTAGTAGTCTTAGGATTTGTCCCAGGACTTAGGCTGATCTGTCCTAGGCAATGTATGTTGAAAGTATAACTAGTGGGACAAATGTTGCAGGAGTTTTAAGATTTGCCCCAGTAGTAAAATGAGAATTAGTAAAACGCATTGTCATGAAATTCCCAAAAAGAGGCCATCACCTTTTTCGGCAGATGAATTCCCAAAAAAAGGCCATGAACTAGACCCACGGCTGATTTTGTCCCAGTAGTCTAAATTCCTTAAAATATGCACTGCTGCGATGTCGACCATGCACCTCCGCCTTCTTGATTCTCTTGATGTCTGGCCTCGCGCACCTTTTCGGATATAGAGGTTATTCCAAGCGTCTTACGGAAATTCTCTTTTCTTTTGCTGTCTTTCAATGAAACCCCAAGTATCCATCTCAGTTCTCTCCAGAAGTCCCTCCTCCTACTCCTCAGCGTCCATGCTTCTGCTGCATAAATCAATACCTGTGTTATCATTGTCCTGTATATCTTCCCTTGAGGCAAACCGCGATCTTGCAGTCACTTCTGTCAGGGTGCATTTATTTTTGGCATCTTGCGGAAGACTTGCTCGCATCCTCCTTTACTACTTATTATCGATTCCAGGTATTTAAAGGTTTCCACTGGTTTCATACAGCATATCCCAAGGTACTTCTGTCGTAATATTCACTGATAACGTGTTTATGACGATGACAAACAGTAGTGGGCTCAGACATGATTCCTGGTGTAGGCCCTATACCAACTCGTATTTCACACTGCATCGTGTTGCCAACTCAGCACCTCACCGAATTGCGTGCCCCATCATACATGGACTTTACAAATCACACGATTTTCTTATTCACTCCCTTTTTCCTCAGACTCCAGTATACCACCTCCCTTGGCACTCTATCGAAGGCCCTCTCCAAATCCACAAAGGTCCAGTATCTCTTGCTGTTCCATTCCAGTACCTTTTCCTGCACCTGCCTCAGTATGTGCCTCAACCAGCCATGAAGCCAAACTGAATATCATGTAACTTGTCTTGTTGTCTAATGCGTCTTTCAATCACCCTCTCAAACACCTTCAGCCCGATCTCCAGAAGTTTTATTCCTCTGTAACTACCGCAGTCCAGTGCATCTCCTTCTGCGTATAGATTGTCACTATTTCACTTGCCTTCAGATCATCCGCTAGCATTTCTGGGCTTCATAAAGTCATTTAATCATTTGATACAAAGCCAATCAATGCCATCCTGATCAAGTGCCTTAAGCAACTCCGCAGTCATTTAAGATGGTCCCGGTTCTTTTTTGTTTTTCATCTGTTCTGTTGTCAATTCAATCTCTTTACGGGTGATTTCAATTTTTTGTCGGTCCCTCCACAGGATTTCCTTTCTCCAGCGGCTCCCTTGCATTTTCTTCATTGAACAGCTCGTTGAACTATGTCTTCCATCTGGCTTTGGTGGTATCCTCATCAGTTAGAATTTTACCTTCCTTATCTTTAATCATATACACTGCTTCTTTATTGTGTCTATTTGTTTTTCTTGGCTTTCCTATCTTATATATTTTGGCTTCTCCCTCTTTGGTGTTGAGCTCTTCATATAAGTGCTGTACTGAAATGTTTTTGACCTACGCCACAATTCTCTTTGTTTTCCTGTACGTTATCTTGTATGCCGCTCTCAGGTGTCTAAATGAATCCGTGTAATAATATACATAGCATTGCTTAGTATTTAGCGACATCTTATGGATATCAGTTTCAGGGACCTTACCATTCGTATTACATCGCGAAGGTTAATCAACGTAGTGATTAAACGTGATTGGCAATTATATAACTGAAAGTTGATGCATTTTAAAGGTGTTTAACTGAATCCGATGATTGTTTTATAGCATTGTTTAGTATTTAGCGACATCTTGTGGACATCTGTTAAGTTGACGTTCTATTCGGAATCTCCAAACTTCTAGAGCGACACTCGAAGGCCAAGCGCAAGCACCAGCCTATTCACAAGCATTGGACAATAATTGTAGATGAGCAACCTATCCCAAGTCACAACGCCGTTGGTTGAAGTAGATTCGAACATGCGACCATCCGGTTACAGGTACAGAACATACCGCTGAGGAGTGTAAAAAACAAGTTTTTGAAGATAAAGAGTTGTTTTTACGTGTTTCTTTTGTTGTTTCGGTTTCTTGTTTTTAACATTTTCGGATCCCGGATCATAGAAATCATAAAAAATTGACGTGAATAAGAGTAATTTTTTTCTTTCAATTGTTAGTAATAAAGAGTGAGAAACTTGTTTTGATTTTAATTTTCTATGTTAAAAGGAATATTATAAAGAAGTTATCATGTTCATGTTCAAATCAGAAATGTTCATAATAAAAATTAAATTGAATACGCACATAACACAAAAGGAGGTTGCATTTTTTAATGAAAAAGTCCACTAAATAACTGTGACAAGCGGTGATTCCACATGTACTGTAGCCATTAAGTATGAAATTCAAATCTGAATAACAAGATTTTGTTTTTTGGCAATTTCAGTTTCTTGCATTTGTTAGAGTCAGAGAAATTTTCTGGGGGTGGGGAAATTTTCTTTGACATAATTTTGTTATGGGTCCTTGAAAGTTTGACAGTTGTTGACAAGGTGAGGAGATCAAAAACTGCCTAAAATTTTCTGACATCGTTAATCGATGACCCCATAACAACCAGGCGGAGCGCCATTTGGGTCAGTTAATTGTAACTATGTACTAACTAAAATTAACTAAAATAGAAGTCCAGTAACTATAAATATAACTAAAAATAATGCTAACTATAACTGTAACTATAACTAAAATGAAAAACCATTAACTATAACTGTAACTATAACTAAAATATAATACTAACTATAACTGTAACTATAACTAAAATGAAAAACCATTAACTATAACTGTAACTAGAACTAAAATAAAATCTGTAAGGAGAATCACACTGCCTGAAGAACTTAGACCGCAGTGTCATAGCTATCCCGGTCAGAAAGGCAGCCATGGGTATGAAGTGCTAATCACGACTTTATTTTCTCAGCCTCAGCATACGATGGTCGGTATCCAGTCCTCTCCCTCGCCGTCTCATATTCCTCCTACAGTGTATACGGTTTTACACTCACTATAGCTCAGTTGGAACTGATTGCGAGTTGGCTATTGGGTGTCTGTGTTGCAGAAATCTCGAACCAAATTTCTGAGCTGGTGGGAAATTGAACCCCCAACCTCGTGGTTGACAGTCCAGCACGCTAACCATTAGACCATTGGACATCGCTGGATAATGCGACTGTAATGGCGGTGGCACGTGACCACCATCGTCGGTGCTTCGTGAGCGGAATGGCACACAGAGGAATTACGGGATCAGAGCCAGTCATAGATCTGGTGAGGTTCGGTGCGGGGTTTAACAGATTGAAACGGAAGCTTAAAATCGCTTCCTTTTAAAGGTTTCTAACTAGATCCATGGATGCTATATATATATAGAACTCTTACCACCTCCGTTTGCCGACCCCTTATCTGGAGGATGTTCTTTGTGGTGCAGTCGACTCCGAGTTCTTGGCACTTATTGCGTATGGTTCGGTTGATGTTCTTCCGGGAGCATTCGATGGTGTCAGGGACGTCGCACTCCTCGCAGTTTCCTTCAGGATGCATCTTCATCGTGTGAAGCCACTGGTTCAGCAGCACTCTACCCGAGCATAGTCTGATTATCTTAATTAATTCCGGTTGACATGACCGACTCGATCTTCGTGTAGAAAACTCCCTTTAGGTTGTCGGTGTATTCCTCCTGCCACTTTCCCACTACATACTGTTTGATTTTCCAGATCTACTCTGAACACTGCATCATGCTGCGAGGTTGTGTCTTGGACTCTCTTACCGCGACAATATCACAGCTGCTCTTCGTTCGCTACACTGGCTTCCTGTCTGTGAGCGTGTCCGCTTCAAGCTGGCACTCCTCGTGTACAGAGCACGTGCAGATCCAATGCTACCTACTTATCGTCCATGGTCACACCTTGAAACTCTGGCAAAGGTTGCTCCTCTCTTCGATCAGCATCTGCTGGAAAGTATGTTATTCCTGGTACCGTACACGTCTTGTCTTTGACCGCCGTTCATTCACAGTTGCCGGTCCCTCCATCTGTAACTCTCTACCTCCTCATGTTCGCAACTCTGTTGGCGAGACTGTGTTTCGCTCTATACTGAAAACCTGCCTCTTGCAGTCTATAGGTATTAATGGCTATCCATCTGCATATTAAGAAAGTACACACGGAAATTGTTACAAGGGTATCCTGCAACCAATCAAATCGATAAGTGGCGTAATTAAGCGTTCATATACCGCGGCCAATACCATATTTTCGTTCTACAAGTGTTTTAGGAATGCGAATCTCTGGACTAAACACTAACTGACGTATTTCTATCTCTCCGCTGACTATCTGCCCGACCCCTGTTGATCTTGACCTGGAACCGATTTTGACTCAACCTGTCTATAGAATTTTTTTGATACGTAAGCGCCTGTGAATAAACAAACACTTTGGACGCTGTAGAAGTCTCGAGATCACGATAAACATGAATATTCATTAGGCAAATTCACGCTGATTGTTGATTTCCGGGATTCCCTTGTAGCAATTTCCATGTGTACTTTCATAATATACGCCCGGCGTCTCAGTTGGTTCATTCCCATCCCCACCCCAGCCCGAGCGCCCTCCAGTCCTCTGACGATCATCGCAGAGGTCTTTTGCAGTTTATCTTGAGTTTACATGTACCCGCCAATTGCCTCGCCCTCCCCCTTTCTCCAGTCCTGGAACTGAGTAAGTTCAGTGGCGGAATTCAAAATGCAGCAATTAAATTGCAACTTATATTTCATATCAACGAAGATTGGAGATTTGCAAATATGCAGCTGACAAATTATGCCTTTTAAAGGTGTCTAACTGGAGTCGTTTATTCAAAGCAGCATTTTTTATTTTTAGCGACATCTTGTGGGTTAGCGTACGTCTGACCTTCATGGAGGGATTGAACGCGTTTGATAAATATGTAGCTGAGAATACCGGAGATTTAAAGGTGTCTAATTCAGTCGCGGATTTAATGCAGCAGTATTTATTGTTTAACGACATCTTGGGGTGTTTGCATCGTTTACGTAGGCTTGGGACTTACACCAGGCGGAAACGAAGCAGAGGAGTGAGGACTTTAACGTTTTTTAGTTTCTGTTAAACGACGATGTATCACGAAGACGACGATTAACGGCGCCCTCCTCCTGTATCTACACTTCAGACTGGCAGTGGCGGAATTTCACAATCGGGTCCTGAAGAACTTTGACCGCAGTGCCACAGCTATTTGCTGTCAGAAGGAGAAGAGAAGTTTCTTAAGCTTAAAGGCAGCACTGGGTATGAAGTTTCATTAACGACTTCATTTTCTCAGCCTCGGCATACGATGTTCCAGTCCTTTTCCCCGCCGTTTGATCTCCTGTTTGACAGTGTATGGTCATTACACTCATTTTAGCTGAGTTGGCTATGGGGCGCTGGTGGAGTAGAAATCTCGAAGAAAATTGCAGACCTGGTTGGGTTTTAAACCCCGACCTCTCGGCTGACAGTCCAGCACGTTAACCACTCGACCATCACCCATCGCTGGTTAGTGCGACTGTAATGGCGGTGGCACGTGACCACCATCGTCGGTGCTTCGAGAGCGGAATGGTACACAGAGGAATTTCCGGATCAAAGCCAGTCATAGATCTGGAGAGGTTCAGTGCGGGGTCTGGTAAAAACAGATTGAAACGGAAGACTGTGGTGCTATGAAAATTCGACTCGACTGACGTATGCGGAACACGCATGCGCCGTCGACGACTCTTTTAAATGCGCTTCATAAATGAAGAGATCGACAACAAGACGCGAAACAAACAGGATAGTGTGTTGCGTTATTATTCTACACTTGGGACTAAATTGTCTAAATCCGCTAAAGGCGGGTGTAAAAGAGGGGGTTACGGATATCAAACCGCGAGCTAATGCTTTCCTGGCCATGAGTGTTACCATTCATCTATCCCATCCCCATAGTAGGCCTACTACTGCTTAGTATTTAAAAGTAAGCAAGTAAAAGTAAGTATATTCTTTATTTTTACCGGTTGCAAGACGCACTCCGGTGTACATACAACAGTGGCAGATCCAGAGGGGGGGCGATTGGGGCGATCGCCCCCCCTAAGAGTCCAAAAATATTTTTTAAAATTTAAAATTTAAAAATTTGATATACTATAGTGTACTACAGGATAAATGTCATGTGATTATTATTACGAATGTACAGCGCCGGACTGCAGTTTGAATATTAATTCTACACGCCCTTGCTTTAATCATGCTTTAAACTTGATAAGTAATTTTAATTCCTTTGAACTTGGACGTCCATGAAATCGCCCCCCGTAAAGTAAAAGTCTAGATCCGCCCCTGACATACAACATATAAACAACTGTCATCAAGTCAATATGAATAGAGCATTCTACATATAAAAGTTTTTTTCATGTTATTATCAGCTCTTGGTAAAATTCGGTCATGAGAACGGGGCCGGAGAGAATATGCCAAAAGTTTTTTTACGTGGAAGTAGCTCGTGGAGGACATGGCCAGGATTTCCTAGAACCGTCGTAAACAGACGAGTGTCGGCTTTAAGGCACATTTGTTCAAAGGTTTGACTGTCACCGGGGAGGTACTTATGACGAATCAATCTCTTTATAACAGACTGAAGCTTACCCCTGTCCGTCTGGCTCGCAAAAGCCCCACCATGCAGAGGAAGCATACAGCAAGCGAGCCACCGTCGTCGCACTCGCACGCACTACATCGTAAAGCCGAGAGCCAAATAGCCCATGGGCATTTAGTATTCGCAGGGCATACATAGATTGTCTCGCCTTGCTACATTATAAGGGCTATATGCGTCTCAAAGTTAAGGGTGTCTGTGATTGCTGCTAGCGACATCTTGTGAATATCAGTTGCGTTGACATCGCAATCATAATTTCCAAACTTCTAAAGCCTATTCACGAGCACTGCACCTTACCTTTCAACTGAGCAACTTGTCCAAAGTCGTTACGCAGTGCCAGTGGCTTGAGCTAGAATCGAACCGTGACCCTCCGGTTACAAGGCACAGAACATACCGCTACACCACCGCGTCCCGTCGACGTTGTCCTTCACAGAAAATCAAGTTGTTTCAAAGATCCAGAGATTCAACGCGATTGATTATGTAGCTGAGAATGATGTTTTATTTCAGTCGTCGATTTAATGTAGTAGTATTTATCGTCTAGCGACATCTTGTGGGTGTCAGGGTTGTTAACGTCGATCACACCTTTCCTGGTAGGGTGTCGTGTATTATTGATTGATCGAGATTAGTAAATATGTAGCAAAGAATTAAGCGTTTAAAAGGTGTCTAACTGCAGTCGGACATATGAATCTGCCTGAAAGTAGAGAACTAGAAGAAAAGAATTTCCATCGTCGATTTAATGCAACAGTGCTTTGTGTTTGGCGACATCTTGTGGTTAACGTCGATCTAATCCTACATACAAAATAGTGAACCTCAATCTTGCGGTGGAACGCGATTGTTAAATAATGTTGCTAAATATGTTGCTGAAAGCGATATCGTTTTAAAGGTGTCTAACTGCAATAAAGTTTATTATACTTGTATCACAATAAGATGATCTAAGAGGCAAGTTAAACATTGTTTTGCAGCAAATATCAAACAGCAAATTTGTTTAAATTTAAAAGAAACATTCGTAATGAACATTCATAATATAAATGCTTAGTTTTAAACAACATTTTCTGGATATCAGTTGCGCTGACGTCGACCTGACCTTTCATAATAATAGGATGGTGGTGATTCATTGAATCTAACGATTCAATTGCATGAGTTTATGGATGTCTTATGACAGCACAGGTTTCTTTACGTCTTCCCTTTGTTGTTGATTCCGTGGTGGATGTCTTTATACGGTTTCCTTAGTGGCTTAGTTTTCAGCACGAGTTGTTAGGAGTTTCACCAACGTAGCGATTGATCGCGATTGGCACTTATATAGGTGCCAATGTCTCCGTTTTAAAGGTGTCTCACTGGAACCGCGGTTTGTTACATGGCATTAACATCACCCTCCTCCTCTTTCCAGGCTTGGGTCTAGCACCACTAGAATTAAGGAAGTGGCGGAATTTCACAGTCAGGTCCTGAAGAACCTAGACCACAGCTATCCCCGGTCAGAAGGAGAAGAGCAGTCTCCCGTCTTCCAGTGTACGGTCATTGCACTCATTATATCCGAGTTGGCTAGAGGTTCAAATGAAGCAGATACTATTTTGGCATAACAGATTTCTGAGGCTTTTGTCCTTTTGTATTGAACGCGATTGTAGATGGTCCAATACATGTAGAAAAGGCATCAGAAAGCATCACCTCAAAGACATGATGCCTAACCTGCTCACTTTCTTTTGGCAAAAGGAACTTTATCTGTCACTAACCCATGTGGGTTTTATAGGTGAGAAACATTCAAGCTGCCTTCTTCTCTTCAGGTATGAAGTCCATATCCTCTTCCTGTGAGTCAGTAATTGTCTCCTCTGGGTTGGCTTTTGCTAACTGTTTTTGATATGTTGGGCATAACTTCCATCCTGGCTTGACACAAATTTTAAAACATCTTTGGAACTTTGTGATGTAATTGATGCTTATACGGTTCAAGCCAAGTTTCACTGGTTGCTTGTGAGTGACGAATGGGTTGAAGCAATTTCTTGCAAAAATTCATATTTGTTCAAGAGAACTTGCTTCTGAAACCAGGTGCAGCCACTAATTGCATATTTTTGCACACTTTGTGGACTATTACTGCATGTGGTTCACAATTTCTCTGCTAATCAACCCATTTGGTCATTGTGGAGCAGTGAAGTACTGGTGCCAGAGAGGATCATTTTTTCTCATTTTCAATCTTCAGCTAGAAATAAAGTATCCATCAGGCATCACGTTCTTCCAGCTTCCCTTGATTAGCACCACATAAACTAGGTGTCCTGCAAATTTGATTCATTTATCTGCAATAATAATGGACTTATGACCTTCTGAATATGGCACCAAATTAAGACACGATTTCCAAATCGCGAAAAACGGGGTAATCCTAGATGTACTTAAAATTCCTTCAAAAATTAAATACTAAGAATATTACTGTGAAATTTTGCACAGCATATTGTGATACATCAGTACACATTCTGTGCAAATTTCATCAAAATCTGAGATGGTCGAGTGGGAACCTTGCAAAGAATTGCTTGATTTGAGGCGGAATTACCCCAAAATCAAAATTTAGGACCCCTTGGGGAGCCCTAAACATTATTTAAAAAAATTGAAAATTTTACACAAACATTATAAAATTGAAAATTTTACACAAACATTATCATCTCACAAAGAAACTTTTTGACTGGTGAGACCTAAGATTTTCTATAAAAACATTTATTTGGGACACCCTAATGTTGGTGTACCACCAGCAAAGGTCAGATCAAAAACAGTAGGCGAGCGCGACGTCACGTTTCAATTAGCGTAGGACCGAAGATAGAGAAATTTAAAATTAATATTCAATTTTAAGAATTTAAACATATCAGCAAAGTGAAAATTACAGTCAGCACTAGAAAGTGTTGATATGAGCGGTGAGCTTGTGTCGACAAGCACATTTAGGCATAAACTCGTAAACTTAAAGAAAAAGAAGCGCCTGGTGGAGTGGAATAATATTCCATAGCTAATCAAAGAAAGATGGGCTTAAACTCATAGAAAATTATTTTTTTAAATCTTTTCGCGTTCCACTTAGCCTGATATGTTTCTGGCGATTATTATTATTATTAATCCAAAGTTTAACGTCGTCTTTTGACATCAATGGCCGTTGACGACAATTTGCAAGTACAATTCACAGAAAACAAAATACTTATAGCATCCGAGAGACACCATTTAAAGGTGTTAAACAGAGCTGTACAATATCACTATTGTCACATCATTCAAAGCAATATATCTAGTATTGTTTTTGATACACATATTAATAAAATGTCCGATGCAATTTAAACAGTATTTTGCAACAATTACCACACACAAGAAATATTTAAACAATTTCAAATATAAATGCACAGTCGACCCTACATATAATTTCTGGCGATTGAACACGATTGGTAAATTTATGTGTGGCTGAGAATGACGCGTTTTTAAGGTGTCTAACTGAAGTCGTGGATATAAATTATTACAGAGTATTTATTGCTTAGCGACATCCTGTGGGTGTTGGCGTCGGTTACGTAGGCTTGAGACTGGTGGGGTAGTAATCTCGAACCAAATTTCTGCGCTAGCGGAGACTTTCCCGACCTCTCGGCTGACAGTCCAGTACGCTAACTACTACGCTCAACTCTGGATTATCTACTTCCTCCTCTCTCCTCTGTTTCTGTCTGTCTGTCTGTCCGTCCGTCCGTCCGTCCGTCCGTCCGTCCGTCCGTCCGTCCGTCCGTCTGTCTGTCTGTCTGTCTGTCTGTCTGTCTGTCTGTCTGTCTGTCTGTCTGTCTGTCTGTCTGTTTGTCTGAATAATGAGGTACCCGGTACGTATCATCAGCATATTTATACATCAAGTTCTGAGCATAAATAGGGTGAAGATCAGAGGCATTAACTATAAAAGCAATAGGTCCAAATCCTGATCCTTGAACAAAACTAGCATTTATTATCCTTAGTAAATATAATTTACCAGCATACCTAGTAATATGGGACCTTTGTTCAAGGAAATCAATAATCCAGTTCCCAGAATAATGAGAAGATCTGTTAAATACAAATATCTTGGATTCTTTTCGAAAATCTAATATTTCGAGCCTCTGTTTCGATGCAGAGAGGCGAGTAAATTATTTTTAACATAATTTTATTAGAGGGTCCTTGAATGTTTGACAGCTGTTGACAAGGGGAGGGCGGGGGCCAAAACTGCCTTAAAGTTTTTACATAATGGACGACCCCTTAGTGACATCTTGTGAATTAACGTCGTCCTTATCCTACATAAGAAGTCAAGTAAAGCGACATACAATGATTGAACGCGACTGGTGAATATGTAGCTGATTTTGACGAGTTTTAAAGGTGTCTAACTTCAGTCATAGTATTTTCAGTTTAACGACACTGTGTAATAGCAAAGATCATTAGTGTCGCCCTCCTCCTTTATCCAGGCTTGGGACTGGCACTGCCAGAGTACGAGCAGTGGCGGAGTCTATAGGCGCCGACTTTTGCTTTGTCTCTGGGTGCCAGTCAGGGGCGGATCCAGAAGGTTTATAAAAGTTTTAGAGGACCAACGAAACTTGTTACTTTTTAGGAAATCATCTCCGAAAAAACTGATGACTTTTTTTTAGTCATCCGGTAAAATTCCACATTATTTGGTCATTTTCCGTCGTCTAGTACGTGTTTACACATAAAATGGGGCCATGTCTCCTAAAATTTGACGAATTTTTTACGAATTCATCCCCAGAAAAAATTTGACGACCTTTTTATAGGATTACCCCAAAAAATTGAATTCAAGGTCCGAATTCTTCTGGGGGCCAGGCCCCCACTGAACTTTTTCTCTGGGTGCATTGGCACCCAAGGCCCCCAAGAAGTCGGCGCCTATGGCGGAGTAAGTCGTAGATTTAATGCTGCAGTATTTATTGTTTACCGACATATTGTGGGTGTTGGCGTCGTATTCGAACCTGAGACCCTCCGGTTACATGGCACAGAACATACCGCTACATACCGTCGTCTTTCAGAGAAAATCAAAAAGTCCCATAAATCCTTTGATTGAACGCGATTTTTAAATATGTCGCTGAGAATCTGCAGTCGTCGATGTAGTGTAGTAGTATTTAGCGAATAGCGACATTTTGGGGCTGTTAGTCCCGCTACCGTCGACCTCTTCACCTACATAGGAAGTTACCTTGACAGTGATCTAGTGATTGAACGCGTTTGGTAGATATGTAGCTGAGAAAACCTGCGATTTAAAGGTGTCTTATTCAGTCGTGGACTTAATGGCGTCGTTTACGTTTACGTAGGCTTGGGACTGACGCCAGGAGAAAACGACCGTAGCAAAGTGAGAACTTTAAACTTGATAAGTTATTCTTAAACGACGCTGTGTTATGCAGAAGACGATTAACGGCGCCCTCCTTTTGTATCCACGCTTGAGACTGGCAGTGGTGGAATTTCGCAGTCGCCCTCCTCTTTATCCAGCCTTAGGACTAGTATTGCCAGAGCGCGAGCTGTGCCGCAGTTAGATCCAGACAATGAAACCGATTGGTGAATATGTCGCTGCGAATGCCATCGTTTTAAAGGTGTATAAATCAATCGTGGATTTGATGTACTAGTTTATAATGTCGACCTGTGTCCAGTTAGCGTCAACCTCACCATGAGTAGATGGCAGTGAATCTAGCGATTAAATGACATTTAGAAATATATCGCTGCAAATGACGCGTTTTAAAGGTGTCTAACAGTTCTCGTGAATTTAACGCTGCAGTATATATTGTTTTGCGACATCTTGTGAGCGAAAACGGCAGTAGCGCAGTGAGGTCTTGAAAGTTGATTAGTTACTGCTAAACGTCGCCCTCCTCCTGTATTCCGGCTTGGGACTGGTGCCACCTGAATTAACGCAGTGGCGGAATTTCTCAGTCAGGTCCTGACGAACTTAGACCGCAGAACCATATCTATCCACGGTCAGAAGGAGAACAGTCTCATAAACTGAAAGGCAACCATCGGTATGAAGTGTTATTAACGACTTCATTTTCTCAGCCTTGGCATACGAGGACGGTGTCCAGTCCTCCCCTCGCCGTCTGATCTCTCCTCTTATAGTGTAAAGTCATTGGACTCAATATAGCTGAGTTGGCTAGGGGGCGCAGGTGTAGCAGAAATCTCGACGCAAATTTCTGCCCTGGTCGTGATTTGAACCCTGACCTCTCGGCTGACAGTCCAGCCCGCTAACCAATGACTGGATAATGCGACTGTTATGGTGGTGGCACGTGACCTGCATCGTCGGTTCTTCGAGAGCGGAATGGAACACAGAGGAATTGCCGGATCAGAACCAGTCATAGGTCTGGTGAGGTTCAGTGCGGGGTTTGGCATCAACAGATTGAAACGGAAGACTGTGGCGCAATAAAAATTCCACTCGACTCACATAATATACGGAACACGCATGCGCCGTCGACGACTCTTTTAAATGCGCTTCATAAATGAACAGATGGACAACAATTAAGACGTCGAAAAGACGCGAAACAATAAGGATTGCATGTCATAGTAATTCCGTACTTGGGACTTGGGACTATATTATCTAAATCCGCGAAAGGCGCATGTAAAATAATATGCACACATATATATATATCAATATATATGTATTTATATATATATACATATGTGTATATATTTATTGCTTTACATGTAAATGTGTGTGTGTGTGTGTGTGTGTGTGTGTGTGTGTGTGTGTGTGTGTGTGTGTGTGTGTGTGTGTGTGTGTGTGTGTGTGTGTGTGTGTGTGTGTGTGTGTGTGTGTGTGTGTGTGTGTGTGTGTGTGTGTGTGTGTGTGTGTGTGTGTGTGTGTGTGTGTGTGTGTGTGTGTGTGTGTGTGTGTGTGTGTGTGTGTGTGTGTGTGTGTGTGTGTGTGTGTGTGTGTGTGTGTGTGTGTGTGTGTGTGTGTGTGTGTGTGTGTGTGTGTGTGTGTGTGTGTGTGTGAGTGTGTTTGAGCTTTGAGGCTTTCGCCCTTTATATTGAACGTCATTGGTGAAATTGTAGCTGAGAATGGCGGCGTTTTAAACCTGGTGAATAACTGGAACTATTTATCATTGTTTAGTATTTTGCTATAGAAATATCCGGAATAAATAAAAATTTAGCGACATCTTGTGGATGGCAGTTACGTTGAAATCGACCTTACGCTTCATGCAACTTGCTGGTTGTGAGTATAGCGGTTGAACGAAACTGGTGAATATATATCTGCGAATGGCAGCATTTAAAAGGTGTATAAATGTATTCTTCGATTTTATGTGGCATTGTTTAGTGTTTAGCGACATCATGTGAATATCAGTTACTTCGAATTGGACCTTGCGCTTCGTAAGATTGACATCTAAAGAATGTAACGATTTAGCGTGATTAGTGAAGATGTAGCTGAGAATGACGGCGTTTTAAATGTGTCTGACTGGATTCGTGGATTGTTATATATAACAATCGCATGGCTATATATTTATGATTATATATATATATATATAAACAAATATATATGTATATATATATATTTATATATATACCTAAGATTGACTGCGTCTGAGATTATGGGTTTATGGCAGCATAGGCCGTTGACATACACTATGTTTAAAGAGTTGTGATTGTTCGTATGGCAGTTTATGCCTAATATCTATACACTAAACCAGTTATGTCAAAGAGCAGGCCCGCGGGCCATTTCTGGCCCGCCGATGATTTTTTTCTGGCCCGCGGCTGTATGCCTAAAGACTAAAAAAATTGAGAATAAGTGTTCGATTTTTTAAATTTTTCACAGTCAATACCAAATACAGAGTTTTGCTAATGACGTCATTTTATTACGCTTGCTCAGACCATCGATATTCGTACTTATGCGAGCAAGCATATTCAAAGATGACTCTTGTTAAGACAAGACATAGATCACGTCTGACTGACTCAAATCTACATGCAAATCTCAGAGTAGCGTTAGCTGTAGATATGCAGCCTGACATCCCTACTCTGGTCCAAAGAAAACAGTGTCAAGTTTCCAGCGCCACTGTTACTAATCAGTAAAATTGAGTAAATGTTTCCTTGATGTACACTGGAGAGACATTTCATTCAAACTTAACTCCTTAATTTTTATTGCGAGCTTACTATGCGTTTGACAGGGGATTATTATAATGTTTAAATATCAGAATAACATAATTTTGAGTTATTTATGAACAATAGGCCAACAAGAATACATTGACCTTAGACTTGATGAGTTTTATGTGATGTTCGTAACTGATAATGAAGATCAAAATTAAAATTTTATAGGCCTACAAAGCCCTACATCACTTGACTGTTTCTATGTTAAAAGATGCACCATTTAAGATTTAGTTTTTCAAAATTATCTCACCGAGCCTCGATCCCTACCACATTTTGCTCAGGAGCCTTCGACACCTTGGCCCGCCACTTGCTGGAAAGTAATGCCACTGGCCCACCACTGAAAAAGGTTTGACACCCCTGCACTAAACCATTGAACACTATTGACAAACGTATTGCTGAAAAGGATGTGTTTTAAAGGTGTCTAACTGGATCCTTGGATTTTCATATAGCATTGTTTAGCATTTAGTGACATCCAGTATGAGAATTGTAGGAAAAAGACTGGGGGGGTTAGACTTTGATTTACGTGGAGTTGGGGTGTGAAATGAAGACTTTACTGTGGGGTCCTAAGAAAGACTGGGTGGTTAAACCCCCCAACCCCCCGACAATTCTCACCCTGGTGACATCTTGTGCATGGATATCAGTTGCGCTGATGTCACCTTACCTTTCAAACAAAAGGTGTTGAAGCTAGCGATTGAACGCGATTGACAGTAATGTAGATGAGAGTGTATACGTTTCAAAGATGCCTAATTGGGTCTGTGGATTATTATGTAGCATTGCTTAGCATTTAGAGACATCTTCTTGATATCACTTGCGTTGACGTCGACCTGACCTTTCATGTAAAGCAGGAGCAGCTTGTATATCTCACGATTGAACGCGATTGCAGTTATATAATTGAAAAAGGCTACGTTTTAAAGGTGTCTAGTTGCATTCGATGATATAATCATGAATTTCTACATACATTACATTGGAGTTCATGATTTGATGGAATTTTATTTATTGTTTAGCGTCATCTTGTGGATGTCAGTCATGCTAACGTACCCTGCATGTGATATGGTTCGTAATAAGCTAGCGATTCCATTCTAACTGGATCTGCGGATTGCTATATATAGCAATGCTTAGCATTTAGAGAAAATCTTCTTGATATCAGTTACACTGACGTCGTAAAGAAAAGCAGCACCGAGTGTATACAACGATTAAACACGCGATTGGCATTCATGTAGCTAAAACTGGTTGCGTTTTAATGGTGTCTGAATGGATCCTTTCTTTTCCTTCCAGCTGGAATTAATTCCTCGTTAGGGAGGGGTCAACCACTCGGATCCTTAGTCTCCGCCACATCAGCGCAGAGCATATCCCAAGGTACTTCTGTCGTAATATTCTCTGATAACGCGTCCATGACGATGATAAACAGCAGTGGGCTCAGGCACAGTCCCTGGTGTACACCAACTCGTATTTCAAACTCCATTTTGTTGCCAACCCTGCACCTCACCGAAGTGCGTGCCCCATCATACATGGACTTTACCAATCGCACGAGTTTCTCAATCACTCTCTTTTCCCTCGGTCTTCAGTATCCCACCTCCATTGGCACTCTGTCGAAGGCCTTCTCCAAATCCACAAAGGTCCAATACCTCTTGCTGTTCCATTCCTGCACCTTTTCCTGCACCTGCCTCAGTATGAAGATTGCATCCGTTGTGAACCAGTCATGAAGCCAAACTGCATGGTTATCATGTATCTTGACTTGTTGTCTGATACATCACTCTTTCTTACACCTTCAGCCGGATCTCCAGAAGTTTTATTCCTCTGTAACTACCGCAGTCCAGTGCATCTCCTTCTGCGTATAGATTGTCACTATTTCACTTGCCTTCGGGTCATCCGGTAGCATTTCTGGCTTCATAAAGTCATTTAATCATTTGATACAAAGCCAATCAATGCCATCCTGATCAAGTGCCTTAAGCAACTCCGCAGTCATTTAAGATGATCCCGGTGCTTTGTTGTTTCTCATCTGTTCTCTTGCCAATTCAATCCTTTACGTGTAATTTTATTTTCCGGTCCCTCCACAGTATCTTCTTTCTCCAGAGGCTCCCTTGCATTTTCTTCATTGAGCAGCTCGTCGAACTATGTCTTCCATCTGGCTCTGAAGGAAGTTTCGTCAGTTAGAATTTTACCTTCTAATCTTTAATCATATTTACTACTTCTTTATCCTGTCTATTTGTTTTTCTTGCCATTGCTATGTTATATATTTTGGCTTCTCCCTCTTAGGTGTTGAGCTCTTCATATAAGTGCTGTACTGAAATGTTTTTGACCTTCGCCACATTTCTCTTTGTTTTCTAGAACGCTATATTGTATGCCATTCCTAACCATTGGTATAACACGGTGAAAATATCATCGACGCAATGATCGATCACGATTGGCACTTATATAGCTGAAAATTGCTGCATTTTAAAGGTTTCTAACTGGTTCCGTTGATTGTTATATAGCATATGTTTAGTATTTAGCGACATCTTGTGGACATCTGCTACGTTGACCTTCAACTCGAAATCTCCAAATTTCTAGATCGCCACTCGAAGGCCAAGCCCAGGGCACCTGCCTATTCACAAGCGTTGGACAATTGTAGATGAGCAACTTGTCCCTGGGAGGGTCCATAGAGTAGTGGTAACATTACTCGCGTGAAGTGCAGTAGGTAGCGGGGTCGCCTCCCGTAACCCTCCCAAGGTCCACTCAGCCTATCATTCGCGAGATGGCGCGTTTGTGTAAATGTAGGACGTGATGGGCGCCTTTCAAGGCTGCCGTACACAGTTAAAATTCGACTCCTGTAATTACTTGTGATTCATACTGATTTGTAATCATACTGCGTAATTGTCAGTTTGAAGATATTAAACGAAGATTATTATTATTATTATTATTATTATTAATTATTGTTATTATTATTATTATTATTATCATCATCATCATTATCATCATTATTATTATTATTATTATTATTATTACTATTATTATTATTATTATTATTATTATTATTATTATTATTATTATTATTATTACTATTACTATTACTATTATTATTATTATTATTATTATTGTTATTATTATTATTATTATTATTATTATTATTATTATTATTATTATTATTATTATTATTATTATTATTATTATTATTATTATTAAGTCGCAGCGCCATGGGTTGATGAACATTCGAACATGCGACACTCCGGTTACAGGCACAGAACATACCGCTCAGGAGTGCAAAATCCAGGTTTTGAAGATGTAAAGTTGTTTTTTTACGTTTTTCTTTGGTTGATGTGGTTTCTTGTTTTTAAGATTTTCGGGTCCCGGATCATCAAAATCATAAAAATTGGCGTGAATAAGAGGTCCAACTCAATTTATTTTAGTTGCGATTTCTGAAATCAGACATCATTAAATCAATGTCATTAAAATAACTTCTACAAGAATAAGAAATTTTTAGAAACCCATAAAACCAAGTTTTGTGGTTTTATTGTTGTTTTGTTGTTTTTAAACTAACTCAAAACAAAAACAAGAAACAACATTTTTTCCCTTCTGATTCTGTTACATGAACGCGTCCCGACCAGTGACCAGGTTGTCTTACATTAAACTATCGACAGACGAAACAAATGTATAATTTATATTGTTGAAGTCGATTGGAAAATATGTAGCAGAGAACGCAGTTCTTTAAAGGTGTCTAATTTAAGTCGTCGATTTAATGTAGCAGTATTTTGCGTCTAGCGACATCTTGTGAGTTAATGTTCACCATACCGTCCATGGATGACTTATGTTGTATGATGCCATCTGGCGATTGAATAAATGTGTAGGTGATAATAGCTTCGTTGTAAAGGTGTCTAATGCCGCATTATTTATTGTTTAGCGACATCTGTGGGTGTAGGCTTAGGACTGACGCCAGGCGAAAACAGCAGTAAGGGAGTGAGGACTTGAATGTTGATTAGTTAGCCTACTGCTAAATGACGTTGCGTCATGAAAAAGACGATTAACGTCGCCCTCCTCCTATATCTACCCTTGGGACTGGCACCAGCAGGATAAAGACAGTGGCGGAATTTCGCAGTCAGGTCCTGAAGAACTTAGACCGCAGTCTCATAGATATCCCCGGTCAGAAGTACATGTCGAAGCTCAGTCTATAAAGCTATAGCCTGAAAGGTTATTTTTTCTAAAAACCATTGAAGACGTTTTGTTACCATTGTTTCCATTATTTTACAAACGGTAGGCGTCAATGATATAGGTCGATAAGATTCTGAAACCCTGGCCTCTTTATTAGGTTTTAATAATGGCAGAATAATGGCAGTTCCAGATTTCATTGTAAAATATTAATACGTTTTAAAGATATTCTTATTCAACGCGACTAGTGAATATGTAGCTAAGATTGGCTGCATTTTAAAGGTGTCTAACTGGACACACATTCTTACTTCGGACAAAACTGTCTTACTTCGGACACCCGATCAGGAAAAAGGGAGACTGCCTGGAACAGGAGATAGTGCAGGGTACAGTAACAGGAGCAAGAGCACAGGTGAGACCGAAGATAGGATAGATCACAAACATCAGAACTTGGACGGAGCTGCCATTCGATCGAGTGTAGACGGAGACGGAGGACAGGAGGAGATGGAGGAGGAAGCGACCAACCCTGAGATTGAGGAAGGTTGGAGACAAGACAAGACAACTGGATACATGAATGTTATATACTAAGTAAGAGAGTGAGTCATAATATAATATAATAATAATACTATTGCTTAGTATTTAGCGACATCTTGTGGATATCAGTTGTGTTGACATCGTAATGGTATGCTCCAAACTTCTTGACTCTAGCGCTCGAAACTGCTAAATTCTAGCGAAATCTTGTGGGTGAACGTCCATTCTAGCCGTTGGATGGATGGATCCAGGGTTTAACGACATCTTATAGCAACAAAAGATGTTGACTTCGACAGAAATTAGTTTGGTATATTACAGCTATTCTAGCTGTTGAACGCGAAATGTAGATCTGTATCGAAGAGTGCCAGCGTTTAAACGGTGTCTAACTGGAGTGGCTTTAATGCAGCGGTATTTAGTGTTTAGCGACATCTTGTGGGTTTCACTTCCGATAACCTCGGCTTTCCCTACGTACGATAATCCATTCAATAGGCAAAAATAATCTGCCTATGGAATTCGATCGGTAAACAAGTAGCTGAGAGTGGCAGCGTTTTAAAGGTGTTTAATTCCCTCGTAGATTACATGCCGCAGTATTTGGTATTTTGCGACATCTTGTGGCTGTTGGCGTCGTTCACGTAGGGTGATTAGTTACTGTTAAAAGACGCCGTGTCAGGAAGATTAGCGTCGCCCTCCTTCTGTATTCCGGCTTGGAACTGGCACCACTAGAATTATGGCAGTG
Organism: Allolobophora icterica; assembly: GCA_963556255.1. Lineage (NCBI taxonomy): Eukaryota > Metazoa > Annelida > Clitellata > Crassiclitellata > Lumbricidae > Allolobophora > Allolobophora icterica. The sequence continues at coordinate 12,385,827 of OY744614.1, read as the reverse complement.
GCGGAATTTCCCAGTCAGGTCCTGAAGAACTTAGACCGCAGTGACATAGCTATCCCGGTCAGAAAGGCAGCCATGGGTATGAAGTACTATTTACGACTTCATTTTCTCAGCCTCAGCATACGAGGGACGGTCTCCAGTCCTCTCCCTCGCCGTCTCATATTCCTCCTACAGTGTATACGGTTTTACACTCGCTATAGCTCAGTTGGAATTGACTGCGAGTTGGCTATGGGACGTAGGTGTTGCAAAAATCTTGAACCAAATTTCTGCGCTGGTGGGAATTTGAACCCCCTACCTCTCGGCTGATAGTCCAGCACACTAACCACTAGACCATCTCGCATAGCTGGTTAATGCGACTGTAATGGCGGCTGCACGTGACCACCATCGTCGGTGCTTCGAGAGCGGAATGGCATACAGAGGAATTGTCGGATCAGAGCCAGTCATAGATCTGGTGAGGTTCGGTGCGGGGTTTGGCATCAACAGATTGAAACGGAAGACTGTGCCGCTATAAAAATTCGACTCCACTGACATATACGGAACACGCATGACTGTAAAAATGCGCTTCATAAATGAACAGATCGACAATAACACGTCGAAAAGACGCGAAGCAAGCACGTAACCGTGTGGCGTAGTGATTCCACACTTGGGACTATATTGTCTAAATCCGCTAAAGGCGGATGTAAAAGGCGGGTATCGAACCGTGAACTAATGCTTTCCTGGCCATTAATGTTGCCATTCATCTACCCCCTCCTCCCCATAGTAATATTTAGCGACATCTTGTGGATATCAGTTGTGTTAACGTCGTAATCATAATTTTCAATATTCTAAGTCTAGAGTCTAGAGTCTAAACTCTAGACCAGTTCTGTCCAACATATCTGAAAAAAGTATTCTTGAAGTCTAGGAACACACCAGTGGACTGAAAAGCAACGACTAAAATTTATTGAAAATTATTAACAGTGTTAAAATTTATTATGGAAATAATTATACATTAACCCTCGGGCTACCAAGGGGGGGTGGTTACCACCCCCCCTACGTTTTTCTGCAAAATTTTTTTTTTGCACATGGAATATAATTTTGACATTTTAAGTAGCTGTAGGGGGCCAATTTCCGCACATTTTGAGGTAAAAGTCGTGATGATATCCCACACCATAAAAAAGTTATACCCGATATAGCCTAGGTACCACTTTTGGAATCAGGAATTTCTCTCGTCAGCTGTTAGCTGTTGTCGACTATGAAGGTATTCATTATTCTTTCTGGAAGAGAAACAACTATGCCATTCTTTAGAGGGAATGTAGGGCTATATTTGCTTGCTTAGTTATTAGTCTTTTGAAAACCGGAAGTGATCATAATGAATAATAATACTCTTTTTCAGTGTGAAAATCACTGATGCAACATCACAACGTAAACCGATGTGGTTGGGTATGGTGAAGGGCTATAAACAGTTGAAGCAGAATGCCAACAGAGTAAACTAGTGCTGTGAAGTGTTCAAGAAGCCGGTTTGCAGGATGCATTCGCACAAAACAATGAAAGTAACTTGCAATAACTGCAAGGACCACTGACGTATTTGACTGCTGGGAAAAATTACATGATTTCTTGTTTCATGTTGATATAGCTGCACGCCTTTAGGTTTTGCCTGTAACTAAAACAAACTTTGGAATAGTTTGTATTGTTGAAAATTAAGCCACATTATATTTAGAATATTCTTGGATACATAGTTCATTTTCAAAACCCACATCATTTATATTTTTTATCTAAAAAGTACAAATTGTGTGGGATAATATCAGATATCGTTAAATGGACGGGTGCCTTTGCTAAAAACTATATAATTTCGAGATGCATTCATATATTTTACAACTAAATATACCATTCTTTTCAGAAATGAATGCTGAATCAGATGCTATATTACATGATATGATATTTGAAACCGAACACGAAATTCCGGGGGCGGGTGGTAACCACCCCCCCCCTTGGTAGCCGATGTCGCAAAAAAACCTTGGTAGCCTGAGGGTTAATAATCTCTGAATGATAGCATTAATGTATGGCATGCCTTATAAATTTTATAACAGTTCAGCCCCAAAAATATATGAATAAACGTTCAATCACGTTTTTAGTTAGATATTTGACTGAACCGTGCTACCATTATTTTTATTTGCGGGTTGCATGTACGCGCTGGTGACAAGGAGTTCCGCCTGCGCTGCAGAACGAAGTGAGCCACGACGCTCGACAGAGTGTCAGCCACAGTGGAGCAGCAAAATTCCCGGAGATAAGGGAGTGATTCAAGCCTTCAAGGCACCGCCGAGCCAAAGCGGACACCCGATAAACAATGCGCTGCGTTTAGGGAGCCAGTGGCGTTGGGCATAACCGGGTAGACATTTTCCACCGAGTACCGAATCCGAGTATTTGAATGTACTATTTGCCGAATCCGGGTACGAACCGAGTACTATTTGTTCCATATGCGAAGCTTCACATTTTCATGTAAAAAAGTTAACAAATAAATTTTTGTATTTGTTATAACTGACTAATACATTTTGAATTTTAGAAATAAATAATCGATGAAATGGACTTGACTTCCGTTGTGGACTTCAGGTGTTGGTTATTTGTACTTTTCTTCTTCAAAATGAAAAGCTAGATGAAGCTCAAAGCTAATAATTATTATAAGCCTACAAATTCCGGCATATGAGGCAGACAAGCAACTATTTGCGTGTACAGTATTTGTCGAGGCAAATAGTGCCGAAAAACTGGATATTCGGCCGAGGCAAATGTCCGAGGCGATTTCCGGTTATGCCCTACAGTGGCGCACCTTCCACGTGTACTCCGAGACCAGGGACAAGCTTAGGGATTCGACCCACCAGACGAGCAACCGTGCGCAGTACCCGCTTGAGGCCATTGAACGCGATTGGCAACTGAGGGCTCACGGACCGGCACCGGTCCGCGGACCATATAGTTTGGGAAGAACTGGTTTAAAGTATCTGTAGAGTGTTGGCCTCGTTACGTAGGCTTGATTAGTTACTGTTAAACGATGCTGTGTCATGAGGAAGACGTTTAACGTCGCCCTCCTCCTATAACCAGACTTGGGACTGGCACAACCACAATTAAGGAGGAGGCGGTATTCCTCAGTCTGGTCCTGAAAAACTTAGATCGCAGTGCCTAAGCCAATTTGCGGTCAGAAGGAGAAGAGCAGTCTCTTAAGCTAGCCTTAAAGGCAATCGTGGGTATGAACTGTTAACGACTTTATTGTCTCAGCCTTGGCATACGATGGACGCTGTCCAGTCCTCGCCGCCTGATTGGCATTTATGTAGCTGAAAATTGTTGCGTTATAAAAGTGTCTAACTGGAACCGTGGATTGCTGCAATAACACTGTTTAGTATTTAGCGACATCTTGTGGATGTCAGTTACGTTGAAGTCGATGTAGCTCTTCCGCTAAGATCCGAATACCGATGTAAAGCTACTGGTGGGTATATAGCTAAGGATCACGCGTTTTAAAATGTGTCTAATTGCAGTCGTCGATTTAACATGTGACATCTTGAGTGTGTCAGTTACGTTGAAGTTTCATACAATGCCGTTCAAACTTCTCTGGCAATTTCTTTGATTCCAAAGTTTAATGTCGTCTTATGACATCAAAGGCCGTTGAACTCGACTGGTGAATGGATCCAGAGTTTAACTACATTTTATGGCATCAAAGACCATTGACGTCGACAGAAATTAACGCGAATGGTGAATGTGTAGCCGAGAATTGCAGCGTTTTAAAGGTGTCTAGTAATAGTAGTTTCAGTTCAACGACACTGTGTGATAACAAAGATCAGTTGCGGCGCCCTCCCCCTTCATCAAAGCTAGGGACTGGGGCTGCTCGGCACTATGGCACGGACGTGCAGTGGCGCACTTTCTAACGGTAATTGTGGGTTTTAAATGGCATTGTTTATCGTTAAGCGGGATCTTGTTGATGTCAGTTACCTTGAAGTTTCCCTATCCTTATATTATGGGTTACAGTCTTGCAAGCATCTAGCCAGTACGCGCGATTGGTCAATATGTAGCAAAGATCGCCAGCATTTTAAAGGTGTGTAACCAGTGGCGTATGTTAATGTAGCAGTGTTTCGTATTTGGCGACATCTTGTAGTTACGTTGAAGTCGACCTATCTCGGCATATGAAACTGTGACATTTAAACTAGCGATTGGATGGATCCAGAGTTTTAACGACATTTTTGGCAACAAAGGCTGTTGACGTTGACAGAAATTATTTTGACACATCGAATGATAACGCGACTGGTGAGTATGTAGCAGATGATTACCGCGTTTTAAAGGTGTCTAATTGGAACCGTTTATTTTCTAAAATTTAGCCGAACCTAAGCAGAGACCTGATAAGCAATGCGCTGCGGGTAGGGAGCCAGTGGAGCACCTCCCGCATGTACTCCGAGACCCGATGAACCTTAGGGATTCGATCCACCAGCCGGTCAGCCGTGCACATGACTCGGTAGAGGCCATTGAACGCGATTGGAAATTGTACATCTGAGATTGGCTGCTTTTTAAAGCTGTCAATCTGGATCCGTGGATTGTCTATTTATAGCATTGTTTAGTATTTAGTGACATCTTGCGGATATCAGTTGCGGTGACGTCGACCTTACCTTTCGCAATGGAAAGCAGCAGCAAGTGTATCCAAAGATTGAACGTGATTGGCATTTATGTATTACACAATGGCACCGGGTTAAAGGTGTCTAAGTTGTGACATCTTGCGGATATCAGTTGCGGTGACGTCGACCGTACTTTTTTTACATGATAATTGCCAATAGACTGAGCGATTGAACTCGACGGACATTTATGTAGCTGAGAATGGCAAGGTTATATAGGTGTCAAACTGGATTCGTGGATTGTTTGTATTTTATTTATTTATTTATATTTATTCAGGATATTTCGAAGTCAACTACTACTCGGAGGCGCTCCCGACTACAGCATTTGATACTGTGCCGGAATTTTCACACCGAAGCGCCACGAGCAATTGCGAGTGAAGGACTTTCCCAAGGTCCGTACGCAGCGGCTAGGGTGGGATTCGAACCTGCAACCCTCCGGTAACAAGGCGCCGAACTTACCACTGAGCCACCACACCCCACATTGTTTAGTATTTATCGACATATTGTGAATATCAGTTGCGTTGACGTCGTAATCGAGATCTCAAAACTTCTAAAGCGCCACTCGAAGGCCAAGCACAGGGCACCAGCCTATTCACGAGTGCTGGATAATTGTAGGTGAGCAACTTGTCCATATTCGTTAAACAGTGCCAGTGGCTTGAGGTCGATTCGAACCTACGACTCTCCGGTTACAAGGCACAGAAGACACCTCTACACCACCGCATCCCGTCGACGTTTTCTTTCAACTTACCTCAGAAAGCAGTATAAAGCAAGAACATACCGCTTCACCAACATATTCATCGCGTATCTCCGTCGACGTTGTCTTTAATAGAAAATCAAAAAGTCTCATAAATCCAGAGATTGAAAGCGATTTTAGTATTGAATGTAGCGATTGAACGCGATTTGTAGATTATTACGTAGCTGAAAATGATGCGTCATAAAGGTTTCGAATTGCAGTACAACATTTGAACCTGCCTGAAGGCACAGAACCAGAAGAAGAACCCGTCGTGAATTTAATAAAAATTATGGCAAGAGTATTTTATGTTTAACGACATCTTGTGGGTTAACGTCGATCTTACCCTACTCTATGGGAAATGGCTAAACGCAGTCTAGCAGTTGAACGCTATTGGTAAATATGTAGCTGAACGTGACTGCGTTTTAAAGGTGTTACCTGCATTTCCAGATTTAATGCAGCAGTAATTAGCGTCTAGAGACATCTTTTGGATTATAACGATGATCTTAACCTACATTAGCATCCAGAATATGTTGCAAGCAAACTAATTCCAGATAATGATTATAAAAGCAAGCGGATGTTCTGTGATGCTCTGAGTGCGTGGCATCTCCAACGCACACGATGCCTTTCGATGTATCTACTCCTGGAAGTATACCAGTGGATCATCCTTCGTCTTTGGATGCTGAACGCCGGAAAGTACGGGTCCCTCGCTGAAGTGTTTGTAGATGCGAGCGTGAAGGTACTCCTCGTTCCCAAGGTGTACCTGTTTACAAGCAACAACTATGCAATGTAATGTGAGACACAGCAACCTATTGCGTAGAGCACTAGCCTTGTACTGAAGAGAGACGAATTCATGCCTCCTTCCTTGAGACGGTTACTGTGTAGGGACCTTGAGCAAGTCCTTCACTCACAATTGCTCAGCACCGTCGACTCGGTCATTAGACAGTGGCACCTAATAAAAATGCGTAATACAATGTTATGGGCAAAATACTTTTGAAAAGTATTTTGATTTTCACAAATATACTTTCAAAAAATATTTTTACAATACTTTTACAGAATACTTTCAAAACTATTTTTAAAATGGAAAATAAGACAGTATTTGATATTTGGTAAATTAGAGAAATCTATTTTCAATCTAGTTTCAAAATACTGTTTCCCATCAAGGATGTAAAGTGATGTGAATTGTGAAACACTCATAATCTGATTTAACATTATCGGAATACACAAGGCATCAGCTGCTTTCAAAGTATATTTGTCAGGCAAATCAGAAAAGTCAGAAAGTTAAGTCAATCAGTGGCAGGAAAGCAAAACATTAATGTCATTAGCAAAATCGCATAAATAAATACATACACACATGCCTGGTACAAGCATACACATACATACATACACACTACATACATACACAAAAGCATACATGTATACACATGCATACATAAGTAAATACATATACACATGTACATAAACACATACATACATAGCGGTACAATACATACATACAAAAATACAAATATTACAACAGTTGAAAGCAATCAACAAAAACTAAAGAAATTCTGAACCGTTATTATCATATTATAATCAATCCAGCTAAACGGACATCAGGAATGCAAACTGTAATTAAAACTCACATAACGACAGATGATCATGATGACAACAAAAACGGCAGCGACAATAAATAATGATTGACAGCGCCGAAATTGACAATAATGATCAAATAATGATTCTTCATGAAAATTACCAACTATGCATATCTGTGTATCCAGTGCGTGAGAGTCATTTAAAAGGTGCTATATAAAGGTATATAAAAGTATAAAGGAGCTACATAAAGGGATAAAGGCTCTATATAAATTCTCCTGATACATACATGCACACATAGTCTTACATACAAACATGGCGCCTACCTACGTTAAAACGATCATTAGAATCTGTAAGAGTGCAACAAACGAACCTTGACGAAGTAGTTCATTCCGGCAACAACTTGAGTGGCTACTAATACTGCGCTGAACGTATCCAACTTTCGATTCAGTCTAGCCTCCAACTGTGCCTTCACCTGCATGCACACAACAGTTAATCAAGAAACGTTGCTTACAATGCTTAATAAATAATAAATATATTAATCATTTTGTTGCTGACTTACATTAATATAATTGCAATGACATTAATCATTTTGTTGCAGGTCAGTATTGTTTATGCTGTAAATTGTACACATGAAAATTTCTAATTAAACACTAAGCACAGGGCATCAGCTTATTCACAACTGCTGTGTCTAGTCAGAGGGGTGTCCAAAGATACGGTAGCATGATGACCACAATCTGGTTGCAGAAAATGACAGGAAGGATCGATGAATGAAAAATAGTTTCTCGTGTGTTTAGTCTACTATTAATTTTATTATTATTACAAACATTTTTAACGCGTGCAAGGTAACACAGAAATGCAAATCATAGGCACGGAAATGTTTTAACCCTCAGGCTACCAAGGTTTTTTTGCGACATCGGCTATCAAGAGGGGGTGGTAACCACCCCCCTGGAATTTCGTGTTTGGTTTCAAATATCATATCATGTAATATAGCATTTGATTCAGCATTCATTTCTGACAAGAATGGTATATTTAGTTGTAAAATATATGAATGCATCTCGAAATTATATACCTTTTAACAAAGGCACCGGTCCATTTAACGATATCTGATATTATCCCGTACAATTTGTACTTTTTGGATAAAAAAATATAAATGATGTGGGTTTTGAAAATGAACTATGTATGCAAGAATATTCTAAATATAATGAGGCTTAATTTTCAATAATATAAACTATTCAAAAGTCTGTTTTAGTTTCAGCCAAAATCTAAAGGCAATCTATATCAACATGAAACGTGAAATTGTGTTATTGTTCCCGGCAGTCAAATACGTCAGTGGTCCTTGCAGTTATTGCAAGTTACTTTCATTGTTTTGTGCGAATGCTTCCTGCAAACCGGCTTCTTGAACACTTCACAGCACTGCTTTACTCTGTTAGTGTTCTGCTTCAACTGTTTATAGCCCTTCCCCATACCCAACCATATCGGTTTACGTTGTGATGTTGCATCAGTGATTTTCACACTGAAAAAGCGTATTATTATTTATTATGATCACTTCCGGTTATCAAAAGATAAGTCACTACGCAAGCAAATATAGTCCAACATTCCCTCTCAAGAATGGCATAGTTGTTTCTCTTCCAGAAAGAATAATGAATACCTTTATAGTCGACAACAGCTAACAGCTGATGAGAGAAATTCCTGATTAAAAAACGTGGTACCTAGGCTATATCGGGTATAACTTTTTATGGCATTGGATATCATCACGACGTTTACCTCAAAATGTGTGCAAATGGACCCCCTACAGCTACCTAAAATGTCAAAATTATATTCCATGTGCTAAAAAAATTGGCAGCAAAACGTAGGGGTGGTGGTAATCACCCCCCCCCCCCTTGGTAGCCCGAGGGTTAATATTCCTTTCTCATAAACTGTTCTCATTATATTTGTATGGTTCGATTACCAGCTTATTCATTGTTCTATTTTGTTCTACCTTCCTTGTGGTGAAATCTAAAACAAGGAATTCGTGCAATACTATATATCAACTACCTAGGGATTCAAAACTGTCAAAGCAAAATCCAAGTGCACAGCAAAAATGGCCGCTCACACTTTGGTAAAAAATATTGGCTCACTCCTTAAATCCTTTCCCAGAGAATGCAATGTTATGGCATCGTAAGAGTAATCTGGAAATTTCTAAAGATCTACTTTAAACACAAGCGCTAGACATCAGCATCGTTACATTTTAGAAGGACGCTACTCGTTACAAACTCCTCGTACGCAGTTGGCGACTCTCAGGGATAACAATACAGTACAAAAAGTGCTGATCGTTCCTAATGTAAATAATACCGCGTCAGTTGTAATGAAAATGGTCTTGCTACCAATTCACAGATGGCTTGGACCTCGGCATCCGCAGGTCTCGCTTCACTAATTCCACCACGAAGAGCCATTGTTCAATGCAGACGTCGAAATAAGGAAATTAAGATGTACAGAACTGCCTCAGCAACTCTTTTGAATACCCAATAAACAAGTTAGAACACGGAGCTTTTAACGTTTCAGAGTCACCAGGCCTACGCTATTGGGTCACGAGATTTTCAATCACTGACTGTGAGATATTATTGTGGGATGTACGTTAAAAGCCCTCTAGCGTCTACAAGAAAAATAAACGCAACGCTTGTTTCGTTCATACTCATGAATTTCGTTCCCAAAAACTTCGCTCTTCTTCAGCACCTTACACAGTTAAACTCATTCACAGAAAAAATTGTTCAGGCGAAGGTTTGGGCCAATCAGGGTCTTGTGTTCTTTTAGGGATGGTGAGTCAATGATGGATGGCTACGTCGAATTGTACGAGATTTTTTATAACGAGGAGCGTCACTGTGCTGAAGGATCTCCCAGATGAATTCATTGAAAAATGAACAGGATCGAAGAAAAGTTCGTGATGCTGGTTTGGAACTGCAGTGAGGATCTAAAAAGAGGCAGATGAAAATTTCTTAAAAGCATAATTGATAAGCTGGACTTGAAGACTGTGGAGTGCATTTACTAAAGGTAACAGTAGAGTTGTAGAAGTAGCAGTATGGCCTAGGGTTAGTCGTATCATACTACCACGACCACTTCTTTCTGTTACTGAAACTTATTTCGTTTTCATACACCATCCGTTGTTGCTTTGCAAAATTAAAACAGACCCCATAAAAGTTACAATTTTCTACTACTAGTGGCCTTTATCGAATTCGCTAACTTAACAGTCTAGGAAACAACTTAAGGCTATCTTTTACCACCCATCCTGTTTTAAATTTGAAATATTTTGTTGGGTCATGTGACATAATAAGACTGTGGTAATTGCTCACTGCCACATGAGCAATTTCGACTATGAATAATATTAGTGCTGTAATTTCAACTCAGTTTTAATTACTGTCCAACGGGCCACTTAAATTAGTATTTTCTGTTGATTCTGACTCAGTGCGGGCTTGTCAGTTCTTGGTACGATAAAAAACGACTTTTACCAGCAGACTTGTTGTCCTCGAGACCAAGTTCTTAATCTCGAGTGACTTGAGTTCGTTTTTAAAAGTCTTGCTCTTGGTCTTGAGACCAAAAGCCTTGGTCTTGGTGTACAAAGTCTTGATCCTGGTCTCGCAAGACCAAGACCGGCTATCAATATGAACAGTCATTTAACAAAACTCAAGAATTAAAAAAATTATCAAGCCTGTTTGCATCATAGCCTACGACAAATACCTACGGACGGTTGCAAGTCTTGTTGGTCAGGAAAACCCATCGGCAGCAGCAACTAAGTTATGCTGTGTCTGGAAGCCCTGCCGAGACTTGTTTCTGAAGCCAGACGGTCTGGTAAACCATTAAAGGATTTCAAAAGGATTTCAAAAAGGCTCACGATCCTTTATACCACTCCTTTAAGTCATCTCATAAAATCCTCCTATGTTGACCACCATCTCTATGCAGATGACACCAAACTCTTCATATCCTTCTCCCCAGGCTCTTTTTCAACCGCCATCACACAACTACTCAAAGTGGTTAACCTTATTTCACAGTGGATGTCATCCAATCTCCTCTGCCTTAACCCTTCCAAAACTGAATTCATCATCCTATGCCTTCCTGATCAAATCAAGAAAATCCCTGATCCTTCCATAAACCTAGTAGAGGCGCCTTATAAATGTTTAAATACAATACAATACAATGTCTGTCATGTATATATATATATTATTGTACATGTGCATCCTGCAATTTGCCGCTGATGCATTCTTTCAGTTTCTGCCTTTGAGTGCAGGTTTGAATGTTGTCGTTGTTGCAACGGTGTTGGCTTTAGTGCAACTTCCACAACGTTATTTGTTCTATGCGCATTTCTCACAGTTCCCGTCCGAGGGTGCACCTTCATCATGTGCACATGAAGCCACTGATTCAGTAGCACAACCCAAGCGTGTTCTGGAAATTTGAACCTCTTGCTTTTGCTGATGTAGTCCAGAGTTTTAGCGACTTCTTATTGTAAAAGCGGCCGCTGACGTCGGCAGAAATTATTTTGGTATAATACAGCTTTTGAGGCTTTCGTCTCTTTATAATATCCAACGCGACTGTTATATATGTAGCTGAGAATGACGGCGTTTTAAATGAGGCGCATAACCGGAACCGTGGGTTTATGTAGCATTGTTTAGTATTTAGCGACATCTTGTAGATGTCAGTTACGTAGAAGTCGATATTATTGTTAGCCCAGTTTAGACTGCCGATTAATCGCGAGTAGTGGGAATATATAGCTGTGAATCACACGTTTTAAAGGTGTCTAATTCAGTTGTGGATTTTAATGCGACATTTTGTGCGTGTCTGTTACGCTGAAGTCGACCTTACGCTTCCTACCATGCTGTACAAACTTTTCTGGCGATTTCTTTTATTCCGAAGTTCAATGTCGTCAAATGGCATCAGAGGCCGTTGAACGCGACTGGTGAATGGATCCAGGGTTTAAAGACATCTTATGGCATCAAAGGCCGTTGACGTCGACAGAAATTAACGCACCTGGTGAATGTGTAGCCGAGAATAATAGCGTTTAGAGTAGTAGTAGTTGTAGTAGTAGTAATAGTAGGAGTAGGTGGAGTAGTAGTAGTAGTAGTAGTAGTAGTAGTAGTAGTAGTTGTTGTAGTAGTAGTAGTAGTAGTAGTAGTAGTAGTAGTAGCAGCAGCAGCAGCAGCAGCAGCAGCAGAGGCAGCAGCAGCAGTAGTAGTAGTAGTTGTAATAGCAGCAGGAGCAGCAGCAGCTGCAGCGGCAGCAGTACTATAGTTTCAGTTTAACGACATTGTGTGATAAAGATCAGTTGGGTGGCCCTCCTTCTTCATCCAGGCTTGGGACTGGCATTGTCTGGCACTAAGGCACGGACGTGCGTGGTGGAGTTTCTAACGGGGTTTCTAACCTTTTATATAGCAGTGTATCCTTAAAAATACCGGGAGGAAGGCAACGGGAAACCACCTCCCTATGTATCCCGAGGTAAAATGTAAATGACGCCAAAGGAGAATTGTTAATAACGTGAACGATTCAATCGAGCTATTGGAGAGAGTCGTGTTCGGCGTGGGGGGGGGGGTGGTGACAAGCCTCCCCAGTCGTCCTCCAGCGAAAGAAAAAGAAATTCTAAAAATATGAACGTGGAATGTAAGAACGATGCTCAGACCGGGAAAGTTGGCTAATGTTATGGGAGAGATGATGAGAGCAGGTTTGGACGTTTTGGGCCTGTCGGAGGTCAGATGGAGGAAGGGAGGAGACTTCATGAGTGACGGAATTAGAGTGATATACGCGGGTGGAGATGCGAGTCAATATGGTGTGGCCATCCTGTTGTCGGAGAGAGTCACCAAATGTGTATCAAGAGTGGAGAGACATGAGGACAGACTACTCATGGTGACGTCACAAGCGCACCCAGTAGACATAGCAATAATACAAGTGTATATGCCAATAACAACACACGATGAAGAGGTGATAGAAAAAAGTCTTGGGAACATCAAAGGCAAGGATTATGTGGTTGTCATGAGAGATTGGAATGCAACAGTTGGTGAAAAGGAACAAGATGGAGAATATGGACTGAGGAACAGGAATGAGAGAGGAGAGAAGTTCGTGGAATTCTGCAGGAGGCAAAAACTCATGGTGACAAATACTGGTTCCAATATCGACAAGTAATCTTACAGAGATCCCACTTTCTCGAGCTCTCGAAGACAACTGCTGCGCAGAAACAGATCCGGCTACCACCAAACTAAAAACTGGCACTACCTAGCTATATATAGCTATATATAGCTATATACAGGGTGGGCCAGTAGGAATGCACCAACTTTGACGCCTTATAACTGAATAATTTGTATCTGAGCGTCTTGTCCAATATATCAGATTGAAGATAATTACCCATTTTTTGATTCTGCAAAATATCTACGAGATACTCTTACGACTTTTTGAGATAATGCTATTAATATTCGATGTGCCATTTTCTGGCCATAAAACTGCAAGAAAAAACAAAAGTCTGAAACTGAAGACGTCAGTTCTAAACAGTCACTTAGTACTAACAATTAATATCTTGAGTGAATTTACCTTCAGTCAAACAAATACTCAATAATGTCCACCATGTGCTCGGACTCTTACTCGTCCCTGGATTGTTGTCTTGGCTGGAAATTAACTCTTGGACTTGTGCAATGTTCGCTGCTGTGCGCGCAGAACGTTTGCGACCACAGTTGCGGCTTTTAGACGTTCCCGTAGCATCAATTTGTTTAATCAATCGATCTAGAGCATATTTTATTCCATTTTCTAAAAGGGAATTCTATCATCATCTTATGTGCATTGTATCCTTTTTCTGCTCTTAAAATTCGGATTAAAATTCTATCCTCTTCCGCGAGCGGCGTCATGATGTTCAATATTTACATTCAAAATTGAGAGGTGTGCGCCGCACCGAAATTTTATAACAGTGGTGCCGTATATCAGTGCAAGATTTGACACAGTAGTAGAGTGGTTGATTACTTTCAATTTAGTATATTGGACACGATGTTCGGGTAATAATTGTTCAAGTTATATCCATTCAAAGTTGGTGCATTCCTACTGGCCCACCCTGTATATATATATATAGCTCCATGCCATGGAGTCCCTGCAGGCCTGGATGTCCTCAAACCGCCTGCGGCTAAACCCCGCCAAGACGCAGTTTATATGGCTTGGCACTCCCCAGCAGCTCTGTAAAATAGATCTGTCTTCTCTTGCCTTGCAATTCCCACACCTTGCTTTCTCGACCTCGGTCCGGGACTTGGGAGTCATCCTGGACCAGGAACTTGCATTCACGCGGCACCTAAATCTTCTCTCCCGCAGTTGCTATTACCAGCTCCGGCAACTCAAGGTGATCTCCCGTTCTTTGTCTCCCGGTGCAGCTTCCACGCTTGTCCATGCTTTTGTTGTTTCTCGATTGGACTACTGCAGTGCCATATATGATGGACTCCCGGCCTGCCGGATTGAGTCCTTGAATAGAATCCTGCGTACTGCTGCCCGCCTTGTAGGCCGCATCCCCAAGTTTGACAGAGTGTCTGCGTATATGAGGGATGTCCTCCACTGGCTCCCCTACCCACAGCGCATCACTTACCGAATCTCTGCCTTGGTCCGGCGGTGCTTTGAAGGTTTGGCCCCTCCATACCTGCGGGAGCTCTGCTGTCCCACCTCATGCTCGCAGCGCCGTTCCTCTCTCCGCTCAGCTGCGCAAGCTGAACTTATTGTTCCGTGCGCGCGGACAGCCATACGACAGCGCCGTGCCTTCTCTGTGGCTGCCCCCATGACCTGGAATGGGCTCCCTACCAAGCTCCGTCAATTACCGATTGGTCATTTCACCCTGTTTCTTACTGTCCTCAAAACTGCGCTATTTGACCGTGGTTGGGCTGGGAGTGCTCCTGAGTAGGCAATCTTGAAGGGGCGCTATATAAAACTACTTTAATAATAATAATAATAATAAAGTTCAAAAGGAAGATCTCCTTTTGGCGTGTAGCCACCTAGCGAAGAGTAATTAAAACGAACACGGTAGTGTAACGAATTACCAAAAAAAACTTAAGGACAGAAATAAGTAAGTTCGCCTCGCAAATGTTTCCGTGTTGAGTTACACGCACTATGGCGACCTAGGTTCGCCACAGCGTTGTTTAGTATTTAACGACATCTTTTGGATGTCTGTTACGTTGAAGTCGACAAGGTGCAGAGAGTGAAGTACCAATCTTTATTATTCCACAGTTTAACGTCGTCTTATGACACCAAAGGCCGTTGACGACAATTTAGAAATACAGTTTACAGAAAACGATAAACTTATAGTGTCCGAAAGACACCATTTAAAGGTGTCAAACATAAGCTTACAATATCAATAATGTCACATCATTTAAATCAATATATCTAATGTTATTTATAAAACACATAGCTCTAAACTGTTTTGATACAAATTAAACAGTACTTCCCAACTATTGTCACTCGCAAGAAATATTTAAACAACTTCAGATGCACAGTACACATAATTATAATTATTACATTATATTCTTATTTTATCTTTGAAATGTTTAATTGATTATTTCTTATTCCTCAGTTCAATATCTGCCACTACAATCATATCATGTATGAAATAGTAATAAATTTCACAGACATCATGCACATTAAATGAAACATATGGTTATACCAAGTTCCTTTTTTAAACAAATTGTACAGGTATCTAACACATTCAACTATAAGTTTTATTAATTAACAAAGCATATATGAGCATAATTGTCTCAAGTTTGATTTCAATGCATTCAAGTTACAATTACATGTATATTTCCTTTATTGCAACACAATAATACAGCACTATATAATATAATATTGATTTTACTCCAATACATAAACCAAATCAAACCATATGCGACATCCAAGAACCAAATGTTGGATGGTTGTAATATAGATACTCATTAATCAATGTGTTATATATGTAATTTACTAGTATCACACTCTCATTATATACTTGCAATTGAAAAGAAACGGTTATATAGGTTCTCAAATAACCAATATGTAATGGATATAACTAAGGTTAATACACAAGAGCATCATTACAAAATTTGACCTTTAGTAATTTGTTTAACTACCCTATACACTTCGTTTTGTAATACATTTACTGTCAAAAGGGTTGAAATAGAAATGCCCCTTTTATACAGTTGACATTTATCTCGCAACAACTTCGATATATCTTCGTTTTTACATTCAAGTAGGAGGTGGTGAATAGTCTCCTTGACCTGACAGGTATCACATAAACCACTAGAATGTCGTTTTATGATAAACAACCTTTGATTAGTATTCGCCACTCCCAGACGTAGTCTAGAAATTTGGACTTCTTTATGTCTATAAGGTTCCAAATATTTAATATCTGTACTTACAATTGGACATATAGATTTATAAAAATGTCCTCTATTATCATTAACATATTCTAATTGCCATTTATTTACTATATAAAGTTTAATTAAAGTAAAAATTTCTGAAAGTTCAAGATAATTAGTAGAATTAACATCAATATTCAGGGCTTCTTTAGCCAAAGTATCTGCTCGATCATTGCCTGTCAAGTCAATGTGACTTGGTATCCAAATAAATCTTATTTGATTAGAATTTAGTTTGTTAATGAGAGATAATAAATCATTCAATAAAGCAGGTCTAGACTGAGAATAAGACTCTTTAATTGATGTAAGAACACTCAATGAATCAGAAAAAATCGCAAATTGACAATTCCTATAACATTCGGAGTTTAAAATCCATATAACAGTTTCTATAATTGCAGTCAACTCTGCGGCATAAATACTGGAGTTGTTACATAATCTAAATTTTTTATCTATATTTAAACTTGGTACTGTAAAGGCAGCAGAAACACTATCATCTACCTTTGACCCATCAGTATAGATATGTACATAAGAGTCGTATTTAGAAACTAATTCTAAAGCAGATTGCTTTAAAAATTCTGGATGATCAACTTTCTTATTTATTAACTTACTCAGAGTTAAGTCAACCTCTACTTGTTTGTTACACCAAGGAGGTTCAGAAGGGAAAGAAGGGCCAATGAATGATGTATTAAGTGATGAAAAAAATTCAAAAGTACGAGTATAAATGGAATGCTCCTTACTCTCAGGAGTCCTAAAAATGTTTGTCCAGTGATTTTCCATTGTTGCTGTATTTATGTGAAATTTATTACCCAAAATTTTAGTCCCACATTTTATTGAATTTTGGAGTCGTCTTAAATGAAGAGGTAACTCCCCACATTCATTTTGAAGTGCTGAGGCTGCAGTACCCCTAGGGGTTCCACAACATAATCTAAGTGCCTCAGTTTGAATACAGGAAAGTTTATCCAGGTAAGATTTACAGGCAGATGAATAAGCAACATCGCCATAATCTAAAATAGACCTAATTAAAGCTCTATAGATGGTTAAGAGAGTTTTCTTACAAGCTCCCCAACCATAACCACTGATTGCTCTTATGAGATTTAACCTCTTTTTGCATTTTTCAATTATATAATCAATATGTGCTTTCCAACTCAATTTACTGTCAAAAATTACTCCCAAGAATTTGACCTCATTTTCCATTTTAATTTGTTCTTTATCAATTTTAATAGTAATCCTTGATAATTTATTACTTTTGGAAAAAAGGACTCCAGTCGTTTTATTAATAGATATTTTAAAACCATTTTTATTACACCAATTTTGTATTAAATTGATCGATAGTTGAATTTTATTTTGTAATATTTTAACATTTCTATGTCCTAAATAAATAGCACTATCATCAGCAAACAGTGACATCTCTACACCATCCACACCTGCAGCAATATCATTTATCATTAGCAAGAATAAAAGAGGAGATATTACCGAACCCTGGGGTGTACCATTCTGTTGTATACATTTATCAGAAAGTTCTGCCCCAACTTTCACTTGAAAAGTTCTATTTGAAAGAAAGTTTTCAATCCAGTTAAATGTATTACCCACTATTCCCAAATGCTGAATTTTATTTAAAAGGGTAGGTACATGTAACATGTCATATGCTCTTTCAAAGTCAATAAAAATAGCTAAAACATGTTCTTTATTTTTTATTTTTTTAAGAATAGTATCCTGAAGTTTAAGAATTTGATCATTTGTACTTCTATATTTTCGAAAGCCAGACTGATTTTTTGAAATAAGGTTATTTTTTTCCAAAAACCATTGAAGACGTTTTGTTACCATTGTTTCCATAACTTTACAAAGTGTTGGAGTCAGTGATATAGGTCGATAAGATTCTGGAATCGATGCGTTTTTATTAGGTTTTAATAATGGTAGAATAATGGCATGATGCCAGTCAATTGGCAATTTCCCTTCCTCCCAGATTTCATTATAAAATATTAATAGGGTATTAAGAGCATTATTATGGAGATGTTTTAATAATTCATAAGGTAGTTTGTCATCACCTGGTGACTTATTATTTTTAGCTGATCTAATTGCTTGTTTCAATTCATTAAGATAAAACCTCTCATTTAAGATTTCCATTTCATGAACAGGACTACTGTCAATCCTATTAGGGTTATTTTGTAAATTATTATCTTTGATATAATTTAAGAATTTTTCGTTATAATTTTGGGTACTACTAGTATTTACATAAGTGTTAGCTAAAAGATTTGCTTTTTCAAGGTTTGTTTCAGCTATTAATTCATTACAATTCAGAGTAGGAATGGAACTATAGGTTGCAATACCATTCATTTTTCTTGCCCATGTCCAAACAGACCCCAATTTTGTCTGATCCGTGAGTTCAGAGCAATATGCTTGCCAACACGTTTTTGCTTCTGTTTTTAGGGTCTGTTTAACTATAGCCTCTTGCTTTTTATATTCTAAATAATCATTTAACTCCCTTGTTTTATTCATTTTATTCCTATATTGATTTCTCTTATAAATGGCTTCACTACACTTATCATTCCAATATGGTAGAGGCCTGAATTTTTTATTTTTATTTTTTTTATTTTTTAGATTTTTACTAGGAATTGATTGATTCGCTATAGAAGTAATACAATCTACTAAATTATTAAAAGTAGCATCAACATTTTTATCAACCAAAATATCTGTTGTTATTGAAAATTTACTTAGTTCTTCATAATTCTTCCAATCCGCTTTTTTAAATTTCCATAGATGCATACTTAAATTATATTCTATTGTGATTTCTTCATTAATAGTAGTTATAGTAGCATAATGATCCGAGCTCATGTTGCTATTGGTGACATTATGTCTAGCATTAAGAGCTACATCTTGTGAACATATGCTCAAATCTATAACAGAATTCAAATTTGATTGGTTTGATGTGATACGTGTAGCTTGACCTGTATTAAGCACAACTAAATTCTTTTCTGTTAATATTTCTTCTATAATTTCCCCTCTTTTATTTGTCTTAGAACAACCCCATAATTTATTATGAGCATTAAAATCACCAACAATAATTGATCTTTTATGTGGAAAAATATTCTGAATATCTTCTTTTTTAAATGTAAATGAAGGTGTGAAATAAGAATTAAATATTTTTAAATGACCACTTAAAGTTTTAATTTCAATACCTTGAATTTCAATGTTTATAACTTCGTCCACATCTAGTACATTAAAGTTTAGGCCCTCTTTTAAGTAAATAGCTAAACCCCCCCTTTCATTACTTGAGCAATCTTTTCGTATAATATTGTAACCATCCAATTTTGGTGATTGAGTTGGATTTTTCAAAAAGGTCTCTTGCAGACATATCACATCCGGTGGAATGTACGACTTCAATATATAATTCTTAAGTTGGTCTTTATGACCTCGAAAACCACGTGCATTCCATTGAAGAATGGTCAACGCCATAGTGGAAAAAAAAATGAAACTACTGTTCTTTATATCTAAATTCTATATCATTATCAAAAAGTAATTCAGACGCTGCATTGCAGATTACAAACTGTGCCTGTTTTTTAGACTCAGCCTTTGCAATAGTTGCCAATACGCCAAGAACAAAGGACACTTTTATCTTCATAATTGGGTCATAATCTTCTACTGTGTTATTCGCTGGCTTGCTGTGATATACTGCCTTGTAATCTTTGTCATTGAATGACAAAAACCTTTTGACTACATCATCAGAAGAGGTTTGTACAGTAGAATTAATTTGCACATCAGTTGGTGTTTGTATATCTAATGAAGTATTTATTACTCTTGTTTGGGTTTCTAGTCCAGTTTTAACTTTTGAAGAATAGGTGGAATTGTTTGTTTTAAGAGCATTGACAGGAACATTCTGATGCTGGACCTCATCAACCTTGACAATAGCATCAGCAAGAGTAACATTCTGCTCTGCTCTTATTTTCAGAGCAGATTGAATCTTTAAATACATTGGACAGCTTCTGTGGGCAGCACTATGATTCTGACCACAGTTAGCACATCTTAATTTAGTTTTATCTGGACAGTCAACATAAGAGTGGCTACCACTGCATCTACTGCACACAACTTCTCGTCTGCAAAATAATTTAGAGTGACTAAACATTTGGCAATGATCACATCTCAAAGGTCTAGGCACAAAAGGATTAATTCTATACCTTCTGCCATTCACTTCCAAGAAATCTGGCAGAACAGTACCTTTGGAATAAGCGATCAAAGTGGCTTTGCTAAATTCGGAATTACCCAGTCTATGGATATGATGGGCTCCCTTTTCCAATGCAATCTCGTTTAAATTCTCTTGATTTTCAAATAAACCAAATACCACGCCTTTAACAAAGTAATCCTTATCCTGTCTTTTCACAGGAGGCGGTTTGTTATTAGACACAGGTTGGAATGTCAAAGCAAAAGGAATACTAGTTTTTACAGGCTTTTCATTCAATGATTGTATCTTCAGAAGTTGATTCTTCTGAGCTTCGTCTTTAGCAATGATTTTAATTACACCTTGCTGAGTTATAAAAACTTTGTCAACCTCTCCCCTTGTCTTCTCAACTATTTCCTTGTTAAGTTGACGAGGCCTGTGTATAAAGTACTTGCGGAGGTCATCTTTATGCCCCTCTATATACACAGTGCGTGACTGAACTTCCCGTAAGAGCTTCTTTTTTTCCTCAGTCAGAGGAGGACGGGATTTATGTTTAATTTTGCTTTCAATAACTTGGTCAGTTATTGACTGATTTACATCATTTGTCACCTCAGTGGACATCGGTGTGGAATTATCCATACTAATGACCTTCTCTTGTCTTACAACATTTGCATTTGACATTTCAATCACTTTCATTTCACTGAAAACCTGTAAATTTAGATCATCATAACTGGTAACATTTTCATCAACGCATATCTCATCCACACATTTCTCAGAAATATCAATACATCCCACAGATCTATCAACAAGGGGCGGTTCAACTCTATTGATAACCGGATTTACCGGACTCGTACAAATATTCATTTTAAGTTTCTTTTTCGGGTGTGCACTGCGGAGAGGACCACCATCCTTACCATCTTTCCCTGGTAGCTTCTGAGGTGGGACTTTCTGCAAAAAATCCTCTTTTATTAATCTTTGTGTAATTTTCGTATTAATTACCTGACTTTCGAGTGATTGGGATCGTTTTCTTTCCACAGAATCAAAGTATGATTCAAAAAGTCGTCCCTGCATAGCACTGGTATTTCGAAGATTGTCCGACGAATTGTACAAGAAATTTCTGACATCTTCAGTAGATTCAGATGTAGAGTTAACATGTATGACTTTGTCTGTACTTTCCTTCACTTTTCTATCTTCTGAAGTCTCATCGGAACCAGCTTGATGTGAAGCAGTTTCACACGCTGATACGATTTCTTGAATTTCATAGACGTCTGGATGGTGTTGATCGTCTGATTTCTTTGTTTCATTTATACTCTTATTCATCGATATATCACCAGCATTCGAAGAACTTGAAGATATGTCCAGAGGTCTTTTCCGTTTGCCTTTTCCCATTCTTGAATGATTGATGCAAAGTTAGTAAAGATAAATCGGTTTTTTTTAAACGCCACAGTACAGGTTTCCCGCGCAGATGGCGGGAAAAACGAAAACCCTGATCCGGATTACAGGGTTATAAACAGCATTATAGTAGTAATAATCTGTTGTATAATCCGTAACAAAATAATCCATAGGTTAATTTGACAAATCCGTAGTATATAATCCGTACTCTACGTAAAAACAATCCGTAGTCGCCTCAGCGATTAAACAACTAAACGCAGTCCACCCACGGACGCCATCTTGCCAAAAAAGTACCAATCATGCGCGATTGGTGAATATATAACTACGAATAACGTGTTTTAAAGGTGTCTAGTTGCAGTCGTGGATTTAATTGTATTGTACATGTATTGTATTGTATTCCGACATTTATAAAGCGCTTCTAGCGGGAGACCCATTAGTGCGACAGACCTCCAGAGAAATAGCAAGTTTTAAGAAAGGTGAAAGCGGAAGAGTTACCTGAGAGAAGAGAAGAACGGACGGAGAAAGCTAATGCGACATCTTGTGCGTTTCACTTACGTTGAAGTCGAACTTACGTTTGATGCCATACAGCCCACACCGTACAAACTTATCTGGCGATTTTTTACGCCAAAGTTTAATGTCGTCATATGAAATCAAAGGCCGTTGAACTCGACTGGTCAATGGATTCAGAGTTTAGCGACATCTTATGGCATCAGAGGCAGTTGACTTCGACAGAAATTAACGCGGCTGGTGAATGTGTAGCAGAGAATGGTGACGTTTTAAAGCTGTCTAGTGTAGTAGTGGTGGTGGTGGTGGTGGCGGCGGCGGCGGCGGCGGCGGCGGCGGCGGCGGCGGCGGCGGCGGCGGCGGCGGCGGCGGCGGCGGCGGCGGCGGCGGTGGTGGTGGTGGTGGTGGTGGTGGTGGTGGTGGTGGTGGTGGTGGTGGTATCAGTTTAACGACACTGTGTGATAACAAAGATCAGTAGTGTCGTCCTCCTTCGTCATCCAGGATTGAGACTGGCACTGCATGGCAGTAAGGTAGCGGAGTTTCTAACGGACCGTGGATTTGATATAACATTGCTTAATGTTTAGCGACATCTTGTTGATGTCAGTTACGTTGAAATCAACCTATCCTTACATCGATTTTTGGAAAAAATCTAGCCATTGAACGCGATTCGTTTATATATAGCTGAGAATGTCTGCGTTTAAAAGGTGTTTAACTCCAGTCGTAGATTTTAAGCAGCATTGTTTAGTGTTTAGTGACATCTTGTGGATGTCAGTTACGTTGAAGTTGAAAAATTCTAATAGCGACCTAACATTTTAACGCGATTGGCAAATATATAACTCTGAAATAGAGCGTTTTAAAGGTGTTTAATTTGAGTCATCTATCCCAAAAAAGCATAAAGAAATAGAAAAACACCAACTCAAGCTAACGCTTCCCGGAGGCGTAAGCGTTATAAACCTGCGATCCGACATAAGAAGCGCCTAGCACACCAAGAGAAATAACTAGAAAATTAGACTCGCGTCAATGGATCTCAACGACAGCATGTTGAGAGTATTGTCTTCAGCCTCCTCTCTCCCATCTCCACTATCTACTGTTCTGGATATTGAAGTGATATTTAACTGAACACTCTTCCTAAACCGCTTAAGAAAGCATTTCTCGGCGTGCCTCTTTCACCTCCGAAGAATCCAACAGCTCAGCTCTGGATTCAGCATAACTGAAAACACTGTTACACTGGCTATTTCTGACACGACTTGACTACTTCAACTCTGCTGGAAAGTATGTTATTCCTGGCACACGTCTTGTCTTTGGCTAACGTTCATTCACAGTTGCCATCTGCAACTCTGTACTTCCTCATGTTCGCAACTCTCTTAGCGAGACTGTCTTTCGCTCCAGACTGAAAACCTACCTCTTCCAGTCTATACCTATCGATCTTAATGGCTGCCCGGCTTCAATGTGCACTTCTGAACTTTGTAGGTAGGGCATTCTCAAATTACAGTTGTATTGTATTAAATTATTGTATTATATTATTGTATTGTTTAGTATTTAGCGACATCATGTGGATGTCAGTAACCTTGAAGTTGATATTGAGTCTGATGTGATTCACTTACCGATTAACACTCAGGCTACCAAGGTTTTTTTGCGACATCGGCTACCAAGGAGGGGTGGTAACCACCCCCCCCCGGAATTTCGTGTTTGGTTTAAAATATCATATAATGTAATACAGCATTTGATTCAGCATTCATTTCTGACAAGAATGGTATATTTAGTTGTAAAATATATGAATGCATCTCGAAATTACATACTTTTTAACAAAGGCACCGTCCATTTAACGATATCTGCTATTATCCCACACATTTTATACTTGTTGGATAAAAAAATATAAATGATGTGGGTTTTGAAAATGAACTATGTATCCAAGAATATTCTACATATAATGAGGCTTAATTTTCAACAATACAAACTATTCCAAAGTCTGTTTTAGTTTCAGGCAAAATCTAAAGGCATGCAGCTATATCAACATGAAACAAGAAATTATGTTATTGTTCCCGGCAGTCAAATACGTCAGTGGTCCGTGCAGTTATTGCAAGTTACTTTCATTGTTTTGTGCGAATGCTTCCTGCAAACCGGCTTCTTGAACACTTCACAGCACTGCTTTACTTTGTTAGCAATCTGCTTCGAATGTTTATAGCCCTTCCCCATACCCAACCATACCGGTTTACGTTGTGATGTTGCATCAGTGATTTTCACACTGAAAAAGCGTATTATTATTCATTATAATCACTTCCGGTTTTCAAAAGACAAATAACTAAGCAAGCAAATATAGCCCTACATTCCCTCTAAACAATGGCATAGTTGTTTCTCTTCCAGAAAGAATAATGAATACCTTTATAGTCGACAATAGCTAACAGCTGACAAGAGAAATTCCTGATTCCAAAACGTGGTACCTAGGCTATATCGGGTATAACTTTTTTATGGTGTGGGCTATCATCACGACTTTTACCTCAAAATGTGCGGAAATGGGCCCCCTACAGCTACTTAGAATGTCAAAATTAAATTCCAGGTGCTAAAAAAAAATTTTGCAGAAAAACGTAGGGGGTGTAACCACCCCCCCCTACGTTTTTCTGCAAAATTTTTTTTTAGCACCTGGAATTTAATTTTGACACCACCAACCCCCTTGGTAGCCACCCCCTTGGTAGCCCGAGGGTTAAACGCGACTGGTGAATATATAGCTGCGAATCCTGCGTTTTAAAGGTGTCTAATTGCTGTCGTGGATTTAATAATAATAATAATAATAATAATAATAATAATAATAATAATAATAATAATAATATTTATTTTTTAATTAAGCGCCTGCAAACGCACTGCGCTGTACATGTACATGTTATGCGATAAACCTTAACTACTAACAGAACAGACAGCCTGCAATACACGGCGCAAATTGCAGCCTACAAAGCATGTCCGCCTATTGGACTCGATCTCTGTACCTCTCGCACTCTACGCCAGATGTTATCCAATGCGCTATCGGGCCACATCTTCAGCGTGTCAGGTACGTTGAAGTCAACCTTACGTTTCATTCCATGCCGTACAAGCTTTCTGGCGATTTATTTATTCCGAAGCCTATATAATGTCGTATTATGATTATGATACCAAGGGCCGTTGAACGCGACTGGTGAATGGATACAGAGTTTAACGACATCCTATTTCATCAAAGGCCGTTGACGTCGATGGAAATTAACGCGACTGGTGAATGTGTAGCCGAGAATGGAGGCGTTTGAACGTGGCTAGAAGTATTAGTAGTAGTTTCACTGTGATAACAAAGATCAGTAGCGACGCCCTACTTCTTCATCCAGGCTTGGGACTGGCACTGCCTAGCACTAAGGCACGGACGTCTAGTAGCAGAGTATCTAACGGGGGCCATTGATTTTGTATAGCATCGTTTATTTTCCATCAGTTGCACTGGACCTCATCTGTGGAATCAGCTTCCCTTTTGAATCCGTAGCCAAGTCAACATCGTCTGCTTTAAAAGGCATCTTCGCCTATTTCTAAAAGATGTATACAAATTATACTGACTTTACTTGACCGCCTTGTGTATTGATCGTTTTCTCGCTGGTGCCATTAAGGCATTAGTTTGGTCATTAGTTAAGTTTTTTTCTTTCTTTTTCCGTAGCTATGAACTTTTATTTCCTCTTAACATACACTCGTATGCATTATGCCGCCTACATAATCTCACATTTCACATGGGAGGGGGCTGACTAGCGAGGTTTGAGACCCCTTTAGGTTCCTTTGTATAGGCAGACACACCATCACCCCTGTGCCTCATGTCAATTTTTTATTCTTTTTTTGCAATGGTTATCGAATACTGAATAGAATAGAATAGAATAGAATACTTTTGAAATGAGATACCGGTTCAGCTGTTAGATTTCTATTCATTATTTCATTTATCTGTGATTATTGATAATTGTGCTGTGTCATGGTTGGACGAATAAACGAATTTTTTAGCGACATCACGTTGAAATTGACCTAAACTCAACTAATCTGTTTTGTTACTCTTCAAACTCCAGAAACTTGACTTTCCGCTTCTTTCTGAAACTTCCCTCAGTTTACCTTTTCGACCAGTGTGCTTGACCTAGGTGTCACACTGGACAGTACTTTCACCTTTTCTGATCATGTTAAAACATCGCACGCTCTTCGACGCATCAGGACTATTCGGAAATCTGTTTCCCTATCCACCTTGACCCATATAGTTCACGCATTTGTCTGTTCTAGAATCGACTATTGCAATTCAATTCTTATTAGTCTTCCTAGGGTCCGCCTGTCTCCTCTCCAGTCAGTTCTCAATGCTGCCGCCAGACTGATTGCTCGTCTTCATAAATTTTCCCATATCTCTTCGTTTATGGTCAATCAACTTCACTGGCTCCCTCTCCTAGCCCGCATTCAATTTAAAGTTCTTGTTCTTGTCCTTAAGTCTAAACTGTGTACTACCCCCAAATATCTCAGGGACCTCGTCTGCCCTCTCTTTCTGCAACTTCTCACCGAACACTCGGCTTTCGAGACCAGCATGTCCTCTTTGTTCCGCGTACCATGACCACTCTAGCTCAAACTAGATCTTTTGCCAACATAGGGTCCTTCTAACTGCAGTCGTTGATTTTACGTAGCAGTATTTATAGTGTAGTGACATCTTGTGGATGCCAGTTACACTCAAGTCGACATTACGCTTCATACGCAAGTGATCGCTGGTCTATTTGTAACCAAGAATAGTGGCGTTTTAAAGGTGTCGAATTACTGGAACCGTTGATTTTTAGTTAGCATTGTTTAGTGCTTAACGACATCTTGGATATGTCATCAGTTGCATAGACGTCGACCTAACTGCAGTCGTTGATTTTACGTAGCAGGAATTTAGTACTTTGGGACTTAATAATATTGTGCAAATTATGAGAACAAGGAAAAAATTACTTATTTAGAATCAGGAAAGAACGAAGTTGAAGACCT
This sequence comes from Allolobophora icterica, assembly GCA_963556255.1. Taxonomy (NCBI): domain Eukaryota; kingdom Metazoa; phylum Annelida; class Clitellata; order Crassiclitellata; family Lumbricidae; genus Allolobophora; species Allolobophora icterica. The sequence continues at coordinate 12,358,506 of OY744614.1, read as the reverse complement.
GCTACAGTCACATTCTGGCGCCCGGGCCATAAAAATCGCCGTGCCCCTGGGCATTTGCCTCCCTGTCCCCTCCCGATTAGTTGTCATATTCATACTGCCATTTATTAATTATATAATCTTTAATTAAGGAATATATTTTATTTTAATTTATTTTATTAACTTTGTATTTAGCGACATAATCTGTATATGAGTTTCGTTGACGTTGACGTATCCCTTCGCAAGAGAAGCGCGTGGAATCAAGCGATTGAACGCGATTGGCAACTATGTAGGGAAAATGGCTGCGTTTTAAAGGTGTCTAGAAAGAAGGAAAAAGTTTAGAGATTGTCTTATGACAGCAAAGGTCTTTGACGTCTTCCCTTTGTTTTTGATTCTGAGGTGGATGGATTCTTTGTTCGCACCGTTACCTTTGATTTCCGTTATGTAACAATACTACTAGATCTACTTAAACTAATTTTGTAAATAGACGTTTTTTGGTTCTCTCCAGTTTTTGTTTATTTTATACATTTATCGGATAAAAAAAATACACATCTAAATTCTTGTATAGACTATATTTACACAAAATGTTTTCTTTAATATCTTGCTAAGAGACATTTTTAGGAGACATTTCTTGTGTGCATAACAACATTTATGCTCTATTGCCATTGTAATAGAGAATATGAAGTTCAGATTCCTACTGTTTTGTCGAAGAAGAGGGAATCTTACCATCGTTGATCTCACCAATGACTCTTAACACCTCCTTCTGCAGACCCCTGATCTGGAGGATGTCCTTTGGGGTGCAGTCGACTCCGAGTTCTTGGCACTTGTTGCGTATGGTTCGGCTGATGTTCTTCCGTGAGCATTCCAAGAGGAGGTGTTCGATGGTGTCCGGGACGTCGCACTCCTCGCAGTTTCCGTCAGGGTGCATCTTCATCATGTTAAGGCACTGCTTCAGCAGCACTCAACCCTGACGTAGTCTGGTTATCTGGACCTCTTACTTCCGCGGAGTATCCGCGTACTTGATTCTGGTTGACACGAGCGGCTCGATATTCCTGTAGAAGACTCCTTCAGGTGTATTCCTTCTGCCACTTTCCCACTAAGTACTGTTTGATTTTCCCGATCCTTCCACCTCTCTCGATGTGCGTAATGGAGTTGACTTCTGGGAGATGGAGTCCTTCTTTAGCCGCTGCGTCGGCTTCTTCATTTCCACGTATACCCACGTGACTCGGGACCCAGACCACCGTGACGTTGCCTGGGCCAAGTCTGTTGATGCTTTCGAGCACCTCGATCATCAGTGTTGGTCTCGAGTCAGACCGCTGTGTTTTCACCGACTCCTCAGCGCTGAGGGAATCGGTAAAGATGGCGAACCTGTCCCTCGTGAACGTTCGGTTCTTGGAGATCCAGTCGACAGCTTCCCGTATCGCCGTAAATTCGGGATTCTTCTGTAGCAGATCTCAGGAACACGACAGCTGTTGCTGCCGTGTCTTCGTACATGGACCCATCCGTGTATATGCAGGTGTGGTTTCGATACTTGTCGATGAGCTGTAGAGAGAGCGTCTTCTGGATTTCGGGTGATGGGACTTCGTCAGCGACAGGTCGATCTTGATGCTTTGATTCCTCCAGGTAGGCGATTTCTGGAACACTGGGCCCTTGCACTCTTGATACTTCGTGTCGAAGAAGTCCTTAGAGCGTTGAAACAAAGGTTCCTTGCCTTCTTCATGGAATTTATCCATGTGCAATGTCCAATGATCCTTTATCACTTCCTCTGCCGTGTGGTATTTGCTGGAAACAGCCATTGAATGCGACTGGTAGGCTAACTATTTATTTATTTATTTATTCCGGATATTTCTATATCGCCTCTCGAAGTCAACTACTACTCAGAGGCTCTCCCGACTATAGAATTTGATACTGAGCCGGAATTTTCACGCCGAAGCGCCACGATCAATTGCGAGTGAAGGACTTGCCCAAGGGCCGTACGCAGCGGCAAGAGTGGGATTCGAACCTGCAACCCTCCGGTCACAAGGCGCCGAACTTACCACTGAGCCACCACGCCCCACTATGTAGTATGTATGTGAGAAATTCTGCGTTTAAAATGTATCACTGGAACCGTTGTTTACTATTTAGCATTATTTATTGTTCAATGACATCTTGTGGATGTCAGTAACGCTGAAGTCGACCTTAAGATAACGGGTTGCGAGTCCAGCGATTGAACGCTACTGATAAATAAAGTGCCAGCATTTTAAAGGTGTCGAGCTTTAATCGTGCATTTTAATATAGCAGTGTTTTGAGTTTAGCAACATATTGTGGATTCCAATTACAAAAAACATCAATATATTCAACAACTGCACGCGACTGGTAAATATGTAACCGTGATTAGCTCAGTTTAAAAGGTGTCTAATTGGAACCGTTGAATTTTTAGTTATCATGGTTTACTTTTTTACGACATCTTGTGGATGTCAGTTACGTTGAAGTCGACCATACGCTTCCTGTACTCAGCGAACATCTAGCGATAGGTTTCGCTATTTCCACTAACTTGTCTATGCCAACGATGGAGTTGCTCGTTGAGCTGGCAGTGACCGAAACTGAGCCTGGAGTAATAGTTTCAGTTTAACAACACGATAATACAGATCATTGACGTCGCCCCCTCCTTTATCAGGTTTGGAACTGGCACTACCAGAGTACGTGCAGTGGCGACCAGTGAATATGTAGTACAGAATGTCCGCGTTTTAAAGGTTTCTAACTGGATCCGTGGATTGTAATATAAATATATATACTTGACTTCGCTCAAAGATGAAACACGACGTTTAGAAAATAAAAAATATATAAAAATGCTCAAGTGCAGAAAGCACCAACTCAAGCTATCGCTCCCCCAGAGGCGTATTATAAACCTGCGATCTAACATTGAGGCATGTCCATAACTAACACACCAAGACTAACACATCATTAACTATAGAAAATTAAACTCTCTTCTATAAATGAATGTCATTGACAGCATGTTGAGCGTATTTTATAATCTTCGTTTATTAATTCAAACTGACAGGTACGCAGTAAGATTACATGATATAGTAGTCTGTCTGTCTGTCTGTCTGTCTGTCTGTCTGTCTGTCTGTCTGTCTGTCTGTCTGTCTGTCTGTCTGTCTGTCTGTCTGTCTGTCTGTCTGTCTGTCTGTCTGTCTGTCTGTCTGTCTGTCTGTCTGTCTCCCTCCCTCCATCCCTTCCTCCCTCCCTTCCTCTCCAGTATCTACTGTTCGGGATCCTGGAGTCATCCTTGACACAACACTCTCCCTTAAACCTCAAATAGCTGCCATTTCTGTTTCACCTCAGAAGAATTTGACAGCTTCTTCGCTCAACTCTTGATTCAGTATACTGAAAAACTGTTACACTGCTTTATTCTGACGCGACTGAGAGGGGATTCTCTGCTGAGAAATATCATCGAAGGTAGAATGGAGGGGAGAAAGACACGAGGAAGGCCAAGAAGGTTGTTCCTGGACTGGATGATAAAGAGGGACAGCTACAGACAGATGAAAGCGGAAGCTCAACATCGAGAGGAATGGCGCCGTTGGACATACGAACCTGCCTAAAGGCAGCGAACAAAAGAAGAAGTATTTAGCGATATCTTGTGGATGTGAATTACTTTGAAGTCAACTTTACATTTCATAGGCTCCTCAAGTACTCGGACGATACGACGAGTATTATATTGAATAAGTAGCTAAGAATGACAACGTTTTAAAGGGGTGTTACTGTAATTAATACTATTAATATGATTCACTCACTGTGCACGGTTATATGTAGATGAGATTGTAGACATTTAAAGGTGTCTAACTTCAGTCGTAGATTTAATACAGATGTACATATATTGAATGTTTATCGACATCTTATGGGTGTTGGCGTCGTTTACGTAGGCTTGATTAGTTATATTCGAACGACGCTGTGTCACGAAGAAGACGATTAACGTCGCCCTCCTGCTCTATCCATGCTTGGGACTGGCATCACAAGAATAAACGCAGTGGCGGGATTGCTGCATAACTTAGACCGCAGTGCAATAGCTATCCCCGATCCGTAGCAGAAAGTAAGGCTTAAGCTAAAGTCTGAAAGGCAGCCAAGGGTATGAAGTGTACACGACTTCATTTTCTCAGCCTCGTCATACGATGTACGATGTCTAGTTCTCTCTCCTGGCCGTCTGATCTCGTCTCTCACAATGTACGGATATTGCACTCATTGTATTTCAATTGACTAGAGGGTGCAGGTAGAGCAGGAATCTCGAACCAAGTTTCTGCGCTGTTTGGGGATTTGAACCGACGACCTCTCTGCTGACATTCCAATACGCCAACCAGTAGACTGTCCTTTTCCCCGCCGTTGGATCTCCTCTTTGACAGTGTACAGTCATTGCACTCATTGTAGCTGAGTTGGCGAGGAGGCCCAGGTGGAACAGAAATCTCGAACCAAATTTCTTCCCTGGTGGAAATTTGAACCACTAGACCATCTCCCATCGCTGGTTAATGCGACTGTAATGGCGGTGGCACGTGACCAGCATCATCGGTGCTTCGAGGGCGGAGTGGCACACAGAGGAATTGTCGGATCAGAGTCAGTCATAGATCTGGTGAGGTTCGGTGCGGGGTTTGGCATCAACAGATTGAAACGGAAGACTGTGGCGCAATAAAAATTCCACTCGACTCACATATATGGAACACGCATGCGCCGTCGACGACTCTTTTAAATGGGCTTCATAAATGAACAGATGGACAACAATTAAGACGTCGAAAAGACGCGAAACAAACAGGATATCGTGTTGCGTAGTAATTCCACACTTGGGACTATATTGTCTAAAGACGCGAAAGGCGCATGTAAAAGAATATATATATATATATATATATATATATATATATATATATATGTACATATATATATATGTCCATATATATGTACATATTTGTGTGTGTTTTGTGTGTGTGTTTTTGTGTTTTTGTGTTTTTACGTCTCTTATATTTGGGTTAGTCCTCAATTTATATAGCGCTGTTAAATTTTCATAAATTGGGCATGCTTTAAACTAAACCTGATTCGAAATCAAAGCAATTAAAACGCACATCAAAGCAGTTTGCCGACAACTTTTTACCTCTGATGCATTCCTTCAGTTTCTGCTGTAGAGTGCAGGTCAGAATGTTGTCGATTTTGCAACGGTTGTTGCCTTTAATGCAACTTCAACAACATTAATTCTTCAATGCGCAGTCCTCGCAGTTCCCGTCAAGATGCATCTTCATCATGTGCATATGTAGCCACTGGTACAGCAGCACTCCTCAGCGTCGCCTGGTCATTTGGACCTCTTACTTCCGCTGATAGATCCAGGGTTTAACGACTTGTCACCAGGGGCGTAGTCAGACTTCAATTCAAGAGGAGGCAACTACTGCTTGTCAAAACTTGTATGCAGTGGCGGCGATCTTGTTTCAGAGGTGAGGGGGAAATTTTTCAGCGTCCGAAGAATTTCAGAATTTCGCTCTGAGAATTAAAAAAATTTATGTTACGAGAAAAGTTTTAGTCATTAACGCATTCGAAGACTTTAAGACTTTCTTCTCGGGGACACAAGGTACAAGACACAAATCAAGAGGAGGCAAAATCCACCTCTGTTATTAGCAATTGAACGGGACTGGTAAATATGTAGCTGAAAATAACGCATTTTAAAGGTGTCTTAACTGCAGTTGTAGATTTCAGGTAGCAGTATTTCTAGTGTTTAGCGACATCTTTTAGTAAACGTCGACCTTAACCTACATAGTGATACCAACTGGAAGCATATCTTGCGATCAAACACGATTAGTATTTATATGTAGCTGAATATGGCTACGTTTCAAAGGTGTCTAACTAGAGTTGTTGATTTAATGTAGCAGTATCTAGAGCATCGGTTTTCAAACTTTATTTTATTTTATCATACCACGAGGTAAAAAATCGAATGTTGGTGTACCACCAGCAAAGGTCAGATCAAAAACAGTAGGCGAGCGCGACGTCACGTTTCAATTAGCGTAGGACCGAAGATAAAGAAATTTAAAATTAATATTCAATTTTAAGAATTTAAACATATCAGCAAAGTGAAAATTACAGTCGGCACTAGAAAGTGTTGATATGAGCGGTGAGCTTGTGTCGACAAGCGCATTTAGGCATAAACTCGTAAACTTAAAGAAAAAGTGCGCCTGGTGGAGTGGAATAATATTCCATAGCTAATCAAAGAAAGATGGGCTTAAACTCATAGAAAATTATTTTTTTTAAATCTTTTCGCGTTCCACTTAGCCTGATATGTTTCTGGCGATTATTATTATTATTATTATTAATCCAAAGTTTAACGTCGTCTTTTGACATCAATGGCCGTTGACGACAATTTACAAGTACAATTCACAGAAAACAAAATACTTATAGCATCCGAGAGACACCATTTAAAGGTGTTAAACAGAGCTGTACAATATCACTATTGTCACATCATTCAAAGCAATATATCTATTATTGTTTATGATACACATATTAATAAAATGTCCGATGCAATTTAAACAGTATTTTGCAACAATTACCACACACAAGAATTATTTAAACAATTTCAAATATAAATGCACGGTCGGCCCTACATATAATTTCTGGCGATTGAACACGATTAGTAAATTTATGTGTGGCTGAGAATGACGCGTTTTTAAGGTGTCTAACTGAAGTCGTGGATTTATTACAGAGTATTTATTGCTTAGCGACATCCTGTGGGTGTTGGCGTCGGTTACGTAGGCTTGAGACTGACACCAGACGAAACCGACAGGAGCGGAGAGAGGACTTTAAAGTTGATTAGTAACTGTTAAGCGACGCTCTAATGAAGGTGACTATTAAAGGCGCCCTACTTCTGTATCCTCGCTTGGGACTGGCACCGCAAGAATTAAGGCAGTGGCGGAATTTTCGCAGTCAGGTCCTGAAGAACGTTGACCATAGCTATCCCCGGTAAGAAGGTGAAGAGCAGTCTCTTAAAGGCAGCCATGGGAATGGAGTGCTAGCGACTTCATTTTCTCAGCCTCGGTATACGATGTACGGTGTCCAGTCCTCTTCCTCGCCATCTTTTCTCCTTTTTGACAGTGTAGGCTACGATCATTACCATTCTTATTGCTGAGTTGGCTAGGGGGCGCCGCGCTGGTGGGGTAGTAATCTCGAACCAAATTTCTGCGCTAGCGAAGACTTTCCCGACCTCTCGGCTGACAGTCCAGTACGCTAACTACTACGCTCAACAGTGGATTATCTTTTCCCCCTCTCTCCTCTGTTTCTGACCGTCCGTCCGTCCGTCCGTCCGTCCGTCCGTCCGTCTGTCTGTCTGTCTGTCTGTCTGTCTGTCTGTCTGTCTGTCTGTCTGTCTGTTTGTCTGAATAATGAGGTACCCGGTACGTATCATCAGCATATTTACACATCAAGTTCTGAGCTTAAATAGGGTGAAGATCAGAGGCATTAACTATAAAAGCAATAGGTCCAAATCCTGATCCTTGAACAAAACTAGCATTTATTATCCTTAGTAAATATAATTGACCAGCATACCTAGTAATATGGGACCTTTGTTCAAGGAAATCAATAATCCAGTTCCCAGAATAATGAGAAGATCTGTTAAATACAAATATCTTGGGTTCTTTTCGAAAATCTAATATTTCGAGCTTCTTTTTTGATGCAAAGAGAGGCGGGTAAATTATTTTTAACATAATTTTATTAGAGGGTCCTTGAATGTTTGACAGTTGTTGACAAGGGGGGGCGGGGGCCAAAACTGCCTTAATTTTTTTACATAATGGACGACCCCTTAGTGACATCTTGTGAATTAACGTCGACCTTATCCTACATAGGAAGTCAAGTAAAGCGACATACAATGATTGAACGTGACTGGTGAATATGTAGCTGATTTTGACGAGTTTTAAAGGTGTCTAACTTCAGTCATAGTATTTTCAGTTTAACAACACTGTGTAATAACAAAGATCATTAGTGTCGCCCTCCTCCTTTATCCAGGCTTGGGACTGGCACTGCCAGAGTACGAGCAGTAGCGGAGTCAGTCGTAGATTTAATGCTGCAGTATTTATTGTTTACCGACATATTGTGGGTGTTGGCGTCGTATTCGAACCTGAGACCCTCCGGTTACATGGCACAGAACATACCGCTACACCAGCACGTCCCGTCGACGTTGTCTTTCAGAGAAAATCAAAAAGTCCCATAAATCCTTTGATTGAACGCGATTTGTAAATATGTCGATGAGAATCTGCAGTCGTCGATGTAGTGTAGTAGTATTTAGCGAATAGCGACATTTTGGGGCTGTTAGTCCCGCTACCGTCGACCTCTTCACCTACATAGGAAGTTACCTTGACAGTGATGTACTGATTGAACGCGTTTGGTAAATATGTAGCTGAGAAAACCTGCGATTTAAAGGTGTCTTATTCAGTCGTGGATTTAATGCTACATCTTGTGAGTGTTGGCGTCGTTTACGTTTACGTAGGCTTGGGACTGACGCCAGGAGAAAACGACCGTAGCAAAGTGAGAACTTTAAACGTGATAAGTTATTGTTAAACGACGCTGTGTCATGCAGAAGACAATTAACGGCGCCCTCCTTTTGTATCCACGCTTGAGGCTGGCAGTGGTGGAATTTCGCAGTCGCCCTTCTCTTTATCCAGCCTTAGAACTAGTATTGCCAGAGCGCGAGCTGTGCCTCAGTTAGATCCAGACAATGAAACCGATTGGTGAATATGTCGCTGCGAATGCCATCGTTTTAAAGGTGTATAAATCAATCGTGGATTTGATGTACTAGTTTATAATGTCGACCTGTGTCCAGTTAGCGCCAACCTCACCATGAGTAGATGGCAGTGAATCTAGCGATTAAATGACATTTAGAAATATATCGCTGCAAATGACGCGTTTTAAAGGTGTCTAACAGTTCTCGTGAAATTAACGCTGCAGTATATATTGTTTTGCGACATCTTGTGAGCGAAAACGGCAGTAGCGCAGTGAGGTCTTGAAAGTTGATTAGTTACTGCTAAACGTCGCCCTCCTCCTGTATTCCGGCTTGGGACTGGTGCCACCTGAATTAACGCAGTGGCGGAATTTCTCAGTCAGGTCCTGACGAACTTAGACCGCAGAACCATATCTATCCACGGTCAGAAGGAGAACAGTCTCTTAAACTGAAAGGCAACCATCGGTATGAAGTGTTATTAACGACTTCATTTTCTCAGCCTTTGCATACGAGGACGGTGTCCAGTCCTCCCCTCGCCGTCTGATCTCTCCTCTTATAGTGTAAAGTCATTGGACTCAATATAGCTGAGTTGGCTAGGGGGCGCAGGTGCAGCAGAAATCTCGACGCAAATTTCTGCCCTGGCCGTGATTTGAACCCTGACCTCTCGGCTGACAGTCCAGCCCGCTAACCAATGACTGGATAATGCGACTGTTATGGTGGTGACACGTGACCTGCATCGTCGGTTCTTCGAGAGCGGAATGGAACACAGAGGAATTGCCGGATCAGAACCAGTCATAGGTCTGGTGAGGTTCAGTGCGGGGTTTGGCATCAACAGATTGAAACGGAAGACTGTGGCGCAATAAAAATTCCACTCGACTCACATAATATACGGAACACGCATGCGCCGTCGACGACTCTTTTAAATGCGCTTCATAAATGAACAGATGGACAACAATTAAGATGTCGAAAAGACGCGAAACAATAAGGATTGCATGTCATAGTAATTCCGTACTTGGGACTTGGGACTATATTATCTAAATCCGCGAAAGGCGCATGTAAAATAATATGCACACATATATATATATCAATATATATGTATTTATATATATACATATGTGTATATATTTATTGCTTTACATATAAATGTGTGTGTGTGTGTGTGTGTGTGTGTGTGTGTGTGTGTGTGTGTGTGTGTGTGTGTGTGTGTGTGTGTGTGTGTGTGTGTGTGTGTGTGTGTGTGTGTGTGTGTGTGTGTGTGTGTGTGTGTGTGTGTGTGTGTGTGTGTGTGTGTGTGTGTGTGTGTGTGTGTGTGTGTGTGTGTGTGTGTGTGTGTGTGTGTGTGTGTGTGTGTGTGTGTGTGTGTGTGTGTGTGTGTGTGTGTGTGTGTGTGTGTGTGTGTGTGTGTGTGTGTGTGTGTGTGTGTGTGTGTGTGTGTGTGTGTGTGTGTGTGTGTGTGTGTGTGTGTGTGTGTGTGTGTGTGTGTGTGTGTCTGAGTGTGTTTGAGCTTTGAGGATTTCGCCCTTTATATTGAACGTGATTGGTGAAATTGTAGCTGAGAATGGCGGCGTTTTAAACCTGGTGAATAACTGCAACTATTTATCATTGTTTAGTATATTGCTATAGAAATATCCGGAATAAATAAAAATTTAGCGACATCTTGTGGATGGCAGTTACGTTGAAATCGACCTTACGCTTCATGCAACTTGCTGGTTGTGAGTATAGCGGTTGAACGAAACTGGTGAATATATATCTGCGAATGGCAGCATTTAAAAGGTGTATAAATGTATTCTTCGATTTTATGTGGCATTGTTTAGTGTTTAGCGACATCATGTGAATATCAGTAACTTCGAATTGGACCTTGCGCTTCGTAAGATTGACATCTAAAGAATGTAACGATTTAGCGTGATTAGTGAAGATGTAGCTGAGAATGACGGCGTTTTAAATGTGTCTGACTGGATTCGTGGATTGTTATATATAACAATCGCATGGCTATATATATATGATTATATATATATATAAACAAATATATATGTATATATATATTTATATATATACCTAAGATTGACTGCGTCTGAGATTATGGGTTTATGGCAGCATAGGCCGTTGACATACACTATGTTTAAAGAGTTGTGATTGTTCGTATGGCAGTTTATGCCTAATATCTATACACTAAACCATTGGATAACATCAGAAGGCTAAAATGTGCTAGCGAGAAAGCAGGAATGTACTTTAATATAAAAAAGACGAAGATAATGACCACTGAGAAATGGAGTTATTTTGAGGTAGATGGAGAGGAGATAGAGGTGGTATCAAGCTTCTGTTTCTTGGGGGCCATGATGGAGAGTGAAGGTGGATGCGAACGAGAAATACGACGGAGAATTACATTGGGGAAGACGGCAACGCAGGGACTGGAAAAAATATGGAAGGACAAATCAGTGAGTTTGGGAACGAAGACAAGAATTGTTAAAGCAATGATCTTACCAGTGGTGCTTTACGGATGCGAAACATGGACAAAAACCAAGGCATTGGAGAAGAAAATTGAGGCATGTGAAATGTGGATCTGGAGGAAAATGTTGAGGGTTTCTTGGACTGAGAAGAGAACTAACGAGGATATCCTGGAAGAAATAGGACACTGGAGAGGGAGTTTGACGTTGGGGCAGAGAGCGTCCAGGCAGAAGATGTCATACTTTGGACACGTGATGCGTGCAGATGGGCTGGAAAAGGAGATGATGTTGGCGTGTGGGGAGGGCAGAAGGAGGAGAGGACGACCAAGGAGGAGATGGATGGACGAGATACAGGAGGCATTGAAGATGAACATCTCGGAGCTGAGAGAGGCAACGAGAAATCGGAGCACATGGAGAAGGTTGACCATGACAGTCGCTAGGATTCAACGAATCGACAGCACAAGGTGACAAGGTGAAACCATTGAACACTATTGACAAACGTATTGCTGAAAAGGATGTGTTTTAAAGGTGTCTAACTGGATCCTTGGATTTTCATATAGCATTGTTTAGCATTTAGTGACATCCAGTATGAGAATTGTAGGAAAAATACTGGGGGGGTTAGACTTTGATTTACGTGGAGTTGGGGTGTGAAATGAAGACTTTACTGTGGGGTCCTAAGAAAGACTGGGTGGTTAAACCCCCCAACCCCTCGACAATTCTCACCCTGGTGACATCTTGTGCATGGATATCAGTTGCGCTGATGTCACCTTACCTTTCAAACAAAAGGTGTTGAAGCTAGCGATTGAACGCGATTGACAGTAATGTAGATGAGAGTGTATGCGTTTCAAAGATGCCTAATTGGGTCTGTGGATTATTATGTAGCATTGCTTAGCATTTAGAGACATCTTCTTGATATCACTTGCGTTGACGTCGACCTCACCTTTCATGTAAAGCAGGAGCGGCTTGTATATCTCACGATTGAACGCGATTGCAGTTATATAATTGAAAAAGGCGACGTTTTAAAGGTGTCTAGTTGCATTCGATGATATAATCATGAATTTCTACATACATTACATTGGAGTTCATGATTTGATGGAATTTTATTTATTGTTTAGCGTCATCTTGTGGATGTCAGTCATGCTAACGTACCCTGCATGTGATATGGTTCGTAATAAGCTAGCGATTCCATTCTAACTGGATCTGTGGATTGCTATATATAGCAATGCTTAGCATTTAGAGAAAATCTTCTTGATATCAGTTACGCTGACGTCGTAAAGAAAAGCAGCACCGAGTGTATACAACGATTAAACACGCGATTGGCATTCATGTAGCTAAAACTGGTTGCGTTTTAAAGGTGTCTGAATGGATCCTTTCTTTTCCTTCCAGCTGGAATTAATTCCTCGTTAGGGAGGGGTCAACCACTCGGATCCTTAGTCTCCGCCACATCAGCGCAGAGCATATCCCAAGGTACTTCTGTCGTAATATTCTCTGATAACGCGTCCATGACGATGATAAACAGCAGTGGGCTCAGGAACAGTCCCTGGTGTACACCAACTCGTATTTCAAACTCCATTTTGTTGCCAACCCTGCACCTCACCGAAGTGCGTGCCCCATCATACATGGACTTTACATATCGCACGAGTTTTCAATCACTCTCTTTTCCCTCGGACTTCAGTATATCCCACCTCCATTGGCACTCTGTCGAAGGCCTTATCCAAATCCACTAAGGTCCAATACCTCTTGCTGTTCCATTCCTGCACCTTTTCCTGCACCTGCCTAAGTATGAAGATTGCATCCGTTGTCAACCAGTCATGAAGCCAAACTGCATGGTTATCATGTATCTTGACTTGTTGTCTGATACATCACTCTTTCTTACACCTTCAGCCGGATTTCCAGAAGTTTTATTCCTCTGAAACTACCGCCGTCCAGTGCATCTCCTTCTGCGTATAGATTGTCACTATTTCACTTGCCTTCTGGCTTCATAAAGTCATTTAGAACGATACAAAGCCAATCAATACCATCCTGATCAAGTGCCTTAAGCATCTCAGCAGTCATTCCTGATGGTCCCAGTGCTTTGTTGTTTCTCATCTGTTCTCTTGCCAATTCAGTCCTTTACGTGTCATTTTATTTTCCGGTCCCTCCACAGGATCTTCTTTCTCAAGAGGCTCCCTTGCATTTTCTTCATTGAGTATATCTCGTCGAACTGTGTCTTCCTTCTGGCTCTGCTGGTATCTTCGTCATTTAGAATTTTACCTTTATAATCTTTAATCATATTTACTACTTCTTTATCCTGTCTATTTGTTTTTCTTGCCACTGCTATGTTATATATTTTGGCTTCTCCCTCTTTGGTGTTGAGCTCTTCATATACATGTAAGTGCTGTACTGAAATGTTTTTGACCTTCGCCACATTTCATTTTGCTTTCTAGTACGCTATATTGTATGCCATTCCTGACCATTGGTATAACACGGTGAAAATATCATCGGCGCAATGATCGATCGCGATTGGCACTTATATAGCTGAAAATTGCTGCATTTTAAAGGTTTCTAACTGGTTCCGTTGATTGTTATATAGCATATGTTTAGTATTTAGCGACATCTTGTGGACATCTGCTACGTTGACCTTCAACTCGTAATCTCCAAATTTCTAGATCGCCACTCGAAGGCCAAGCCCAGGGCACCTGCCTATTCACAAGCGTTGGACAATTGTAGATGAGCAACTTGTCCCCGGGAGGGTCCATAGAGTAGTGGTAACATTACTGGCGTGAAGTGCAGTAGGTAGCGGGGTCGCCTCCCGTAACCCTCTCAAGGTCCATTCGCGAGATGGCGCGTTTGTGTAAATGAAATGTAGGACGTGATGGGCGCCTTGCAAGGCTGCCGTACACAATTAAATTCGACTCCTGTAATTAGTTGTGATTCATACTGATTTGTAATCATACTCCGTAATTGTCAGTTTGAAGATATTAAACGAAGATTATTATTATTATTATTAATTATTATTATTATTATTATCATCATCATCATCATCATCATCATCATCATCATCATCATCATCATCATCATCATCATCATCATCATCATCATCATCATCATCATCATCATCATCATCATCATCATCATCATCATCATCATCATCATCATCATCATCATCATCATCATCATTATTATTATTATTAAGTCACAGCGCCATGGGTTGATGAACATTCGAACATGCGACACTCCGGTTACAGGCACAGAACATACCGCTCAGGAGTGCAAAAAACCAGGTTTTGAAGATGTAAAGTTGTTTTTTTACGTTTTTCTTTGGTTGATTTGGTTTCTTGTTTTTAAGATTTTCGGATCCCGGATCATAGAAATCATAAAAATTGGCGTGAATAAGAGGTCCAACTCAATTTAATTTAGCTGCGATTTCTGAAATCAGACATCATTAAATCAATGTCATTAAAATAACTTCTACAAGAATAAGAAATTTTTAGAAACCCATAAAACCAAGTTTTGTGGTTTTATTGTTGTTTTGTTGTTTTTAAACAAACTCAAAACAAAAACAAGAAACAACATTTTTTCCCTTCTGATTCTGTTACATGAACGCGTCCCGACCAGTGACCACGTTGTCTTACATTAAACTATCGACAGACGAAGCAAATGTATAATTTATGTTGTTGAAGTCGATTGGAAAATATGTAGCAAAGAACGCAGTTCTTTAAAGGTGTCTAATTTAAGTCGTCGATTTAATGTAGCAGTATTTTGAATGTTGATTAGTTAGCCTACTGCTAAATGACGCTGCGTCATGAAAAAGACGATTAACGTCGCCCTCCTCCTATATCTACCCTTGGGACTGGCACCAGCAGGATAAAGACAGTGGCGGAATTTCGCAGTCAGGTCCTGAAGAACTTAGACCGCAGTCTCATAGATATCCCCGGTCAGAAGTACCTGTGGAAGCTCAGTCTATAAAGCTATAGCCTGAAAGGTTTTTTTAAACCATTGAAGACGTTTTGTTACCATTGTTTCCATTATTTTACAAACGGTAGGCGTCAATGATATAGGTCGATAAGATTCTGAAACCCAGGCCTCTTTATTAGGTTTTAATAATGGTAGAATAATGGCAGTTCCAGATTTCATTGTAAAATATTAATACGTTTTAAAGATATTCTTATTCAACGCGACTAGTGAATATGTAGCTAAGATTGGCTGCATTTTAATGGTGTCTAACTGGACACACGTTCTTACTTCAAACAAAACTGTCTTACTTCGGACACCCGATCAGGAAAAAGGGAGACTGCCTGGAACAGGAGATAGTGCAGGGTACAGTAACAGGAGCAAGAGCACAGAGGAGAACGAAGATGGGATGGATCACCAACATCAGAACTTGGACGGAGCTGCCATTCGATTGAGTGTTGACGGAGACGGAGGACAGGAGGAGATGGAGGAACCTTGTCCATGAAGCGACCAACCCTCGGATCGAGGAAAGTTCAAGACAAGACAAGACAAGACAACTGGATACATGAATGTCATATACTAAGTAAGAGTGTGTCATAATATAATATCTATACATATAGTTTCCTTATATGCAAATTTGTCCTTTGTAAAACGCTTTCTGTTCTATTGTGAAACCGTTTGTGACGTCACTATACTGCCGTCTTGACGACGGTCGTCTTGACGACGGCGATCAGAGCATTTTAGCCAACGATACATATTAACTTACATAATAACCGTTGTACGTCTGTCTGTCCGTCCCGTAACAAACACTATTGTGACGTCACTATACTGCCGCCTTGGCGACGGATGTCTTGACGACGGCTATAGGCCTATAATATGACGTTATTGTTATCACTGCAATAATAATTGTTTTTTATATACCGTGATTTTTCACGGGTTACAGCTAGTAGGCCTATAATGATACACTGTCGTCACGTCATAATTTATGACGGGTTAATATACTAGTAGTAGTAATAATAATACTGCTTAGTATTTAGCGACATCTTGTGGATATAAGTTGCGTTGACATCGTAACGGTAAGCTCCAAAGTTCTTGACTCTAGTGCTCCAAACTACTAAACTCTAGCGACATCTTGTGGGTGAACGTCCATTCTAGCCGTTGGATGGATGAATCCAGAGTTTGACGACATCTTATAGCAACAAAGGCTGTTGACGTCGACAGAAATTGGTTTGGAATATTACAGCGCGTTATTATTATTCCACAGTTTAACGTCGTCTTATGACACCAAAGGCCGTTGACGACAATTTAGAAATACAGTTTACAGAAAACGATAAACTTATAGTGTCCGAAAGACACCATTTAAAGGTGTCAAACATAAGCTTACAATATCAATAATGTCACATCATTTAAATCAATATATCTAATGTTATTTATAAAACACATAGCTCTAAACTGTTTTGATACAAATTAAACAGTACTTCCCAACTATTGTCACTCGCAAGAAATATTTAAACAACTTCAGATGCACAGTACACATAATTATAATTATTACATTATATTCTTATTTTATCTTTGAAATGTTTAATTGATTATTTCTTATTCCTCAGTTCAATATCTGCCACTACAATCATATCATGTATGAAATAGTAATAAATTTCACAGACATCATGCACATTAAATGAAACATATGGTTATACCAAGTTCCTTTTTTAAACAAATTGTACAGGTATCTAACACATTCAACTATAAGTTTTATTAATTAACAAAGCATATATGAGCATAATTGTCTCAAGTTTGATTTCAATGCATTCAAGTTACAATTACATGTATATTTCCTTTATTGCAATACAGCGCGTTAAACGCGATATGTAGATATGTATCTAAGAGTGCCTGCGCTTTAACGGTGTTTAACTGGAGTGGATTTAACGCAACAGTATTTAGTGTTTAGTGACATCGTGTGGGTGTCACTCCCGATAACGTCTACTTTCCCTACGTACGATGATCCATTCAATAGAAAAAAATAATCTGCCTTTTGAACTCGATCGGTAAACATGTAGCTGAGAGTGGCACTATTTTAAAGGTGTTTAATTCCCTCCTAGATTTTTTCGTGAACTTACATGCCGCAGAATTTGGTATTTTGCGACGTTGTCTTTCATAAAAAATCAATAAGTTTCAAATTTCCAGAGCCTCAACGCGATTGGTGAATATGTGGCTGAGAATAGCAGCGTTTTAAAGGTGTCTAATTTCAGTCGTTGATCTAATGTAGTAGTATTTAACTTTAACTGCAGTCGGACGTAGGAACCTGCCTAAAGGTATAGAACCAGAATAGAACTCCCATCTTCGTTTTAATGCAAGTGTTTTCTGTTTGGCGACGTCTTGTGGTTAACGTCGATCTATATCCTTACATAAGGAATTGCGTGGTTCTATATAGCGATTGAACGCAATTGTTAAATATGTTGATGAAAGTGATGCCGTTTTAAAGGTGTCTAACTGCAATGATGTTTATTATACTTGTATTGCGATAAGATGATCTTTGAGGCAAGTTAAACATTGTTTTAAAGCAAATGTCAAACAGAAGATTTGTTTAAATTTAAAAGATATATACTTAATGAACATTCATAATAAACATGCTTAGAATTTAACGACATTTTATGGATATCAGTTGCGTTGACGTCGACCTAACCTTTCATAATTATACGATGGTGGTGATTCATTGACTCTAGCGATTCGACTGAATGAGTTAGCAGATGTCTTGTGACAGCAAAGGTTCTTTTACGTCTTCCCTTTGTTGTTGATTCCGTGGTGGATGTCTTTATACGGTTTCCTTAGTTTTCAGCACGATCTGATTGGTATTTCACCAGCGTAGCGATTGAACGCGATTGGCAATTACGTAGGTCCCAATGTCTGCGTTTTAAAGGTGTCTAACTGGATCCGTGGTTTGTTATATAGCATCAACATCACTCTCCTCCTCTTTCCAGGCTTGGGTCTAGCACCACCAGAATTAAAGCAGTGGCGGAATTTCGCAGTCAGATTCTGAAGAACCTAGACCACAGTTATCTTCGGTCAGAAGGAGAAGAGAAGTATCTTAAGCTATAGCCTGAAAGGCGGCCATGGGCATGAAGTGTTAACGGCTTCATTTTCTCAGCCTCAGCATACGATGGCTTGTGTCAAGTCCTCTCCCTCGCCGTCCCATCTTCCCTCTTCCAGAGTACGGTCATTGCACTCATTATATCCGAGTCAAATGAAGCAGATACCATTTTGGCATAATACAGATTTTGAGGCTTTTTTTTGTATTGAACGCGATTGGTAAATATGTAGCTGAGGATGAGGGCGTTTTAAACGTCATGTAAAATGGAACAGTCGGTTTATGCAGCACTGCATTAAGTTTGTTCATTTCCTCCAGCTGCACAGGGTTCATTTCCAGAAGTGGAGCTACCAGGATTTCAGGAGTGGCACCCGCGGTCCTCGGGTGGAGGACGGTTGTCGTTCTTGGCGACGTACAAGGATTCGTTTTTTGACCCACGGGCAGACGGAATTGTGGTTTCTTCTGACATACATCTGACAAGGCAAATACACCAGAGGTTGATACCTCTTCGTCTTCTTCTGGGGCTCGAACCCCCATCGTCCTTCTGATCCATTACCTCTTTCCCTCATCTCTTCAGCTAGCACTGCCATCATTTGGGGGTGCCTACGAAGCATATCTTGTATCAATCAAGGGTCAGATAAGATCCAGCTAAGAAATCTTCTTGTTTTTAACTCATTATTATTGTTCAACAGAAATCATTTGAAGTACAGAAATAATCTCGACAATCAGTCAACTTAAATTTAATATTCACAAACTTATCAAATCATCACTAGTTCTTGTGTACCCTACGTTTGCACCTACAAGCGATTCAACATAGAACTTTAAGAAAGCCAGATTCAATGCACATGTTATCACATCAGTAATGTGCCTGTATTAAAATCACTTATCAATGTTCACAGCCTTATATGAACACAGGTCTACTCAGGGGCGTCTATTCCCCCCCCCCCTAAGTCATTGGAGCAAAGTCCCTTTTTCCCATCTTCTTCACTCCCTCCCCGTTCCTTCCCCCCTAAAATGGTGGCACACACACTGACAGATCCGCCCCCTATTTCTTGGATGGAGCATTAGATACAAGGTTTCTATGGTGTAGACGCCTCTGGCTCTACTTCCTAACTATAGGCATAAATTTGATACCCGAGTTTCAAAGAGCAACTTGGCAACTGACAATCTGGAGATATTTAATAAATTTCCGTATTGAATAATAAAGAAAAATAAGATTTAACTCCCAATATTACGCAAAAACCACGGCCGAAATGTCTCCGTGACGTGTCAAGGCGCATCCGCCTGATTTAGCGATCGACCTTCGTACGTCATTTTTCATAGAAAGTTATCGAAAACTTTGCATTAAAGTTCATAACTTGTATGGCTTGCTTCGAAAATCTAAATCTTGAGATCTATATACGGATTTTTAAATCGAAATTTGCTTTAAAATCGTTAAAAACAAATCCAATATCGACAAGTAATCTTGCAGAGTTCCCACTATCTCGAACTCCCGAAGACAACTCCTGCGCAGATACAAATCACGCTACCACCAAACTAAGAAATGGCGCCACCTAGCTATAAGAGTTCAAAGGAAGATCTCCTTTTGGCGTGTAGCCGCCGGGCGAAGAGCAATTAAAACGAACGCGATAGCGTAACGAGTTATCAAACGAAATCAACTTAAGGACAGAAATAAGTAAGTTCGCCTCGTTGAGGGAAAACGTACTATGCCGACCAAGGTTCGCCACAGTATTAAGTATTTAGTATTTAGTATCTTGTGGATGTCAGTTACGTTGAAGTCGACATTGCGCATTACATGGAGTGACTCTACCAATTAAACGCGGCGCGTGACATCAATATATAGCTATCAATAAAGCGTTTTAAAGGTGTGTAATTTCAGTTGTGGATTTAATTGTATTGTATTGTATTCGGACATTCATCAAGCGCTTCCAGCGGGAAAGCCATTCAGAAGCGTTCCTACTGCGACAGACCTCGAGAGAAAAAGCAAGATTTAAGAAAGGTACTTTGAAGACGACCTTACGCTACGTACCATACGGTCCATACTGTACAAAGTTATCTAGCGAGTTCTTTATTCCAAAGCTTAATGTCATCAAAGGCCGTTGATATCGACAGAAATTAACGTGACTGGTGAATGTGTAGCCAAGAATATCGGCGTTTTAAAGTTGTCTAGTAGTAGTAGTAGTAGTAGTAGTAGTATTAGTAGCAGCAGCAGCAGCAGCAGCAGCAGCAGTAGTAGTAGTAGTAGTAGTAGTAGTAGTTGTTGTAGTAGTAGTAGTAGTAGTAGTAGTAGTAGTAGTAGTAGTAGTAGTAGTAGTAGTAGTTGTTGTAGTAGTAGTAGTAGTAGTAGTAGTAGTAGTAGTAGTTGTTGTTGTAGTAGTAGTAGTAGTAGTAGTAGTAGTAGTAGTAGTAGTAGTAGTAGTAGTAGTAGTAGTAGTAGCAGCAGCAGCAGCAGCAGCAGCAGCAGCAGCAGCAGTAATGGTAGGAGTAGTAGTTTAATGACACTGTGATAAGAAAGATCAGTAGCGTCGCCCTCCTTCTTCATCCAGGCTTGGGACTAGCACTGCCTGGCTCTAAGGCACGAACGTGCAGTAGTGAACTTTCTAACTTCGGCTTTAATAGAGCATTGTGTAGTGTTTTGCGACATCTTGTTGGTGTCAGTTACGCTGAAGTCGACCTATACCTGAAAAGGTAAAAATCGATTTTTCTGAAAACTAGCTAATGAACGTGATTGGTAAATATATAGCAGTGTATGGTGGGTTTTAAAGGTGCCTAAATGCAGTCCTAAATTTATAGTTTAGCGACATCTTGTGGTGCATATGTAGCTGCTTTCAACGACTTTTAATTAAAGGTGTCTAACTTCAGTCGTAGATTTAATGCTGCAGTATTTATTGTTTACCGACATCTTGTGGGTGTTGACGCCGTTTACTTATAGTGAGGAGGCTAAGGTCCAAAAAAGCACTGCATTGTTCATCTTGTGGATAAAAGCAACAAACTTTTAGGGCTTCAAGAAAACAATATTTTAAAACTTTTCAGCCAGAGGCATCACTTAATTCAGGCGGGAACATAATCAAATAGATGATTGAAAATAGGCTAAAAATGCACACGTTGACGCACAGCGCTATTAGTCTAGGCTTGGAATCTCGATATGACCTTGTTACAAGCAAATCATGTAACAATTTCCTAACAGGTGTTTCTAGACTAATTTGACCCTGCTGAAAACGAAAATCGCGGTTAGCAAGCTGGATTTTTATCGGTTCCTTGGAAAAACAAGATGGCGGCCAAAATGGTGGCCAATATCTTCAAATGGCTATAGGTAAAGTCATGTATGTCATGCGAACAGGATTTTAGAGTCTAAATTAACATTTTCGGGGTCAAGGAATGCGATGCAACAAAACATACATGTGTAGCAATGCCAAAAAACAAAATGGCGGACAAAATGGCGGCCACATATTTTCAAATGCTATAAGTAAAAGTCATGTATGTGATAGAAACATAATTTTAGAGTATAAATTAACATTTTCTGGGTCAAGGATGCGATGGAACTAAAGACACATATGTAGCACTGCCAATAAACAAAATGGCGGACAAAATGGCAGCCAAATACCTTCAAACGGCTGTAAGTAAAGTCATGTATGTGATGGAAACATGATTTTATAGTCTAAATTAACATTTTCTGGGTCAAGGAATGCGATGGAACTAAAGACACATATGTAGCACTGCCAATAAACAAAATGGCGGACAAAATGGCAGCCAAATACCTTCAAACGGCTGTAAGAAAAGTCATGTATGTGATGGAAACATGATTTTATAGTCTAAATTAACATTTTCTGGGTCAAGGAATGCGATGGAACTAAAGACACACGTGTAGCACTTAAAAAAAACAAAATGGCTGCCTGTCTGGAGTAGTGTTTTCTTGGTCAAAGAATACCAAGTAACATTCTATATGTGGCACTGACGTTATTGTAGTTTAACCGTCATTATTTACATGACATTTTAACAGCCTGTGCTTGCAGTTGCAGTTTAATGATTTTATACATTACGTTTTCAATATTTGTGTTTCATTACTTGATTGATATAGGCTAGAGCTATTTCAAGCATTATTGCAGTCAATGCAATTGCACATAAGTGTACATGGCAAGTTTTCACTTTGACAGCAGCAGCGTTTGTTACTACACTTATCAACTTTGCATGATTTACAGTACACAAACTATAGACATAACTGTGGCACAGGACCAACTGCAGACCACACTGGTACGAGAAGACCTTCTTCATCCACACCCCATCCTTATGACGCTGGTGTCGGAGCATCAGTGTGTGGAAGATAGCTTGAAAATGGCATTTTCTAAATTCTTACAGTATGAATATTGATATGTGAGCAACCACTGGTTGGCTGGTACTAAATATAAAGTCCCAGATCTCTATGACTTTGGTGAATTCTGAGGTATTTTAACTAATAACTGAATGTGCTAGGCCATCTTGAAAACTGCCCCTAGAAAAGGTAGGTCAATTTCCAATTGAAATATGGTCTTGTGGGATAGGTAGCAAAGTAATGTGTTGCACACCATTACGAAGGACTTGTAATGATACCATGATACTTATATCATTTTGCTTCTTTGATGCACCATCAAGAAATCCAGTTGAAAAACAGTTTTTTTACATTTGGGAACTTTTTCAATTCTAAAAAGAAATGCATGCTAGCACTACAATTTTACAAAGTATTTGATTTCTATTTTGTATCACTGGCAATTTAATGTCATTTATTCTTTCAGTTATTTCTACCACTGTGGCAATATAATGTCAGTGGCGGTTCTAGAGTTTTGGACTGAAGGGGGGCTAAAAAGTCAGTTGATCTAATGAGAATTAAGCATTAGGAGATTAGGAGGCTTTGTTACCAACAAACATTGTAGGCAATGTATGGAAAACTAAATGTTAAACGGGGGTTAAAATGTGTATAGGGGCTAAGAAAAACTAGGGGACTAACTATCCAGCTAGAGGGCTACAGCCCCCTAAGTATCCCCTTGCCACAGTAAAACCGCCATGTTTAATGTCAGTTATAGTGTTTCTCTGTGAAGAGTTTTCAATCTGCCTGTCGGTTGTCTCGTCAAGTTTATACTGACTCCAAGTAATAACAGCTAAGTCCTCAATGGTAAAAGGAAATGGCTAACTGGAATCCAGCATTCATCCCGGCCATGAGTACAACTTTGTGGGACCTTCAGGCTCCATGAAGTTTTATTCCTGAATTTTTGGCACAAGTCCTTTGATAAAGTTGCTCTGAGTTGTGCTGTAAGCTGGTTCTGATAGCAAGAAATTGAGAGTTCCACCAATGCAAACACTGTTTCCATGGCCCATTGTAAAGAAATTCCACTCTTCATGTAATCCAGTCTTCTTTGGTTGCATACATTGGTGAAATTTTAGTTTTTTTACTGGTATGCCACACCACCACTAAAGTACTTGATATACTGTACTCCTGGTAACAGGATTATGATGTGCTGAAAAACAACTTTTAAGCGGCATAGACAGTCATTGTATTGTGCTGCACACAGCTGCTAATAAAGCACAGGACATGCAGTGAAGACCTTCATCAGAACAACGCACCTCTTCTGGTTTGGGTTTGTCGTCTCATTTCTATGCCGAAAGATTCAGAGGTTTCAAAGCTGGTGAGCAGAATGGAAGCAGGGATTGAGACACTGGGTGTCTGGATGAGACCCAACCACCTTCAAATGAATCCTGGCAAGACTAATTTCCTGTAGTGTGCCACAAACAAAAGGCTTGGCTGACTTAGTATGGCTCCATTGCATGTTGGAGGACTGCTACAACCATCGGTGGCTGTTTGTGATCTCGGGGTGGTTTTCGAAGCAGATCTTACAATGGCTCGACATGTCGGACAAGTGGTTGGTAAATGCTTTCGACAGCTGAGATTAATCAAGAGCTGTCTGCGGTTGCTTACATTCAGTGTAGCGAAAACAGCGCTTATTAGTTTTAAAGGTAGTCCTAGTTGACCGCTGCAACAGCTTGCTGACTGGTGTGCCGGGATATCTACTGGACAGGCTCCAGTTGGTCCTCAATGCTGCAGAGTGATTACTTTGTGGCCGCTGGAAGTATGACCACATTACACCGTTGCTCACTGGCTTCCGGTACCATACCATATCCAGTATAAACCAGCGGGCAGTTACACCATGGTTGATGCAATTCACGACCATCCTCAATCAGCAGGACTTGGTAATACAGGCAGTGTGACTAATGCCTGCTCCAAACATACTCAGGCTGATACATGGCACATTCAATGTGCAGCACACGTGCATCTTGAGTTGGTGGAACATTCACAATGGTTCTACTTTGTAAATGTATGAAACAATGGCGGTGTGCACAGGTTCGATCCAGACACAAACCTAAAAACAATAAAATTGTTTTCAAATTTCTTAGCAAGTGACCAAAATGAAAATAGCTTAGGTTCAGCCATTGCTTTTCATGCCCAGATTCAAACAACAGACACTGATCAAAAGGTTGTATGTTCCGGCAGTTTGCCCCTCGACTGACTGCAACCAGTCAACATACATGTTTTGAGATTAACCAGCTTGAAAATTTGGCAAATATTACTTACAGATCACACATCACTTATATAAGCTATTAGCTGAGCAAATACAACTCCACTATTACATCAACAGAACAGAAAGGTCATGGACAATAGATTGTACTGCTCACGCTCATATGAATGTCTACGGTTGTGTAACTGTGCCACGCAACTACAGTGATATTTAGCCTCAAAGGCTTTCATGTCACTTGTGGTAAGTTTGCAAGAAGTCAGTCATCTGATGGACACACGACACATTCCTTGACTCCACTGCCAAGCTTGTGACAATACGTCATGCAAACCTTGCAGACCTGCTGGCATGTCAGAGAAGAAACAAAAGGGTATACCTGGTAATTTTATGCAACTGATGTCATACCAAGTCCATTTGCATTTATTCACTGAACTTGTTAAAGCGTCATTGCCTAAATGGTCCATCTGACAGTTACGATGCATTCCTTTGCACTACATTTAGAACGACAAGATTTACAGTATTTACACCATCTGGTTTCATTCAGTCGAAAAGCCTCCAAAAGGCCTTTGCCAGAGTTTTGGACATGACAGAATGGTACTGTCCCAAGCTTATCAATGTCTAAATGCCAATGGACTTGATATATAGCATGAAATTACCAAACATGCCTTTTTGTTTTTTACAAGGGTTTAGCGACGGCTACTGTGGCTAAAGCCTTGTATCCATCACTTTTGTTCACACAAATTGAATTAGCTGGACACTGCAGTTTCTTGCATCTTTCATTCCTGCAGATAACACACTGTGCACACTCAATTTATTGGCAAGTACAGATCACTAGCTGGAAAAGCTGGTGTCCAACTGAATCTCTAACAGTGATGAAATGCTAATATGACCGAATTCCCGAAAATAAATTTTCTGCCAAGAGTTCCAATCCTGAAAACTAGTATAGACTATTAGGCCAATGTCCTTAATAGTATATTCGAAAATATTTCGAGGTTAGATTTGCACGAATAATTTTGTTTTAATTTAGAAAATAGATTTGTGATCGGGCAGAAATAATTTTTCTTAAATTCCCGAAAATAATTTAATTCTGACCTACCGGACAAATAAATTCAATTATATGCAGTTTTAATACGCTCAAAATTCTAGCTATCGCCTAAACAATTGGCTACGCACCCGAAAAGCTGGGAACGGCTTAATAATAATACATGCATTCGTGTTTATTCACAAGCGCGCTGACAAACCGCAGTAAGTAACATTGATAAAAACGTAGCTTGTAATTTAATTCTGACCTACCGAACAAATAAATCCAAATACATGCAGTTTGCTATGTCCAAGCAAGAAAATAGACGCTTTTCCACAATTTACAAGTGAAATATATTAAAACAATTCTTGATTTACGATCGGCGATAATGAAATAGAGTGACAAAAAATTCTAGCTATCGCCTAAACATAGCCCTTTATAGCCCAAAAAATCCGCACAAATGGTCGAACTAATAGCAAAAGTACCGCATTTATGGCACATTTTCAATAATTTTTTTAGTTATGTTCCCGATTGAATTATGTGGTGCCTCTGGCTGGAAAGTCTTAAAATATGTTTTTCTTGATTACAAAAAAGTTTGTTGCTTTTATCCACAGTTTGAACAATGCACGAAGCTATCGTCCTCACTATTAGGCTTGATTACTTACTGTAAAACGAAACTGTGTCATGAGGAAGACGACTAACGTCGCCCTCCTCCTCTATTCGTGCTTGAGACTTCAGTTTGTGTGTTTACGTCTCTTATGCTTGGGTTACATAGGCGAAGTAGTTTTCGATTTATATAGCGCTGTTAAATTTCATAAATTGCGCATGCTTTTAAACTAAACCTGATTCGACATCAAAGCAATTAAAACGCACTGCAAAGCAGTTTGCCGACAACTTTTTTTACCGCTGATGCATTCCTTCAGTTTCTGCTGTAGAGTGCAGGTCAGAATGTTGTCGTTGTTGCAACGGTTGTCGCCTTTAATGCAACTTCAACAACGTTTATTGTTCTGTGCGCGTTTCTCTCAGCTCCCGTCAGAGGGTGCATCTTCATCATGTGCAAATGAAGCCACTGGTTCAGCAGCACTTCCCAAGCGTGGTTATGTCATTTGGACCTCTTGCTTCCGCTAATAGATCCAGGGTTTAACGACTTGTCACTGCAAGAAAGACCGTCGACGTAAGGAGAAATTATTTTGGCATAATACAGCTTTTGAGGCTTTGTCCCTTTGTATTGGAACCGTGGGTTTACGTAGCATTGCTTAGTATTTAGCGACATCTTTCAGATGTCAGTTACGCTGAAGTCGGTATTACCATTTGATCAGTGACAACATGCCGATTAGCCGCGACTAGCGAATATACAGCTGTGAAATAACGCGTTTTAAATGTGTCTAATTGCAGTCGTGGATTTAATGCGACATCTTTTGCGTCTCAGCTACGTTGAAATCGAAGATTTGCTTCATACCATACCGTACAAACTTATCTGGCGATTTCTTTTATTCTAAAGTTTAATGTCGTCATATGATTATGGCATCAAAGGCCGTTGAACGCAACTAGTGAATGGATCCAGAGTTTAGCGACAACTTATCGCATCAAAGGCCGTTGACGTCGACAGAAATTAACGCGACTGGTGAATGTGTAGCCGAGAATGGCGGTGTTTTAAAGGTGTATATAGTAGTCGTAGTTTCAGTTTAACGATACTGTGTGAT
>OY744614.1:12078592-12326092 GCA_963556255.1 Allolobophora icterica | reverse complement strand
CGGCTGACATTCCAGCACGCTAACCACTTGACCATCGCCCATCGTTGGTTAATGCGACTATCCTGTCTACGCCAACGATGACGTTGCTCGTTGAGCAGGCAGTGACCCTGGAATACTGGTAGTATTGTGAATCTTATTTAGCAGTAGTTAGTTTTTAGCGACATAATGATAATAATCTTCGTTTAATATCTTCAAACTGGCGCGACTTGACTACTTCAACTTTGTACTCTATGGTCTCCCTGAATGTATACTGCATCCTCTAACCAGAGTACTATATCAGGCTGCTTGGAACTTTGTAAGGAAGGCATTCTCAAATTAGAGTTGTATTGTATTATATTATTGTTTTGTTTAGTATTTAGCGACATCTTGTGGATGTCAGTTACTTTGAAGTAGATTTTCGTCTGACGAGATCCACTTACCGATTAAACGCGACTGGTGTTTATATAGCTGTGAATCACGATGTAAAGGTGTCTAATTGCTGTCGTGGATTTAATGCCACATCTTCTGCGTGTCAGTTACGTTGAAGTCAACCTTACGTTGCATACAATGCCGTACAAGCTTTTCTGGCGAATTTTTTTATTCCGAAGCCTGTATAATGTCGTCTCTTGATTATGATACCAAAGGCCGTTGAACGCGACTGGTGAATGAATCCAGAGTTAAACGACATCTTATGGCAGGCATGGGCAACTTCTTTTAACAGAGGGCCGCCCTAAGATTTTAAGGGCAGCTCAGGGGCCGCATGCCAAATAGCGGGCTAATTTTTGCAGATTCATTTGCCCTAGAAAATAAGACTATTTTAATTTTATTCAGACTATAACTATTGCGATATAACCGTTACGGTTAAATTTATGTTAAACTAAATGAAGATAATTTTTACGATTCAAACAATTATCCTAATTGGCTACAGTCCTACACTACAGTAAAATATTATATAAGACTTATGTTATAAGTTTCTTCAGTTTAAAAAATACATAAAACTGTTAGTGTACAATTCATCCATTTGCTTGGTGTGCTATATTTAATGATTAATGTGAAATCTGACACTTCTCACGACACAATTTATCCAGTATGGTAACTTTAATGTTCGAAGTGAGCGCTCTCTCCGCAGCTTCCCAGCGTTCCTGCCGCAGCTGTCGCAGCTTCCCAGCCCTCTCTCCACAGCCCCCGCAGCTTCCCAGCGTTCCTGCCGCTGCTGCCGCAGCTTCCCAGCAACAATTCAAATTTCATTGGAAAGATTAATTGTCATTTGATAGTCTGCATCTGCTTCTGCATTATGTTTGTTCCATCTTTGAGAAGAACTGTTCACAAATATAGGCGCTTGGAAACACTGCAACCATTTTCAGGGCATGAAATCTAAGTGAAGATGGCTTCCATAGTTTCGAACGTATACCCACTCTGTGGTATTGTTTCATGCAGAAAGTAATTACATTGATGAATGAGTAGTGAACTGGTTGACCAGACTAGAGGCCGGATTCTTAATAAATGAGAAACAGATGTTTTAATGTCGGCCTACGTACTGAGATCCAGACATTCATAGGGCCGGATAAAAGTGCCAGATGCAGTGCTGATATTAAAGACAGTCAAGGGCCGGTTGAAAAGTCCCCGGGGGCCGGATCCGGCCCGCGGGCCGTAGGTTGCCCACCCCTGTCTTATGGCATCAAAGGCCGTTAACGTCGATGGAAATTAACGCGACTGGTGATTGTGTAGTCGAGAATGGAGGCGTTTTGAACGTGTCCATAAGTAGGCCTATTAGTAGCAGTTTCTGTGTGATAACAAAGATCAGTAACGACACCCTACTTCTTCATCCAGGCTTGGGACTGGCACTAAGGCACGGACGTCTAGTAGCAGAGTATCTAACGGGTATCGTGGAGTTTGTATAGCATCGTCTATTTTATATCAGTTGCACTGGACCTCATCTGTGGAATTAGCTTTCCTTATGAATCCGCAGCCAAGTCAACATCGTCTACTTTAAAAGGCATCTTCGCCTATTTCTGGGCGTTAGCGAACGAGTTACAGTGCGAAGCTGGCGCAGCTGGTAGTAGCAGTCCCTAGTAAGACGGTGTATTTGTGGAGCAAAAGTAAGCTCCTGGTCGAGCCAAACACCAAGATCACGGACAAGAGTTGAGAAGGTATAGTTTGGGAATTCAATTGCAAGAGCAGTGAGTCAAGTTTAGCGAGTTGCTGTCGCGTGCCTAGCCAAATAAATTTGCTTTTGGACGGGTTCAAGCGTAGTCGATTTGACGACATCCACGCTTCCATGGCATCTAAAGTCCCACTCATAACCCGGACTGTTGCAATGGTATTGGTAGAGAGGCAATGCATGTATGCTTGGACGTCATCAGCATATTGCTGACTCAGAACTGCATGTGAAGCCAGAAGCGTCGAAAGACCAGAGGTGTATAAAATAGGTCCTAGGACGGAGCCTTGGGGCGACCCATACCGTGCAGGGACCCATGAAGACCTAGTGGTGCCATGGATCACACAGAGGGAACGTTCATACAGAAATGAGTTTATCCATTCATAAAAGTCTCCAGAAAGGCCAAATGAAACATGCAGTCGTTCTAGCAAGATCTCGTGGTCTAAAGTGTCGAATGCAGCACTGACGTCAAAGAGTGCTAGTAGTGTGAGTTGGGCCCTGTCAATCGCTCCGTAGATGTCTGAGAGAAGCCGAAGCAGGAGTGTCTCAGTTGAATGGAATCTCCTGAAACCCGATTGACTTGAAGGCAGCAGATTATTCTTCTCTAAGTAAGCGACGAGCTGCCTGGCGACGACTTTTTCGATGATTTTAGAGAGAAAGGTGACATTTGCTATCGGTCTGTAATTTGTAGGGACATCCGGATCCAGGCCATCACTCTTTAAGGCAGGAATCAGGATTGATCTCTTCTGCGTCGGTGGTAAGTCGCATTCCTGAAGAGAGCGATTACAGAGTGTTGTGAGAAGGGGGAGCAGGATGTCGATGAATTCCTGGAGTAAGAAGGTGGGAATAGGATCCAGTTCGCAAGACTTGGGTGGCGATGAAAGGATAATGCGGCGTAATTCGTCACTAGTAACCGCATTCAGGACGGATAGATGACAGTCAGTAGGGGGTGATAGGGTGGCGGCGAACTAGCTGTTGATTGGCGGATGTCGCAGATCTTGGTGTCGAACGAGGTCAATAAGTCGCTCGCTGTAAAGGTTGAAGTGGTCAGAGGACGATTGGGCTGGCGGCGGCCAAGGAGCGCATTGAAAGCAGCCCACATTCGCTTTGGCTCCCCAACATGAGAAGCAATCTTCGCTTCCCAAAACGCCCTTTCCTTTTCACGGTACTGCCGATGCATGTTACGGACATACTGGACCCAGGTAGTCCGGTCCGAGGGCAGACTGGTGCGCCTGTGTCGGCGCTCTAGTCGGCGAGCCTGACGTCTCCAAGAGCGTCACTCAGCATCGAACCATGGTGAACTGAGGTTCTGACGCATCGGAACACACCGCATTGGTAGAAATCGGTCAATAAGATCAGTCATAGCCGTCTCATAGACTCCAAAGGCGTCAGCGACCGTGAGACCCGCCAGTACGGAAGGGTCAGCGACGGCCTTCACCCTTTGTAACGCCTTGCCGAAGGCTTCACGGTCTAATCCCTTCCAACCACGGATCTGCCTTGTGAGAACGGTCGGGATGGCAGTCTATGACGAATATCTAACACTGGGCCATTGAACGTCATAGACAATTATTGCTGAAAATGGCTGCGTTTTAAAGGTGTTTAACTGGATCCGTAAATTTTTATATAGCACTGTTTTGTATTTAATAGTAACATTTTATGCAGGGACATCAGTTGCGTTGACGTCCACTTAACCACCTTTCAAATAATAATGGGGGAGAAGGGCTGGAACTAGCGATTGAACGCGATTGGCAGTTATGTAGCTCAGAATGGCTACATTTTAAAGGTGTTTAAATGGACCTTTCTTTTTCTTCCGGCTGGAATTAATCCTTCGATGGGAGGAGTCAGCCACCCGGATCCTCTGTCTCCATCCCACTCGATCTCCAGTATCATCTTTTTTCAAACCGAAAAGCCTGAGGTCCAGTTGAACCATATCCACCAATCTCTTCTTCTGACGTCCCAGGCTGCGATGCAGGGCATATCTTAACTGTATAACTAGTGGGACAAATGTCCCAGTAGTCTTAGGATTTGTCCCAATACTTAGGCTGATCTGTCCCAGGCAATGTATGTTGAAAGTATAACTAGTGGGACAAATGTTGCAGGAGTTTTAAGATTTGCCCCAGTAGTAAAATGAGAATTAGTAAAACGCATTGTCATGAAATTCCCAAAAAGAGGCCATCAACTTTTTCGGCAGATGAATTCCTTAAAAAGGTCATGAACTAGACCCACGGCTGATTTTCTCCCAGGAGTCGAAATTCCTTAAAATATGCACTGCTGCGATGTCCACGCACCTCCGCCTTCATGATTCTCTTGATGTCTGGCCGCGCGCACCTCTTCGGATATAGAGGTTACTCCAAGCGTCTTCCGGATATTCTCATTTCTTTTCCTGTCTTTCAATGAAACCCCAAGTATCCATCTCAGTTCTCTCCAGAAGTTTCTCCAACCTACTCCTCAGCGTCCATGCTTCTGCTGCATTTAAATCAACACCGGTCTTATCAGTGTCGTGTGTATCTTTCCCTTAAGACGAACAGAGATCTTGCAGTCATACAGCACACCAGGCAAATCCTTCCACTTCTGTCAGGGTGATTTTATTTTTGGCATCTTGCGGAAGACTTGCTCGCATCCTCCTTTACCACTTATTATCGATTCCAGGTATTTAATGGTTTCCACTGGTTTCATACAGCACATCCCAAGGTAGCCTACTTCTCTCGTAATATTCTCTGATAACGCGTCCATGACGATGATAAACATCAGTGGACTCAGGCATGGTCCCTGGTGTACACCAACTCGTATTTCAAACTCCATCGTGTTGCCAACTCGGAACCTCACCGAATTGCGTGCCCCATCATACATGGAGTGTATACCAATCACACGATTTTCTTATTCACTCCCTTTTTCCTCAGACTCCAGTATACCACCTCCCTTGGCACTCTATCGAAGGCCTTCTCCAAATCCACAAAGGTCCTGTACCTCTTGCTATTCCCTTCCAGTACCTTTTCCTGCACCTGTCTCAGTATGAAGATTGCATCCGTTTTGCCTCTACCAGTCACGAAGCCAAACTAATTATCATATATCTTGACTTGTTGTCTAGTACGTCTTTCAATCCCCTTTAATAAATTTACTTTCATCCCGATCTCCATAAGTTTGATCCCTCTGTGACTACCGCGATTGGGAAATAAGTAGCAGAGAATGACAGTGTTTTCAAGGTGTCTAACTGCAGTCGTGGATTTTTGTGTAGCAGTATTCAGTGTTAACAACATCTTGTGGGTGTAAGCGTCGTTTACGCAGACTTATAATAGATGCTGTTAAACGACACTGTGCGATAAAAAAAAGATCGTTAGCGTCGCCATCCTCCTTTATCCAAGCTTGGTACTGGCACAGAAAGTGGACAAGCAGTGACGGAACTGACACAGGCTTGGAACTGACACCAGCCAAAAACGGCAGTAGCGGAGAGTGGACTTTAAAGTTGATTAGTTATTGTTAAACGACGCTGTGTCATGAAGAAAACGATTAACTTCGCCCTCCTCCTGTATCACGCATGGGACAGGCACCGCCAGAATTAAGGCAGTGGCGAAATGTTGCAGTCAGTTCCTGAAGAATTTATACCACAGGGTCATTACACCTGAGTTGATTAGAGGGCGCAGGTGGAGCAGAAATCTCGAACCAACTTTCGGCGTTGGCTAAGAGTCCAGAACACGAACCATCTCCCATCACTGGTTAATGCACGTGACCAGCATCGTCGGTGCCTTGAGAGCAGAATAGCACACATCTATACATGTACCGGTACAGCAAGTACCTCTCACATATCTGTTCTCGTGTATACCTCTCGTGCACTTTTTCGACGCGAAACCTCTTCCGTATTGGAATGTACGAGTGTATGTATGCATGTAGGCCTGCTTGTCTGTCGTGTATGTATGTATTATTGTACGTGTGCATCTTGCAATTTGCCGCTGATGCATTTAAGGTGGTGCATAACTTGAACCGTTTGTTGTATTTACCATTGTTTAGCATTTAGCGACATCTATTACTTGAAGTCCATATTACTCTTCGGAAACGATGTAACTGCCGACTAAACGCTTCTGGTGGAATATATAGCAGGGAATATCGCGTTTGAAAGGTGTCTAATTGCAGTTGTGGATTTAATGCGACATCTTGTGCTTGTCAGCTACGTTGACGTCGACCTTACGTTTCACTCACTGTATGAAAGTTGTAGGATTTAGCGATTGAAGGCGACTGGTATATATGTAGTCGAAAATCGAAAATTTTAAAGGTTTCTAACTGTAATCCTCCTATGTCACGCATGGGACTGGCACTGCCAGAATTAAGGCAGTGGCGAAATGTTGCAGTCAGTTCCTGAAGAATTTATGCCACAGGGTCATTACACCTGAGTTGGTTAGGGGGCGTAGGTGGAGCAGAAATCTCGAACCAACTTTCGGCGCTGGCTAAGAGTCCAGAACACGAACCACTACACCATCTCTCATCACTGGCTAACGCACGTGACCACCATCGTCGGTGCATCGAGAGTGGAATGGCACACAGAGGAATTGTCGGATCAGAGCCAGTCATTGATCTGTTACGCATGCTTTGAACTAAACCTAATTCGAAATCAAAGCAATTAAAACGCACATCAAAGCAGTTTGCCGACAACTTTTTTTACCGTTGATGCATTCCTTCAGATTCTGCCTTTGAGTGCAAGTCAGAATGTTGTCGATGTTGCGATGGTTGTTGCCTTTAATGCAACTTCAACAACGTTAATTGTTCTATGCGCGTTTCTCACAGATCCCGTCAGAGTGTGCACCTTCATCATGTGCATATGTAGCCAGCCACTGGTTCAGCAGCACTCCTCAAGTGTCGCCTGGTATCTGGACCTCTTGCTTCTGCTTTTAGATCCAGGGTTTAACGACTTCTCACTGCAAGAAAGACCGTTGACGTAAGCATTTGATCAGTGACAAGTTGCCGATAAGCCGTGACTGGCGAATATCTAGCTAAGAGTTACGCGTTTTAAAGGTGTCTAATTGCAGTCGCGGATTTAATATGCGACATCTTATGCGTGTCAGTAACATTGAAGTCGACCTTACGTTTCATACCATACCGTATAAACTTATCTGGTGATTTCTTTTATTCAAAAGGTTAATGTCGTCATAATTTTATGCCATCAAAGGTCGTTGACA
This sequence comes from Allolobophora icterica, assembly GCA_963556255.1. Lineage (NCBI taxonomy): Eukaryota > Metazoa > Annelida > Clitellata > Crassiclitellata > Lumbricidae > Allolobophora > Allolobophora icterica. The sequence goes on along the minus strand of OY744614.1, from coordinate 12,318,787 downwards.
TCGACAGAAATTAACGCTGCTAGTGAAAGTGTAGCCGAAAATGGCTGCGTTTTAAAGGTGTCTGGTACTCGTAGTTTCAGTTAAACGACACTGTGTGATAACAAAGATCAGAAGCGTCACCCTCCTCCTTCATCAAGGCTTGGGACTGGCACTGCCTGTCTCTAAGGCACGTACGTACAGTGGCGGGCTTTCTAACGGGGTCCGTGGATTTGTATAGCATTGTTTAGTGTTTACCGACATCTTGTTAACCAAATCCATAACCTTGAATTTTAATGATTCCATCAAAAGAGAAGAAATTGTCAAATACAAATGTACATTCACAGGATGATGAAAACAATTGGAATGTAAAAACCCTAAAGGGAACAAGTTCCGACTAGCAGGGTCATCCATTCATCAAATACTGTAGTCAATCGAGTAAGCACGCAGTCTACGTTTAAATAGGTTAAAATTAATTTACCATCGTAAGAACTAAGGAATATTATTCCAGGACCGATGTCCGGCACTTCTAATTTAAAATTTCTGAGTAATAGTACGAGAATATATAGGTTTATAGTATCCCGATGAGCGCAAGGATAGGCATTGGAGTCAGATGTAAATTTCAAGTCGATATTCAAATTTCAATGTCAAATGTTAATGATGAAGGTAGTTGGTTGTTGCGTGTATTTGTGCATGAACTCATTGGCTTGTTATTTGTTCAAGTCTTAGAATAAGTGTTTGTTGGTACGAAGAATCGATAGGAGAATGCATATAACCATAACCATTACCATTACCACAAGTTTTTATTGTTTCAACAGCGACATAAACAAGAGCAAAAGTTGTAAATATATGCAAATACATAATCATTGCAAAACAAAGGGAAAAGAAAAACAAAAACCCTACAGTCGATAAGAGAATGCACAGGAGAATGCTTTGAAAGGTCAGTTATGATACGAAGAGCCCTGTTTTGAAAGATATTTAATCGTTTCAACCTTTTTGAATAATTAGAAACCCATACCATGTTGCAGTAGGTGAGCTATGGATGAGCTATCGAAAAATATAGACTAAAAAGTATCAAGGTGGGCAATAGGTAAGCGATCCGAGATAATATGGCTACATTCTTGGCAACTTTAACTGAGATATTTTCACTTGGATCATTCGTTGATGTCAGTTACGTTGAAATCGACCGATCCCTTCATAGCGGAAATGGTGGAGGGATCAAACCATTCAACGCGATGTGGAAATATGTAGCTGAGACTGGTTGCGTTTTAAAGGTATCTAATTGCAGTCGTGGATTTATTGTAATAGTTTTCAGAGTGTAACGACATCTTGTATTCCCAGATACGTTGAAGTCGATATTACGCTATTTACAATGAAAAAATCCAGCGATTGAACGCGACTGGTCTTATATGTAGCAGAGAATTACACCGTTTTAAAGGTGTCTAATTGGAACCGTTGATATTTTTCATATAGCACTGTTTTGTGCTTAGCGACATCTTGTGGGTGTCAGACCCGTTAACGTCGATTCGTAAGTTCCTTAACATGACGCACTGACTTATCGCGGTACGTGACGTTTTGGCGCTGCCGTTTTGGCGCGACCGTTTTGGCGCAGCCATTTTGGCGCAGGACGTTTTGGCGCACGGCCGTTTTGGCGCAGGACGTCTTGGCGCAGGATGTTTGTTGCAGAAAAATTAACGTGGTACATAGCAGTAGGCAAGAAATGTTTAGTCATTTTTATTGCAAATGTAAACAACGTATAAACCCAGTATATCAAAGCTTAAAAGAAATGTTAAAAGCTGACACTGTTCAAAACCACTAATGCGCTACCTTTTGGAAAGTTGAACAGTTCATTGGCTCCTCAGGAGTCCATAAAAAATTACGCGCTATTCTTCTAAGGTACTCGATGTTGTTACGTTCTCTGTAACTGTCAACGATTGTCCTGATCCTGACATCAGCTGCGACGTGTACATTTTCTGCGTTTTACAGGCGGCTGGTCACCGCGAACGAATTGTTCGTAAACGAAGTCGCGCCCTTTTTGAACCGCTCGTACACCATCGATAAACTTCCAAATGGTTGTATGATCTCCTCCACTCAGTGTCTTCTCGTAGACAGACCACGTTTGAGGAGGAAACAATGCGCGACGTCGACTCCGGTTACGATTCAGACGTCCCATGTAAAAGTCCTCAAACCAGTCCATTTTTAGGCGTATTCTTTACTCATTGTCTATGCGCTCTTGCTGTGTCTTGGCTAATGTCAGCTCCATGTATTTTGGAACTGAGCTAAATACTGCGTTGTGAAGAATTCGTTACGTGGATCGGTGTCACTCGTTAAGTAACACTGCCCAATAGAATTCTCGGAAACCTCTCATAGAGTAGATCAGAGAAGGAACAGAAGCAAATACAGCGGTAGACATCAAAGTATATATAATACGATACGGGATTCGTATTATATTATATATTATGCGATGTATAATGTCCTGCGCCAAAACGTCCTGCGCCAAAACGGCTGTGCGCCAAAACGTCCGTGCGCCAAAACGGCTGCGCCAAAACGGTCGCGCCAAAACGGCGGCGCCAAAACGTCCTGCTTCGGACTTATCGCGATGAATATGTAACTGATATTAACAGCATTTTAAAGGTGTTAACGTTAGTGGATTTAGTGCAGCGTTATTCAGTGTTTAGCGACATCTTGTGGGTGTTGGCGTCGTTTACTTAGGTTTGACTGGTTACTGCTAAACGACGCTGTGTCATGATGAAGACGATTTCTGTCGCCCTGCTTCTCTATGCAGGCTTGAAGTGGCACCACCAGAATTAAGGCAGTAACGGAATTGCGCAGTCAGGTAATGAAGAACTTATACCGCAGTGCCATAGCTATTTCCGGGCAGACGGAGAAGAGCAGTCTCTTTAGCTAGCCTTAAAGGCAGACATGAGCATGAAATTTTAAACGATTTTATTTTCTCAGCCTCGGCATACGATGGACGGTGTCCAGTCCTCTTCCTCGCCGTCTGATCTCCCCTCTGACTGTGTATACGGTCATTTCACTCATTATATCTGAGGTGGCTAGACGGCGTAGGTGGAGTAGAAATGTCGACGACGCAGATTTCTGTACTATTGGGAATTCGAACCCCCGACCTCTCGGCTGACAGACCAGCACGCTTACCACTAGACCATCGCCTATCGCTCGTTAATGCGACTGTTATGGCGGTGGCACGTGACCAACATCGTCGGTGCTTCGAGAGTGGAATGGCACACAGAGGAATTGCCGGATCAGAGCCAGTCATAGATCTGGTGAGGTTCGGTGCGGGGTTTGGTATCAACAGATTGAAACGGAAGACTGCGGCGCAATAAAATTCGACTCGACTGATATATGCGGAACGCGCATGCGCCGTCGACGACTCTTTTAAATGCGCTTCATAAATGAACAGATGGACAACAATTAAGACGTCGAAAAGACGCGACACAAACAGGATAGCCTGATGCGTAGTCAGTCCAGTGTACGTGGAGCCATGGCATGCCATGTTTAACTGTATACTTTTCCAAAAGCCAACAAAATAACCCCCGTTGGCAATGTGACGTACGGAGTTTTGCTCGAGGTCACAGCGTCGTTCGTATAGCTAATGCGTCACCTTCTACATAATTACTAATTTAAACGTCCTTAAACTATTTACGTGTTATCTTTATACTGTGCCTTTGCAGTCAACTTTCATGAGTTACCCTAGCGGACGCGTTTTTTTGAAATTTTACTTAATTTAAATATGATTCGTATGAGTTTCCGACTGTCTTACAAACTGTTTGTTTCTGTACCATCATAATATGTAGCGACTGTCTGTCTGTCTGTCTGTCTGTCTGTCTGTCTGTCTGTCTGTCTCTCTCTCTCTCTCTCTATCTATCAATTTCTGTCTGTCTGTCTGTCTGTCTGTGTCTCTGTCTGTCTGTCTGTCTGTCTGTCTGTCTGTCTGTCTGTCTGTCTGTCTGTCTGTCTGTCCGTCCGTCTCTCCATCATCTACTTGGAGTCATCCTTGACTCAACGCTCTCCCTAAAACCTCAGATATCCGCCATTTCTCTGGCGTGCCTGTTTCACCTCAGAAGAATCCGACAGCTTTTACCAACTCTGGATTCTGCATGACTAAAACAGTGTTACACTGCCTTATTCTGACGCGACTTGACTACTGCAACTCTACATTACATGGTCTCCCTGAATGCACTCTGCTTTCTCTAACCAGAATACTGCATGAGGATGCAAGACCGTGTCTTGGACCATTCTGTCTAACTGGATCCGTGAATTGTTATAGCATTGCTAAGTAATTAGCGACATCTTCTGGATATCAATTGCGTTGACGTTTTATCGTAATCTCCAAACTTCTAAACTCTAGCGACATCTTATCGGTTAACTTCGACCTTAACCAACCTAGGGGATATGTCCATTGTCCATTGAGGATTACCAGCGATTGAACGCGATTTGATATTATGTAGCTGGGATGGGCTGTGTTTTAAAGGTGTCTTACTGGAGTCGTAGATTTAAATTTGCAGTATTTAGTATTTTGCAACATCTTGTGGGTGTCAGATCCGTTAACGTCGACCTTACTTCAAACAACAAATGTATTGATAGGATTCACAGATTGAAGGTGTTTAGAAACATTTTGTGGATTTCAGTTGCGTTGACGTCAATCTTACCTTTCGTATAAAACCGTAGTAATAATGAATAATACGAATCTAGAGATTGAACACGATTGGTGAATATGTAGCTGAGAATGGTGTTTAACTGTAGTCGTGAATTTAATGTAGTAGAATCCAGTTTCTCCATAATAGTATTTAGAGCATAGCACCATCTTGTGGATGTCAGTGCAGTCAACATCGACTTTACCCTAGATCGGACAATCCTCATCTGGATGATCTAGCAATTGAAAGTGATTGTGAATATGTAGCTAAGAGTGGATGCGTTTTAAAGGTGTCTTACTGCATTCGTAGACGTAATGTACCGGTCTTTACTATTTTGCAACATCTTGTGCGTGTCTGACCCGTTAACGTCGACCTTACTCCAAATAGCAGGACGTATAGCGTACGTCCGCGACCACATGACTTTGCCCTGCCTCCCAACTTAGACTTTGCCCTGCCTCCCAAGGACGATACTAATTTTATTTCTCGGGTTCTCTACGGTGCCCTAAAGTAGAATCAAGCTTCTTCATAATTCATTCTTATTTACAGTCAAGCGACTCTTCACTCCATTATTCTAAACTTGTATTTTGTACCATGTTCCGGAGTGACAACGTGTGGAGTTAACAAAAGAATATGATGATTCACTTATTGAACGCGACTGGCGAGATGTAGCTGAGATCGTCGCCATTTAAAGGTGTCTAACTGCAGTCGTAGATTCAATTCAGCAGTATTTACTGTTTACCGACATCTTGTGGGTGTTGGCGTCATTTACTTAGGCTTAATTAACATGTCCGACAAAACAACAATATGTGTGTCTCAATCCACAGGTAAGCTGGTCACTATTGCCACTACGATAGATCGATTCTCTGACCTTGGAAATGTTACCATTGACACTCCATTTGTCATTGTAGCTTATCTGGGAGCTGAGACAAATATATTTGTGTGTTTTGGCCGCCATTTTGGAAAGTAATATTCCACAATATCAGCACAATATTTATATGGGGTCCATAGAGTGGTGGTAACATCACTGGCGTGAAATGCAGTAGGTAGCGGGATCGCCTCCCACAACCTTCCCAAGGTCCACTCGGCTATGGCTCATTTGTGAAAATGAGATGTAGGACGTGAAGGGCGCCTTGCAGGGCTGCCGTGCACAGTTAAAATTCTACTACTGTAATAACTTGTGATCATTCGTTCATACTGATTTGTAATCATACTGCATAATTGTCAGTTTTTAAAAATTAGGCGAAGATTATTATTATTATTACAATTTTCGATTCCTTGACCTTGGAAATGCTACAATTGACACTTCATTTGTCATTATAGCTTACCGGTGAGATCTGATATTACTTATGGTTTGTTGCTTTGTTGCTTGTGCTGTCGGCTCACGGAGCCCTAGCGATCGTCACGATACACAGTCTCCATTGCCGTCTTGCTCTTCCCCAGTAGCTTTTGAGTCGCGCTCCGGCCTGGGAGTCCCACCATCAGCGACTGTCGGCGTTTTGGTTTGGTGTGTCTCGTGACGATTTTCTTGGCATGATAACAGAGGTGGTTTGCCATTGCCTTCCCCTGGTTTTGCCTGCCGTGCCCGTTCGTTCCCCTTCCTTTGGAAGGAAGGGTACTAACAGTCCGCACCGCGTGAAGGTGGGCACGGAGGACTTTGGTTCACCAGCCCAGGTCGGATCCGAGTCTACGCTCATGAGAGACGTCGGTCAGGTCGCCTCCCTGCTTTACTCTGTAACAGAGTGACTGGTTAACCTTTGCGGACCACTACGATAGATCTTATGGTTTGGAGGTAACAAATTGCTCCACTCCGTCCTCCGTGTATCGTAACAGGTCATCGTCCTACGAAGGTTATCAGCAGCGATGGTCACCTAGCAATTGAATGAGATTGTAGCTGAGAGGGGCTGTGTTTTAAAGGTGTCTCACCGGAGTCGTTTTTTTCTGCAGTATTTAGCATTTTGCGCCATTTTGTGATGTCAGACCCGTAAACGTCGACCTTACTCCAAATAGCAAGTTTATGGATATAATTTACTGATGGAACGCAACTGGCGAATATGTAGGTGAAATCCACGACTTTTAAAGGTGTCTAAGTGCAGTCGTAGATTTAATGCAGCAGTATTTATTGTTTACTGACATCTTGTGGGTGTTGGCGTCGTTCACGTAGGCTTGTTTAGTTACTTTCAAAGGACGCTGTGTCACGAAGAAGACGATTAACGTCGCCCTCCTCCTCTATCCGGGCTTGGGACTGGCATCACCAGAATTACGGTAGTGACGGAATTGCTGAAGAACTTAGACCGCAGTGCAATAGCTAACCCCGGTCGGTAGCAGAAAGGCAATCCCTTAAGCGATAGCCTGAAAGGCAGCCATGCCCCATTCTAGTTCGCTGAGCCAGAGACAGAGAAGGCAAGGTATTACCGGAGAGCAGTCCGCGCGCGGAGGACAAGGAGCTGCACAGCATAGTGAGAACGACTCTGGACAGCCACAGTGAAGTTTCCTGAAGGAAAAGGGAGCCGTGCCCTCAAGGCACCGCCAAACCAAACCAAAGTCCAGATAAGCATTGTGCTGCGGGTAGATGAGCCAGTGGAGCACCTCCCACATGATGATGATATTCGTATTATTGATTCACCAGATGACAAACCGCACCGTGGCTTACAGAAAAATGAGTCAATAAGATAAGATAAGAAAGAGATGTAACTAAAGTGTTTAGAATGTTAAATTGTACATGTACTCCGAGATCCGGTCAAACTTAGGAATTCGACCCACCAGCCGGACCCGATTGACTTTTGAAATGTTGCGCTTTTTACTTTGGATTAAGATTATGATCCACTTGGCATATAAAACGTTCTTGAGAGGGATTCTAAACCTACCAAGAGAACGCGATTGACAATTATATAGCTGGAAGTTGCTGCGTTTTAAAGGTGTTAACTGGTATATGACATACAGCGATCTGTTTCATTTTTACCTACAGTGTTCAGCTATGCATTGCAAAGCCCACGTCTCATCCTTAGTAGAGGTGGCGACAGAAATTCCTGGCTCATAGGCAGAGCAGTCAAGGGCCTCTAAACTACCTGAAGGCTTTATCAGAAAATTAAAACAACAAATTTCAATAAAAAAGTGCGGGTACGAACGTACGATATTACATTAATATATACAACTATGATTTTATTAAGTAATATTTTATTTAAAAATGCATATAAATAACACACTTTGTGCAAGTGATTATAATATTTCTCATAAGTTGATTGTCTGGCGCCTGGGCCCATAAAAATCGCCGGGCCCGTGGGCATTTGGTTCCGTGCCCCCTCCCGACTAGTTGTCATATTCATACTGCCAATAATTATTAATTCTATAATCTTTAATTAAGGAATATATTTAATTAAATTAAATTTAATTACTTTGTACTTAGAGACATAATCTGTATATGAATTGCGTTGACGTCGACCTATCCCTTCACAAAAGACACGCATGGCATCCAGCGATTGAACGCGATTGGTCGTTATGTAGGAAAATGGCTGCGTTTTAAAGGTGTCTAGAAAGAAGAAAAGAGTTTAGAGATTGTCTTATGACAGCAAATGTCGTTGACGTCTTCCCTTTGTCGTTGATTCTGTGGTGGATGGATTCTTTGGTCGCACCGTTACCTTTGATTTCCGTAATCTACAATACTACTAGATCTACTTATACTATATTTTTTAAAAAGTTTTTTGGTTCTTTCCAGTTTTTCTACATTTTATATATTTTTCGGATTTAAAAAACTACACATCTAAATTCTTGTATGTATACACTGTATTTACACAAAAGGTTTTCTTTAATATCGTGTTAGGAGACATTTAAGGAGACATTTCTTGTGTGCATAACTACATTTATGCTGTATCGCCACAGCAATAGAGAATATAATGTTCATAATCCTACTATTTTGGTCGAAGAAGATGGAATCTTACCATCGTTGATCTCACCTATGATTCTTATCACCACCTTCTGCAGACCTCTGATCAGGAGGATGTCTCTATAGTCAGTCGACTCCGAATTGTTGGAACTTGTTGTGAATGGTTCGGCTGTTGTTCTTCCGTGATAGGCCTATATGAATACTAGAAACATACATGCAGATGATTAGCGTCGCCCCTTCTTAACCCAGCATTCGGACTGGCACCACCTAAAATTGGCATTGGTAATAATTGATATGTGTACGAGTATTTATTGCCTAGCGACATCTTGTGGATGTCAGTCCGACGAGAAAAAGCGATGAGAGATTAATCGCGACTGACTTTTAAAATGTATGTAGCTGAGAATGACGACGTTTAAAAGGTGTCTAAGGGAAACTTTCGGTTTTGCGTAGCATTGGTCAGGGTGTAACGACATTTTGTGACAAAAGGCCTTTGACGTCGACAGAAATTATTTTGAACAGTTCTCGCCCATCTTTTTGGCATACACGATTAATAAAATTGATATGTAACTTAGGGGGATAGAGTAGTGGTAACACTCATGGCCAGGAGAGCATACGGTACGCGGATCGACTCCCCTAACCCCCCTCAAGGGCGGCGCCTTCCATGGCTGCCAAACCGTGTGTTAATTAAGATATTGATTGTACTTTCATGTTTCAATGTAATCTTACTGCGTCTGTGGGTTTTAATTAATAAAGAATATAATAATAATAATAATAATAATAATAACAATAATAATAATAATAATAATAATAATAATAATAATAATAATAATAATAATAATAATAATAATAATAATAATAATAATAATCTGTTACTCGCCGGCACCTGCCCGCAGGAGATGCGCTCCGTCCTGTTCGGTGGAACGCTGTTCGCTCTGCGTAAAAAGTCTGGCGGCCTGAGACCGATAGCCATTGGATACGTTTGGCGCAGATTGGCCTCTAAATGCGCCAACGCACACGCCATTCCGAAGATTACACCGTACCTGTGCCCCAGACAGTTGGGAGTGGGCGTCCCCGGGGGTTGCGAGGCGGCGATCCACGCCACTAGACGTTTTCTGGCCAACATGAGCTCGGAAGCTATAATAGTCAAGTTGGACCTATCAAATGCATTCAACAGCCTACACCGGGACAGCATGTTGGCATCGGTCACCGACATAATTCCGGAACTGGCCGCGTACTGCAACCTAGCCTACGCCGAGCCCTCGTTCCTCCAATTCGGCCGATTCACCATTCTCTCGCAAGAAGGCGCACAGCAGGGGGATCCCCTCGGGCCTCTGCTTTTCTGCTTACCACTCCAGCCGATTCTGACCAGGCTAGAATCTCCTCTGGCCTTCGGATATCTGGACGACCTCACCTTGGGCGGCAGTCCTGACAGGGTGGAAGCGGACGTGGATCTAATCGAGAGAGGTTGCTCAGCCCTGGGCCTCTCGCTCAACCGCGCCAAGTGCGAATTTATCACCGCGGGCCCCGAAATCAGCGCCGAGAACGCCCTGATGCAGTTCGTCCGTGTGAGCCCATCAACAGCCACACTCCTAGGGGCCCCGCTTTCATCAATGGAGGCCCTCTCGTCTACCCTCGACACCTGCGTGGCCAACATCAGGAAGGCGCTCGACAAACTCCAACACATCGACAGACAGAGTTCTCTGCTGATCCTCAGATGCTCCCTCGGCTCGCAGAGACTCATGCACATATTGAGAAGCAACCTCTGCCACGATCAACCGCGCCTGGAGGTTTATGATGAGCTGCTACGGACAGGAGTCGGCCGGATGCTTAACGCCTCGATGAACGACGACCAATGGTCTCAAGCCTCTCTTCCGATTAGGATGGGGGGATTGGGAGTAAGGAGGGTGTCCTCGCTGGCACTTCCCGCCTTCTTGGCTTCGGCCGCGGGCACCCTCCAAACCCAGTCCCTCATTTTGGGTACTATTTCCGTGACCCCTGACGCGGCACATGACTCGGCGAAGACTACCTGGCTTCAGCTTTCTGGGGTCCCGATCCCGACGGTCACGCCCGGTCGTGGACAGAGACACTGGGACGGTCCGCTACTACACACAGTCCTCTCGACGCTCGAGGATAAACTGCTGGATCCATACGACCAGGCGAGACTGAAGGCTTCGCAGTTACCGCACGCCTCGGACTGGCTACACGCCCTCCCCATCGCTGCTCGCGGCCTCAGAGTGGATGACGAGACAATGAGGGTGGCGGTCGGCCTACGATTGGGTCTGGCAATCTGCGAACCGCACAAATGCGCATGTGGTGCCTACGTCTCGTCCAGAGGCGCGCATGGGCTATCATGCTCACTGGGGTTCGGCCGACAAGCTAGGCACAGCAACATCAACGACCTCATCCACCGCAGCCTCAACAGAGCCGGCATCCCGGCAGTCAAGGAGCCGTCCGGCCTATCCAGGTCGGATGGAAAGAGACCGGATGGCCAGACCCTAATACCGTGGAGCGGCGGGCTGTCTTTATTTTGGGACGCGACGGTAGTGGACACGGTGGCCGCCTCTTACATCACGGAAACGGCGGCCGCGGCAGGAGGGGCGGCGGAGGTGGCTGCTACGAGAAAGAACATCAAGTACTCTGAACTAAAGAAGAGATACATCTTCATACCTGTAGCTGTGGAAACCTTCGGTCCCCTTAACAGAGAGGGTCTCGCCTTTCTATCTGAAATTGGTCGTCGACTGTCGAAAACCACAGATGACTCCCGCGAAACAAACTTCCTATTCAAGAGCCTATCGGTGATGGTGCAACGCTTCAACGCAGTGGCTTTCCAAGGCGCCATGTCAAAGCTGCCCGGAGCCAAAGAGCAACAAACCCGTCGATATCTATCGCCTTCTTAACGGAGGCAGCGGCGGGGAACTCGATTTTCTGAGTGAACAGAACCTAGACATGAATTCTCGGATAATAATAATAATAATAATAATAATAATAATAATAATAATAATAATAATAATAATAATAATAATAATAATAATAATAATAATAATAATAATAATAATTATTATTATTATTATTATTATTATTACTATTATTATTATTATTATTATTATTATTATTATTATTATCGTTACTGCAGAGGTTTTATATAGCGATCCTTCAAGGTTATCTACTCGGGAGCGCTCCAAGTCCAGCCCCGATCAAACAAGACAGCCTTAAAACAATAACGGAACAGAGAAGAGCAATCAATTGGCTTCAGGCGCAGCGCTACAGGTAGCCCACTCCAGGTTGCTGGGCCAGGGACAAAGAAGGCACGGTGTTGTCGGATAGCAGTCCGCGAGCGGGAGCAAGGAGCTTCGCCTGCGCTGCAGAGCGAATTAACCTTCGCAGGACGAAGAGGGGTAAATAATTACCCCAGGGGTGTTTGGATGTTGATTGCGGAGGTATCATTTGTCGTTCCATGTGTTTACAAGATACCACCAATGACATATTCTGACTGCATACCCACCACATTGCCATATGGTGGGAAAAAGATTTTTCAATTCAAAGTGTCCTGGGGTAAAAATTTACCGCACTTCGTCGTCGACGTCGTTATTTTTTCGTTCATAGGGAAGATATGTTTTTTAAAGATATGAGCTCATAAGTGACTTGCAATCATAAATCAAGTGTGGAATCTACCATGGAATTGAGTGTTAATAGTTTCATAATTGTGGAGTTTATTTTCAAAGATGGCGGCCAATATGGCCGCCACAGTAAAACTATGCATGTCTCAGCTCATAGGTAAGCTACAATGACAAATGAAGTGTCAATTGTAATATTTCCCAGGTCAAGGAATCGATTTATCGCAGTGGTAATAGTGTGTGAATACTACTGTCCAAGATGGCGGCCAACATGGCCGCCAAAACACAAAAATGTGTATATCTCGGCTCGTAGGTAAGATACAATGACAAATGAAGTGTCAATTGTAACATTGTCTGTGTTTCTGTCTGTCTGTATGTATGTCTGTATGTATGTATGTATGTATGTATGTATGTATGTATGTATGTATGTATGTATGTATGTATGTATGTATGTATGTATGTATGTATGTATGTATGTATGTATGTATGTATGTATGTATGTATGTCTGTCTGTCTGTCTGTCCATCATCTACTGTTCGGGATCTTGGAGTCATCCTAGACTCAACGCTCTCCCTAAACCTCAGATATCCGCCATTTCTCGGGCGTGCCTGTTTCACCTCAGAAGAATCCGACAGCTTCGATCTACTCTGGATTCAGCATCACTGGAAACACTGTTGTTCTGCTTTATTCTGACGCGACTTGACTACTGCAACTCTATACTCCGCGGTCTCCTTGATTGTAGGCTGCTTGCTCTAATCAGAATACTGCATCATGCTGCTTGGTTGTGTCTTGGACTCTCCTACCGAGACCATATCACACCTGCTCTTCACCCTCTATACTGGCTTCCTGTATATCAGCGTGTCCAGGTCATCTTCTTGTAGTCCATGGTCACAGCTTGCAACTCTATTGAAGGTCGCTCCTGTCTTCGATCAGCATCTGCTGGAAAATATGTTGTTCCTTGTACACGTCTTGTCTTTGCCCAGCGTTCAATAACAGTTGCCGGTCCATCCATCTGGAACTCTCTGCCTCCTCATGTTAACAACTCTCTTAACGAGACTGTCTTTCGATCGAAACTGAAAACTTACCTCTTCTATGGATTTTAATGGCTGCCCGGCTTCAATGCGCGCTTCTGAACTTTGTAAGAGGGGTATTCTCAAATTAGCCTACACTTGTATTGTATTATTGTATTGTTCAGTATTTAGCGATGTGATCCTTTGACGGGGAAGGGTTACATTGCTAGATTACTGCATAAATGATAAGAAAACACTTGCTTTTTTAATTACTTATTTTATCATTTTTATTCGATTTATTATTACTTCAATGTTTTACAATCAATGCTTCTAGCTTCTGTCCCATTGTGCGTTTGCTAATGGTGTAATAAAGAATATACTTACTTACTTACTTACTTACATCCTGTAGATGCCAGTAACGTTGAAGTCAACCTTACGTTTCGGAGGAACTCAGCCTGGACCCGGTGATTGAGCGGGACTAGTCAATATGTAGATAAGGATGGCTACATTTTAAAGGTGTCTAACTGTAACTGTGGTTTTATGGAAACAAACGCCGTTGACAGAAATCATTCTGTTCTGACCGTTCGTAGGGCAGTATATAACGCTAATATCTTTGATTCAGCCTTTAACACTCGGCCATTGAACGCGATTGGCTGATTTTAGAAGCTCTTTTCAGCTCTTCTTCATTTTGGAAGACTTCATTATTGATTAATTCGCTCTGCAATAGTGTCCTGTATATACATAATATATAGATTCATAACGATTGACTGTGTTTGCCTGGCTAGGCTCTTGGCTGCCGATAGTTGCTTGGAACGACAGCGCGAGAAAGATTTGCTGATTTTTTTAAATCCAAATGTTTAACGTCATCATATGACATCACAGGTCGTTGACGACAATTCAATTGTATGAACAATACATTTAAAACAGAATTAACAGAGTCCAACATAGAGTATTTAGAAGTGTCAAAACAGCACCTTACGATGTTCATAATTGTCATTTTTTTAACCTCATAAATTATATATATTTATATATATAATGTAAATAATTTCAATGATACTTGTATCATGAAAAGACAATCTTTAGTGCACGTTAGACAACATCTTGCATTAATTGGTATACACAAGACTTTTAAAATATAAAATAAATTAAATGAATGTTTGATAAACATTTATAATGTACATGAGATTTGTAATATAGTTATTCAATTATAAAATTTGCTGATTGATCGCGATTTGTCGTTATGTAGCTGAGAGGGACTGCATTTTAAAGGTGTCTTACTGGAGTCGTGGATTTAAATTTGCAGTATTTAATATTTTGCTCCATTTTGTGGATTTTTTCAGTTGAGTTGACGTAAATCTTACCTTTCGTATAAAACCGTGGTAATAATTAATAATACGAATCTAGCGATTGAACACGATTGGTGAATATGTAGCTGAGAATGGTGTTTAACTGAAGTCGTGAATTTAATGTAGAGTTTAGCAACATCTTGCGGATGTCAGTGCCGTCAACGTCGACTTTACCCTACATGGATCCTCTTCAATTGTATCTACCAACTGAACGCGATTGGGAAATATGTAATTAAGAATGGAAACGTTTTTAAAGGTGTCTAAATGCAGTCGTAGACATAATGCAACAGTAGTTAGAATTTTACGACATCTTATGCGTGCCAGACTCGTTAACGTCGACCATACTCGGAATTTCATCTGTAGCGATATGATTCACTCATTAAGAACGCAACTGGCGAATATGTAGCTGAGATCGTCGACAGGTGTCTAATTCAGGCGTGCATTTAATGCAGCAGTATTTACTGTTTACCGACATCTTGTGGGTGTTGGCGTCGTTTACGTAGGCTTAATTAGTTATATTCAAACGGCGCTGTGTCACGAAGAAGACGGTTAAGTCCGGGTAGTCGGATATCCATGTAGAAACATATTTGCTTGTCGTAAGACGCAGCTCTGAGAACTGACTGAAGTGCGAGGTCGGGCCCCCTCGTGCGTAGGTCGGAACGAAGTCCTGTGTGTAGATAGAGAAGTTTAGAGAGAGGACCTTCACTATCAGAGTGCCATAGATACCCTTACCGTTATCTTTCGAAGCAGAATTTATCACTGTGTTGGTCGACAATTGCCAACACGAAGACGGGTAAGGAAACTTACTCCGTAAATGTGGTGCATGATAATATACGTGTGAGGCCGGTATGCCGCACACGGAAATGAAACGAGAGACACGTGATAGTGGGGACACGAGTTGTTCAATAGACAGGTGCCTAGACGACATGACGTAGAGAGGTACCATTGACAGTTGCTCAATAGACCGGTGTCTAGGACGATTTGACGTATAGACTTGTCACATGTATTCCTTGTTCCCGATACTTAGAAAACGTTTGGTGTCCCTTATAAATGGCGATAGTACAAGAGTCACGAGATGTATATAGAATGGTACGTCAAAGTTCAGATCATGTGGAGAGTTGGAGGAAACCCGTATCTAAGAAGGCACACAAAAGAGGAAGACTTCTGCTGGTAAGAGAACGAACCCTGTTCTGAAGGACGGCCATCCTGCAGGACGTTGCCGATCCGGCGACCGCGGAAGAGGCAGAGTCAGACCCCGAGATAGAACGGTATAGTGTTGCCTTTCTTAAGCGGCCAATCCTGAATCTCACTATGGGCAGAGATAGAGATCCGCCATTTTACGTTGGAAGTAGACAAGGCAGTGACTCGGGTGGCTCCAAACGGGCAGTGGGCTGGAGTCACCACCACGACACTCGCCCGGCGCAACGAGAGTGCAGGCGTCCGGGCGGGCACAGAACGCCACAATATGAAGTTCATAACAGTACTCTACTGTTTTGGTCAAAGGAGTTGAAATTCTTTTCTAGAAAATCTTACCATCGTTGATCTCACCTTTGACTCCTACCACCTCTTTCTTCGAACTCGTGATCTGGAGGATATTCTTAGAGGTGAGACGACTCCGAGTTCTGGTTGAGGATGGTTCGGCTGATGAAGAATCACTGAACCTTGCATGGATCAATTTCAAGAAAGCAAGGAACCGCTGTTTAAACGCTCCAAGGAATTCTTCGACAATTATCAAGAGTGCAATGGCCCAGTATTCCAGAAATCGCCTCCTTGGAGGAACGAACGCAGCGCTACAGGGAGCCCATTCCAGGTCGCTGGGCCAGAGGCAGAGAAGGCACTGTGTTGCCTGATAGCAGTCCGCGCGCGGGGTTCAAGGAACTCAACCTGCGCTGCAAAGCGAAGTGAGCTAAAGCGCTGAACAGCCACAGTGGAACAGCAAAGTTTCCAGAGGTAAGGACCGTAAGGTAGAGCCGAGCCTTTAATTAATACATTCTTTGCCTGTTCACTGGTGCATATGTAGCCGTGAATAACGGCGGTTTAAAGGTGTCTAATTGCAATCCTTGATTTCATATAACGTTGTTTATTGTTTAATGACATCTTGTGTAGCCTATATGTCATCAGTTGAGTAGACGTAGACCTTACGGTTCATAACGTATTCTGTAGACGAATCTTGCTATTGTAGTAGCAATCCATTGTTTAACGGCATTCAACAATTACAGTGGCAGTGGACATTATTATTATTATTATTATTATTATTATTATTATTATTATTATTATTATTATTATTATTATTATTATTATTATTATTATAATATATATCTGGACGACCTCACCTTGGGCGGCAGTCCTGACGGTGTGGAAGCGGACGTGGATCAAATCGAGAGAGGTTGCTCAGTCCTGGGCCTCTCGCTCAACCGCGCCAAATGCGAACTTATCACCGCGGGCCCCGAAATCAGCGCCGAGAACGCCCTGATGCAGTTCGTCCGCGTGAGCCCAACAACAGCCACACTCCTAGGGGCTCCGCTTTCATCAACGGAGGCCCTCTCCTCTACCCTCGACACCTGCGTGGCCAACCTCAGGAGGGCGCTCGACAAACTCCAACACATCGACAGACAGGGTGCTCTGCTGATACTCAGATGCTCCCTCGGATCGCCGAGGCTCATGCACATATTGAAAAGCACCCCCTGCCACGATCAACCACGTCTGGAGGTTTATGATGAGCTGCTACGGACAGGAGTCGGCCGGATGCTTAACGTCTCGATGAACGACGACCAATGGTCTCAAGCCTCTCTTCCGATTAGGATGGGGGAATTGGGAGTAAGAAGGGTGTCCTCGCTGGCACTTCCCGCCTTCTTGGCTTCGGCCGCGGGCACCTTCCAAACCCAGTCCCTCATCTTGGGTACTATTTCTGTGACCCCTGACGCGGCACATGACTCGGCGAAGACTACCTGGCTTCAGCTTTCTGGGGTTCCGATCCCGACGGTCACGCCCGGTCGTGGACAGAGACACTGGGACGGTCCGCTACTACACGCAGCCCTCTCGACGCTCGAGGATAAACTGCTTGATCCCTACGACCAGGCGAGACTGAAGGCGTCGCAGTCACCGCACGCCTCTGACTGGCTACACGCCCTCCCGATCGCTGCTCGCGGCCTCAGATTGGATGACGAGACAATGAGGGTGGCGGTCGGCCTACGATTGGGTCTGGCAATCTGCGAACCGCACAAATGCGCATGCGGTGCCTACGTCTCGTCCAGAGGCGCGCATGGGTTGTCATGCTCACTGGGATTCGGCCGACAAGCTCGGCACAGCAACATCAACGACCTCATCCACCGCAGCCTCAACAGAGCCGGCATCCCGGCAGTCAAGGAGCCGTTCGGCCTATCCAGGTCGGATGGAAAGAGACCGGATGGCCAGACCCTAATACCGTGGAGCGGCGGGCTGTCCTTATTGTGGGACGCGACGGTGGTAGACACGGTGGCTGCCTCTTATATCACGGAAACGGCGGCCACGGCAGGAAGGGCGGCGGAGATGGCTGCTACGAGAAAGAACATCAAGTACTCTGAACTACAGAGGAGATACATTTTCATACCTGTAGCGGTGGAAACCTTCGGTCCCCTCAACAGAGAAGGCCTCGCCTTTCTATCTGAACTTGGTCGCCGGCTGTCGAAAACCACAGATGACTCCCGCGAATCAAACTTCCTTTTCAAGAGTCTTTCAGTGATGATGCAGCGCTTCAACGCAGTGGCCTTCCAAGGCACTATGTCAAAGCTGCCCGGAGCCAAAGAACAACAAACCCGTCTTTATACATCGCCTTCTTAACGGAGGTAGCGGCGGGAAACTCGTTTTGAGAGTGAACAGAACCTAGACATGAATTCTCGGTTTATAATAATAATAATAATAATAATAATAATAATAATAATAATAATAATAATAATAATAATTATTATTATTATTATTATTATTATTATTATTATTATTATTATTATTATTATTATTATTATTATTATTATTATTATTATTATTATTATTACCGAGGATTTATATAGCGCCCTTCCAAGGTTATCTAATCAGTAGCGCTCCCAGTTCATCCCAGGTCAAACAAAACATTTAAGGCGAGAGTGGAAGAGAGCAGAGTAATCAATTGAGGTCAGACCCCACGCTACTGGGAGCCCGTTCCAGGTCTCTGGTCCAGAGACAGAGAAGACACGGTTTTGCCGGATAGCAGTCTGCGCGCAGGCGACAAGGAGCTCCGCCTGCGTTGCAGAGTGAAGTGAGCCACGACGCTGAACAATCACAGTGGAGCAGCAAAGTTCCCGGAGGTAAGGACCGCAAGGTAGAGCCAAGCCCTTAAGGTACCACCAAACCAAAGCAGAGACCCGATAAGCAACGCGCTGCGGGTAGGGGTGCCAGTGGAACATCTCCCACATGTACTCCGAGACCCGGCCGCATACTATGAAAGTACCCATGGAAATTGCTACAAGGGAATCCCGCAAATAATCCGACGATCAGCGTGAATTTGCCTAATGAATATTGTTTTTGCTAATGAATATTCATGGTTATCGTAATCTCGAGACTTCTACAGCGTCCAAACTGTTTCTTTGTTCACAGGCGCTGAGTTGTCCAAAAAATTCTATGGACAGGCAGAGTCAAAATCGGTTCCATGTCAAGATCATTAGGGGTGGGGCAGACAATCAGCGGAGAGAAAGAAATAAGGCAGTCAGTGTTTAGCCCAGAGATTCGCATTCCAAAAACACTTGTAGAATGAAAAATATGGAATTGGCCGTGGCATATGAACGCTTAATTACGTCACTTATCGATTTAATTGTATTATTGTAACTTTAAATTTCACTCTTCACGTGAAAATGTGATGTTATAATATGTTGTATACCAAGATGTCAGTATAAACACCAGATGTTAACCGCAAAGAACTCAACTACATTCGACACCTTTTAAACGCGTTTTATTTCTGCTATTTATACCTCACTCGCGTTCAGTCATAAATTTCATTTCATATTCGCTTAAGATAGTAGGTTAACTCCACCGTCAGCCAAGCTACCCTTTGCGCTATCGGCTGTCTGTCTAGACCCTGGAGTCTCGACTCCACAGTCTAGACACAGATGAAGCATGAATATACATTAGGCAAATTCACGCTCATCGTCTGATTGGTTGCGGCATACCCTTGTAACAATTTCCGTGTGTACTTTCGTAATATGCAGCCCGGCGTCTCAGTTGGTTCATCCCCCTACCCTGGCCCAAACGCCCTCCAGTCTTTATTGCAGTTTATCTTTAGTTTACATGAACCCGCCAATTGCCTCACCCTCCTTTCTCCAGTCTTGGAACTGAATACGATCAGTGGGGGAATTCAAAATGCAGCAATTGGTTTTTAACGGTAATTACATATCAACGAAGATTGGCGAATTGTGTATATGTAGCTGTGAAATCACGCGTTTTAAAGGTGTCTGACTGTAGTCGTTTATATGAAGCAGCATTTTCTATTTTAAGCGACATCTTGTGGGTCAGCGTAGGTCTGACGCTTATCTAGGGATTGAACGCGTTTGGTAAATATGTAGCTGAGAATACCTGAGATTTAAAGGTGTCTAATTCAGTCGTGGATTTAATGCAGCAGTATTTATTGTTTAGCGGCATCTTTTGTGTGTTTCCGTCGTTTACAGTACGTATGCTTGGGACAGACACCAGGCGGAAACGAAGTAGCGGAGTGAGGACTTTAACGTTTATTAGTTACTGTTAAACGACGCTGTATCACGAAGAAGACGATTAACGGCGCCATCCTTCTGAATCCACGCTTGAGACTGCCAGTGGCGGAATATCGAAGTCAGGTCCTGAAGAACTTAGACTGCAGAAGGAGAAGAAAAGTTTCTTAAGATGAAAGGCAGCCATGGGTATGAAGTGTTAACGACCTCATAATCTCAGCCTCGGCATACGATGTTCCAGTCCATTCCTTTTCCCCGCCGTTTGATATCCTGTTTGACAGTGTACGGTCATTACACTCATTTTAGCTGAGTTGGCTATGGGGCGCTGGTGGAGCAGAAATATCGAACCAAATTTCTGCACTGGCGTGGATTTCAACCCCGACCTCTCTCGACTGACAGTCCAGCACGCTAACCACTTGACCATCGCCCATCGCTGGTAAATGCGACTCTTATGGCGGGCGCACGTGACCAGCATCGTTTGTGCTTCGAGAGCGGAATGACTCACAGAGGAATTGGAGGATCAGAGCCAGTCCTAGATCTAGTGAAGTTCGGTGCGGGGTTTGGCATCAACAGATTGAAACGGAAGACTGTGGCGCAATAAAAATTCGACTCGACTGACATAATTATACATTCGATTTACACGAGAGGTTATTAATTTTTTAGTATCATGTTAGGAAGCATTCTTGTGTGCGTAACTATATTTATACAGTAGTGCCAAAGTAATATAGAATATGAAGTTCATAATCCTACTGTTTTGGTTGAAGAAGAGGAAATTCTCTTCTCCTAAAGAATCTTACCATCGTTGATCTCACTAATGTCTGCTACCAACTCCACGTACAGACTCGTGATTTTGAGGATGTTCTCTGTGGTGCAGTCGACTCCGAGTTCTTGGCACTGGTTGCGGATGGTTCGGCTGATGAAGGATCACTGGACCTTGCTAGGTTTCGGTGAGCGTCTTTCGATTTCAGGCTATACGGTCTTCTTGTCGATGGGCTTCGTCAGCGACAGGTCGACCTGGATGCTTTCGTTACTCCACGGAGGCGATTTCTGGAACACTGGACCCTTGCACTCTTGATACTTCATGTCGAAGAATTCATTGGAGCCTTGAAAGAACAGTCCCTTGTCTTGTTGGAATTCATCTATGTGCAAGGTCCAATGATCCCTCATCACCTCCTCTGCCGCGTGGACTTTGCTCGTAACAACCATACAATGGAACGGGTAGGTTAACTATGTATCTGGGAATGGCAGCGGTTTAAAGGTGTGTAATTGGGAGAAGTATCGAAGAACCTAGAGGAAAAAGTAGAAAATCTAAAAGAGGGAACAAAAACAGAAGAGAGGTGGACGAACCTAAAAGAGGCATTGCTGAAAGAGGCGACTGAAACGATAGGATTCCAGAAGGGAAACGAACCACGTAAACCATGGATAACAACAGAAATGATCAAAGACATGGAGGAGAGAAGAAAATGGAAACATCAAAGTACAGAGGAGGCTAAACAGGAATATAGAAGACTTAACAACCAGCTGAGAAGAACAACGGATAAAGCAAGAGAAATGTGGTGGGAGGAACAGTGCAGAGAACTGGAACTCCTGCAGGAACAGGGGCGAAGCGATTTGGTGTACGGTAAAATAAAATCACTAAGCAAGAAGCAAAATACAGGAAGAGGAGGTGCAATCAAGAGCAAGGACGGCAGACTACTGGAGGACGCAGAGGCTATAAGGGAAAGATGGAAGGAATATGTGGAGGAATTATACACAGGAAGTGGAAGCATGGAGGAAGAAATGAGGAAACAAGAACGGAAGCAGGAAGAAACACAGGTGGAGGACGGCATGGGTCCGGAGGTGATGAGAGAGGAGGTCTTGGCTGCAATTAAGGACATGAAGAATGGGAAGTCGGAAGGAATTGACAACATCCCAATAGAAATACTCAGAAATCTTGGAGAAAAAGCAATGAGCGAGGTGGTGCAGCTATGCCGGGACATCTACAACACGGGAGAATGGCCAAAGGACTTCCTGCAGACAATAATTATACCAATACAGAAGAAGCAGAATGCAACAAATTGTGAAGACCATCGCATGATAAGCCTTCTGACACATGCATAAAAAATCCTGCTAAGAATTATAACAAAGAGACTGCAGACAAAGGCGGAAGCAGAAAATTGCTTGGGCGATTACCAATATGGGTTTAGAAAGGGAAAGGGGACAAGAGATGCGATAGCAGCATTGAGGGTAATAGCAGAAAGAAGCATCCAACATGACCAAGACATATATATCTGCTTCGTCGACTATGAAAAAGCTTTCGACAGAGTAGACTGGAGAAAGCTAATGGGAATACTGAGAAGAAAAGGGGTGGATTGGAGAGAAAGAAGATTGATAGGTAATCTATACATAGGACAAAGAGTGAAAATAAGAGTTGATGGAGAGTACTCGGAACCAGGAAAATAGGAAGAGGGGTAAGACAAGGATGCCCAGTGTCACCAATCCTATTCAACATCTATACAGAAGAGATCATAAGAGAAACGCTAGAGGATATGGAGGAGGGGATAAAGGTAGGAGGAAGAAAGGTGAAGGCATTGAGATTTGCAGATGACCAGGCGATGCTGGCAACTAGCCAGGAGGGCTTACAATGGATGATGGATCGTCTAAATACGGTATCGCTGGAATATGAAATGAAAATAAACGTAAAGAAGACAAAGGTAATGAAGATAAGCAAGAGAAGCGGTATAACACCACAAACAATAAAGATCACACTAAACGGAGAAGAAATAGAACAGGTGGAGAAGTTTTGCTATCTAGGAAGTGTGATCACAGACGATGCAAGATGCCACGAGGAAATAAAAAGAAGAATATCCATGGGAAAAGATGCATTTTACAAAAGAGGAGAGCTGATGAGAGGAAGCTTAAGCAAGAATCTAAAGAAGAGAATGGTGAAGACACTGGTGTGGAGTGTTGTTCTGTACGGCTCCGAGACATGGACAATGAGGAAGGACGACATAAAAAGATTGGAGGCCTTCGAGATGTGGGTGTGGCACAGAATGGAGAGAGTTAGCTGGGCGGAACGGAGGACGAACGAGGAAATCCTGCAAATGGCAGAAGAACAAAGATCACTCATAAGTACTATACGCGGACGGCAAAGGAAATGGATCGGGCACATCCTAAGGAGTGAGACACTGCTAAGAGGCATCATGGAGGGAAGGATGGAGGGGAGAAAGACGCGAGGAAGACCGAGGGCAATGCTGCTAGACTGGATGATGACAAAAGAAGAAGGATACAGTGGACTGAAGAGAAGAGCACAAGACAGAGAACGATGGCGTCATTGGTCATACGAACCTGCCGGTGGGCAGAGAACATAAAGAAGAAGAACTGAAACCGTGCGTTTTATGTAGCATTGTTTAGTGTTTAGCGACATCTTGTGGATGTCAGTTACGTTGAAGTCGACCGTACGTTTGATGGACAGCTCACGTCTAGGGATTGAACGCGACTGTTGAATACGTAGCTGAGAATGACCGCGTTTTAAAGGTGTGTAAATGAAACTTTAGGTTTATGTAGCCTTATTTTTATTGTTTAGCGACATCTTGTGGCTCTCAGTTCTGTTGAAGTTGACCTTACTACGCTTTATATAAAAGACATCGAATGCACTCAACGATTGAACGCGAGTGGTGGATTTGTAGCCGAGGATAGCACCGTTTTAAGTGTATCTAATTCGAACCTTTCGTTTTTATGATCATTTTTCAGTGATTAACGACATGTGGACTGAAGAGAAGAGCACAAGACAGAGAACGATGGCGTCATTGGTCATACGAACCTGCCGGTGGGCAGAGAACATAAAGAAGAAGAAGAGGCGACATGTAGCGATAGCGATAGGTGTCGCAATTTCCACTAGCTTGTCTACGCCAACGATGAATTTGCTCGTTGAGCAGGCAGTGACCGAAATAGAGCCTTGAATAGTAGTTGTTTCAGTTTAACGACGCTGTGTGATAACAAAGATCGTTGGCGTCGCCCTCCTCCTTCATCTAGGCTTGGGACTGGCACTACCTGGTACCAAAGCACGGGCGTGCAGTGGCGGACTTAAGGAGCACTACGCGACTAGTGAATGTAGCCAAGAATGTCGGCGCTTCAAAGGTGTCTAACTGCAATCATGAATTTTATATAGTGGTAGCTAGTGTTTAGCGACATACTGTGAATGTCAGTTACGTTGAAGTAGATCTTACGCCTCATATGAGCAGGAGCTAAGTAATCCGGCGTTTGAACGCGACTGATGAATATGTAGCTGATAATGGCAGCGTTTTAAAGGTGTCTAACGGGAACCATTGGTTTTACGCTAGCATCGTTTTGTGTTTTACGGACTCAGTTACGTTCAAGTAGAAATTACGCTTTATGCAACACCGTTTACGGCAAGCTGGCGTCTTCTGAATATGTTACAATGAATGGCTGCCATTCAAATATATATATATATATATATATATATATATATATATATATATATATATATATATATATATATATATATATATATATATATATATATATACTTTATTTCGCTCAAAGCTGAAACACGAAAATTAAGCTTGGCAACAGCTACTTCCGTAATCAGTCACATTAGTATAAAGCATATTATTTCCAAAAATGAACATCACTTGCCGCTAACACTGCTTTTTGATGGATTTCACTTACTTTTTATGGAAAATCTTGTTTTTGATCTTGCATTCTGGTCTTCCGGTTAAAAATTTAGCTTGCCAACAGCTACTTCCATAATCAGCAGGGTCAAGTTAGTCTAAAACACATTGTTTCCAAACATGAACATCACTTTATTTCTACTAGCACACCAAGACCATCAACTATAGAAAATTGAACTCGCGTCTATAAATGCGATTGAACACGATTGGGGAAAGTGTAGCTGGGAATGGTGTTTTACTGCAATCGATAATTTAACGTAGTAGTATGTAGAGTTTAGCAACAGTTCCGTCACCGTGGCCCTTACCCTTACGTACGATCATCAAGTAGACCTAGCGATAGAACGCTTTTGGTAGATATGTAGATAAGACTCGTGACGTTTTACAGGTGTCTAACTGCAGTCGTAGATATAATGCAACACATTTAGAATTTTACAACATCTTGCGCGTGTCAGACCTTTCTCCAAATTCCATGTGTATGATTCACTTATTGAACGCTACTCGTGAATATGTAGCTGCGATTGGAGCCGTTTAAAGGTGTCTTATTACAGTCGCAGATTTAAAGCACTTTATACCGACATCTTGTGGGTGTTGGCGTCGTTTACGTAGGCTTGATTAGTTACTTTCAAACAACGCTGTGGAACGAGAAAAACGATTAACGTCGCCCTCCTCCTCTATCCAGGCTTGGGACTGGCATCACCAGAATTTGCGCAGTGGCGGAATTACTTAAGAACGTAGACCGCAGTGCCATACCTATCCCCGGTCGGAAGGAGAAAAGGCAATTCCTTTAGCTATAGTCTGAAAGGCAGCCATGGGTATGAAATATCCACGACTATTTCCCAGCCTCGGCGTACGATGGACGGTGTCCAGTCCTCTACCTCGCCGTCTGATCTCCCATCTGACAGTGTACGGTCAATAATCTCGAAACAAATTTCTGCCCTGGTGTGGATTTGAACCTCAACCTCTCGGCTCACAGTCCAGCACACTAACCACTTGACGATCGCCCATCGATGGCTAACGCGACTGTTATGACGACCGCAAGTGACCAGCATCGTCGGTGCTTTGAGAGCGGAATGGTACACAGAGGAATTGTCGGATCAGAGCCAGTCATAGATCTGGTGAGGTTCGGTGCGGGGTTTGGTATCAACAGATTGAAACGGAAGACTTTGGCGCAATAAAAATTCGACTCCACTGACATATACGTAACACGCATGCGCCGTCGACGACTCTTTTAAATGCGCTTCATAAATGAACAGACGGACAACAAGATGTCGAAAAGACAGGAAAAGTGCATGTAAAATAATACATATAAATATATACATTTATATAGATGTGTGTGTGTGTGTGTGAGTGCGTGTTTGTGTGTGTGTGTGTGTGTGTGTGTGTGTGTGTGTGTGTGTGTGTGTGTGTGTGTGTGTGTGTGTGTGTGTGTGTGTGTGTGTGTGTGTGTGTGTGTGTGTGTGTGTGTGTGTGTGTGTGTGTGTGTGTGTGTGTGTGTGTGTGTGTGTGTGTGTGTGTGTGTGTGTGTGTGTGTGTGTGTGTGTGTGTGTGTGTGTGTGTGTCGTGCATTATTTTGAGCCGAGGGAAAAGAATGAGGATGAAGGAAGAATGGATTAGAGGGATGAAGAAGTGGGCGTGGAAGAGGAGGTGGGCGTGGAGTCAAAGCACAGGGGCGTACAGCGAAGATTGGACACTGAAAACGCAGCCGCAAGGGAAGGACATCCTCAACTCACAATGGAACAGACGCTTATCCTACCTGGCCCAAAGGATCTTCGTTTTGAGTCTGAGGCAGATTTTCTCGCATTTTCCAGTCCTTGGCCTCGCCGTCTGTTCTCCCCTCTGACAGTGTACGGTCATTACACTCATTATATCTGAGTTGGCTAGGCGACGCTAGTGGAGGTGAGATCTCGAACCAAGTTTCTGCGCTGGTGGGGATTTGAACCCCAGACCTATGGAGTGGTAGTCCAGCACACTAACCACTTGACCATCGCTCATCACTGGTTAATGCGATCAGGTTGGCCTTGTCGTTGTTCGAACGGGCCAGTCTTCCTTCGGATATCAGGGTTGGGATGCTTCTCTGTGCACCGTTCATCCTCCGCGCCATTCCTCCACACTGCTCCGAGCCTACACTGCTTGTCGAAGGTGGAACAAAAGTCTTCCCACCTCTGCCGAGACGTATCCGAGATGATTTTCCTGATCTACGCCTGCTGGTGTTAGAATTCGATCTGGTCTTCCAGGTTCTTCGATTTTGTCTGTCTTGTTCCGGAGTCTGTTTTGTCAAAGATGGCCTGCCAAAACAGTAGTGGTTTATGCCGGTTAATTCTAGAATTCACATTTCGCAACAGGTGAACGTCTAGCCGAGTATGGCTCCGTTTTAAAGGTGACTAGTGGAGTCCGTGGATATTATGTAATATTGCATAGTAAGCGCCTCTGATTAGGTTGTACTGCGAGAGACACTTTATAAATTCGTAAATACAATACAATTGTTTAGTGTTTAACGACATCTCGAGGATGTCAGTTACGTTAAAGGCGACCTTTCCCTACGTTGCTCAAATCATGGCAGGATCTGGCGATAGAGCGCGATTGGCAAATAAGTAGTGGAGTATGACGGCTTTTTCAAGGTGTCTAACTGCAGTCGTTAATTTTATGTAGCAGTATTTAGTGTTAGCAACGTCTTGTGGGTGTTAGCGTTATATACGCAGATTTGCAGATGCTGTTTAACGACACTGTGCGATAACTAGGCTTAGGACTGACACTTGCCGAATACAGTAGTATACTATAGAGGAGTGTATACTGTTAACAATTGTTTCTCCTCCTAGTTTACAGTAATTCTGTAGTGATTCCATCCATGCCTGGTGCTTTTTTCTTTTTGTTGATAGCATCTTTTACCTCTTCCTGTAGAAATGTTGGCATCTTTTCTTCTGTGTTATTTATGGACAACTCTGTGAGAACTGTAGGATCGTTATGTGTGTCGACGTTTAGTAGCTGTTCGAAGTGTTCCTTCCATCATTTCTGTATGCTTGCATCGTCTTCTAGTACTTTACCATTTGATTGATGCCACTTTGAGCTCAAATTGTTAACTTAGTAGTTTTATCTTGTCTTTTATCTTCTTGCATTCTATTTATCTTGAAAGCTACCTCAGCTTCTTTGCGTTGTTGTTCCATCGAGTTGTTTTTGTCTCGTTGTGGTTTCCTTCTGATTTCTCTAGTGAGCCAGGTAAAATGTTTCCGGTCTGTAGTGCATGCTTGTTGTTTGGCTATATTTTTTATTTTTTCCACTAGGTCTAATATTTCGTCAGATATCCATTGGTCTTTCGGCTTCTTGCAAGCTCTTCCGACTATGTTGTTGGCTGCTGCTTGTCTTCCTTCTGTATGTTTGACCACATAACTTCTATACTTTGTTGATCGTTGATCTGTAAGTTTCTCACTAACTCATCTTCGTATATTTGTCGGATATCATTATCTGTTAGTTTCTTGGTATCATACTTGATGTTCTCTGTTGGTCGGATTCCTCTCCTTGATCTCATTTTCAAGTTGGCTATTACTAGCTTGTGGACGGACCCGATTTGCGCATCGAATGATCTGCAGTTCGTGACATTTGAGCTCCATCTTTTGTTTATTACGATATAGTCGATCAGGTTATGTGTCTTTTGTCATGATGTCCATGTCCATTTCCGTTGTGGTTTCTTTTGTTCGAAGAAACTGTTCATTATCTTCAAGATTAGTAGTAATTTCCATTGTATAACATCTTATGGCTGCCATGGCCGTTGACATCGACCGTACCTTACAAATTCTGGTAATTTTATGACAGCTGTTGCAGTCTGCCGATTAAACGCGACTGTGAATACATCGTTGTAAATAGTGCATTTTAAAGGTGTTTAATTGCAGTCGTGGATTTAATGCGACATTTTGTGCGAATCAGTTACGTTGAAGTCGACCTTACGCTTCATAATGAAGCATTTTATTGAATTCAATGTATGAAGCATTCCTTTATAAAGCGTTGTAGCGAGACGTCCTCTAGCGGTCGCGCGCTGCCGTTGGTCTTCGTAGGAGGAGGGAGCCAGTTCAACGTACGCCTAAGCGTTATCCCCATTATGATAGTACACAGACAGTATGACCTACAGGCGCCCACTACGCCTTACCATAAAAGGCTTGCTAATTCCATTCATTCTGTTGATTTCCTCCAACTGCACGGGGTTCATTTCCTGAAGTGGAGCTACCATGGTTTCCGGAGTGGCGTCTGCGGTCCTCGGGTGGAGGTCGATCAATTGTCGGCGTTGACGACGCACCAGGATTCGTTTTTGACCCACGAGCAGACGAAATTGTGGTTTCTTCTTATATATATGAAATGGCATTTACACCAGAGCTTGATACCTCTTCTTCTGTTGTGGTTCGACCCACTAGATCCCTCTCATTCATTACCTCTTTCCCTCACCTCTTCAGCTAACGCAGCTGAAAAGGTGGTGCTTGCGGGGTGCCCTCGAAGCATGCCTCGTATCAATCGAGGGTCAGATAAAATCCAGCTAAGACATTTTTCTTGATTATAACTCATTATTATTGTTCAACAGAAATTACATGAAGTACAGAAATAATCTCGACAATCAGTCAACTTAAATATTCACAAACTTATCAAATTATCACTACTTCTTGCATACCCTACGTTTTCAACTACAAGCGATTCAACATAGAACTTTGGGACAGCCAGATTCAATGCACACGCTTCTAAACCGTCCTGGCTACCACATCAGTGATGTGCCTGTATTAAAATCATTTATCAAAGTCACAGCCTTGAACCAACACAGCTCTAGTGCGCATGTCGGCAGCCATGTTGGCTGCCGACATGCCGTCTCTGTCATTTTGGCGGATAACTTTGTCTGAAAGCAGAGACTGGTAGATAAATTTTGCAAGCTCGTAGAGTAACCATCGCCGGATAAGCGTGCTGGAACAGTATCTCGATTCACACCTGGATTACGCGATTTTAGACGGTTTTGGTGACCGTTTCTGTAACTCTCACGCGAATGGAACGGTCCATTTCCAGCTCAAGGGGAGACAGACATCAGCCACCAGCCAGGTGTCAGCACAACTGCTACGCCATCTACACCGGGCTTACAGCACAACTGCTACGCCATCCACACCGGGCTACATCCAACATCGATGACCCAGGGCTGCCCGAGACATGAGTCAAATCCAGCTAAGAAGAACAACAGCCGAAAGATTACACAATTAACCTGACCTGTGTTATGACGAGACGAGAGTGTTCCGGCCGATGCGTCATCACCCATCCACGAGGGACTGCATATAACATCAACGCCAGACGCTACGAGCCTCAGAAACTATGAACATGCAACTGCAAACTCTAGATTGGAAGACATGGTATGGCTAACGTGTGTGCGCAAACCCGCCATTGGCCATTTTTCTAGGGGTCTGTGTAAACCATCCCTAAACTTATGTTATGTTATGTTATGTTAATCAGACAAACTCTCCGCGAAAACATGACGTTAATACCATAGAGACCAGCAACTATCGTATTTTATAGTGTATTTTCCAATTGCTTTTTTTTCTTTTATTGTATTTCCTTTGTTTCATTCGCCTCTTTTGTGCATAACATGTCTGTTAGCCGCAGTGCGTTTGCAGGCGGTTCATTAAAGAATATACTTACTTACTTACTTAATACCTGCTAACTATGGGCAAAAATCTGAAACCCGAGTTCTAAAGAGCAAATTGTTAACTGAGAATAGGGAGGTAGTTAATAAATTTCTGTATGTTATAATAAAGTAAAATAAGATACACAACAATGACAGCCGATGTGTCTCCCTGATTAAGCGATCGACCTTTGTACTTCACCTTTCATCGAAAGTTATCGAAAACTTTGCATAAACGTTTGTATCGCATGCTTCGAATATCTAAATCTTGAGATCTAGATACGGATTTTATCGAAATTGCAGTCATGAAATCAATCCAATATCGACAAGTAATCTTACAGAGATCCCACTTTCTCGAGCTCTCGAAGACAACTGATGCACATCACGCTACCTCCTAACTAAAAATTCGCGCCACCTAGCTGTGACACTTCAAAACCAAGACATTCTTTTGTCGTGCAGCCGCCTTGCGAAGGGTAATTAAAACGAACACGGCAGTGTAACGAATTTCCCCAAAAAACAACTTAAGGACAGAAATAAGTAAGTTTGCCTCAAAAATGCTTCCGCGTTGGGGTAAACGTGCTATGGCGACCATAGGTTCGCCACAGCGTTGTTTAGCATTTAGCGACATCTTTTGGATGTCTGTTACATTGACGACTAATTGAGTATAAAGCAAAGTACCGATTAAACACAACAGGAAAATATATAACTGCAAAGAACGTGTTTAAAGGTGTCTAATGGCAGTCGTGGATTTAATTGTATACTGTCTTGTTTTTGGACATTTTATAAAGCGCATCCAGCGGGAGAGCCATTTAGAAGAGTTCCCAGTGCGACATACTCCGAGAGAAAAACACAAGTTTTAAGAAAGGTAAAAGTGGAAAAGACGTTACCTTAGAGAATAGAAGAACGGACAGACGGAGAAAGCTAATGCGACATCTTCTTGATGTCAGTTAAGTTGAAGTCGACCTTACGCTTCATACCATAGCATACAAACTTATCTAGCAATGTCTTTTAAACCAAAGTTTAATGTCGTCATATGACATCAAAGGCCGTTTAACTCGACAGGAATTAACGCGGCTGGTGAATGTGTAGCCAAGAATATCAGCGTTTTAAAGCTGTCTAGTAGCATTGGTCGTAGTCGTAGTAGTAGTAGTAGCAGCAGCAGCAGCAGCAGCAGCAGTAGCAGTAGTAGCAGTAGTAGTTGTAGTAGTTGTTGTAGTAGTAGTAGTAGTAGAAGTAGTAGTAGTAGTAGTAGTAGTAGTAGTAGTAGTAGTAGTAGTAGTAGCAGCAGCAGCAGCAGCAGCAGCAGCAGCAGCAGCAGCAGCAGCAGCAGTAGTAGTAGTAGTAGTAGTAGTAGTAGTAGTAGTAGTAGTAGTAGTAGTAGTAGTAGTAGTAGTAGTAGTAGTAGTAGTAGTAGTAGTAGTAGTTTCAGTTTAATGACACTGTGTGATAAGAAAGATCAGTAGCGTCGCCCTCCTTCTTCATCCAGGCTTGGGATCAGCACTGCCTAACACTAAGGCACTGACTTGTGCTAGTGGCCTTCCTTACGGTATCCTTGGTTTTTATAAAGCATTGTTTACTTTAGTGTTTTGCGACATCTTGTTGATGTTAAGTTGAAGTCAACCTATACCTATACAGGTTAAAAGCGTATTTTCAGATGTCTAACGATAGAACGCTATTGGTAAATATGTGACGGAGAATTATAACGTTTAAAAGGTGTCTAACTGAAGTCGTGGATTTTATGTAGCAGTAGTCTATTCAGAGCGGAGCGTCATCTTGTGCACGTCAGTTTCCCTAAAGTTGACAATACGCTTCATAAAGCGTGATGGCATAAATCCAGCAATTGAACGCGAATGGTCAGTTTTGTATACATGTAGCTGTGATTCACAGCGTTTTAAAAGTGTCTAATTGGAACCGTTGATTTTCATATTGCATGTTTAGTGTTCAAACGACATCTTGTGGATATGTCATCCGTTGCTTAGACGTGGACCTTACGCTTCATAACGTATTCTTTAGAGTTTAGACGAATCTGGCTATTGTAGTAATCCATTGTTTAATAACATCCTATAGCTACAGTGGCCGTTGACGTAATTATTATAATTACAGTTGATTTATATAGCGCTCCTTCAAGGTTATCTACTCAGGTGCGCTCCCAGTCCAACCCCGGTCAAACAAGACAGTCTTAAGGCAAGAGTGGAACAGAGCAGAGCAATCGATTGGGATCGGACGCAGCGCTACAGTACTCGGAGCTCATTCCAGGTCTTTAGACCAGAGACAGAGAAAGCACGGTGTTGCTGGATAGCGAAGTGAGCCAAGACGCTGGACAGCCACAGTGGAGCAGCAAAATTCCCGGAGATAAGTGATCCAAGCCCTCAAGGCACCGCCGAACCAAAACGGAGACACGATAAGCAACGCCGTGCGGGTAGGGGAGCCAGTGGAGCACCTCCCACATGTACTCCGAGACCCCGCCAAACTTAGGAATTGGACCTACCAGCCGGGCAGCCGTGCGCAGAACCCGAATGAGGTACCTCAATCGGCAGGCTGGGAACCCATCATATATGGCGCTACAATAATCGAGGCGGTAGACAACAAAAGCATGGATAAGTGTAGATGCTGAACTAGGAGAAAGGGAGCGAGATATTACCCTGAGTTGTCGCAGCTAGTATATAGTAACAGACGGTTTTGAAATTCATTGATTTTACATGTAGTTCGGTTTATTTTCAATTTATGATTTAATCTGTCGTGCATCAATTTCGTTAGCTTCTCTCGTGGTTCTTTTGGTGTCTGAAAGGTTGTTGAGATGGCAAAGTTAGGCATGCGCCTGGGGTCGACTCAGCTGTACTTTAAAAAAAAATTTGCATTAAATCATTTTCGGATTCATGTCGTCGAGGAACGACAACAAAGATGGCTACGTCCCTATTTAGACTTACAGCTCTGACCTGCACAGGTCCCTGACAACGACTTCTTATATATAAGTGACCTCTATAATCTATAATTCTAACTAAAGGGCATTGAAAGTCCGGATTATCGCTTACTGGGGCAGCATAAAAAAGAGACGAATGACGGCAGGTTTAAACTTTTATAAAACCTTTTTGTATATCTTTCAAAAACTGATTGGAATGTTTTATTCCAATGAAATTTCTCAATGAAAATTCTTTTAAATTACAACTTTTCGAGGAACCCTTGTGTTCAACCCCGCGGTACCCACTTTGGGAAACGCTGGTTTAGAGTGTAGCGACATCTTCTATCCACAGTTACGTTGAAGTTAACATTACGCTTCGTACAATGTAACGGAATTAATCCAGGGATTAGTAGTAGTAGTAGTGGCAGTTTCAGTTTGTGGATAATTATGTCAATTATGAAGGTATTTGTGCATAAACTCATTGGTTTGTTAACTTGTTATTTGTTCAAGTCTTAGAATAAGTGTTTGTTGGTATGCAGAGTCGATAGGAGAATGCACAGGAAAATGCTGTGGAAGGCCATTTATCATACGAAAAGATCAGTTTTGAAGCATATTTTGTCGTTTCAACCTTGTTCAATCATTAGAAACCCATATCATATTGCAGTGGGTGAGATATGGACGAAAGATCGAATAATATAGACTGGTAAGTGTGTGGATGGGCAACAGGTTAGCGATCCCAGATAATAATATATGCCCACATTCTTGGCAACTTTTAGCGTTGTAAGAATTATTGGTCAACACATCAACTTGTTGATGTCAGTACGTTGAAGTCAACTTAGCCCTACATAGGGTAAATTAGACAACTAGAGGTTCAACGCGATTGAAAAATATATAGCTGAGATTGGTTACGTTTAAAAAGTGTCTACCTGCAATCGGCGATTTTGATGTAGCAGTATTTAGAGTGAAGCGACATCTTGTGGATGTCGATTCCTTTGACGTTCAACTAGCCCTAAATAGTGACCAATCAAAAACCTAGCGATTGAACGCGATATGGAAATATGTAGCTGAGAATGGCGGCGTTTTAAAGGTGTCTAATTGCAGTCGTGAATTTAACTGCAGCAGTGTTTAGAGTGTAGCGACATCTTGTATCCACAGTTACTTTGAAGTCGACATTATGCTTCATGCAATGTGACCGCTGCGAAGCACGGGCTGGTCACGTGCCACCGCCATGACAGTCGCATTGACCAGCGATGTTTGATGGTCAAGTCGATTTAAGACGACAGGTCGAACTGGATGCGTTCGTTCCTCCAGGGAGGCGAGTTCTGGAACACCGGGCTGTTGCATTCCTGATACTTTCTGTCGAAGAATTCCTTGGACCGTTGAAACAACGGTTCACTGCGTTCTAGGAATTTTATCTATGTGCAATGTGCAGTGAGCCTTCATCACCTCCTCTGCCGCGTAACAGCCATCGAATGCGACTGGTAGGCTAACCATAAATCTGACAATGGCAGCGTTTTAAAGTGTCTAACTGAAAGCGTGGGTTTTATGTAGCATTGTTTAGTATTTACGACATCTTGTGGATGTCAGTCACGTTGAAATCGACCATACGCATCCTGTACTCAGCGAACATCTAGCGATAGGTGTCGCAATTTCCACTAACGCCTCTAGGCCTACGATGAATTTGCGCGTTGAGCAGTCAGTGACCGAAACGGAGCATGGAATAGTAGTTGTTTCAGTTTAAAGACACTGTGTGATAACAAAGAATATCATCGTCGCCCTCATCCTTCCTCTAGGCTTGGGACTGGCACTACCTGGCACTAGAGCACGGGCGTGAAATGGCGGACTTAAGGAGTACACGATTATTGAATAAGTAGCGTTTTATTATAGGAAGAGGAGTATGGAAGGGTCCGCCGATTTTACGCGACTGGTGAATATGTTACAGTGAATGACTGCCTTTTAACGACTCTCTCTCTCTCTCTCTCTCTCTCTCTCTCTCTCTCTCTCTCTCTCTCTCTCTCTCTCTCTCTCTCTCTCTCTCTCTCTCTCTCTCTCTCTCTCTCTCTCTCTCTCTCTCTCTCTCTCTCTCTCTCTCTCTCTCTCTCTCTCTCTCTCTCTCTCTCTCTCTAAAACCTCAGATATCCGCCATTTATAGGGCGTTTCTGTTTGACCTCAGAAGAATCCGACAGATTCGATCTACTTTGGAATCATCATCACTGAAACACTGTTACACTGCTTTATTCTGATGCGACTTGACTGCTACAACTCTCTGTACTCTATGGTCTCCCTGAATGCACACTGCTTCCTCTAATCAGAATACTGCATCAGGAGGCAAGACTGTGTCTTGCACTCTCCTACCGAGGTCATATCACACCTGCTCTTCACTCTCTACACGGCTTCCTTCTGTTAGCGTGCAGATCATCTCACATCTCACTTTCTCACATTTACTCCGTTGCTAAAAACACATTAGTCACAGACTGATGGCACGTGTCTAGGGCCTCTGTGAGGTTCGTAAGGGGCGCTGTATAAATGTTTGATTACATATCACATATTACATCTACTTATCGTCCATGTTCACACCTTGCAACTCAATTGAAGGTCGCTCCTGTCTTCGATCAGCATCTGCTGGAAAGTATGTTGTTCCTGGTACACGTCTTGTCTTTGGCTAACGTTCATTCACAGTTGCCGGTCTCTCCATCTGCAACTCTCTACCTCCTCATGTTCGCAACTCTCTTAGCGAGACTGTCTTTCGCTCCAGACTGAAAACCTAACTTTTCTAGTCTACCTATGGATTTTAATGGCTGCCCGGCTTCAATGTGCACTTCGGAACTTTGTAAGGAAGGCTTTGTCAAGTTACAGTCATACTGTATTGTTTTGTATTTAACGTCATCTTGCGGATGTTAGTTACGTTGAAGTCAACTCTATACGTTTAATCAAAACATGACATTCATCTTATCTATCTGCCGATTGAACTCGATTGGTAAAAATGTGGTTGATGGCTTTTCATTGACTAACTGGATGTGATGTGACAACTTATTTAGCAGGGATCAGCAAAGAAAATGCTTGGAAAACCTACTTGGAAAGTTACCGTTTACTTTCGACATTGGGGAACATTCCCCTATCAGAAAAGCTAGAGCAAATGCAGAGGAATTTGTGGTAAGATTGTGTAAAACAAATGGCAACGTCAAGACATGCAATGAGGCACGATATGTTATGTTGGGGAAAACTAAAAGACTGATTCTCTTCGCCATGCAGTGACATAATCAGGCAGCATAATTATTAGACGGGCTCATTACCAAACTGTCATTTGGGAAAAGGCCTATCTTCCACATATTGATGCTCCGACACCAGCCTCATCAGGATGGAGTGTGGATGAAGAAGGTGTTCTCGTACCAGTGTGCTCTAGAATTGGTCCGGTGCCCCAGTCATGTCTAGAGTTTGTCTACTGTAAATCATGCAAAGTTGATGTGTAACACCAAGCGCTGCTGCTGTCGAAATGTGAACTTGCCATGTACACTTATGTGCAATATCACTGACTGCAACAATGCTTGAAATAGCTTTAGTCAAGTCATGAAAGACGAATATTGTGTACCTAATGTATAAAATGGTCAAACAGCAATCACAGGCTACTAAAAATGTCATGTAAATAATGATGGTTAAACTGTAATAACATCAGTGAATGATATAGAATGTTCCTTCCTTTGTATGCTTTGACCAAGAAAACACTACTCCAGACTGACCGCCATTTTGTTTTATAACCATTTGAAGATAATTGACTAACATTTTGTCCGCCATTTGTTTTATGGCAGTGCTACATACTTGTCTTTAGTTCAATCGCATTCCTTGACCCCGAAAACGTTTACTTAGACTCAAAAATCATGTTTCCATCACATACATGGCTTTACTTATAGCCATATGAAGATATTTGGCCGCCATTTTGTCCGCCATTTTGTTTCTAGCAGCGCTGCATATTTGTCTTTAGTTCCATCGCATTCCTTGACCCCGAAAAT
Organism: Allolobophora icterica; assembly: GCA_963556255.1. NCBI lineage: Eukaryota > Metazoa > Annelida > Clitellata > Crassiclitellata > Lumbricidae > Allolobophora > Allolobophora icterica. The sequence goes on along the minus strand of OY744614.1, from coordinate 12,281,378 downwards.
GTTAATTTAGACTCTAAGATCATGTTTCCATCCCATACATGACTTTACTTATAGCCATATGAAGATAGTGGCCGCCATTTTGGCCACCATCTTGTTTTCCCATGCAACCGCTAAAAATCCAGCTTGCTAACCGCGATTTTCGTTTTCAGCAGGGTCAAATTAGTCTAAAAACGCCGGTTAACAAATTGTTACATGATTTGCTTCTAACAATGTCATTTTGAGATTCCAAGCCGAGTCTATTACGTTGAAATGGATCCTATGCTTCTTAGCCAGTTTAGATGTCGATTAAATGCGACCGGTGAATAGGACGATGTAGCTGAGAATGGCTACGTTTTAAAGGTGTCTAACTGGATCTCTCTCTGTCTCTGCTGTCTCTGTCTCTGTCTCTGTCTCTGTATATATATATATATATATATATATATATATATATATATATATATATATATATATATATATATATATATATATATATATATATATATATATATATATATATATATATATATATATATACACATATACATATTTACAGAGCGTCTCATTTGAGGCGAGCTATCGATCGCTGTCCTTGGTCGTTTGCCTAGCAAGGTACGGTCGAGCGGTAAATCGCTCGCCAGCCGTAGGCGTCGCATCGTCGGTAGCCTCGCTTTACGAGGCCGCGGCAAAAAATCATGAAAAGAATTCCACTATCAAATTCATTATAATTATGATAATAAAAGCTCAAAGCTGATGGACAAATTACCTGTAAGGACCTAATGATAGCTATTAAATATCATGACGACGACCCTACAGGTCTACTGCTATACTCCATACGCTACACAAAATACGCTGTACACAAATGCTCCGAAGGTCGACCGCGCATCGCTCGCCTATTAATCCAACGCGATCGATTTTCAAACCGCCTACTATTTTCAAATGAGAAGCTCTGTATATACACTTTATTTTTGTGCTCAAAGCTGAAACACGAAGATTAGAAAAACCCAAAAGGAAAAAAAATACAAAATTACAGGAGTACAAGAGCAAAGGCGTAAGCGTTATAGTTCTAAACCTGCGATCTGACATAAGACATGTCCTTTACTGACACTTCAAGACCATTAACTAGAAAATTAAAATCGCGTCCATAACTGAATGTTATGAATGTTATGAATGTTATGACCTAAACTTAGCTGATATCCACAAGATGATATCTATCGATCGCGTTGGATTAATAGGCGAGCGAGCAAATTAAAATCGCGTCCATAACTGAATGTTATGTTACTATCTGTAACATTCACCTTAATGAATGCCATACCGAACAAAACCTCCGATACTTTTAGAATATAAGATAGTATATGTACTGCCGAAGCAAGAAACTATCTATAAAGTTTAGTTTATGGGATATCGGTAATAAGTTTATTTTAAGCATTCGCTAGATGTCACTTATCTATAGTGTACACCTTAGTGGGATCCAGATTATAAATTCATGTTAACCATTCGCTAGATGTCATTTCAATATATATTATGGTCAGGTCTCATTTATCCATTATGTTCACCTTAGTGAATAACGCTATTGTTCTATTAATAAGCTCAGGAGGTTATCTAAGTTGATTATGTCTAAAGAATCTTTATTTTGCTTAATGTCAGTTTTATTAAACCAAGGTGTTGGGTGTTTAGAACTAATTAGAGTATTTCTGATGGTTCTCCCATTTTTAAAGGCTAATATTGGGCTAGCATTAAAACAGGTCTGTAATTCTGGATTAATTCACTCAACAGCATGTTGAGTGTATTGTTTAGTATATATCAACATCTTGTGGATATCAGCTAAGTTTAGGTCAACTTTGCGTTTCATAGGAACTCTGAATGCAATTGAACATGAATATGTAGCTAAGAATAGCTGCGTCTAATTGGAACTACGGGTTTTGTGGCAACAAAGGCCGTAGACATAAATTATATTTAAAGAGTTCTGACCGTTCCTGTGGCAGTCTGTGACTCTAATATCTAACGCTGAGCCATTGAACGCGATATACAATTCCTGGAAATGGCTTCGATCGATTTTCAAACCGCCTACTATTTTCAAATGAAAAACTCTGTATATGCACTTTATTTTTCTGCTCAAAGCTGAAACACGAAGATTAGAAAAAACCAAAAAGAGAAAAATACAAAATTACAGTAGTACAAAAGCACCAGCTCAAGCTCCCCGGAGGCGTAAGCGTTATAGTCCTAAACCTGCGATCTGACATAAGACATGTTGTCCTTTACTGACACTCCAAGACCATAAACCAGAAGATTAAACTTGCGTCCATAACTGAATGTCGACGACAGTAGGCCTATGTTGAGTGTATTGTTTAGTATATAGCGACATCTCGATATCAGCTAAGTTTAGGTCAACTTTGCGTTTCATAGAAACTCTGAATGCAATTGAACATGGATGTGTGGCTAAGAATAGCTGCGTCTCAATGAACGCGATATATAAAATTCCTGAAAATGGATTCGTTTTAAAGGTATCTAACTGGGTTGTGGATTTTATAAAGCATTGTTTACCGGTACTATAGGCCTATCTGTAGTGACATCTTGCGGATATCAGTTGCGTTGACGTTTACCTTAACTTTCAAATGACGTGGTGATAGGTGCGGATCTAGCGATTTAACACGCGATTGGCAGTTATGTAGCACAATGTGACTTCTTTTTAAAGGTGTCTAAATGGATTCTACTTTTTCCTTCCGGCTGGAATTAGACCCTCGCTGGGGAGGGGTCAGTCACTTAGATCTTTTGGCTCCATCCCGCTCGATCTCCAGTATCTTCTTTTTCAGGCCGAGAAGCTGAGGTCCTGCTGAACCATATCCATCTATCTCTTCTTCTAACGGGTGCGGCTACGATGTCCATGCTACACCGCCTTCATGATTTTCTTGAAGCTACTATCCTCCCGTGCCCGCTCCAAGTGTCCATACTACCTCAGTCGGGCCTCACGCACCTTATCGGATATAGAGCCTACTCCAAGCGTCTTCCGGATAGTCTCATTTCTTTTACTGTCTTTCAGTGAAACCTCAAGTATACATAGTAGCATCCTCATGTCAGTTCTCTCCAGAAGTTCTTCCTCCCTTCTCCTCAGCGTCCATGCTTCTGCTCCATAAATCAATACCGGTCTTATAACTGTTTCTTATAATTATCTTTCCCTTTAGACGAACCGCTTGAAGTCACATAGCACACGCCTTAAGAGACTGTTCTCCTACGGACCGGATTAGCGGTCTAAGTTCTTCAGGACCTGACCGTGAAATTATGTCATTGCCATAATTCTGGTGGTTACAGTCCCAAGTCTGGATACAGGAGGAGGGCGACGTTATTCGTCTTCTGCATAACGCAGCGTCGTTTAACAGTAACTAGTCAACTTTAAAGTCTTCTCTCCGATAGTACCTTATTAGCTGGTGTCAGAACCAAGCCTACGTATACGACGCCAACACCTATAGGATGTCGCTAAACAATATACTGCTGCACTTTAGAAGTTTATAAGTAAATCAACGACTGCGGTAAGATACAGTTAGACCACAGATTCGAATCTACATCAGCCCACTGCGTAGCGACTTTAAACAAGTTGCCCACCTACAATTCCCCAGCGCTCATGAATAGACTGGTGCCCTGCGCTTGGCCTTCGACTGGCGCTCTTGAAGTTTGGAGAATACGAATAGGATGTCAACGCAACTGGTAGCCATCAGATGACGTTAAATACTAAACAATGCTATAATCTATAGATCCAGTTGGACACCTTTAAAACGCAGCCATTTCAGCTATATGCTTACCAATCGCGTTAAATCGCAGAATGTAAACAGGGTCTCTCCGTAGGTTTATTATATATTATATCAACGTCAACGCAACTGATATCCACAAGATGTCGCTAAATACTAAACAATGATATGTTACAAATCGCGGTCCAGTTAAACACCTTTAAAACGCAGCACTTTTCAGCTATATAATTGGCAATCTCGTTCAATCGTACAATAACATCTGTTCACCGGACCGTGTTATATGTATGGTCGACGTCAACGCAACTGATATTCATTAGCTGTCGCTAAATACTAAGCAGTGCTATATCCAGTGATGGGCACTAAACTATTTTCTTTTAGTTAAACTAAAACTATTTTCCAACTAAAAAAATATAGTTTAACTAAAGTTGGCAACTAATTTTGGAAATTAGTTAACTAAACTAAAAAAAAGTAGTTAAACTTTTCCAACTTTTTTCCAACTTTTACGAGAAACATTTTCACAATAACAGAGGCTAACTGGACTGTAATAATTTTTTTTTTGTTTTTTGTTTTTTTTGTTTTTGACAATGACAAATCATTTATTGAAACCATAACTCAAAGCAAAACATGATAACGTCTTACAACATAAACAGTACTGGTGACAAAAGGATGTCCCTAAAGGGATGAACTCCCGCTTCCAGGGACACCTTATTGCCAAGATTATTAACGTGGCGCAAAAACCAAACTTAAAGTCTTAACTAATTCCTCTAAAAATAAGAAAAACGGGAAAATCCACTTATCTCAACTATACTGCCGACTCTTGGGCAGTTAGAATGCAGAACGTCAATGACAATTTCACCTTCAAACTATGCAATGTGTACTGTTCTAGCATACAGTTATAGGCATACTGTAAGTAGTGTATGAATCTGAAAGCACCGGCTGTTAATGCTAAAACCATGCAGTGTTAATCAATAAGTTTCGTGTTGAGTTGCTGACAGTGTTCAATGTTCATTGCGGAAAATAGTTGCGTATTGCTGATTTTTTTAAGTTAAACTTTTTAGTTAACCACTAAAATTTTTTAGTTAAACTATGGTTTTAACTAAACTATTATTTTTTAGTTAAACTTCATCCTTACCTAAAAAATTTTAGTTAAACTAAAAGTTAACAACTTTTTAGTTAACTATTGCCCATCACTGGCTATATCTAGGCCTAACTTTGCACGGATCCATTTAGACACATGAGAGCGGTATACAGGATAACATGATAACATACAGGGAAACAAAGAGAATTGTGGCAAAGGTCAAAACATTTCAGTACAGCACTTATACGAAGAGCGCAACACCTAAGTGGGGAAGACAAAAGATATAGACCCTAAGATCGCAAAGGCAAGACAAAGAAGTAGACAGGATAAGCAAGCAGTGAATATGATGGCATATTTCGACGAGTTACTCAATGCAGAGCGTTTCTGAGTAGGTTTCTTGAAGATGCACTATATTAAATTTCTGAATGAATGAATGAATGAATGTCTAACACTGAGCCACCGAACGCCATAGACAATTGCTGGAAATGGCTGCGTTTTAAAGGTGTCTAACTGGATACGTGGATTTTAATATAGCATTGTTTAGTATTTAACGACACCTTATGAATGGACATCAGTTGCGTTGACGTCAACTTTTCCTTTCAAATAAAATGGCCCAGGGTATTGCGACTAGCAACTGAACGGGATTGGCAATTATGTAACTCAAAATGGCTACGTTTTAAAGATGTCTAAATGGTATTTCTTTTTCTTCCAGCTGGAATTAATCCTTCGATGGGAGGAGTTAGCCACTCGGATCCTCGATCTCCAGTGTCGTGCTTTTTCAAACCGAAAAGCCTGAGGTCCAGTTGAACCATATCCATCCATCTCTTCTTCTGACGTCCCCGGCTGCGATGTCCATGCACCTCCGCCTTCATGATTCGTTTGATGCTACTGTCCTCCTCCGCCCGCTTCACGTGGCCATACCACCTCAGTCTGGCCTCAGGCACCTTGTCAGAAATAGAATCTACTCCGTCTTCCGGATATTCTCATTTCTTTTTCTGTCTTTCAATAAAACCCAAGTATCCACCGTAGCATTGTCATCTCAGTTCTCTCCAGAAGTCCCTACTCCTCAGTGTCCATGCTTCTGCTGCATAAATCAATACCGGTCTTATCATTGTCCTGTATATCTTTCCGTTGAGGCGAACCGAGATCTTGCAGTCACACAGCACACCAGGCAAATCCCTCCACTTCTGTCAGGGTGCTTTTATTCTATTTCTGGCATCTTGCTCACATCCTCTTTTACCACTTATTATCGATCCCAGGTATTTCAAGGTTTCCACTGGTTTCATACAGCATATCCCAAGGTACTTCTCTGGTGATATTATCTGATAACGCGTTCATGACGATGATAAACAGCAGTGGGCTCAGGCAAGATCCCTGGTGTACACCAACTCGTATTTCAAACTCCATCGTGCTACCAACTCGGCACCTCACCGAAGTGCGTGCCCCATCATACATGGACTTTACCAATCGCACGCATTTGTCCATCACTCCGTTTTCCCTCGGACTCCAGCATACCACCTCCCTTGATATTCTATCGAAGGCCTTCTCCAAATCCACAAAGGTCCAGTATCTCTTGCTGTTCCCTTCCTTGCCTTTTCCTGCACCTGCCTCAGTATGAAGATTGCGTCAATTGTGCCTCTACCAGTCATGAAACCAAACTGATTATCATGTAAATCGTCTAATACCTCTTGTCGTCTAATATCTCTTTCAATCACCCTTTCATACACCTTCAGCCCCATCTCTATAAGTTTTATCCCTCCGTAACTACCGACTTCAGTGTATTTCCCTTCTGCTAATGGATTGTCACTATTTCACTTGCCTTCAGATCGTCCGGCAGCATTTCTTGCTTCGTGCAGTCATTTAGAATGTTACAAAGCCAATCAATACCATCTTGATCAAGTGCCTTAAGCATCTCAGCAGTCATTCCTGATGGGCCCGGTGCTTTGCCGTTTTTCATATGTTCTATTGCCAATTCAATATCTTTACGGATGATTTTATTTTCCGGTCCCTCCACAGGATCTTCCTTCTCCAGCGGCTTCCTTGCATTTTCTTCATTGAGCAGTTCGTCGAAATATGCCTTCCATCAGGCTCTGATGGTATTTTCGTCAGTTAGAATTTTACCTTCCTAATCTTTAATCATATTCACTGCTTCCATTTGTTTTTCTTGCCTTTGCTATCATATGTATTTTGGCTTCTCTCTTTTTGGTGTTGAGCTCGTTATATAAGTGCTGCGCTGAAATGTTTTTGACCTTCGCCACATTTCTCTTTGTTTTCCTGTAAATTAGCGTGTATGCCACTCCTTACCATTCGTATAACACTGCGATAGTGTCATGGATCTAATGATTGAACGCGATTGGCAATTATATAGCTGAAAATTGCTGCATTTTAAAGGTGTTTAGCTGGATCCGTTGATTGTTATATAGCTTGGTTTAGTATTTAGCGACATCTTGTGGACATCTGTTGCGTTGACCTTTTTTTCGTAATCTCCAAACTTCTAGAGGGCCACTCGAAGGCCAAGCGCAGGGCACCAGCCTATTCACAAGCGTTGAACAATAATTGTCCCAAGTCACAACGCAGTGGGTTGAAGTATATTCGAACATGCGACACTCCGATTACAGGCACAGAACATACCGCTCAGGAGTGCACGAAAACAAGTTCATTAAGATGAAAATTTGTTTTTTACGTTTTTCTTTTGTTGTTTTGGTTTCTTGTTTTTAAGATTTTCGGGTCCCGGATCATAAAAATCATAAATATTGGCGTGAATAAGAGGTCCAACTCTTTTTAATTTAGCTGCGATTTCTGAAATGAGACATAATTAAATCAATGTCATTAAAATAACTTCTACAAGAATAAGAATTTTTTAAACCCATAAAGCCAAATTTTGTGGTTTTATTGTTGTTTTGGTTTTTTAAACAAAGACTAAACAAAAAAACAAGAAAACAGTTTTTTCAATTCTAATACTGTTACATGAACGCGCCTCGACCACGTTGTCTGACATATTTTATACTATCGACCGACGATTGAACTCGATTGGAAAATACATAGCACGGAATGGCAGTTCTTTAAAAGTGTCTAATTTCAGTCGTTGATTTAATGTTGTAGTATTTAACGTCTAGCGACATCTTGTGAGTTAACGTCCACCATACCGTACATATTATGAATGACTCATGATGTATGATGGCATCTGGCGATTGAATATATATGTAGGTGAAAAAATCTGCGTTTTAAAGGTGTCTAATGCAGTTGTGCATTTAATGCCGCTTTATTTATTGTTTAGCGACATCTGTGGGTGCAGGATGGGAACAGACGCCAGGCGAAAACAGCAGTAAGGGAGTGAGGACTTGAATGTTGATTAGTTACTGTTAAACGACGCTGCGTCATGAAGAAGACGATTAACGTCGCCCTCCTTCCTATATCCACCCTTCGGACTGGCACCACCAGAATTAAGGCAGTGGCAGAAGTTCGCAGTCAGGTCCTGAAGAACTTAGACCGCAGTGCCATAGCTATCCCGGTCAGAATGGCAGCCTTGAGTATGAAGTGCTATTCACGACTTCATTTTCTCAGCCTCAGCATACGATGGACGGTATCCAGTCCTCTCCTTCGCCGTCTCATATTCCTCCTACAGTGCATGCGGTTTTACACTCACTATAGCTGAGTTCGATCTGACTGCGAGTTGGCTAGGGGGCGTAAGTGTTGCAGAAATCTCGACACAAGTTTCTGCGCTGTTGGGGATTTGAAACCCTGAACTTTCGGCTGGCAGTCCAGTACGCTAACCACTTCACCATCGCCCATCGTTGTTTAATGCGACTGTAAAGGCGGCGGCACGTGACGACCATCGTCGGTTTTTCGAGAACTGAATGGCGCATAGAGGAATTGATGGATCAGAGCCAGTCATAGATCTGGTGAGGTTCGGTGCGGGGTCTGGCATCAACAGATTGAAACGGAACACTGTGGCTCTAGAAAAATTCGACTCGACTGAAATATACGGAACACGCATGCGCAGTCGACGAGTGTCTAAAGGCGCTCTACAAATGAACAGATGGACAATAACACGTCGAAAAGACGCGAAGCAAACAGGATAGCGTGAAAGGCGCATGTAATAGAATATATATATATATATATATATATATATTTATTAATGAAGAATATACATTAATAAATGTATATATATATACACACACTTTTCTTTCTCGACCTGGGTCCGGGACTTGGGAGTCATCCTGGACCAGGAACTTGCATTTACGCGGCACATAAACCTTCTCTCCCGCAGCTGCTATTACCAGCTCCGGCAGCTGAAGGTGATTTCCCATTCTTTGTCCTCTGGTGCAGCCTCTACGCTTGTCCATGCATTTGTTGTTTCTCGATTGGACTACTGCACTGCCACATACATGTATATGACGGACTCCCGGCCTGCCGGATTGAACCCCTGAATAGAATCCTGCGTTCTGCTGCCCGCCTTATAGGCCGCATCCCCAAGTTTGGCAGAGTGTCTACGTATATGAGGGATGTTCTCCACTGGCTCCCATTCCCGCAACGTATCGCTTATTGAATCTCTGCCTTGGTTCGGCGGTGCTTTGAAGGCTTGGCCCCTCCATAGCTGCGGGAGCTCTGCTGCCCCACTTCATGTTCGCAACGTCGTTGCTCTCTCCGTTCAGCTGCTCAGGCTGAACTTATTGTTCCCCGCGCGCGGACAGCCTATACGGCAGCGCCGTGCCTTCTCTGTGGCTGGCCCCATGACCTGGAATGGGCTCCCTACCAAACTCCGCCAAATACCGATTGGTCATTTCACCTTGTTTATTACTGTTCTCAAAACTGCGTTATTTGACGGTGGTTGGGCTGGGAGTGCTCCTGAGTAGGCAATCTTGAAGGGGCGCTATAAAAAAACTGTTTTAATAATAATAATAATAATATATAAAGGCGGCGTTTTAAACGTGGTGTATAACTGAAACCGTGTGTTGTATTTAGCATTGTTTAGTATTTAGCGACATCTTGCGCAAGTCAGTTACGTTGAAGTCAACATTGCCCCATCCAGAAGTGTAATGTTTGAACGCGTCTGGTTTATATATAGCTGCGAATCACGCATTTTAAAGGTGTCTAATTGCAGTCTTGGATTCAAATTCGACATATTGTGTGTGTCAGTTACGTTGATGTCAACCTTACACTTCACACCATACCGTACAAACTTATCTGGCGATTTCTTTATTTCAAAGTTTAATGTCGTCATATGCCGTTGAAGGCGACTGGTGAATGGATCCAGACTTTAACGACATCTTATGGCATCAGAGGCCGTTGACGTCGATAGAAATTAACGCCACTGGTGAATGTGTAGCCGAGTATTGCAGCGTTTTTAAGGTGTCTAGTTTTCGTAGCTTCAGTTTAACGACACTGTGTGATAACAAAGTACAATAGCGTCGCCCTCGTCCTTCTTCAAGGCCTGGGACTTGCACTGCCTGGCACTAAGGCACGGACGTGCAGTGGCGGAGTTTCTAACGGGGACCATGGATTTAGTATAGCACTGTTTAGTGTTCATCGACATCTTGTTAACCACAACCATAACCATACATTTTGTTGATTCCATCACTGCAGAACAAATTGTATAATTATTATAAATGCAAATTTAGAGCATGATGAAAACAATGAGAATATTAAAACATTAAAGGAAGAAGTTCCGACTAGCAGGGTCACCAATTCATCATAAGTGGTCAAAGTAAATGAAATGTACAGTATTCTGTTGGAAGTTATAACAAAGCTTAACTATGGTTAACTAGCAAACACAGGATTATCATGTCGTACTGCTTGTCAATCAACTAGGCACACAGACTACGTTCAAACAGGTTAAAGTTAATTAAGCACTGTAAAATCATTAGGAGTATTATTCCAGGTTCGCGGTCCGGCACAAATAATTGAAATTTCCGAGTATTAGCACGAGAGTATATATAGGTCTATAACTTCCTGAGAAGCACAGCATAAGGATTGGTGTCCGATGTAAAATTTAAGTTGATATTGAAATTTAAAATGTCAAATTTAAATTACCAAGGTAGTTGGCTATATGTGTTATTGTGCATGAACTCATTGATTTGTTTAGCAGCCATTTGTTGAAGTCTTAGAATAAGTGTTTGTTGATACGAAGAGTCGATAGGAGAATGCAAATGAGAATGCTGTGAAAGGCTAGTTATGATAAGAAGAGCTCAGTTTTGAAGGATATTTAATCGTTTCAGTCTTTTAGAAGAATTATAAACCCATATCATATTATTGCAGTGGGTGAGATATGGATGAGCGATCGAATAATAGACTGAAAGTATCAAGGTTGGCAATAGGTAAGCGATCCGATATAATATGCTAACATTCTTGGCAACTTTTACTAAGATACTTCCAATGTGATCATTCCAATTTAAGAATTGATTACGTTGAAGTCGACTTATTCCTACATAGAGCAATCCTTGAGTTACATCTAGTGTTTGAATGAGATTGGTTAATATATAGCTGAGGCTGGCAACGTTTTAAAGGTTTGTAGCTGTAACAGTATTTAGAGTGTAGCGATATCTTGGGATGTCAGTTCCGTTAACGTCCCCTTAGCCTACAAAGAAGCTTTCTTCGGCCTAGCGATTGCACGTGGAAATATGTAGCTGAGAAAAGCCAAAAACGGCAGTAGCGGAGAGAGGACTTTAAAGTTGATTAGTTATTGCTAAACGACGCTGTGCCAGGAAGTGACGATTAATGTCGCCTTCCTTCTGTACCCACGCTTGGGACTGGCACCACCAGAATTAAGGCAGTGGCGGAATTTCTGAGTCAGGTCCTGAAGAACTAAGACCGCAGTGCCGTAGCTATTCCCGATCAGAAGGAGAAGGACAATCCCTTAACCCTGTGCCGTTCTTGGGGTGCATTTGCACCCCTAGTCACACTTTGTTCCTTTGTTTCGCCCAGAAGGACTCATGATATGACGCCTACATTTTATGACTTTTCCTTATTTATGAGGATGCACTTAACCATATTTGCCCATAATTGTACCCCTCAACATTTCTGATAATTTTGAGGTTTATACATTGCGGTCCTCGGGGTGCAAATGCACCCCATGTGTTATATTGCGGCATTTATAAGTCAATTATCTAACTTGGCATTTTTATATCTATGGACTCCTTTCTTAGATTACATATTCTTTGTTGCCAGACAGGAAGTGCGTATATTTATAAGAGATAACAACAATGGCGACTATAATAAAAGATAATATTCGAATTTTTACCGCAGAACAGGCAAGGAAGCTTATATTAGAATCAGAAAGTCAGTCATCAGAATCGGATGGTGAAGATAGTTTTAGTGATGATTCTCAGACAAAGTTTACACTGGTAAACGAGCTGGTGAACCACCGGAAAAGAATCAAGGAGAGCGTGCAGTCCGGGACTTGATTGAAGTCATCAAAGGGACTGGAAGGAATGTGACAATGGATAATTTCTTCACTTCAGTGCCACTTGCAAGACATCTGCTGTCCAAGAAGCTAAGTCTAGTTGGAACTCTGAAAAAGAATAAGAGTGACATTCCAGTGGAGTTTTTACCAAATCGCGACAGGGTTGTCAATGACACTCTATTTTGCCATCAGGAAAATCTGACTCTAGTTTCGTATGTCCCCAAGAAAGGCAAGAGTGTCATCCTGCTAAGCAGCATGCATAAAGATGCTCAGATATCCAACCGTGAAGATAAGAAGCCGGAGATCATACTCGATTACAATCGTTCAAAGGGGGTGTGGACACATTGGATCAAATGGTTGAAACTTACTCCACTAAGCGAAAGTCTCGCAGGTGGCCAATGGTGTTGTTTTACAATATCCTGGATGTCTCTGCAGTCAACGGCTGTGCATGAGTGTGCAAAGTAGATAAGGAAAACTTATTGGATATCTTGCAATATTGCTTTCTCATCTGTAGGCCTTACACTAATCAGTGTTACAATTGTGTTGTACAGAAAACTTTCAAATAGTTGTGCTGTAAAAGTGTACATTTTTCGACATGTTGCTTTGACGCCATGTCATGACGTCATGACATATGACGTAATAAATTGTCTTAGAATTTACTTGAATAAAACTACTTTGTCTGTGCTCCAATTATTTATAGTATTATATGATTCGATTGATTCAAATACATCGAGAATACATTGGGGTGCATTTGCACCCCCGAGACCTTGAGTGTAGGCCAAGGTAGCGAAACCTTCTGAGGGTTAAGCTATAGCCTAAAAGGCTGCCATGGTCATGAAGATTTCGTGACTTCATTTCCTCAGCCTCGGCATACGATTGACGGTGTCCAGTCCTCTCCCTCGCCGACTGGTCTCCCATCTGCAAATGAGCGGTCATAACACTCATTATATCTCATTATATCTCACTCAATATATCTGCTAGCCGCTAGGGGGCGCCGGTGGAGTAGAAATCTCGAGTAAAATTTCTGCGCTTACGTGGATTTTAACCCCCGACCTCTCGGCTGACAGTCCAGCACACTAACCACTCGATCATCGGACATCGCAGGTTAATGCGACTGTAATGGCGGTGGCACGTGACCACCATCGTCGGTGCTTCGAGAGCGGAATTTCCGGATCAGAGGCAGTCTTCCGGTGAGGTGAGGTGTGGGGTTTGGTATCAACAGACTGAAACAGAAGACTTTGGCGCAATACAAATTCAACTCGACTGACATATGCGGAACGCTCATGCGCCGTGGACGACTCTTTTAAATGCGCTACATAAATGAACAGATCGACAACAATTTAGACCGCGAGAAGACGTGAAGTAAACAGGGTTGCGTGTTGCGTAGTAATTCCACTCTTGGGAACAAATTTTCTAAATCCGCGATAGGCGTAAAAAACTATGTAAAAGATTATATATACAAACATTAATGGGCGGTGTCCAGTCCTGTTCCTCACCGTCTGATCTTCCCTCTGGCTTAGCGTCGACCTTAATCTATATATAGGTTATACTTTGTTGTCTGGCGATTGAACGCGATGGTAAAAATATGTAGCTGAGAATAGCATCCTTTTAGAGGTGTCTAACTTCTGTCGTGTATATATATTGAAGCAGTATTTAGTGTTTAAGACTTGTGAGTTAACATCAACCTTGACCTACATACTGTATAAATGTCTTTGGAAACCAATAGACTTCTCATTCTGTATTAAAGAGGATTTAGAAAATATAAAAACACCATGGACCAAATTTTTAACCTTCAAGATTACATCAGAGGATATTTTGAAAAAGTGCATTTTTCGCGCGTATTTTTAAGTCAAAAAGCACCGAATCAGAGAAACATGGAAAATGACATCTTTAAGTTCTCTGCTCTTCGACAGGTTTCCACTTCCAATGCCGCCATTCATTCGTCATTTTCCATGTATGTCTTGGGAAGTTTAGAGAGGTGGTCTCCCGTTGCCTTCCTATCGGTGTTTTTAAGAAGACGCCATCTCCAAGCGTCGATGTCTTTCATCGTCCGTCCTTCCGACTCCTTGTCTCTGGGCTCGCAAATCCCGGCGAGGGCTCGGTCATCCATCACGCACTCTGTTATCAACAGGGGTATACCACGTGAAGGTGGCGTGGTGGGCATTTGGGTGGTAGAGGCTTTTGGAGACGCATACCACCCCATTTCCATTTCCAAAATGACATATATTTTGAATATTTGAACTTTCAAGCAGTCAGTTATCGAAATAAAACAAATTATCAAAATGAAACAATTAACATTTGTAATTATTTCAAGTGCAAGAAATATTTCAAGTCCAACAACAAGCACTGCAGACAAGACCAAGAAAAAACATAATGGCAATGATTACTGAAACAAGATAAATGTTAAAGAAACTAGATAAAATGAACAGCTTCTCTGAAATTTTTTAACGAAATCTCTTTTTGAGTAAATGTCTAAACTAGGCTCACGTTCTCTACGATTCCTGGCACAAAGAAAATGTACAATGGCCTATATATATATATATATATATATATATATATATATATATATATATATATATATATATATATATATATATATATATATATATATATATATATATATATATATATACATAGGCCAATTAGATTAATAACAATTAGATTAATATATATATATATATATATATATATATTAATCTAATTGTTATTAATCTAATTGGCCTGTATATATATATATATTAATCTAATTGTTATATATATATATAATTTTTATAGCGTAAGGAAGACAGGAAACGCAAGCTCTTGCCATGCACTAGAAGTACCTCCCATGTAACTTCCAATATTGCGAGTATCTCCCATATACCAGGTTATACCTGTTGCGGTAGAGCAAGTACCTCTAGAATATTCCTGTTCCGGTGCAGCAAGTACCTCTCATATTTATATACCTGTTCCGGTACAGTAGGCACCTCTCAAATATATGTGTTCCGATATTGGGGCAAGAACCTCCCATATATGCCTGTTCCGGTACAACAAGCCATCTCATATATCTGTACCGGTACAGCAAGTACCTTCTATGAACCTGTTCTGGTACCACAAGTACCTCTCGTATATATCTATTCTCGTGTATACCTCTCGTGCACTTTTTCGACGCGAAACCTTTTCCGCATTGGAAACTACTTACTCCGTATTTGATGCATGTATATGTCTGTCATGTATGTATATATTATTATAGTACGTGTGCATCCAGTATCTACCTTTGAGTGCAGGTTCTGAATGTTGTCGTTGTTGCAACGCTTGTTGCCTTTAATGCAACTTCCACAACGTTATTATTCTAAGCGCATTTCTCACAGTTCCCGTCAGAAGGTGCACCTTCATCATGTACACATGAAGCCACTGGTTCAGTAGCACTCCCCAACCGTGTTCTGGAAATTTGAACCTCTTGCTTTTGCTGATATAGTCCAAAGTTTTAGCGACTTCTTATTGTAAAATCGGCCGCTGACGTCGGCAGAAATTATTTTGGTATAATACAGCTTTTGAGGCTTTCGTCCCTTTTTTTATTTTCAACGCGACTGTTATATATGTAGCTGAGAATGGCGGCGTTTTAAATGGGGTGCGTAACTTGAACCGTGGGTTTATGTAGCATTGTTTAGTGTTTAGCGACATCTTGTAGATGTCAGTTACGTAGAAGTCGATATTATTTTTAGCAATGTTAAGACTGCCGATTATTCGCGAGAAGTGGATATATATAGCTGTTAATAACACATTTTAAAGGTGTCTAATTCAATTGTGGATTTAAATGCGACATGTTTTGCGTGTCAGTTACGTTGAAGACGACCTTACGCTTCATACCATGCCGTACAAACTCATCTGGCGATTTTTTATACCGTAGATTAATGTCGTCGAATGGCATCAAAGGACGTTGACTTCGACAGAAATTAACGTGGCTGGTGCATGTATAGCTGAAAATGGTTGCGTTTAGTCTAGTAGCGGTGGTGGTGGTGGTGGTGGTGGTGGTGGTGGTGGTG
Organism: Allolobophora icterica; assembly: GCA_963556255.1. NCBI lineage: Eukaryota > Metazoa > Annelida > Clitellata > Crassiclitellata > Lumbricidae > Allolobophora > Allolobophora icterica. Next base: position 12,265,154 of record OY744614.1, on the reverse strand, counting down.
GTGGTGGTGGTGGTGGTGGTGGTGGTGGTGGTGGTGGTGGTGGTGGTGGTGGTGGTGGTGGTGGTGGTGGTGGTGGTGGTGGTGGTGGTGGTGGTGGTGGTGGTGGTGGTGGTGGTGGTGGTGGTGGTGGTGGTGGTGGTGGTGGTGGTGGTGGTGGTGGTGGTGGTGGTGGTGGTGGTGGTGGTGGTGGTGGTGGTGGTGGTGGTGGTGGTGGTGGTGGTGGTTTCAGTTTAACGACACTGTGTGATAACAAAAATCAGTAGTGTCGTCTTCCTTCTTCATCCTGGCTTGGGACTTGGTACTGCATGGCAGTAAGGTAGCGGAGTTTCTAACGGGACCGTGGATTTGATATAACATTGTTTAATGTTTAGCGACATCTTGTTGTCAGTTACGTTGAAATCAACCTATCCTTACATAGATGTTGGGATAAAAAATAGCCATTGAACGCGACTAGTAAATATATATATAGCTGAGAATGTCTGCGTTTTAAATGTGTTTAACTGCAGTCGTAGATTCTACGCAGCATTGATTGGTGTTTAGTGACATCTTAGTGACATGTTTAGTGACATGGGGTCGAAATGGGGTCGAAATGGGGTGGTATGCGTCTCCAAAAGCCTCTACCGCCCAAATGCCCACCACGCCACCTTCACGTGGTAACCCTGTTGAAACAGAGTGCGTGGTGGACGACCGAGCCCTCGCCGGGATATGCGAACCCAGAGACAAGGAGTCGGAAGGACGGACGATGAAAAACATCGACGCTTGGAGATGGTGTCTCCTTAAAAACACCGAGAGGAAGGCAACGGGAAACCACCTCTCTACATTCCCAAGACAAACATGAAAAATGACGAATAAAGTACAAGAAAACAACGTGAACGATTCCCCTCGACCGCTGTCGAGAGGAGTCGCGTTCGGCAGGGGAGGGAAAAGGGCCTCTTCGACCTTCAAGGCCTCCCAGGTCGTCAACCAGAGAAAACCTTGTAAAGAGAAGATTAGGGTGGGTACATGGAATGTAAGGACGATGATGAGACCAGGAAAGCTAGCAAATGTTATTAGAGAAATGAGAAAAGCTAGACTGGATATATTGGGACTATCAGAAGTGAGATGGAAGGAGGGAGGAGACTTTACGAGTGAAGGAATAAGAGTGATTTACACCGAAGGAAGAAATGGACAGAGTGGAGTGGCGATTTTGTTGGAAGACAGTGTTGCTAAATGTGTAACAGAAATAGAAAGATGTGGAGATAGACTTTTATCGGTAAGAATACAGGCATACCCAGTCGACATTGTAATCATACAGGTATATATGCCGACCACAACACACGAGGAAGAGGAGATAGATAAAATATACGAAGTTTTAGAAAAAAGACTAGAGACCACCAAAGGAAAAGACTACACAATCATAATGGGAGACTGGAATGCATCGGTAGGAGAAGGGGAAGAGGAAGGATACGTTGGAAAATATGGATTAGGAAAGCGGAATGAAAGAGGACAAAAGTTGGTAGAGTTCTGCAGAAGACAAAATATGGTAGTCACAAATACTTGGTTTAAGCAAGAAAAACGACAGAGGTATACGTGGAAGGCACCGGGAGACAGTGCGCGCTATCAGCTGGACTACATCTTGATAAAGCAACGATATAGAAATAGCGTGAAAAACGCTAAGATTCTACCAGGGGCGGATGCAGATACAGACCACAACTTGGTAGCAATGACGGTGCACCTACAGCTAAAACTCATCAGGAAGAAAAGAAAGAAAGTTAACAAATGGAATAAGGAGAAACTAAAGACAAAGAGCAATGTACTGGCAGAGAGAATAGAAGAGAGTATCATAGAGATGGAAACAGCCACAACAGAGGAAAGATGGAGAGGGCTAAAGGAGACTATCATACGGGAGGCGATGAGTACAGTGGGGCAGCAGCAGGGACAAACACCACGGAAACCTTGGATAACAACGGAAATGATACAGGAAATGGAGGAAAGAAGGAAATGGAAACACCAGAGCACAGAAGAAGCAAAGAAGGAATATAGAAGGTTAAACAACAAATTGAGACGAACAACAAAGAAGGCAAGAGAAAAATGGTGGGAGGAGAAATGTCAAGAACTAGAAGAACTACAGGCAAAGGGAAGTTACGATCAAGTATATGAAAAAGTGAGAAAGCTGACAAAAAGACCAACAAGAGAAGGAGGAATAACAGTAGAGGATAAAGAGGGAAAGATATTACAAGATCCAGGGGAGATCCGAAATCGTTGGAAAGAATACGTCGACGATTTGTACCAGAGTCAGGAAAAGCCGACGGATCTAGATGAGGGAACATGCAGGGGGACGGGAGACGATGTAGGCCCAGAAGTGCTGAGAGACGAGGTACTAGCAGCGATTAGCGACATGAAGAACAATAAAGCAGAAGGGGTGGATAACATCTCAGCTGAAATACTTAAGAACTTGGGAGAAAAAGCAACAGGAGAACTAGTAAGACTATGCCAGGATATATACAGCACTGGGAAGTGGCCGGAGGACTTCCTACAGACCATCATGATCCCCATAAAGAAGAAAAATAATGCAACGGCTTGTAAGGACCATAGAACAATTAGCCTACTACCACACGCAGCCAAGATCATGCTGAAGATAATCACAAAGAGAATCCAGGCAAGGGTAGAAGCGGACAAGGGTCTAGGAGAGGACCAATTTGGATTCAGAAAGGGTAGAGGAACCAGGGACGCCATCGGAGCCCTGAGGGTGCTAACGGAAAGAAGTTTAGAGTACGGCCAAGAGGTCTATATCTGTTTTGTGGATTATGAGAAGGCGTTTGACAGAGTAGATTGGAAAAAGCTGATGAATGCACTCAGACGAAGGGGCATAGATTGGAGGGACAGGAGGCTAATAGGAAATCTATATATGAACCAAAAAGTAAAGATAAGAATAGAAGGGGAGTTCTCAGAGGAAGGAGAAATTGGTAGGGGAGTAAGGCAAGGATGCCCACTATCACCAATTCTCTTCAACATATACATAGAAGAACTGATACAAGAGGCAATGGAACAGACAGGAGAGGGTATAAAAGTGGGTGGAAGACTCATAAGAGCCTTAAGATTTGCTGACGACCAAGCAATGCTGGCAACTACACAAGAAGGACTGCAGAAATTGATGGATCAACTAAACAGGACCTCAATAAAATACAACATGAAGATAAATATCGGAAAGACAAAGATTATTATTATTAAAGCAGTTTTCTATAGCGCCCCTTCAAGACTTCAAGATTGCCTACTCAGGAGCGCTCCCAGCCCAACCACGGTCGAACAACGCAGTTTTGAGAACAGTAAGAAACAAGGTGAAATGACCAATCGGTATTTGGCGGAGTTTGGTAGGGAGCCCATTCCAGGTCATGGGGCCAGCCACAGAGAAGGCACGGCGCTGTTGTATGGCTGTCCGCGCACGGGGAACAATAAGTTCAGCCTGCGCAGCTGAGCGGAGAGAGCAACGACGTTGCGAACATGAAGTGGGACAGCAGAGCTCCCGCAGGTATGAAGGGGCCACGCCTTCAAAGCATCGCCGAACCAAGGCAGAGATTCGATAAGTGATGCGTTGCGGGTAGGGGAGCCAGTGTAGGATATCCCTCATATGCGCAGACACTCTGCCAAACTTGGGGATGCGGCCTATAAGGCGGGCAGCAGAACGCAGGATTCTATTCAGGGGCTCAATCCGGCAGGCCGGCAGTCCGTTATATATGGCACTGCAGTAGTCCAGTCGAGAAACAACAAATGCATGGACAAGTGTGGAAGCTGCACCAGAGGACAAAGAACGGGAAATCACCTTCAGCTGCCGGAGCTGGTAATAACAGCTGCGGGAGAGAAGGTTTATGTGCCGCGTAAATGCAAGTTCCTGGTCCAGGATGACTCCCAAGTCCCGGACCCAGGTCGAAAAAGTAAGGTGTGGGAATTGCAAGGCAAGAGAAGTCAAATCGATTTTGGAGAGCTGCTGGGGTGTGCCAAGCCATATAAACTGCGTCTTAACCGGATTAAGTCTTAAGCGGTTTGCAGACATCCAGGCCTGCAGGGATTCCATGGCACGGGTCATGGTTTCCACAGCTGCAACAGCCCGGACAGCAGGGCAGTGTACATAGGCTTGCAGGTCATCAGCATAGGACTGGTTAAAAACTGACCCAGCCGCTAACAAGGACCCCAGGTCAGCAGTGTAGATTATGTAAAGAAGGGGCCCAAGGACGGAGCCTTGAGGCAGGCCAAAAGGAGCAGGATAAGTGCAGGGGAGGAGGAGATCGAAATGAAAATAACAATAAATGGAGAGGAGGTGGAACAGGTCATGAGCTTTTGCTACTTGGGAAGTGTGATAACAACAGATGCAAGATGCCATAGTGATATTAAACGAAGGATAGTATTGGGAAAAGACGCGTTCACGAAAAGAGGAGAGTTGATGAGAGGAGGACTGAGCAAAGACCTAAAGAAGAGACTTGTCAAGGCACTGGTATGGAGTGTGGTACTGTATGGGTCGGAGACGTGGACCATCAGGAAAGAGGATATCAAGAGATTGGAGGCCTTTGAGATGTGGATATGGAGAAAAATGGAAAAGGTGAGCTGGACGGAGCGAATGACAAATGAAGAGGTGTTGCAAAGAGTAGAAGAAAAAAGATCACTGATGACAACGTTAAGAGAAAGACAAAAGAAATGGATTGGACACATATTAAGAGGAGACTCCCTCTTGAGAGAAATCATAGAGGGGAGATTGGAGGGAAGGAGAAGGAGAGGAAGACCGCGACAGATGATGCTTGGATGGATGATGACCGAAGGATACAGCGGACTGAAGCAAAAAGCACAGCGAAGAGAAGAATGGCGTCATTGGAAGTGGAAACCTGCCGAAGGGCAGAGAACTTAAAGAAGAAGACATCTTATGGATGTTAGTTACTTTGAAGTGGAAAACGTCTGATAGCCACCTAGCGTTTAAACGCGATTGACAAATATATAACTGTGAAATTTCGCGTTTTAAAGGTGTTTAACTGGAGTCGTGGATTTAATGCCACATCTTCTGCATGTCAGTTACGTTGAAGTCAACCTTACGTTTCATACCATGCCGTACAAACACGATTTGTTTTATTCCAAAGTTAAATGTCATATGACATTAAAGGCCATTGAACGCGACTGGTGAATGTGTAGCCGAGAATGGAGGCGTTTTGAACGTGTCTAGAAGTATTAGTAGTAGTTTCAGTGTGATAACAAAGATCAGTAACGACGCCCTACTTCTTCACCTAGGCTTGGGACTCGCACTGCCTATAATCACTAAGGCACGGACGTCTAGTAGTAGAGTATCTAACGGGTATCGTGGTTTTTGTATAGCATCATCTATTTTCTAGCAAATGCACTGGACCTCATCTGTGGAATCAGTTTCTCTTATGAATCCGTAGCCAAGTCAACATCGTCTACTTTAAAAGGCATCTTCGCCTATTTCTAAAAGATGTATATATTGACTTTACTTGACCGCCTTGTGTATTGATGGGACTCATTGCTCGTTTGCTCGCTGGTGCCCTAAAGGCATTAGTTAAGTCATAAGTTAAGTTCTTTTTTTATTCTTTTTTCCCGTAGCTATGAACTTTCATTTCCTCTTTACTTACATACACTCTAACACATAATTCCGCCTACATAATATCACATTTCACATAGAAGGGGCCTGATTAGCGAGGTATGAAACCCCTTTAGGTTCCCCTGTATAGCCAGACACACCATTACCTCTGTGCCTCATGTCAATTGTTTATTTTTTTTTTTGCAATTTTTTCGAATATTGAATAGAATAGAATAGAATAGAATAGAATACTTTCGAAATGAGATACCGGTACAGCTGTTTAGATTTCTATTCATTATTTCATTTATCTGTGATTATTGCTAAATGTCTTGTGTCACGGTTGGACGAATAAACGAATTGTTTAGAGATATCACGTTGAAGTCGACCTAACCTCAACTAATCTGGTTTGTTACTCCTCACCAACTCCATAAACTTGACTTTAAGCTTCTTTCTGAAAACTTCCCTCAGTTTACCTTTTCTACCAGTGTGCGTGACCTAGTGGTAACACTGGACACTACTCTCACCTTCTCTGATCATGTTAAAACCTCGCACGCTCTTCCTACCTTGAACCTCGACGCATCAGGACTACTCGCAAATCTGTTTCCCTATCCACCTTGACCCATATAGTTCGCGCATTTGTCTGTTCTAGAATCGACTATTGCAATTCAATTATTATTTGTCTTCCTAGGGTCCGCCAGTCTCCTCTCCAGTCAGTTCTCAATGCTGCCGCCAGACTGATTGCTCGTCTACCTAACTTTTCCCATATCTCTTCGTTTATGGTCAATCAACTTCACTGGCTTCCTCTCCTAGCCCGCATTCAATTTACAGTTCTTGCTCTTGTCCTTAAGTCTAAACTGGGTACTACTCCCAAATATCTCATGGACCTCATCTGCCCTCTCTTTCTGCAGCTTCTCACCGACCTCTCCGCTCTCGCGACCGGCATGTCCTCTTTGTTCCGCGCACCATGACCACTCTAGCTCAAACTAGATCTTTTGCCAACATAGGGCCCTTCCTGTGGAATGCCCTTCATTCCTCTTTACGGGTAGCCTTACTTTCTGGATCGCGTCCTACATCCCATTCCGTGCGTAAAACCTTTCTCTTGTCTCTGGGCCTTTGCACTGGGTACTCTGCAGAGTGACCTCAGCTGTGAGCGGCGCTACTCAAATCTCCAACTGCGATACGATATGATACGATACAATATAGAGGTGAATTGTCTTATGCAATCTAAATGTGTTATGCGATTGGTAAATATGTAGCTGTGAATTTCTACGTTTTCAAGGTGTCTAACTGCAGTCGTTGATTTTACTTAGCAGTATTTAGTATGTAGAAACATCTTGTGGATGCCAGTTACGCTCAAGTCTACTTTACGCTTCATACGCAAGTGATCGCTGGTCTATATGTAGCCGAGTATAGCACCGTTTTAAAGGTGTTGAAATAGTCGTATCGATCATCATTATACCAATACACCAGCGCGACCCCTTGACGCTGATTTTTCACATACAGTCAATAACCACATTAAACTAGAGATTGAACGCGATTGGTGAATATGTAGCTTCCATTTGTTCCGTTTAAAAGGTGTCTAATTGCAGTCGTCGATTTAATGTTGTAGTATTTAGCGACTAGCGTATTCATGTGGGTGTCAGTTTCGTTGACGTCGACTTCACCGTACATATTAGAGTATTGAATGTAGGGATTGGTTAGTTGCTGTTTAACGACACTGTGTTATAACAAAGACGATTAGTAAGTAAGTAAGTAAGCTCTTGACTCTGGTTAAGCACGGCGCCTTAGTTGGTTCATCCCCCCTGACTCGCGCGCCCTCCAGTCCTCTGTCGATCATCTCAAAGGTCTTTTGCAGCTTACATTTAGTTCAAATGTACCCGCCAATTGCCTCGCCCTTCTCCTTTCTCTAGTGTTGGAACTGAGTACGATCAGTGGCAGAATTCAAAATGCAACAATTGGTTTTTAACGTTTATTTCATACCAACGCAGCTGGTAGTAGTAGTTTAACGACAGCATATGGCAACAAGGTCCTTGCCGTCTTTGAAGATTTTCCTGGTTTCTGTTTGTATTGTACAATGTACATCCTTTCAATTTCGTTTAAATGTTCTTGTTGCTGTTTTCAGGTCTCCATCAGCTGTCTCTCCCGGCTAGAAGTCGTCGGCTGGATCGGATATTACACTGCTTTCCCGGAGGAGTGACCAGTTCTTCCTTCGACAGAGACCTCTGCCAATCGGTTCCCTCCGTCGGGTGTGCGCCACTCTGACTTTAGCCGCGTTTTTCTGTCCCTCTCTTCTTTCTTTTCCTTCAATCGCTCTTCTCAGACCCGTTTGCTACTGTAGTTTTGTTTCTTCTAGACGATCTTCTTCTGAATGTAATACCGCGCCTTCGTCAGACACGCCCCCCACAAGGCACGACCAGTCAGCCGCGCACCCAACGACGACGACGACTACTCACGAGTCACGACGACAAAAATTTCCGTATTCCTACCCATCAACGAATATTGGATATTTGTAAATATGTAGATGAGAAACTACGCGTTTTAAAGGTGTCTGACTGCAGTCGTTTTCTTAAAGCAGCATTTTCTATTTTTAGCGACATCTTGTGGGTTAGCGTAAGTCTGACCTTTATCTAGGGATTGAACGTATTTGGTAAATATGTAGCTGAGAATACAAGAGATTTAAAGGTGTCTAATTCAGTCGTGGATTTAATGCAGCAGTATTTATTGTTTAGCGACATCTTACGGGTGTTTGCATCGTTTACGTAGGCTTGGGACTGACACCAGGCGGAAACGAAGTAGCTGAGCTAGGACTTTAACGTTGATTAGTTACTGTTAAACGACGCTGTATCATGAAGAAGACGATTAACGGCGCCCTCATCCTGTATCCACGCTTGAGACTGGCGGAATTTCGCAATCAGGTCCTGAAGAACTTTGACTGCTGTGCCACAGCTATTTGCTGTCAGAAGGAGAAGAGAAGTTTCTAAGGCTGAAAGGCAGCCATGGGTATGAAGTGTTATTAACGACTTCATTTTCTCGGCCTCGGCATACGATGTTCCAGTTCAATCCTTTTCCCCGCCGTTTGATCTCCTGTTTGACAGTGTACGGTCATTACACTCATTTCAGCTGAGTTGGCTAGGGGGCGCAGGTGGAGTAGAAATCTCGAACCAAATTTCTGCTCTGGCTGGGATTTGAACCCCTACCTCTCGGCTGACAGTCGAGCACGCTGACCACTCGACCATCGCCCATCGCTGGTTAATGCGACTGTAATGGCGGTGGCACGTGACTACCATCTTTGTTGCTTCGAGAGCGGAATGCCAGACAGAGGAATTGCCGGATCAGAGCCAGTCATAGATCTGGTGAGGTTCGGTGCGAGGTTTGGCATCAACAGATTGAAACGGAAGACTGTGGCGCAATAAAAATTCGACTCGACTGACATATACGGAAAATGCATGCGCCGACGACGACTCTTTTAGATGCGCTTCATAAATGAAGTAATCCAGGGTTGAAGGACTTCTCATTGCAAAACGGTCATTGACGTCAGCAGAAAGTATTTTATTCTTTTAGGCTTTCGTCCCTTTCTAATGAACGCGACTGGTAAATACGTTGCTAAGAATGGTGACATTTTAAACGTGGTGCATAACATGTGGATGTCACTTGAGTTGAAGTCGATAACAACAAGTATCAAACGATTGGATGGATCCAGAGTTTAACGACATCATAATAGCAACGAAGTCTGTTGACGTCGACAGAAATAATTACTTTGGCACATTACAGCTCTTTAAACGCGACTAGTGAATGTATGGCTGACAATCTCTCGTTTTAAAGGTGTATAAATTATTTCTATACGCTGAAAGAATAATCCGAATGGCAGAGCTGGAAACGGCGACGGAAGGGGTGAAGATGGCAGGACAAATACTAAATAATCTAAGGTATGCGGATGACACAACACTTTTGGCCGGAAGAAAAGATGATCTCGCAGAACTCATACGAAGACTAAGGAAAGAAAGCGAGAAAGCAAGGTTATACTTCAACATCAAGAAGACCAAGATCATGACAACGGCAGAATGGGAAACAATCGAGATAGACGGAGAGGAAATACAGGTCGTAACATGTTTTTCGTTTATGTGAAATGTGGATATGGAGAAGGCTGCTGGGAATATCGTGGAGAGAAAAGAGAACAAATGTATCTGTAATCCAGGAGATAGGACAACTAAGAGGAGACATGACACTACAATAAAGGGCCATCAGAGAGAAATTGATGTACTCTGGACACCTTATGAGAGCAGACGGGATGGAGAAGGAGATGATGCTGGCGTGCGGAGAGGGGGTGAGGAAAAGAGGCCGCCCGAGAACTCGATGGATGGAGGAGATACACAGGAGGACAGCGATGAACCTTGCACAACTAAGGGAAGCGGTACGGAACAGGGAGGAATGGAGGAGGCTGGTCATGACGGTCGCTAGAGTTCCACGAACTGACGGCACATGGTGACAAGGTCAATTTTAGTCGTGGATTTAAATGCGACATCTTGTGCGTGTCAGTTACGTTGAAGTCGACCGTACGTTTCATACCACACCATGTAAACTTACCTGCGATATTTTTTATTCCAAAGTTTAATTAATGTCGTCTTATAATTATGACATCAAAGGCCGTTGAACGCAACTGGTGAATGGATCCAGAGTGTAACGACATCTTATGGCATCAAAGGCCGTTGACGTTGATGGAAATTAACGCGGCTGGTGAATGTGTAGCCATCAATGGCGGCGTTTTAAAGGTGTCTAGTAGTCGTAGTTTCAGTTTAACGACACTCTGTGATAATAAAAATCGTTAGAGTTGTCCTCCTCTTTCATCTAGGATTCAGACTGGCACTACCCCTTGCACTAAGGCTGCTACGGCACGGGCGTGCAGTGGCGGAGTTTCTAACGGGGACCGTGGATTTCATATAACATTGTTTAGTGTTTAGCAACATCTTGTTGATCTCAGTTGAGTCAATGTCGACCTGAACGTTCAGAGCATGATCCTGGAAGATATCTGCTCGTTGTACGCGATTGGTGAATATGTAGCAGAGATCGACAGCGTTTTAAAGGTGTCTAATTGCAGTCATGGATTAACAAAGCAGTGTTTACAGTGCAGCGACATCTTGTGGATTTAAGTTACTTTGAAGTCGATATTACGCTTCATACAGTGTGATGGCATAAATCCAGCGATTGAATGGGTCCATGAGCGTTCGGAGGGGGCAAGAGGGGCATTTGCCCACCCAGGAGAAAAAATTTTTTTACAAAAATAAAATCTGTTGATTATTATGATTATTCCAACAGTCCCAACACGACATTCAATGCTAAAAACACTTAATTATTTAGGTAAGTCAGCTATTATATGCAGGAAAACGTCATTTTGGTCGCCCTACCAAAATTTTTCCCCCTGAAGAAAACTTCCCCAGCCCTTGAAATTTTTGCCTCGCATTCTGGAAAAATTCCTACGGACGCCCACGAACGGGACTGGTTACTGGTATATGTACCAAGGCACCGCCGAATCAAAGCAGAGACCCGACAAGCAATGCGCTGCGGGTAGGAGAGCCAGTGGAGCACCTCCAACATGTACTCCGAGACTGGCCAAGCTTAAAGATTTTACCCACCAGCCGGGCTGCCGTTCGCAGGGACCCGGTTGAGGCATCTCAATCGGCAGGTTGGGAGCCCATCAGATATGGCGCTATGATAATTTCAAGGCGTCAAGGAAGCTGCTTAAAACTAGAAATAATCTCCTCTGAATAGTAAATAGGTGTCCCTATTTAGCGGGATTATATCCCTTCTGGGCCTACCTTTGTTACCAGTTTGTTTTCTTAAAATGCCACTAGAATTTGCCTTGATTGTATATTATATGTGGTCACAATACAATGATTTGATTGATTTGAATTAATTTGAATAATCAAGGCGGTAGACCACAAAAGCATGGACAAGTGTAGATGATTTTACATGTAGTTCGGTTTATTTTCAACTAGCTGGTTTACCCGGCGTTGCCCGGGGTTATAAGTTTCAATCCCTGTAGCGAATAAGCAACAAAAGTCAATGTGAAGTGAAATCCCTACGGCTGCGTCATCTGGAAAATCTTTAGAAATGCGTGCCGGGGACAGAGAATTGGCGGTCAAACACACAGAATCTTCTCCGGCGGCGCCATCTGGCGAATTAAAATAGGTCGACTCGAATTTGTTTGGACCAGGTAAAAAGTGGGGATTTGGGAGAGGTTTTGGCCAGGGACACCATGGAAGCGGTGAAAACGGGGGACGCGAAGCCTTACACTGGGTGTGTAATGCCCACCCCGAGACAGTAGTGAAGGTTTGGAGTGAAAAGGTCCAAAGCTGTAGAAATGCATCGCTGTGACAGACAGACAGACAGAGTCTTCTCTTTATTTATATAGATTTATGATTATATCTGTCGTGCATCAATTTCGTTAGCTTCTCTCGTTGTTCTTTTGGTGTCTGAAAGGTTGTTGAGATGGCAGAGTTAGGCATGCGCTAGGGGTCGACTCAGCTGTACTTTAAAAAAAACTTTTGCATTAAATCATTTTCGGATTCATGTCGTCGAGGAACGACAACAAAGATGGCTACGTCCCTATTCAGACTTACAGCTCTGACCTACATAGGTCCCTGCCAACGACTTCTTATATATATATATATATATAATATATATATATATATATATATATATATATATATATATATATGTATATATATATGTATATATATATATATATATATATATATATATATATATATATATAAGTGACCCCTATAATCTATAATTCTAACTAAAGGACATTGAAAGTCTGGATTATCGCTCACTGGGGCAGCATACAAAAGAGACGACTGATGGCAGGTTTAAACTTTTATAAAACCTTTTTGTATATCTTTCAAAAACTGATTGGAATGTTTTATTCCAATGATATTTCTCAATGAAAATTCTTTTAAATTACAACTTTTCGAGGAACCCTTGTGTTCACCCCGCGGAACCACTTTGGGAAACGCTGGTTTAGAGTGTAGCGACATCTTCTATCCACAGTTACTTTGAAGTTAACATTACGCTTCAAACAATGTAACGGAATAAATCCAGGGATTAGTAGTAGTAGTAGTAGTAGTAGTAGTAGTAGTAGTAGTAGTAGTAGTAGTAGTAGTAGTAGTAGTAGTAGTAGTAGTAGTAGTAGTAGTAGTAGTAGTAGTAGTAGTAGTAGTAGTAGTAGTAGTAGTAGTAGTAGTAGTAGTAGTAGTAGTAGTAGTAGTAGTAGTAGTAGTAGTAGTAGTAGTAGTAGTAGTAGTAGTAGTAGTAGTAGTAGTAGTAGTAGTAGTAGTAGTAGTAGTAGTAGTAGTAGTAGTAGTAGTAGTAGTAGTAGTAGTAGTAGTTTCAGTTTGTGGATATTATGTCAATTATGAAGGTAGTTGTTCATACGTGTATTTGTGCATAAACTCACTGGTTTGTTAACTTGTTATTTGTTCAAGTCTTAGAATAAGTGTTTGTTGGTATGCAGAGTCGATAGGAGAATGCACAGGAAAATGCTGTGGAAGGCCATTTATGATACGAAAAGATCAGTTTTGAAGCGTATTTTGTCGTTTCAACCTTGTTCAATCATTAGAAACCCATATCATAGTGCAGTGGGTGAGATATGGACGAAAGATCGAATAATATAGACTGGTAAGTGTGTGGATGGGCAACAGGTTAGCGATCCCAGATAATAATATATGCCCACATTCTTGGCAACTTTTAGCGTTGTAAGAATTATTGGTCAACACATCAACTTGTTGATGTCAGTACGTTGAAGTCAACTTAGCCCTACATAGGGTAAATTAGACAACTACAGAGGTTCAACGCGATTGAAAAATATATAGCTGAGATTGGTTACGTTTCAAAAGTGTCTACCTGCAATCGGCGATTTTGGTGTAGCAGTATTTAGAGTGAAGCGACATCTTGTGGATGTCGATTCCTTTGACGTTCAACTAGCCGTAAATAGTCACCAATCAAAAACCTAGCGATGGAACGCGATGTGGAAATATGTAGCTTGAATGGCGCAGTTTTAAAGGTGTCTAATTGCAGTCGTGAATTTAACTGCAGCAGCATTTAGAGTGTAGCGACGTTATGCTTCATGCAATATGACCGCTGTCGAAGCACGGGCTGGTCACGTGCCACCGCCATGACAGTCGCATCGATGGTCAAGTGGATTTAAGACGACAGGTCGAACTAGATGCGTTCGTTCCTCCAGGGAGGCGAGTTCTGGAACACCGGGCCCTTGCATTCCTGATACTTCCTGTCGAAGAATTCCTTGGACCGTTGAAACTACGGTTCTTTGCGTTCTTGGAATTTTATCCATGTGCAAGGTCCAATGATCCTTCATCACCTCCTCTGCCGCGTGGACTTTGCTGGTAACAGCCATTGAATGCGACTGTTAGGCTAACTATAAATCTGACTATGGCAGAGTTTTAAAGTGTCTAACTGAAACCGTGGGTTTTATGTAGCATTGTTTAGTATTTACGACATCTTGTGGATGTCAGTTACGTTGAAATCGATCATACGCATCCTGTACTCGGCGAACATCCTGCGATGGGTGTCGCAATTTCCACTAACGCCTCTACGCCTACGATGAATTTGCGCTCTCTAAAACCTCAGATATCCGCCATTTATAGGGCGTTTCCTGTTTCACCTCAGAAGAATCCGACAGATTCGATCTACTTTGGAATCATCATCACTGAAACACTGTTACACTGCTTTATTCTGACGCGACTTGACTGCTACAACTCTCTATACTCTATGTGCAGGTTGAACGTGAATCGTAAATATATAGCCGAGATTGGTAGCGTTTTAAAGGTGTCTAACTGCAATCGTGAATTTAATGCAGCTGTGTTTACCCTGTAGCGACATCTTGTATCCGCAGTTACTTTGAAGTCGACATTACGCTTCAAACAATATGACGGATTAAATCCAGCGATAAGTAGTAGTAATTTCAGTTTAACGACAGTTTGCCCTCCTCCTTCATTCACGCCAGCCTCGTGCACTTTTCCTACGCGAATATCTTCCTTAATGGAATGTATGAATGTATGTATGCATTGCATTTACATTTTATTTATTTTTTATTTACTCCGGATATTTCTATAGCGCCTCTCGAAGTCTACTACTACTCAGAGGCGCTCCCGACTACAGCATTTGATACTGTCCCGGAATTTTCACGCCGAAGCGCCACGAGCAATTGCGAGTGAAGGACTTGCCCAAGGTCCGTACGCAGCGGCTAGAGTGGGATTCGAACCTGCAACCCTCCGGTCACAAGGCGCCGAACTTACCACTGAGCCACCACGCCCCACGTGGTCTCCCTGATTGCACACTGCTTCCTCTATCAGAATACTGCATTAGGAGGCAAGACTGTGTCTTGGACTCTCCTACCGAGGTCATATCACACCTGCTCTTCGCTCTCTACACGGCTTCCTTCTGTTAGCGTGCAGATCATCTCACATCTCACTTTCTCACATTTACTCGGTTGCTAAAAACACATTTACTCACAGACTGATGGCACGTGTGTAGCGCCTCTGTGAGGTTCTTAGGGGGCGCTGTATAAATGTTTGATTACATATCACATATTACATCTACTTATCGTCCATATGTCACACCTTGCAACTCTATTGAAGTTCGCTCCTCTCTTCGATCAGCATCTGCTGGAAAGTATGTTGCCTGGTACACGTCTTGTCTTTGATCGGTGTTCATTCACAGTTGCCGGTCCCTCCATCTGGAACTCTCTACCCCCTATGTTCGCAACTCTCTTAGCGAGACTCTTTCGCTCTAAACTTAAAACTTACTTCTTCCAGTCTACATATGGCTCTTAATGGCATCCCTGCTTCAATGTGCACTTCGGAACTTTGTAAGGAGGGCTTTGTCAAGTTACAGTCGTATTGTATTGTTTTGTACTTAACGTCATCTTGCGGATGTTAGTTACGTTGAAGTCAACTCTACGTTTTATCGAATCATGACAATCTTTATTCATATCTCCCGATTGAACGCGAATGGTAAAAATGTATCTGAGAGTAGCTGCGTTTTAAAGGTGTTTAATTCAGTCGTAGATTCAATGCAGCATTTAGTATTTTGCGACATCTTGTGGTTGTGGGCGTCGTTTACGTAGGCTTGTTAAACGACTTTGTGTCATGAAGAAGATGATTAACGTCGCCCTCCTCCTGTAGTCACTCTTGGGACTGGTACAACCAGAATGACGGCAGTGGCGAAATCTCGCATTCGGGTCAGAAGGAGAATGGAAGTCTCTTAAGCTACAGCCTGAAAGGCAGCCATGGGTATGAAGTGTTAGCGACTTCATTGTCCCAGATTCAGCATACGATGGACGGTGCCCAGTCCTCTCCTTCGACGTCTGATCTTCCCTCTGACAGTGTATACGGTCATTATGCTCATCATAGCTGAGTTCGCACTGGGGCGCAGGTGGAGTAGAAATCTCGAACCAAATATCTGGCGGGTATTTCAACCCCCGACCTCTCGGCTGACAGTCTAGCATGCTAACCACTAGACCATAGGACATCGCTGGGTAATGCGTAGGTTTTCGCGATCAGTTTGGCCTTGTCAACATTCGAGCTGGACTCTCTTCCTTCCGATGTAAAGGTTTGGATTCTTATCTATTCTGGTGCACCGTTCATCCTACGCGCCATTCTCCACACTATAGTCGGAGCTTTGACTTTTTGTCTAAGGTGGAACGAAAGTCTTTCCACCTCTGTCGAGTAGTGTCTGAGGTGATTTTCATTATCTTCGCCTGCTGGTGTTAGAATTCGATCTGGTTTTCCAGGTTCTTCGATTTGGATGCCTTGTGCCGGAGTCTGTTTTGTCAAAGATGGCCTGCCAACACAGTAGTGGTTTATGCCGGTTAATTCTAGGATTCACATTTCGCAACTGCATGGTGAACGTCTAGCATGAGAATGGCGCCGTTTTAAAGGTGACTAGTGGAGACCGTGGATATTATGTAGTATTGTGTAGAAAGCGCCTCTGATTTAGGTTGTACTGCGAGAGACACTTTATAAATTCGTAAATACAATACAATTATTCAGTGTTTAACGACATCTTGAGGATGCCAGTTTCGTTGAAGGCGACCTTTCCCTACGTTGCTAAAATCTTGACAGGATCTGGCGATAGAGCGCGATTGAAAAATAAGTAGTGGAGTATGACGGCTTTTTCAAGGTGTCTAACTGCAGTCGTGAATTTTATGTAGCAGTATTTAGTGTTAGCAACGTCTTGTGGGTGTTAGTGATATTTACGCAGACTTGCAGACGCTGTTTAACGACACTGTGCGATAACTAGGCTTAGGACTGACACTTGCCGAATACGGTAGTAGAGGAGTGTATACTTTAAAGTTGATTACTTACTGTTAACAAATGTTTCTCCTCCTAGTTTAAAGTAGTTCTGTAGTGATTCCATCCATGCCTGGTGCTTTTTCATTTTGTTGATAGCATCTCTTATCTCTTCCTGTAGAAATGTTGGCATCTTTTCTTCTGTGTTATTTATGGACAACTCTGTGAGAACCGTAGGATTGTTATGTGTGTCGACGTTTAGTAAGTAAGTAAGTAAGTAAGTAAGTATATCCTTTATTAATCCAACTGCTAACCGCATTTTGGTTTACACATGTATATCACGTCCAGATTAAAGTACTAAGGCCTATATTCCGGTGAAAATCATCCTAATTATGAAAGATTTACGAGCTAGACTGTCAGCAGTCGGGAGAACCCGATTATGAACACGGGGTCGCAAAGTATAACCCGTATGCTTAACAGGAGGTAATAGCACATGAAGCACATGTGTAGGACATGTAAGGACGGTCGTGAAAAGTTTAGAATCAGCAGTACGGATCAATTGTTCGAATCTAGGGTAGTCTACAGGAAGATAACCAGCTTTAATCAGTCTCCTAAAAATTGCCTGTAGTCTCTCACGTCCCCTCTGCCCCACATAACCCCACCAAGCGGACGCAGCGTACGTCATCCTCGTCACTGTGGTAGCTGTCACCACATCGTACATTGAGGGGCCAAGTAGTCCATGAGTAGTCAGGATCCGTAATGCATACATTGATTGTCTTGCACCAGTGCATAGATTGTGCATAGTAGCTGTTCGAAGTGTTCCTTCCATCATTGCTGTATGCTTGCATCGTCTTCTAGTATCTTAAAACTTGTGTCTTTGATTGATGGAACTTTGAGCTCAAATTGTCCATTAAGTAGTTTTATCTTGTTATATACTTCTTGCATTCTATTTATCTTGAAAGCTTCCTCAGCTTATTTACATTGTTGTTCCAGCGAGTTGTTTTTGTCTCGTTGTGGTTTCCTTCTGATTTCTCCAGTGAGCCAGGTAAAATGTTTCCGGTCTGTAGTGCATGCTTGTTGTTTGGCTATATTTTTTTATTTTTTCCACTAGGTCTAATACTTCGTCAGATATCCATTGGTCTTTCGGCTTCTTGCAAGCTCTTCCGACTATGTTGTTGGCTGCTGCTAGTCTTCCTTCTCTATGTTTGACGACACAACTTCTATACTTTGTTGATCGTTGATCTGTAGGTTTCTCACTAACTCACCTTCGTATATTTGTCGGATGTCTTTATCTGTTAGTTTCTTGGTATCATACTTGATGTTCTCTGTTGGTCTGATTCCTCTCCTTAATCTCATTTTCAAGTTGGCTATTACTAGCTTGTGGACGGACCCGATTTGCGCATCGAATGATCTGCAGTTCGTGACATTTGAGCTCCATCTTTTGTTTATTATGATATAGTCGATCAGGTTATGTGTCTTTTGTCATGATGTCTATGTCCATTTCCGTTGTGGTTTCTTTTGTTCGAAGAAAGTGTTCAATATCTTCAAGATTAGTAGTAATTTCCATTGTTTAACATCTTATGGCTGCCATGGCCGTTGACATCGACCGTACCTTACAAATTCTGGTTATTTTATGACAGCTGTTGCAGTCTGCCGATTAAACGCGACTGGTGAATACATAGTTGTAAATAGCGCATTTTAAAGGTGTTTAATTGCAGTCGTGGATTTAATGCGACATCTTGTGCGAATCAGTTACGTTGAAGTCGACCATACGCTTCATAATGAAGCATTTTATTGAGTTCAATGTATGAAGCATTCCTTTATGTAGCGTTGTAGCGGGACGTCCTCTAGCGGTCGCGCGCTGCCGTTGGTCTTCGTAGGAGGAGGGAGCCAGTTCAACGTGCGCCTAAGCTTATCCTCATTATGATAGTACACAGGCAGTTTGACCTACAGGCGCTCACTACGCCTTACCACAAAAGGCTTGCTAATTCCATTCATTCTGTTGATTTCCTCCAAACTGCAAGGGGTTCATTTCCGGAAGTGGAGCTACCAGGGTTTCAGGAGTGGCGTCCACGGTCCTCGGGTGGAGGACGATCAATTGTCGTCCTTGACGACGCACCAGGATTCGTTTTTGCCCCACGAGAAGACGGAATTGTGGTTTCTTCTTATATATTTGATATGGCATTAACACCACTGCTTGATTGCTCTTCTTCTTTTGGGGTTCGACCCACTAGACCCCTCTCATTCATTACCTCTTTCCCTCAGCTAGCACAGCTGAAAAGGTGGTGCTTACGGGGTGCCCTCGAAGCATGCCTCGTATCAATCGAGGGTCAGATAAAATCCAGCTAAGACATTTTTCTTGATTATAACTCATTATTATTGTTCAACAGAAATTACATGAAGTACAGAAATAATCTCGACAATCAGTCAACTTAAATATTCACAAACTTATCAAATTATCACTACTTCTTGCATACCCTACGTTTTCAACTACAAGCGATTCAACATAGAACTTTGGGACAGCCAGATTCAATGCACACGCTTCCATAGCGCCCTAGCTATCACATCAGAGATGTGTCTGTATTAAAATCAGTAGTGTCGTCCTCCTTCTTCATCCAGGCTTGAGACTGGCACTGCATGGCAGTAAGGTAACGGAGTTTCTAACGGGACCGTGGATTTGATATAACATTGTTTAATGTTTAGCGACATCTTGTTGATGTCAGTTACGTTGAATCAACCAATAGATGTTCGAAAAGAGCTAGCCATTGAACGCGATTGGTAAATATATAGCTGAGAATGTCTGCTTTTATAGCTGTTTGACTGCAGTCGCAGATTTTACGCAGCACTGTTTAGTGTTTAGTGGCATCTTGTGGATATCAGTAACGTTGAAGTCGAAAAAGTCTTTTAGCGACCTGACATAAGGCATGTCCTTGCCTAACACAACAAGAGAATTAACTAGAAAATTAGACTCGCGTCAATGGATCTCAACGACAGCATGTTGAGAATATTGTCTTCTGGCTCCTCTCTCCTATCTCCACAATCTACTGTTCGGGATCTTGGAGTCGAATTTGACTGAACCCTTTTAAAAAGCATTTCTTGGCGTGCCTGTTTCACCTCAGAAGAATCCAACAGCTCAGCTCTGGATTCAGCATCACTGAAAACACTGTTACACGTCTTTACTCTGCTGGAAAGTATGTTATTCCTGGATGTATGTCTTGTCTTTGTCTAACGTTTATTCACAGTTGCCGATCCCTCCATCTGCAACTCTCTACCTCCTCATGTTCGCAACTCTCTTGGCGAGACTGTCTTTCACTCTAGGCTGAAAATGTACCTCTTCCAATCGTTACCTATGGATATTAATGGTTACCCGGCTTCAATGTTCACTGCGGACCTTTTCACGGAGGGTATTCTCAAATTACAGTTGTATTGTATTATTCTGTTGCTTAGTATTTATCGACATCTTGTGGAGAAGTCAACTTCGCATTTAACGGGGATTGAAAGATAATTGGACAGTCGGACAGTCTACTGAACATGTAGCAACGAGTGGTTACGTTTTAAAGGTGTCTAAACGTAACTATGTATTTATGGCAACAAAGGCCGTTAATGCAAATTACTGGGAAACAGTTCTGACCATTCGTATGGCAGTCTATGACTCTAATATCTTTGATACAGCCTCTAACACTCGGCCATTGGTGAGGAGTAGTTTAACGACAGCATATGACATCTAAGGTCTTTGCCGTCTTTCATGATTTTGTTGAATTGTCTGGATATTCTTTTTCTGGATTTTGTTTTCTCGCCTTCGTCAGAGCTGTCCCTTCATTGTGGGAGACTCCATTATTCATTAATTGGCTTTACAAGAATTATGGTCGTGGGTATACACATATATACATGGGCGTCCGGAGGGGAGGACATTTGCCCTCCGCTCTGAATTTTGAAAGGTGTCACGTTTACTGTGTACATGAATAGCGTTTCCATGCAAAAACGTCATTTTGCCCCCTAGAAAATTCTTGTCCCTCCTCAAGAAAAATTCCTTCAGACGCCAGTATATATATATATATATATATATATATATATATATATATATATATATATATATATATATATATATATATATATATATATATATATATATATATATATATATATTATGTTTGTATATATATGTATATATGCAAGGCCGTTGAACGCGACTGGTGAATGGATCCAGAGTTTAACGACATCTTATGGCATCAATGATTCTGATTGATACGACATCTTGTAAAAGACTCCCTTCGGGTTGTCGGTGTATTCCTTCTGCCCTTTCCCACTACGTACTGTTTGATTTCCCGATCATCTCCTTTCTCTCGATGTACATGGTGGAGTTGACTGCCGGTAGATGGAGTCCTTCTTTAGCCGCTGCGTCGGCTTCTTCATTTCCACGTATACCCACGTGACTCGGGATCTAGACCACCGTGACGTTGCCTGGGCCAAGTCTGATCATGCTTTCGAGCACCTCGATCATCAGTGTTAGTCTCGAGTCAGACCGCTGTTGCTTTCACCGACTACGCAGCGCTGAGAAAATCCGTGAAGATGTTTAGCGACATCTTGTGGATGTCAGTTACGCTTAAGTCAACCTTAGCCAATATCAGATAACGGATTGAATGCTATCGATTTAACGCGACTGATAAATATGTAGCTGAGAGTGCCAGCATTTTAGAGGTGTCGAACTTCAATCATACATTTTAATATAGCAGTGTTTTGTATTTTGCAACATCTTATGGATGCTATAGTTACGAAAACGATATCAATACAACCAACGAGTGTGGTGGATATGTAACCGAGGTCAGCTACGTTTTAAAGGTGTCTGATTGGAACCATTGATTTTTAGTTATCATGGTTTAGTGTTTTACGATATCTTGTGGATGTCAGTTATGTTGAAGTCGACCATACGCTTCCTGTACTCGGTGAACAACATCTGGAGATCGGTGTCGCAATTTCCACTAACGCCTCTACGCTTACGATGAAGTTGCTCGTTGAGCAGGAAGTGACCGAAACGTAGCCTGAAACAGTAGTAGTAGTTTCAGTTTAACAACACGATAATACAGATCATTATCATCGCCCTCCTCCTTTATCAGGTTTGAGACTGGCACTACCAGAGTACGTGCAGATGCGGAATTAAGAGCTTGGAACAGTACGCGACTACTGAAAATGTAGCACAGAATGTCGGCGTTTTAAAGGTTTCTACCTGGATCCGTGGATTGTTACATAAATATAATATATACTTTACTTCGCTCAAAGATGAAACACGATGTTTAGAAAATAAAAAAACTAAATTAAAAAATACTCAAATGCAGAAAACACCAACTCAAGCTATCACTCCCCCAGAGGCGTATTATAAACATTCGATCTAACACACCAAGACCATTAACTATAGAAAATTAACCTCGCGTCTATTAACTGTTCGGGATCTTGGGGTCATCCTTGAATTAACGCTTTCCCTAAAACCTCAGATATTCGCCATTTATCGGGCGTGTCAGTTTCACCTCACAAGAATCTGACAGCTTCGGTCAATTCTGGATTAAGCATCACTGAAAACACTGTTACACTGCCTTATTCTGACGCGACTTGACTACTGCAACTCTATACTCCATGTTCTTCCTGAACGAATACTGCTTCCTTTAATCAGAATACTGCATCAAGCTGAGACACTGTGTCTTGGACTCTCCTACCGCGACAATATCACACCTGCTCTTCGTTCTCTACACTGGCTTACATGTCTGTGAGCGTGTCGGATTCAAACTGGCACTCCTCGTGTACAGAGCCCTTGCAGATCCATTGCTATCCTACTTATCGTCCATTGTCACACCTAGCTACTCTGTTAATGGTCGCTCCCACTTCTATCAGCATCTGCTGGAAAGTATGCTGTTCCTGGTACACGTCTTGTCTTTGGCCGGCGTTCATTCACAGTTGTCGATCCCTCCATCTGGAACTCTCTACCTCCTCTGTTCGCAACTCTCTTAGCGAGACTGTCTTTCGCCCTAGACTAGAAACTTACCTCTTCCAGTCTACCTATGGATTTAACATGGCTGACCGGCTTCAATGTGCCCCTCTGAGCTTTGTAAGTAGGGCATTCTCAAATTACAGTTGCATTGTGTCGTATTATTGTAGTGTTTAGTATTCAGCTCCATCTTGTGGATGTCAGTTGCGTTGAAGTCAACTTTGCGTTTCAAAGAAACTTGGAACCCAACTAACTCTCGTTTGAATATGTAACTAAGAATGGCTCCATTTTAAAGGTGTCTAACTGTTTCCATGGATGTTGTATAGCATTGCTTAGTATTTAGCGACATCTTGTGGATATCAGTTGCGTTGACGTCGTAATGTTAATCTCCAAACTTTTTTACTCTAGCAACATCTTGTAGGTTAACGTGGACCTTAAAAGAATACTGATCTAGCCACTCAACGCGATTTGTAGATTATGTAACGGAGAGTGCCGACGTTTTAACGGTGTCTCACTGGGGTGGATTTTAATGCAGCACTATTTAGTATTTTGCAACGGCTTGTGGGTGTCAGACCCGTTAACGTCGACATATTTACATGTCAATTTATCAGTCCCGTCAACAGATTGAACGCGATTGGTAAGTATGTAGCACACAAGTGTGCCGCGAGCGCGTTAGAAGTGTGCCGCGGCAGAATGTTGGAAAGCAGAAGTTTTAAATGACAATAATATCACTCAATCATAATATGCGATTTCCCACTGATACATTGGTGCAATCAAGTATAATTTCTTACCAAGCTGATTTAGCTGTATGTGAATCTGCTTACACCACCGTGTGTTGCATCTACTAGCAATCCGATGAACTAACTTACTTATTACTCTATGTCTATGACATCATCGTTAGTAAGCTTCATGATTTCTCGTCTTTGCGTCACCGTATTTTCAAATTCAATTTCTGTTTCCTCGCGCAGACGCGGCGCATTTGAGGTTGATCTAGGTAAAGTTGTGTTAGGCCTACATGACATTGTTATTGAGCATTTATCAGATTTGGAAGACAAGTTACAATATCATTTTCAAAGTTTAAATGTCTCTGACAAAGATTGGGTAAGAAACTCATTTCATCACCAACTGGATTTGTTTGGCCTACAGATTGTAGTAAAGGAACAGCTGATTGACATTGCAGCTGACAGAACACTGCAACTTAGGCCTAAGTTTGCAGAAATGAATTTAACAGACTTCTGGATTATGATAGAGAAGGAATACGTCTTGTTAAGTGCCAAAGCTGTCGGCATATACTGCTGCCTTTCTGCACTACTTAGGCTACCTCTGTGAAAAGGCATTTTCAGTAATGAAACAAATCAAAACGAAACACAGAGTGTTTACAGTCAGTTGAAAACGACTTAAGAGTGTGCTTGTTAATCGCCGTTCAAGCTCGTATTGGCACAATTTTATATTCTTTGTAAAATTCAACGGTCCCATTAGACATGGAATTCTTTTAATTAATTCGTCCTGGTTATCTGGTTTTTCAAACCGCGGCTAACAATTCCTGATTATCAGTAGGCTACTGACGTCAATATAACGACATTGTTTTATCAGTAATACACAGTTTTAGACACAATATTGTGGCTAAGTGGATAAATAAACGTTACTTTATCTAAATTAAAACGAATAAGTGTATATACCAAATTCATATATATATATATATATATATATATATATATATATATATATATATATATATATATATATATATATATATATATATATATAAAATTAGTGTAATAAAACAATGCAGTGTGCCGTCTGATAAATGGTTCTTAGGAAGTGTGCCGTGGTTCAAAAAAGGTTGGGAAGCACTGGACTAGCGACACCTTATGGGTTAAAGTCGACCTTATCCTACACAGGAATTCGTGTTGAGAGATCAATACCGATTGAAGGCGACTGGTGGATATGTAGCTGTTTTTGACGATATTTAAAGGTGTCTAACTTCAGTCGTTTATTTAATGCTGCAGTATTTATTGTTTACCGACATCTTGTGGGTGTTGGCGTCGTTCAAGTAGGGTTGATTAGTTACTGTTAAACGACGCTGCGTCTTGAGGAAGACGATTAAAGTTTCCTCCTACACTATCCAGGTTTGGGACTGGCACCACCAGAGTAAAGGCAGCGGCGGAATTGCGCAGTCAGGTCCTGAAGAACTAAGATAGAAGTGCCATAGCTATTTGCGGTCAGAAGGATAAGAATAGCCCTCTTAAGCCTGCCTTAAAGACAGCCATCGGTATGAAATGTAAACGACTTCGTTTCATCAGCCTAAGCATACGATGGGCGGTGTCCAGTCCTCTCCCTTGCCGTCTCATCTTACCTCTTACAGTGTACGGTCATAACACTCATAGCTGAGTTATCAAGGGGGCGCAGGTTGAGTAAAAATATCGAACCAAGTTTTTGGGCTCGCGTAGAATTGAACCTCCGACCTCTCGGCTGACAGTCCAGCACGCTAACCATCGCACATCGCTGGTTAATGCGACCTTTATGGCGGCCGCACGTGCCCACCATCATCAGTGCTTCGAGAGCGCAATGGCAGTATATCTCCCATGTACATGTTCCGCTACAGCAACTACCTCTCGCATATACCCTTTCCGGTACAGCAAGTAACTCTGATATATACTTGCATTCGAACAGCAAACTCCTTCCTCGTACTTTTTCTGGGGGGGCCCGATAGCGCATTGGATAACATCTGGCGTAGAGTGCGAGAGGTACAGAGATCCAGTTCCATAGGCGGACATGCTTTGTAGGCTGCAATTTGCGCCGTGTATTGCAGGCTGTCTGTTCTGTTAGTAGTTAAGATTTATTGCATAACATGTACATGTACAGCGCAGTCGTTTGCAGGCGCTTAATTAAAGAATAAATATTATTATTATATTATTATGTACTTGTTCCAGTACAGAAAGTACCTCACATGTACCTGTTCCGGTACAGCAAGTACATATTGAATATACCCGTTCCAGTAGAGCAAGTATCTTTTATAGATACTTGTTCCGATACAGCAAGTACCTTCCATGTACCTGTTCCCATAAAAATTATTTAATTTGATTCGATAAACAAGCACCTCTCATATATGCAGTTCGTGATATTGTATTGTATTGCATTGTAACTCGAAATTTATAAAGCGCCTCTCGCAGAATAACTTTTCAGAAGCGCTCTCAGCACAGCTCGGGGTAACAGAAATGTCTTTATGAACGCGAGACCATTGTCCTTCCATGAACTTATTCCGGTCCAGCAAGTACCTCTCATATATACCTGTTCCGTAACAGGAAGCACCTCCCATGTGCCTGTCGGGTACAGCATGTACCTCTCGAATATACCCGTTCCGGTACAGCAAGTACCGATCATGCATATATGCGATTGGCGAATGTGTAACTGAGAGTGGCGGCGTTTTAAACGTGGTGTATAACTGGAACCGTGTGCTATATTTAGCATTGTTTAGTATTTAACGACATCTTCTGGATGTCAGTTACGTTGAAGTCACCATTATGCTTTCGTTAAAAGACTTAAGTGTCTAATTGAAAATCGTAGATTGTATGTAGCATTGTTTAGTGTTAACGACATCTTGTGGATGTCAGTTGCGTTGAAATCTACCGTACGTTTGATAGATGGTTTGGCGTGTAGCGATTGAACGCGACTTGTAGGCTAACTACTCCTTCATCTGGGCTTGGGACTGGCACTACTTGGCACTAAAGAACGGTCGTTCAGTGGCGCACTTAAATACCCGGGTCGGTACGTGACTGGTGAATATGTTGCCAAGAGTGTCGGCGCTTCAAAGGTTTCTAACTGCAATCGTGAGTTTTATATAGGCCTAGTAGTAGCTAGTGTTTAGCGACATAATATTGTGTATGACATTGTCAGTCACGTTGAAGTAGACATCCTCACATCTTATTGAAGCAGCATCAGGGACCCGCTGATTAAACGCGACTGATGCATATATAGCTGATAATGGCGCCGTTTTAAAGGTGTCTAACGGGAACCGTTGATTTTATGCAGCTTCAGTTAGTATACCGTATACAGCAATCTGGCGATTGAGCGCGACTGGTGAATATGTTACAGAAAATGGCTGCCTTTTAAAGGTCTCTCTCTCTCTCTCTCTCTCTCTCTCTCTCTCTCTCTCTCTCTCTCTCTCTCTCTCTCTCTCTCTCTCTCTCTCTCTCTCTCTCTCTCTCTCTCTCTCTCTCTCTCTCTCTCTCTGTCTGTCTCTGTCTGTCTGTCTGTCTGTCTGTCTGTTCATCTACTGTTCGGGATCTTGAAGTCATCCTTGACTCAACACTCTCCCTAAAACCTCAGTCTCCATATCTCGGTCGTATC
Source organism: Allolobophora icterica (assembly GCA_963556255.1). NCBI lineage: Eukaryota > Metazoa > Annelida > Clitellata > Crassiclitellata > Lumbricidae > Allolobophora > Allolobophora icterica. The sequence continues at coordinate 12,237,961 of OY744614.1, read as the reverse complement.
TGTTTCACCTCAAAAGAATACGACAGCTTCGATCTACTCTGGATTCAGCATCACTGAAAACACTGTTACACTGCCTTGTTCTGACGAGACTTGACTCCTGCAACTCTATACTCCATGGTCTCCCTGAATGTACACTTCTTCCTCTAATCAAAATACTGCATCAGGTTGCAAGACTGTGTCTTGGACCATCCTACCGCGTCCATAGTACACCTGCTTTTCATCCTCTATACTGGCACTCCTCGTGTACAGTGCAAGTGTTGATCATCTGCCATCGTACTTATCTTCCATGGTCACACTTCGCAACTCTGTTATAGGTCGCTTCTCTCTTCGATCAGCATCTGCCTGAAAATATGTTGTTCCTGGTACACGTCTTGTCTTTGGCTAACGTTCATTCACATCTGGAACTCTCTACCTCCAATGTTCGCAACTCTCTTAGCGAGACTGTCTTTCGCTCTAAGCTGAAAAACTTACCTCTTCCAGTCAACCTATGGCTGTTAATGGCAGCCCGGGCTTCAATGTGCACTTCTAAACTGTGTAAGGAGGACTTTGTCAAATTAAAGTGTATTGTATTGTATTTGACGACATCTTGCGGATGTCAGTTACGTTGAAGTCAACTTTACGTTTCACCGAAAACTGACATTGTTCTTGTGATTAAACGCGCCTAGTGAATATGTAGCTAAAAGTAGATGCGCTTTAAAGGTGTCTAACTGGATCCATGGATGTTATATACCATTACTTAGTATTTAACGACATCTTGTGGATATTAGTTGCGTTGTCGTCGTAATAGTAATCTCCAAAATTCTAAACATCTGGTGGGTTAACGTATACACCTAAACCTGCCTAGGATATGAACGCTGGGTAAGCTACCGAATGAACGCGATGTGTAAATATGTATGTGAGAGTGGCACCGTTTTAAAGGTGTCTAGCAGGAATGGATTTAATGCAGCAGTATTTAGTTTTAAGCGACATCTTGTGAGTGTCACTCCCAGTATAAAGTCGACCTTTCCCTACGTACGATGATCCTCCATTTTAATCAACGGATCCGTAGATTGAGCTCGATTGTTAAATATGTATCTGAGAATAGCAGCGTTTTAAAGGTGTTTAATTCAGTCGCAGATTCAACGCAGCATTTAGTATTTTGCGACATCTTGTGGTTGTGGGCGCCGTTTACGTAGGCTTGTTAAAAGACTTTGTGTCATGAAGAAGACGATTACCATAGCCCTCCTCCTGTAATCACGCTTGGGACTGGCACAACCACAATTAATGCAGTGGCAGAATTTCGCAGTCAGGTCTTGAGGAACTTAGACTACAGTTATCCTCGGTCAGAAGAGAAGAGAAGTCTCTTAAGCTAGCCTGAAAGGCAGCCATGGGCATGAAGCGTTAACAACTTCATTTTCTCAGCCTTGGCATACGAGGACGGTGTCCAGTCCTCCCCTCGCCGTCTGATCTCTCCAAGCATCGCTGGTTAATGCGACTGTAGTGACGGTGGCACGTGACCAACATCATCGGTGCTTCGAGAGCGGAATGGCACACAGAGGAATTGTCGGATCAGAGCCAGTCATAGATCTGGTGAGGTTCGGTGCGGGGTTTGGCATCAACAGATTGAAACGGAAGACTGTGGCGCAATAAAAATTCGACTCCACTGACATATTACGCTTTGGACAAGATTAGTAGTAATTTCAATGGTTTAGCATCTTATGGCTGCCAGGGCCGTTGACGTCGACCGTACCTTATTAAATCTGATATGATATCTGTCGTTGTTTGCCGATTAAACGCGACTGATCTATATATAGCTGCGACCTTTTAACGGTGTCTAATTGCAGTAGTGGATTTAATGCGAAATCTTGTGCGTATCAGTTACATTGAAGTCGACCTTTCGCTTCATAACAGTGGCGGCGCTACCAAGGGTCGCGACAGGTCATTTGACCTGCCTATTTCAGTTTTGACATACCTTATGACTTGCTTATTTTACTCTTTAAAGATTAGTATAGTTATTAAAGTTAAAGGTTTTAATTGCTCAATTGTTTCAAATATATATATTATGCTGCTTATGTCGAGGTTATGCTGCTTGATGCTTCAAACTCAAACATTAATTTCTCCGACCTGCTGAATAGCTCCCATGACCCTGACGCAACCTTACGCTTCATATTCATAATGAAGCATTTTATTGAATTCAATGTATCAAGCATTCCTTTATATAGCGTTGTAGCGGGACTCCCTCTAGCGGTCGCGCGCTGCTGTGGGTCTTCGTAGGAGAAGGGAATTAGTTCAACGTGCGCCCAAGCTTTATGCCAACAGTACACATGCGGTTTGCCCACCACGCCTTACCATAAGAGGCTGTGTAATTGCATTCATTCTGTTCATTTCCTCCAGCTGCGCGTGGTTCATTTCCGGAAGTGGAGCTACCAGGATTTCAGGAGTGGCGTCCGAGGTCTCCGGGTGAAGGACGGTTGTCGTACTTGACGACGCACCAGGATTCGTTTTCACCCATGAGCAGACGGAATTATGGTTTCTTCTGATATATCTGACAATGCAACTACACCAAGGCTTGATAACTCTTCTAGTTTGGGGGTCGACCCCTCGTCCCCTCTGATTCATTACCTCTTCCCCTCAACTCTTCGGCTAACATAGCCATCATTTCCGGATTCCTACGAATCATACCTCGTATCAATCGAGGGTGAGCTAAGAAATTTTTCTTCATTATAACTCGTTATTATTGTACAACGGAAATCATATGAAATACAGAAATAGTGTTGACAATCAGTCAAATTAAATGTTCGCAAACTTATCAAATTATCACAAGTTCTTGTGTACCCTACGTTTGCAACTACAATCGATTCAACATAGAACTTTGGGACAGCCAGATTCAATGCACACGCTTCTATATCGCCCTCGCTATCACATCAGTGATGTGTCTGTATTAAAATCGCTTAACAAAGTTCACAGCCTTATATGAACACAGCTCTACTTCCTAACTATAGACATAAATTTGATAATAATAATAATAATAATAATAATAATAATAATAATAATAATAATAATAATAATATTAATAATAATAATAATAATAATAATAATAATAATAATAATAATAATAATAATAATAATAATAATAATAATAATAATAATAATAATAAAACGACAATTTATATGGCGCCGTAACGCGGCAGTGACGCTACAAGGGCGCCTTACAACTCCTAACAGGCGGGATACCCGAGTTTTCAAAGAGCAACTTGGCAACTGACAATCTGGAGATATTTAATAAATTTCCGTATTTTATAATAAAGAAAAATAAGATTTAACTCCCAATTACGCAAAAATATGTCTCCGTGACGTGTCATGGCGCATCCACTTGATTTAGCGATCGACCTTCGTACGTCACTTTTCATCGAAAGTTATCGAAAACTTTGCATTAAAGTTCATAACTTGTATGGCTTGCTTCGAACATCTAAATCTTGAGATCTACATACGGAATTTTTTTTATCGAAATTTGCTTTAAAATCGTTACAAATAAATCCAATATCGATAAGTTATCTTACAGAGATCCCACTTTCTCGAACTCCCGAAGACAACTCCTGCGCAGATACAAATCGCGCTACCACCAAACTAAAAGATGGCGCCACCTAGCTATAAGAGTTCAAAGGAAGATCTCCTTTTGGCGTGTAGCCGCCGGGCGAAGAGTAATTAAAACGAACTCTATAGCGTAACGAATTATCAAAAGAAACCAACTTAATGACCGAAATAAGTAAGTTCGCCTCGTAAATGCTTCCGCGTTGAGGGAAACGTACTATGCCGACCAAGGTTCGCCACAGTATTAAGTATTAAGTATTTAGTATCTTGTGGATGTCAGTTACATTGCGCACTAATTACCAATCTACCAATTACCAATCTACCAATTAAACGCGGCGCGTGACGTCAATATATAGCTGTCAATAACGCGTTTTAAAGGTGTGTAATTGCAGTTGTGGATTTAATTGTTTTGTATTGTATTCGGATAGTCATAAAGCGCTTCCGGCGGGAAAGCCATTCAGAAGCGTTCCTAGGCGACAGACCTCGAGAGATAAAGCAAGTTTTAAGAAAGGTACTTTGAAGTCGACCTTACGTTTGATACCATGCGGTCCATACTGTACAAAGTTATCTAGCGAGTTCTTTATTCCAAAGCTTAACGTCATCATATGACGTAAAAGGCCGTTGAACTCGACTGGTGAATGGATCCAGAGTTTCAGACATCTCAAGGCATCAAAGGCCGTTGACATCGACATAAATTAATATATATATATATATATATATATATATATATATATATATATATATATATATATATATATATATATATATATATATATATATATATATATATATATATATATATATATATAGTGTTTATTTACCTAGGCTGTGGGCTGACGATAGGACTGCAGTGCAGATATAACTAGTTGCTTGCTGAGGTGTTAGGAGGCTCACGTGCGAGAGCTCGCGAAAGATTTGCTTATAGAGTTTATTTTAAGTTATATGCTGACTGTACAATAAAAAGAAAATCGTTTCAAATATCGTTTATGAGTTGAAAAGAAAATATTGTGAAAAACTGTTCGGACTGTTGTCGTGAAGTGACAGCTACGCTAGGCCTATTCTTTTGAATGAGTTACCTATTCGTAGATACGTGGAAATCAGTCAACGGTTAAGTAGGCGAAGTAGATGAAGAATATACTGACAGTATCAATAGAAGAGAGCGTTGTCAGGTTTCTAACTGGATCCATATGGCTGTTATATAATATTATAGCATTGCTTAATATTTAGCAAGACATCTCTTTGTTGTACTGCTCATATCTAGCGATTGAATGCGATTGGTAATTATGTAGCAAAGATTGACTAAATTTAAAAGGTGTTTAATTCAATCGTAGATTCAATGCAGCAGTATTTAAATTTACTGGACAGTTACGCTATACTTTTGATTGAGCTACCTATACGCAGATATGTGGAAATCAGTGAACATTTAAGTAGGCGAAGTAGAGGAAGAATATAGTTACAGTGCCAACTATAGGAGTCAGTCTAACTGGATCCATGGATCTGATGTAACAGTGCCTGGTATATATTTAGCAACTTCTTTTGGTTGAACCCGCTGGAGCTAGAGATTGAACAAGAATGACAATTATGTCGATGAAAATGGCTTCTTTCTAAATAATAATAATAATAATAATAATATTTATTCTTTAATTAAGCGCCTGCAAACGCACTGCGCTGTACATGTACATGTTATGCGATAAATCTTAACTATTAACAGAACAGACAGCCTGCAATACACGGCGCAATTTGCAGCCTACAAAGCATGTCCGCCTATGGGACTCGATCTCTGTACCTCTCGCACTCTACGCCAGATGTTATCCAATGCGCTATCGGGTTAAAGGTGTCTAACTGGATCCTTAGACTGTTATAGCATTGTGACATATACGGAACACGCATGCGCCGTCGACGACTCTTTTAAATGCGCTTCATAAATGAACAGATGGACAACAATTAAGACGTCGAAAAGACGGGAAAGAAACAGGATGGCGTGTTGCGTAGTAATTCCACACTTGGGACTATTTGTCTAAATCCGCGATTGGCGTATGTAAACGATTATATATAAACATTAATGGGCGATGTCCAGTCCTGTTCCTCACCGTTTGATCTCCCCTCTGGCTTAGCGTCGACCTTAATCTACATAGGACATTTTTTGTCATATAGCGATTGAACGCGCTTGGTAAATATATGTAACTGAGAATAGCTGCCTTTTAGAGGTGTCTAACTGCAGTCGTGTATTTATTGCAGCAGTATTATTTTATTGGTAACTACTTGTGAGTTAACGTCGACATCACCCTACATACTGTAAAATAACGGAAAGATGATTACAAGTAGATTAAAGTGGTTTTATAAAACCAATAAACTTCTCAGTCTGTATAAAACAGGATTTAGAAAATTTGAAAACACCATAGAGCAAAGGGTAGCAGTTACGTTGACGTCGTAACCTTAATCTCCAAACTTCTAAGGTCAAGGGCAGGGCACTAGCATATTCTAAGGTCAAGGGCAGGCACTAGAATATTCACTAGCGCTGGACAATTGTAGGTGAGCAATTTGCCCAAAGTCGCTACGCAGTGGCTTGAGGTAGATTCGAACCTGCGACTCTCCAGTTACGAGGCTCAGAACATACCGCTACACCAGCACGTCCTGTCGATGTCGTCTTTCACAGAAAATCAAAAAGTCCCATAAATCCTTTGATTTAACGCGATTTGTAAATATGTTGCTGAGAATCTCTAGTCGTCGATATAATGTAGTAGTATTTAGCGATTAGCGACATCTTATGAGTATTAGTCCCGTTAACGTCGACCTCACCGTACAAACGAGAGTATTGTAGGCCTATATGTAGCGACTGGTATCTTCGAACTTTGGACAATTGCTGCTTAACGACACTGTGTCATAACAAAGGTGATTAGTAAGTAAGTAAGTAACTATATTCTTCAATATAACCAACTGCCAAACAGCATTCTGGTGAACAAGCATCAACAATTCAACATACATACATCATGATTAATTAATATGTGAACAACATTCTAACTATAGATATTTTCTTCGTTGGGTTGTCTGCTTTTGGCAGCACCCGGTAATCAGAGGCGCGTTACGTGTAGGCGCACTAGGCGCGCGTCTAGGGCCCCAAAGTCTCAGGGTGCCCTCAAACGAAGGAAAATATTTTCAGTTATAAAAAGTAACATTTGTGAATTGTGAATTATTTTAAATACAACCTATTTTCTATTTTTTACAGTTTAACGTTCACATAAAAGTATATTATTGTAATTACTAAAATCAATAAATCAAATAACTTCACATTCCTTAAGAATAGCTTCTATAACTAATCGTAATTACAGTGACCGTGTCAGTAAAACTCACAGTTAGCTACATCGGTACAGTGTGATTCTCCTTACAGATTTTATTTTAGTTATAGTTACAGTTATAGTTAATGGTTTTTCATTTTAGTTATAGTTACAGTTATAGTTAGTATTATTTTTTAGTTATAGTTATAGTTATAGTTATTGGACTTTTATTTTAGTTAATTTAGTTAGTACGTAGTTAAAAATTAGGCCAAACTGGCCCCGATGGCGCTGTGCCTGGTCCCTATGGGGTAATCGATTAAATGTCAACAAATTTTCGGCAGTTTTTGATTTCCTCCCCCTTATCAACAACTGTCAAACATTCAAGGACCCCCTAACAAAATTATGTCAAAGAAAATTACCCCACCCCAGAAAATTTCTATGACTCTAACAGATGCAAAAACTGAAATTGCCGAAAAAACAAAATGCTGTTATTCAGATTTGAATTTGATAGGCCTACTTAATGGCTACAGTACATGTGGAATCACTGTCTGTCACAGATATTTAATGGGTTTCTTCCATTCAAAAATACAATCTCCTTTTCTGTTAAATGTGTATTCAGTTTGATTTTTATTAAGAGCATTTCTATTTTGAACATGAAGATGATATTTTTTATAATAGGTCTATTCCTTTCAACATAGAAAATTAAGATCAAAACAAGTTTCTCACTCTTTAATATAACTACCTTTTTTGCGAATTTGCGCTAGTCAACTTGGGTCGCAATCGCTATAGAAACGTTTACTCAATAATTAGGGCCTACATTTATTAAAATGAGCCCATCGATATCTATAACTATTGATGAATGAGCCACTACTACTGGGTCAATTCACACATCCACACTTAGGGGCGAACATAGGCTGTTGTAGCGCATTTTCACACTCTCATGTTTATCGATATTGAACTTTTTTTATTTTATTAACGAAAATAGCGATGAATTTTCGTTAGTGTTATTTTCGTTATAGTTATAGTTATAGTTAATGATATTTTTTAGTTATAGTTATAGTTATCGTTAACGAAATCATTTTTTGTTCGTTAACGAACATTTTCGTTATCGTTAACGTTAACGAGAATCACACTGCATCGGTAAGAGCGTAGGCTGCGTCTCATGCGCCTCTGTGCTAGAGAGCATGCGGATCGCGGTTCGCTTCCTGAAGGTGGCTTGTTTCAGACATTTCAATCTCGGGCTAGCACGGTCCGTACACGGGAACCTTAACCCTCGAGTGCCCAATGTATTTTTTTGGTACACGAATGCCAGACCGGACCCCTGTGTTTTCATTGTAATATCTTGGGAAGGGATTGGAATATTCTAACGGGATTTGGCTTATTATAATCCAAATTGAATTTGCAATCGACTGATGTATGGTATTTCACAGTAGCGCCACCTGGTCGAGGCCATACGGTCGCTATAGAAAATCGCTTATGTTTTTACAGAAACGGCTTCAAGTTCAACTTCGCCGGTTTTTGCACAGCAGCATATGATAGGCTAAGCGCCACCAGAGTATCAGACTTTGTCTAGAAGTTCAGAAGGGCCCCGAAAATGTTTGCACCTAGGGCCCCGTTATCTGTAAACGCGCCTCTGCCGGTAATGGGGTCTGGGGCGCAGTTTGTAAACCGCTGGCTTAACTGGGGGAGCAACCCGTGAAGGACATGTCCCAGTCTTCAGACAACCTCCGAAAACAGACAGGTATCTGCCAGACAGCACAGTTCTTTGAACTTTGGGCAATCACCCGGGAGATCTCTGTCGGATTAGCCTATTTAAAACTGCGTGAAGCCTTCCCTATTCTTGTTGTCCAGCATATCCCCAAAATGCCGGGGCGGCAAACACCAGACGTGAGAGCGCAGTAGCTCACACCACATCATACAGCTTGTGGCCAGCAAGACCATGGGCAGTAAGCACGCGGAAGGCATACAAGGACTGTCTCGCCCCACAGCATATTCGATCAATGTGCTCCTCGAAACCAAAGGTGTCAGACATCGTTACTTAAAGGACCCTCAAGCTCTTGACTCTGGTTCCCCTCGTCTCACTTGGTTCATCCCCCTCCCGGCCTGAGCGCCCTTCAGTCCTCTGATGATCATCGGAAAGGTCTTATTGCAGTTTATCTGTAGGTTTCATGTACGCGCCCATTGCGTCGCCCTCCTTTCTCCATGCTTGGAACTGGCACTGCCAGAGTACGAGCAGTGGCGGAATTCAAAATGTAGCGATTGAACGCGATTTGTAAATATGTAGCTACGAAATGACACGTTTTAAAGGTGTCTGACTGCATAGACTTAATATAGCAATATTAATTTATTAACGACATCCTGTGGTTTACGTCGACCTTAATCTACTTAGGAAACAATGGTGTCGATGATTATTGAGGGATTGAACTCGATTGGTATACATGTAGCTGTGAATACCAGCGTTTTAAAGGTGTCTAACTGTTTGGATTTAATGCAGCAGTATTTAGAGTTTTGCGGATATCTTGTGGGTTAACGTCAACCTTACCTACCTATAGGAAATGGTGATAGGGGAATTTAACATCGTTTGCGCAAGGTTGTAGATGCTGTTTAACGACACTGTGTGATAACAAAGATCATTAGCGTCGACTTCCTCCATTATCCAGGCTTGGGATCGGGACTGCCAGGGCACAAACAGTGGCGAAATGCCTACACGGATTGAATAAATATGTAAGTGGTAATAGTTGCGTTTTAAAGGTGTCGAATGCAGTTTTGGATTTAATGTTGCATTATTTTTTGTTTAGCGACATTTATGGGTGTAGGCTTTGGACTGACACCAGGCGAAAAGAGCAGTAATGGAGGGAGGACTTTAAAGTTGATTAGTAACTGCTAACAGAAGCTGTTTCATGAGGAAGACGATTAACATGGCCTTCCTTCTGTATCCACGCTTGGTGATGCTCTTACCGCCAGTTCGCGTTCTGGTGTTCATGGCAACGGCAGACGCGTCAGATCGGCGCATGTGGTAGAATATGTATATATATTCTAAACGGGCCTGGGATATATATATATATATATATATATATATATATATATATATATATGTATATATATATATATATATTCCTGAATGAATGAAGAATTTACATTAATATGTATGTATTCACATATTATGTTACTATAATATTTATGTAGAGTTACGTACACATATAATATATTATTAACAACCCTCGAGTGCCCAAGGAATTTTTGGTACACGAATGCCCCCCCCCCGGGGGTCCAACCTGACCCCAGTGTTTTCATTGTAATATCTTGAGGAGGAAATGGAACATTGTAACGGGATTTGGCAACAATTTCGTAGCCGTTCTAAAGTTATCCGTGGAAAAACGGGTCTGGGGTCCGGTCGGCCCCCACCCTTGGGCATTCGAGTGCTAAACGTGGTGTATAACTTGAACCATATGTTATATTTAGCATTGTTTAGTACAGAGGTGGGCAAACTATGGCCCGGGTTTTCCAACACTTTTCATCCGGCCCCCACAATTCTTCAGAAATTTAAAAAAAAACTCAGACCGTGAGAAGTTTTCTTCGTTTTACTAACGCGGTGTTGCTCTCTTACTTACTATTGCGGTCTCGTCTTTAATAATAACTCTGTGCATTAACTCTGCCGGTCTGTCCCACTTCCCTGCAGAGGTTTTGCACATAATCTGTAGGCAGAAGTGAAATCCGTTCAAGTAAAGCTAATGTTGCCTTCAAAGCAGATGAAAGAACAAAAGTAGGGGAACTTCCTACTCTGCAGTTGCAAACTGCAGGGTAGGAAAAATATAGCCTTCGGCTGTCAAGTTTGACAGAAGAGTTCTTCAGACGATTTGTGGATTTCAAATCAATTGAGACTGAATTTGCTTTGACATTGACAATTACCTCATATAGACCTATGAAACTTCAGCTCGAGTTAACCGACCCACAACGTGACCTACTGACCTTGTTCTCAAAGAACAGCTCAAAGGATCAGACCTGATAACATTCTTTTCTTCGCTCAGGAAGAAAAAATTCTCAAATATACAAACTTTTGCTTTAAAAATGTATGTTTTATTCGCATCCATTGCATTTACATCTGTCAGCAGATTTTCAACTATGAGATCATAAACAAATCCAAGTACAGGTCTCAAGTTAAGTGATCTAAACTTGAACTCAAACTGAATTGCAACCATCGTAATCACCCCAGATTATGAAATACTTGTTAATTAAATGCATGCATGTTCACAGTCGCATACTTCTCATTAGCAGCAGCCAATGTGTATTTAATATATTATAAATAAGTAAACTTCTTTTCATGTTAGTCGTTATTGAAAGTTAAATATTTGTTATCCGGCCCTCCGAATTTTTTGGGCGTTTAATGTGGCCCCATGTGCAAAAAGTTTGCCCACCCCTGCTCTAACACTTGGCCATTGGTGAGGAATAGTTTAAGAACAGCGTATGACATTAAAGGTCCTTGGCGTCTCTCAAGATTTTGTTGTTTTGTTTGGATGTTTTTGCTTTCTCACCTTCGTCAGAGGACTCCCTTCATTGCGGGAGACTCCATTATTGATTAATGTGCTTTGCAATAGAGTCGTGAGTATTGTATTGTATTGTATTGTATTTGGATATTTATAAAGCGCTTCTAGCGGGAGGGCCATTCAGAAGCGCTCCCAGTGCGAGAGACCCCGAGAGAAAAAGCGACTGGTGAATGGATCCAGAGGCATCTCAATCGGCAGATTTGGAGCCCATCATTATCACGTATGGCGCTACAATAATCGAGACAGGTCCGGGGAGACCACAGAAGCATGGACAAGTGCAAAGGCTGAGTCAAGAGAGAGGAAGCCAAATATGACCCTGAGTTGACGCAGCTGGTGGTAACAGACGTCTTTGTAATTCATTGATATATTATAGTTCAGTTCAATTCATTTTATATATCTTTCGTCCATCAATTTCGTTTGCTTCTCTCGTCGTTGTTTTTGTGTCTGGCAGGTTGTTGAGATGGTGATGTTAGGTAGGTGGTTGGTGTCTATCTTTGATAGCATAAAGATCAATAAATGAACCTCTTGTTTTCTTGTTCTGTCCATATATTTAATATCCGTGGAAACAAAGGAGGTTCGACCGATTCATAAAAACTTCCTTATAAACTGTCACATTCATACTGCCATTTCTTAATTATACAATCTTTAATTAAGGAATATATTTCATTTAATTCTGAATAGTTCGAAGAGTTAATCTCTGGTAATTTCAGATTTTGCTTTGCCAAAAGGTCTGCCATCTCATATCATATCAGTCCTCTGTGTATGTTTCCAATCTATTTTAATTTTTCTATTTTGTAATTTGTTAGGATTATGCAGAAATATCTAGGTTTGGTCGAATTCGACTGGTGAAAATATAGCCGGGAATAGCTCCGTTTTAAAGGTGTCTAACGAGAATCGTTGATTATATGTAGCAACGTTTATTGTTTAGCGACATCTTGTGCATGTCAGTTACCTTGCAGTGGACCTTGCGCTTTATAGAATTCCCTCCGCAGAAATCCGGCGGTTCAACGGGACTGGTGAATATGTAGCGGAGAATGGCTGACTTTCAAAGGTGTTTAACTGGAAAGCGATTGGCAGTTTTGTAGCTGAGAATGGCTGCGTTTTAAAGCTGTCCAACTGGATCCGTGGATTGTTATAAAATTAGCATTGTTTAGTATATATATAGTGACATCTTGTGGATATCAGTTGCGTTTACGTCGACCTTACCTTTCTTATAACGGAATGATGCCTCAGTATTGAGCGATTTTTTTTTTAATCCAAGGTTTAATGTCATCATATGTCATCACAGGTCGTTGACGACAATTCAATAGTATGCACACTACAGTTAAAAGAGAGAATTTACAGAGTTTCACAGCATATATATATATATATATGTATCAATATACACAGCATATATATATGTATCAATATACATATACAGTTAATAATGTCAATGATTTTTGTGTTATGATAAGACAGTCTTTAGTGCACATTAAACACATTTTGCATAAATTGTTATACACAAGAATTAAAAATATAAAATAAATTAAATGAATGTTTGATGAACATGAGATTTCTAATAGAGTTATTCAATTATAAAGCAGCCTTATTATCAATTGTACTTATATATAATTATGACAGGAATTTTTTTTTTTATTCAATTTCTGAATGTTCAACATTGTTTTATTCAAAGCAGTTAAACAATATTATTCAGATTCATGCAAACATTGAAAAACAACAGTTCTTCATCGTATGTTATATATTAAAAAATAATAAAACAGAATTTTAATTTGATCACAGGTTCTTAATCCATTATATTTAATTTTTTAATTTTTTACAGGTTATTAATTATTTATTATAAATGGAATTTTGACATGAGAATCTTGTTTGAGTTACAAAGTATTACATAAGTAATCAAAACAAACAAGCAATACTAACATAATATATACAATTGGTTGGAAAAAAAAACCTATAAGATATTTATAGTATGTACATATTTTAGCCCAACAGCTGAAAATCTAAACAAACTTAAAACTACCTATTAAAGTCCACAGATAACATTACATATAAGTATTTCAACCTACACAACCTTTCCTTTACTAATAAGACTGACCAGTCTGAATACTTCACTTTGTATGCAGCCCACACCAAGCAGGTTCTTAATATTAAATTCTAATTTAAATAATTTACACTTTTCTCTTAATATATTGGATATGTTTTCTTTTTCACAATGTAATAACAAATGATTAATATTTTCTTTGACTAGACAAGAGTTGCACAAACCATTAGCATGTTTTTTCATTAGGAGAAGTTTTTCATTGAGGTTAACCTTTCCCAATCTAAGTCTAGAGATTTGCACTTCCTTTTTCCTAGAGGGATCCATAAATTTATTATTTATGTTTACTACAGGGCAAATGTTCTTATAATGAAGACCTTTGATATCACTATCATATTCATTCTGCCATTTCGATATTATATAAGATTTAATTATTGGAAATACTTCTTTTAATTCTAGATAATTTGTGGAATTAATTATGGGCAAATCCAATGACTGCTTGGCTAAGGAATCAGCTCTTTCATTACCCAGAATACCTACATGACTAGGAATCCAAATTAAACATACTTCACTCATATTTATTTGATTAAATATTTTTATTGTATCTTGTAATAAAGTGGGTCTAGATTCAGAAAAGGACCTCTTCAGCGAAGTAAGCACGCTTAAAGAATCAGAAAATATAGCAAAATGGTTAAGGCTCTCGTTTTCATTATCTACTATCCAGGTGAAGGCTTCTTTTATTGCAGTCATTTCAGCAGCATAAATACTGGAATAAGCACAAAGTCGTAACTGTTTATCTATGTTCAAGCTTGGTACAGTATAGGCAGCGGCCACAAAGCTATCTGCTTTAGAACCATCTGTGTAAATATGAGTAAAGGACTTATATTTACTTATGTGTTCCAGGGTAAGGAGTTTTAGAATTTCTGGATTATCATCTTTTTTACTAATGGATTTATGTAGGCTAATGTCTACACGAATGTCTTTATTGAGCCAAGGAGGTTCTGAAGGAAAAGAAGGAGCCTTATAATTAATATCTAGGGAAGAAAAGAAGTCAAATGTACGTTGATATGTAGACAGACTTTTGTTATCTCTAGTCTTAAATTCATTAGTCCAGTGCGGTTGGAAGATTTTTGTCATTGAGTGACAAGGGTCTCCAATGACTTTTGCTCCTAATCTAAGTGAATTTTGCAAGTTTCTTATATGTAATGGAGGTTCACCGCATTCATTCTGAAGAGCTACAGCAGCAGTTCCTCGAGCAGCGCCACAGCAGAGTCTTAGCGCCTCAGTTTGAATAGATACCAATTTATTTAAGTGTGTTTTAGAGGCAGAAGCATAGGCTACATCTCCGTATTCGATCACAGATCGAATCAGAGCTCTATATACATTGAGTAGAGCTTTCTTTGAAGCTCCCCAATATAATCCAGAAATTGCTCTCATAAGATTCATACGTTTCTTGCATTTATTTATGATATATTCTATATGTGGCTTCCAAGATAATTTATTATCAAAAATAACTCCAAGAAACTTAGCAGTTTTTTCAATTTTGATATTTTCTTTTCCTATTTTTATGCGAATTTTTGGTACATTATTTTTTTTAGTAAAGATTACTCCTACAGTCTTACTTATTGAAATTTTAAAACCATTTTCATTACACCATTTATTAATAGTATTTAAGGAATTTTGTATTTTCTTTTCTAACTGTTTAATACTGCGATGCCCCACATATATGGAGCTATCATCTGCAAACAGTGTCATTTCAACGCTACTATCCAAACTGTAACGTTACTATCGCTAATAACCTTATTAGCAGATAGGCCCCTTGTTTGGTTATCTCTTAGGGACTGGTATGGATCTAATACCTCATTGCTTTTATATTTTCATTTGCTCAGAGCCCCCATCAACAATTCACAACATACATCATTCAGTTGTAGAGTCATTTACAAGACCTGTGCTTGTCATTATATGTACTATAACGATATAATCAATTCAAGTTATTTCACAGTTCAATAATAGATCACGCCTAAACAATCCTCTAGTCTAGACAAAGCCTATGTTACCTAAGACCAGCACGTATGCATCTTAAATATTCTATATATCTAGGCTAAATATAAGCACATTAAATTACCCTCCCGTGGTAGTGCACCATATTGGAGTTCCTTCTTGGCATTCGTTTGACGAGTTCACCAACAATGTCCTTCGCCCGTTGATCGAAGTTTTATTTGTAGAGTTATCTCCCGATCTCCTCGTCCGTACTCAGAACAACACAGGTATGTGCCGGTCTAATATTTCCGCGTAGAATTCTTTCTGGATGTTCCCAGAAAGCCAACGTTCGATCAAGTATTTTTAGTCTCTTTATTTCGAAACTACTTGTCGATCCGAAGTTCAATCGTTCGTATCACTAGCTCGTAGTTATACACGTATCGAACTGTAACTTGAAGACGCTATGCTCGCATCTTCACTCGCAACTTCAGTTTTAAATCGTTCGATACTAACTTTGTTAAATGTCGACCGATTTCGATCCCAAGTTCACCGTATCGTAGAATGTACTCTGTTCTACACGACTAACGTGAACATTTGACGATTTCTATCACCAATGTTTGCCTCTTCCTGAGTCAAACGTCGTAGCTTCACCACGACCAACTATCGCCATCAGCGGCGAATAACCGACTCAACTCTGCCACGTCACCAAGCAGACGATCGACGTTCAGTTAACCAGTAATTTTGTATTGACCAATGAAATCTTGGCATCTTGCGGTTGACGACTCTCAAACCCTCTAACTTGCCCCCTAACTCTATATTATTAATTATCCTTATCGTACTGGTCCAACGTGCTGGTTAATTAATTAAACAATTAATACCAATCAATAACTATGGTAAATCATTTGTATCATACACACAAATCATATAGCGCTATTCTATACATTCAGTGTATTTGGGGTGATGAAAGGGACATCCGCTACAACTAAATCCCCTTCACTAGAATATTTACCCTAAATTTCTTAATCTATGTCCTTAACCATCACACAAATCACTTATCTATATCAACTGTTATATATAATCATTTATATCTTATACTAACTCCATTACTAAGTATCGGCCTTAACCAATTAACCCCTTATACTACACATTCAGACAAACTACTCCTCTAACATCTATTTCTTTATTTTACATTAAGTCACATCTAACTTTACTTATTTACATACTCTCTAATTTGTCTTCTCAACCTATTCTGGACCTCTGCTAAGGTAATCAGCTACCACATTTTCCTTCCTCTAATGCACCTGACTTCAAAACTATAATTCTGCCATGCTAAGTACCAGCGCATTAGAACACAGCTTAAGGCTACATCTGATGCATCTATTCTCATACTCCTAATTGACATTTCTGATGTGAGATAAAATGTAAATACTTCACATCTTTATTATATTAAATGACAAAGCTTGAAGTAACTAACTTTAACCTCTAAGCTCTTGTTCTCAACATCTATTTTCTTAATAACCCTTCTTAATAGAAAACTTCTAGTTAAATACTTCAACTATCTACATACACCCAAACTTTCCTTAACCCGTGTTAAATCTCACTTATAACACTTCTCTCAGTACCATCTTTCACTCATGTGATATCGTGGCACGCCTTTCTGGCGTTCAAACTTACCACCTCGCCTCCAACTTGGAAAGTCACTATCTTCCGACTCATCATCACTGGAGTTTCTGTGACTCCTCCACTGAACATCTTCCAATGTCGCAGTCTTCCATCTACCTGACTGTTTATTTCTCTCATTACCTCCTCCACAACTTCTATTTCTCTCACTATTTAGATCTCTCCATTCCTTAAACCACCTTCTTCTGGTTCCTGACCCACCTTTCCACCTATCTTTTGGATAAGATCTGGGCAGTTTATTAACATCTCTTGCGATCGGGCCAGACCTTCTCCAGTCAAAATGCTTCCCTCTAAATGGAACATTATTATCACGTGGACCTCTTATAGGTTGATCATTCCTCCAATCAACTATTTTCTTCCTCTTATCGTTCTGTAGGTAATTTCCATCTCGTACTCTACCTGTATTCCCAAATGGTTTAAGATTTCTCTTCTCGTCACTATATAAATCTGGGACACCTCTCACTTTCCCACTTACTCCTTCATTGTATTTCCTATACAACATATCTTTCTTTACTATGAAAGATGGATTACCTCTGTATGGTTTTTCTCCCATGTTTTCTTGTGAACCATCAGTTAATTTCCAATATTTGTCTGGGATTTCATCCGTCTTCTGCATATCTATTGGTTCTTCCGTTCTCACTTTAAGATCTGATAATATTCCACATTTCAATGATTTCTCCTTACGAGTTACATTTTCTTCCTTATTTGACCTCGTATTATACATAGCAATTACTTCTGGCTCGTCTCTGAAATCAAATATAATGCCTTCTTTCGACGTGTTCTCGTTCCGCGACGCAATATATTCCGTCTCAACACGTGTTTCACTCTCAGCTGGCTCACGTGAATTTCTACAGCTGTCTATTTTTAGCGTAGTCGTCCTTGACGGAACCTTATACGCTATCATTTCTCCTGGCGCATTTCCCGCCATGACGTCATCAGTTTGAATTGCTACACTGATTTGAATGTGCTTCGGTTCCAACAGTCCACGCTTAATATCTCTACCTTTGTATAGAACCTTAGGACTAAAGGGACTAATGATTAAGTCCGTGATTAAACCACGGATTACTAGAGCCTCAACTCTACCACTAAATTCTTTACCCGTGATCTCAATCATTGCCGTGGGATATGTTCCTTTCATTCCATTGGAAAATAGACAAATCTTCCTACGACCTGTAAATTGCTGTGGTTCTACAAACTCTTCATTAACAGCCATACAACTCGCGCCAGTGTCGAACACAGCTTCTACGGGTCTTTTATTTACTGTCACACCTTTAATTTTACTGTACCATTCCGAAGGCTGTCCTTCAACAAGGCAACATGCGATTCTCTCCACTTCTTCTTCTTCCTTTTCTTCTCCATCTTCCACACATTGCATCATAGCAATTTTATGCGGTCTATCTTCCCGAATAATTCTATCGCAGTTTACAGCACGGTGGGAGCTTGATCCGCATTTGAAACAGCCCTGTCCCTGACCTTTGTAACCAGTGTCGCTTCTTCTCGACTCTTGGAATCTCCACTCATTCTTGAATGGACTCTTATCCTTAAAACTTGGATAGTCCTTTGCTTTAACTGGGCCAACATTTTGTTTCTCCTCATATTTCTGGTCTGACTCTCGATTAAAATTCTTCTGATTACCTTGTTTATTCATGTTTATGTTGAACCCTCTCCTCTCATCTTCTTCTCGCGCCTCTAGATAATTCTGTGCCTGGATAATCATCTCACTAAGACTGAGTTTTCCTCTTTCTTTCAAGAATCTTCTCAACTCGTTATCGCAGGTGACATAAAATTGATCTCTTAGGATTAATGCCTCTAATCCTTCGTAACTCTCTTCCATCTTCGCCATCGTCCTCCACTGTCTCAAATATCGTTTTAATCTTTCAACGAATTGCCCAACACTTTCATTTTTCTCTTTCCTTTCCATTTTGAACATCCTTCTATATCCGGATTCTGAGAGTTTAAAACGCTGCAAAAGCTCCTGCTTAAGCTTCTCATAACTCTGCACATCTTCTGCGTTCATCCGTTCATAAACTTCTAAGGCTTGGCCTTCAAGAAATCTCGCAAGAGATAAAGACCACAAATTCTCTGGTATACTATAAGTGACACACATCCTCTCGAACCTAAGTAGGTAAGCATCGAGGCAATCTTTATCTGCATTGAATGTTGGCATCTTGAGAAATTTCACTCCATTGCATTGTTCCATGTTTCCTCTGTCTATGCCATAACTCATCCTGTCTTCTCGTTGACTGTCATATTGGAGTCTACATTCTAACTCCTTCAACTTAAGCTCCTTTTGAATCTCAAGCTCCCTTAGCTTCATTTGCATTTCTCTCTCCTGTTTCTGCATTTCTCTCTCCTCTGAGAGTTTCTGCATTTCTCTCTCCTCTGAGAGTTTTTTCAATTCTCTCTCCTGTTTCTGCATTTCTCTCTCCTCTGAGAGTTTCTGCATTTCTCTCTCCTCTGAGAGTTTCTGCATTTCTCTCTCCTCTGAGAGTTTCTTCATTTCTCTTTCCTCTGAGAGTTTTTTCTGATCAAACTCTAGCTGCATTTTCCTTAATTCGGTCTCGTCTTGTCTCACTTTCTCTAATCTACTCTCCTCCAGTCTGGCTTGGATGAAATCCTTCACCTCTGATCCTTGGACCCCCATTTCAGTTGCAATTTTGAGCCATTTCTGATACTCGGCCGCCATGTTTGTGAGGTAGTATCTTAACTTGGCGTTATATATACTTCGTCTCACTCGCTTCTACAAATTTTCCAGTTTGTCTATCAAACTTCAAAAATTAACCTGACTCGACCTATTTTTATCCAATAGCAATTCAAGTCAACGTCAGAGGTCACCACCTGACCTTACCTCGACTAATCAAATTCCTTCTATTTGAATATGCTTACGTCACACTACAACTAACCTGCCGAAAATAGTTCCAGCAGCTACGGTCAAATCTATTATACTGGAAATTTCTATGTTTCTACCAACTGAACTAGACTCGTTATCTACAGGTAATTTATCCCTGATTCTAATTAAAACGGATCCTATTTTAATCCCGGACGAGCCCCCAGTTTTGTAACGTTACTATCGCTAATAACCTTATTAGCAGATAGGCCCCTTGTTTGGTTATCTCTTAGGGACTGGTATGGATCTAATACCTCATTGCTTTTATATTTTCATTTGCTCAGAGCCCCCATCAACAATTCACAACATACATCATTCAGTTGTAGAGTCATTTACAAGACCTGTGCTTGTCATTATATGTATTATAACGATATAATCAATTCAAGTTATTTCACAGTTCAATAATAGATCACGCCTAAACAATCCTCTAGTCTAGACAAAGCCTATGTTACCTAAGACCAGCACGTATGCATCTTAAATATTCTATATATCTAGGCTAAATATAAGCACATTAAATTACCCTCCCGTGGTAGTGCACCATATTGGAGTTCCTTCTTGGCATTCGTTTGACGAGTTCACCAACAATGTCCTTCGCCCGTTGATCGAAGTTTTATTTGTAGAGTTATCTCCCGATCTCCTCGTCCGTACTCAGAACAACACAGGTATGTGCCGGTCTGATATTTCCGCGTAGAATTCTTTCTGGATGTTCCCAGAAAGCCAACGTTCGATCAAGTATTTTTAGTCTCTTTATTTCGAAACTACTTGTCGATCCGAAGTTCAATCGTTCGTATCACTAGCTCGTAGTTATACACGTATCGAACTGTAACTTGAAGACGCTATGCTCGCATCTTCACTCGCAACTTCAGTTTTAAATCGTTCGATACTAACTTTGTTAAATGTCGACCGATTTCGATCCCAAGTTCACCGTATCGTAGAATGTACTCTGTTCTACACGACTAACGTGAACATTTGACGATTTCTATCACCAATGTTTGCCTCTTCCTGAGTCAAACGTCGTAGCTTCACCACGACCAACTATCGCCATCAGCGGCGAATAACCGACTCAACTCTGCCACGTCACCAAGCAGACGATCGACGTTCAGTTAACCAGTAATTTTGTATTGACCAATGAAATCTTGGCATCTTGCGGTTGACGACTCTCAAACCCTCTAACTCGCCCCCTAACTCTATATTATTAATTATCCTTATCGTACTGGTCCAACGTGCTGGTTAATTAATTAAACAATTAATACCAATCAATAACTATGGTAAATCATTTGTATCATACACACAAATCATATAGCGCTATTCTATACATTCAGTGTATTTTGGGTGATGAAAGGGACATCCGCTACAACTAAATCCCCTTCACTAGAATATTTACCCTAAATTTCTTAATCTATGTCCTTAACCATCACACAAATCACTTATCTATATCAACTGTTATATATAATCATTTATATCTTATACTAACTCCATTACTAAGTATCGGCCTTAACCAATTAACCCCTTATACTACACATTCAGACAAACTACTCCTCTAACATCTATTTCTTTATTTTACATTAAGTCACATCTAACTTTACTTATTTACATACTCTCTAATTTGTCTTCTCAACCTATTCTGGACCTCTGCTAAGGTAATCAGCTACCACATTTTCCTTCCTCTAATGCACCTGACTTCAAAACTATAATTCTGCCATGCTAAGTACCAGCGCATTAGAACACAGCTTAAGGCTACATCTGATGCATCTATTCTCATACTCCTAATTGACATTTCTGATGTGAGATAAAATGTAAATACTTCACATCTTTATTATATTAAATGACAAAGCTTGAAGTAACTAACTTTAACCTCTAAGCTCTTGTTCTCAACATCTATTTTCTTAATAACCCTTCTTAATAGAAAACTTCTAGTTAAATACTTCAACTATCTACATACACCCAAACTTTCCTTAACCCGTGTTAAATCTCACTTATAACACTTCTCTCAGTACCATCTTTCACTCATGTGATATCGTGGCACGCCTTTCTGGCGTTCAAACTTACCACCTCGCCTCCAACTTGGAAAGTCACTATCTTCCGACTCATCATCACTGGAGTTTCTGTGACTCCTCCACTGAACATCTTCCAATGTCGCAGTCTTCCATCTACCTGGCTGTTTATTTCTCTCATTACCTCCTCCACAACTTCTATTTCTCTCACTATTTAGATCTCTCCATTCCTTAAACCACCTTCTTCTGGTTCCTGACCCACCTTTCCACCTATCTTTTGGATAAGATCTGGGCAGTTTATTAACATCTCTTGCGATCGGGCCAGACCTTCTCCAGTCAAAATGCTTCCCTCTAAATGGAACATTATTATCACGTGGACCTCTTATAGGTTGATCATTCCTCCAATCAACTATTTTCTTCCTCTTATCGTTCTGTAGGTAATTTCCATCTCGTACTCTACCTGTATTCCCAAATGGTTTAAGATTTCTCTTCTCGTCACTATATAAATCTGGGACACCTCTCACTTTCCCACTTACTCCTTCATTGTATTTCCTATACAACATATCTTTCTTTACTATGAAAGATGGATTACCTCTGTATGGTTTTTCTCCCATGTTTTCTTGTGAACCATCAGTTAATTTCCAATATTTGTCTGGGATTTCATCCGTCTTCTGCATATCTATTGGTTCTTCCGTTCTCACTTTAAGATCTGATAATATTCCACATTTCAATGATTTCTCCTTACGAGTTACATTTTCTTCCTTATTTGACCTCGTATTATACATAGCAATTACTTCTGGCTCGTCTCTGAAATCAAATATAATGCCTTCTTTCGACGTGTTCTCGTTCCGCGACGCAATATATTCCGTCTCAACACGTGTTTCACTCTCAGCTGGCTCACGTGAATTTCTACAGCTGTCTATTTTTAGCGTAGTCGTCCTTGACGGAACCTTATACGCTATCATTTCTCCTGGCGCATTTCCCGCCATGACGTCATCAGTTTGAATTGCTACACTGATTTGAATGTGCTTCGGTTCCAACAGTCCACGCTTAATATCTCTACCTTTGTATAGAACCTTAGGACTAAAGGGACTAATGATTAAGTCCGTGATTAAACCACGGATTACTAGAGCCTCAACTCTACCACTAAATTCTTTACCCGTGATCTCAATCATTGCCGTGGGATATGTTCCTTTCATTCCATTGGAAAATAGACAAATCTTCCTACGACCTGTAAATTGCTGTGGTTCTACAAACTCTTCATTAACAGCCATACAACTCGCGCCAGTGTCGAACACAGCTTCTACGGGTCTTTTATTTACTGTCACACCTTTAATTTTACTGTACCATTCCGAAGGCTGTCCTTCAACAAGGCAACATGCGATTCTCTCCACTTCTTCTTCTTCCTTTTCTTCTCCATCTTCCACACATTGCATCATAGCAATTTTATGCGGTCTATCTTCCCGAATAATTCTATCGCAGTTTACAGCACGGTGGGAGCTTGATCCGCATTTGAAACAGCCCTGTCCCTGACCTTTGTAACCAGTGTCGCTTCTTCTCGACTCTTGGAATCTCCACTCATTCTTGAATGGACTCTTATCCTTAAAACTTGGATAGTCCTTTGCTTTAACTGGGCCAACATTTTGTTTCTCCTCATATTTCTGGTCTGACTCTCGATTAAAATTCTTCTGATTACCTTGTTTATTCATGTTTATGTTGAACCCTCTCCTCTCATCTTCTTCTCGCGCCTCTAGATAATTCTGTGCCTGGATAATCATCTCACTAAGACTGAGTTTTCCTCTTTCTTTCAAGAATCTTCTCAACTCGTTATCGCAGGTGACATAAAATTGATCTCTTAGGATTAATGCCTCTAATCCTTCGTAACTCTCTTCCATCTTCGCCATCGTCCTCCACTGTCTCAAATATCGTTTTAATCTTTCAACGAATTGCCCAACACTTTCATTTTTCTCTTTCCTTTCCATTTTGAACATCCTTCTATATCCGGATTCTGAGAGTTTAAAACGCTGCAAAAGCTCCTGCTTAAGCTTCTCATAACTCTGCACATCTTCTGCGTTCATCCGTTCATAAACTTCTAAGGCTTGGCCTTCAAGAAATCTCGCAAGAGATAAAGACCACAAATTCTCTGGTATACTATAAGTGACACACATCCTCTCGAACCTAAGTAGGTAAGCATCGAGGCAATCTTTATCTGCATTGAATGTTGGCATCTTGAGAAATTTCACTCCATTGCATTGTTCCATGTTTCCTCTGTCTATGCCATAACTCATCCTGTCTTCTCGTTGACTGTCATATTGGAGTCTACATTCTAACTCCTTCAACTTAAGCTCCTTTTGAATCTCAAGCTCCCTTAGCTTCATTTGCATTTCTCTCTCCTGTTTCTGCATTTCTCTCTCCTCTGAGAGTTTCTGCATTTCTCTCTCCTCTGAGAGTTTTTTCAATTCTCTCTCCTGTTTCTGCATTTCTCTCTCCTCTGAGAGTTTCTGCATTTCTCTCTCCTCTGAGAGTTTCTGCATTTCTCTCTCCTCTGAGAGTTTCTTCATTTCTCTTTCCTCTGAGAGTTTTTTCTGATCAAACTCTAGCTGCATTTTCCTTAATTCGGTCTCGTCTTGTCTCACTTTCTCTAATCTACTCTCCTCCAGTCTGGCTTGGATGAAATCCTTCACCTCTGATCCTTGGACCCCCATTTCAGTTGCAATTTTGAGCCATTTCTGATACTCGGCCGCCATGTTTGTGAGGTAGTATCTTAACTTGGCGTTATATATACTTCGTCTCACTCGCTTCTACAAATTTTCCAGTTTGTCTATCAAACTTCAAAAATTAACCTGACTCGACCTATTTTTATCCAATAGCAATTCAAGTCAACGTCAGAGGTCACCACCTGACCTTACCTCGACTAATCAAATTCCTTCTATTTGAATATGCTTACGTCACACTACAACTAACCTGCCGAAAATAGTTCCAGCAGCTACGGTCAAATCTATTATACTGGAAATTTCTATGTTTCTACCAACTGAACTAGACTCGTTATCTACAGGTAATTTATCCCTGATTCTAATTAAAACGGATCCTATTTTAATCCCGGACGAGCCCCCAGTTTTGTAACGTTACTATCGCTAATAACCTTATTAGCAGATAGGCCCCTTGTTTGGTTATCTCTTAGGGACTGGTATGGATCTAATACCTCATTGCTTTTATATTTTCATTTGCTCAGAGCCCCCATCAACAATTCACAACATACATCATTCAGTTGTAGAGTCATTTACAAGACCTGTGCTTGTCATTATATGTATTATAACGATATAATCAATTCAAGTTATTTCACAGTTCAATAATAGATCACGCCTAAACAATCCTCTAGTCTAGACAAAGCCTATGTTACCTAAGACCAGCACGTATGCATCTTAAATATTCTATATATCTAGGCTAAATATAAGCACATTAAATTACCCTCCCGTGGTAGTGCACCATATTGGAGTTCCTTCTTGGCATTCGTTTGACGAGTTCACCAACAATGTCCTTCGCCCGTTGATCGAAGTTTTATTTGTAGAGTTATCTCCCGATCTCCTCGTCCGTACTCAGAACAACACAGGTATGTGCCGGTCTGATATTTCCGCGTAGAATTCTTTCTGGATGTTCCCAGAAAGCCAACGTTCGATCAAGTATTTTTAGTCTCTTTATTTCGAAACTACTTGTCGATCCGAAGTTCAATCGTTCGTATCACTAGCTCGTAGTTATACACGTATCGAACTGTAACTTGAAGACGCTATGCTCGCATCTTCACTCGCAACTTCAGTTTTAAATCGTTCGATACTAACTTTGTTAAATGTCGACCGATTTCGATCCCAAGTTCACCGTATCGTAGAATGTACTCTGTTCTACACGACTAACGTGAACATTTGACGATTTCTATCACCAATGTTTGCCTCTTCCTGAGTCAAACGTCGTAGCTTCACCACGACCAACTATCGCCATCAGCGGCGAATAACCGACTCAACTCTGCCACGTCACCAAGCAGACGATCGACGTTCAGTTAACCAGTAATTTTGTATTGACCAATGAAATCTTGGCATCTTGCGGTTGACGACTCTCAAACCCTCTAACTTGCCCCCTAACTCTATATTATTAATTATCCTTATCGTACTGGTCCAACGTGCTGGTTAATTAATTAAACAATTAATACCAATCAATAACTATGGTAAATCATTTGTATCATACACACAAATCATATAGCGCTATTCTATACATTCAGTGTATTTGGGGTGATGAAAGGGACATCCGCTACACAAACCAGAGGGTATATCATTAATCATAATAAGGAAAAGTAATGGAGAAATAATTGATCCCTGGGGCGTTCCATTTTCTAATAAGAATTTATCAGATAGTGAGTCCCCAACTTTAACCTGGAAAGTTCTGTTAGACAAGAAATTTTCTATCCAGTAATAAATATGGCCTTTTAATCCCATATTTTGCAATTTTATTAGTAATGTAGGTATATGTAACATGTCATAGGCACGTTCAAAGTCAATGAAAACAGCCAAAACAGAATCTTTATTTTTTAGTTTTTTCAGAATAGTATCTTGTAATTTGAGAATTTGGTCAATAGTACTTTTATTCTTTCTAAATCCTGATTGATTTTTTGACAAAAATCGATTCTTTTCAAGAAACCATTGTAGCCTAATGGCTATTAATTTTTCCATAATTTTGCATATAGTAGATGTTAATGAAATTGGCCTGTAAGAATCAGGATTTGATGCAGTTTTATTTGGTTTTAAAATAGGTAAGATGATGGCATGATGCCAATCATCTGGTAATTTATTTTCTGTCCATATATGATTATAGAATACCAGGAGAATTTTAAGGGCATTTTTATGTAAATGCTTAATTAATTCATAAGGAATTTTATCATTACCTGGAGATGTATTATTTTTAGAATTTCTAATAGCATCCTTTAACTCATAAAATGAAAATTTTTCATTTAAAGCTTCAATTTCAGGATCTTGGTAAGCTATAGAAGGACTAGTATCATGTTTAATTTTAGGTTCTTTTATATAATCTAGAAATTTAGTATTATAATTTATGGTACTGCTAGTATTGGCATACACTTGTGCTAACAAAGTAGCCTTTTCTGCATTAGTATCAGCAATTTTATCATTGCAAATTAATGTTGGTATGGAACTATGTGGAGCCACTCCATTCATGCGCCGTGCCATCTCCCACACCGTTCTCAGTTTAGTTTGACCAGTAAGTTCTGAGCAATAAGATTCCCAACCAGCCTTTGCCTCTATTTTCAAAGTTCTCTTAACAACTGCTTCTTGATGTTTATATTCAACAAAGTCTTTTAGTTCTTTAGATTTTAAAGCCTTATTCCTAGCTTTATTTCTTTTATATATTACTTCAGAGCAATTTTTATTCCAGAAGGGAAGTGGTTTATATTTCCTGTTTCTTTTATTATTACTTTGACATTTTCTCTGACAGTGTAAGGAATTATTAGCTAACGAGGTGAGAGATTCAACTATATTTTTAAAAGTATCATTTATGTTTTCATCTAATATGCTATCATTTATATAGTTCTGACTATTTTCCTTATACTTTTTCCAATCAGCTTTTTTAAATTTCCACATATGCATACTACTATTTGGTTCTATCAAGACCTCTTCATTTAATACTATATTAGATAGAAAGTGATCAGAACCAATATTATTTCTACTAACACTATGTATGCAAGTTAATGCTAATTCTTTGGTTACTATTGCAAGATCTATAACTGAAAGATTTTTAGAATTTGCAGGTGGTATACGTGTGGGTTGTCCTGTGTTTAGTACAGTCAGTTGTTTTTCAATAAGAATGTCTTCAAGAATTTTACCCCTTTCATTTGCAGTTGTACATCCCCAGCTTTGATTATGAGCATTCAAATCTCCAACTACTAAAGCTCTTTTACAAGAAAAGATTTTTTCCAGATGGCCTTTCAAAATTTTATTAGATGGCGAAATATAAGTATTTCAGATGTCCAAATAACCAGTTTCAGTTTTAATATTTATGCCTTGAATTTCAATATTGTTAATTTCATCTAAATCCAAAACAGTGAAACTAATTCCATTTTTGACAAGGATGGCCAATCCACCCCTTTTATGTTTTGTAAAATCTTTTCGGATTACATTATAATAATCAAATTTTGGTGTTTTATTTTATTTTTTTAAGAAAGTTTCTTGGAGACAGATTACATCCGGCAGAATCTTAACTTGAGCCAAATAATTTTTAAATTGGTAAAGATGGGCATTCAACCCACGAGTATTCCAATGAGCGATAACTGTAGCCATAGAAAAAGAAGAAAATCAGGGTACCAGAGATAATTTAATTAAATTAATTGAAGGAAGAATCGGGAACATCCTTACATTTGAACTCTACCTCTTTATTAAAAAGAAGTACAGATCCAGCTTCACAGATCAGATTTTTTGCATTATTTTTAGATTTAGCTTTATCAATGGTTGCCACAACCCCAAGAATAAAAGCCATGATCTTAATCTTGATCAGGTCATATTCTATTTCACTGTCGTTATTATTCAATTGAGATGTTTTAATGACTTTATAATCTTCACTGTTGAAGGATAAAAATTCCTTGATAGATTCTGTTGATGTTGCTTGAATATGTGTGGAATTTAGTGTTTGAATTCTTGGTGTAGCATTTAGTGAGTCATTAGCAGGGTTTTCCTTAACTTCCATTCCAAATCGGACTTTGTCAGCATAAGTAGGCTTTGAAGGCTTAGCAACCATGGTACTCTGTTCTGTGATTTTATTTTGGGTTTCATTAACTTGTTTATAAGCAAGAGCAAAAGGAATGTGTTTTTCTGCCCTTAACTTAAGCACAGCTTGGGTCTTTAAAAAGGACGGACATTGCCTATAAGCAGCACTGTGTCCTTGCCCACAATTTGCACATTTCAACTGGTTTTTGTCAGGACATTCTGAATAATCATGATCTCCGCTACATCTACTGCAGAGGACAGTATTCGGACACTGAAGATGTAAATGTCCAAAACGCTGACACTTATTACAGCGCATGGGTCTTGAATAGAAAGGATAAACTTTATATTTTCTATCATCTACTTCTATAAAAGGTGGGAGAATACTGCCTTTGGAATATGCTACTAAGATTGTTTTACTGTGTGCAGGATTTCCCAACCTATGCATGTGATGAGCACCTATTTCTAGAGCTATTTCATTAAGATTTGACTGATCTTCCATTAGACCGTATACGACTCCTTTTACAAAGTAGTTAACATCCTGTTTTTTAACAGGAAGACGTTTGCCAGGGTTAGACTGTGATTTGGTCAGAAAGAAAGGTAAGGTAGTTGTAACCGGTTTATTATCTAGATATTGTAATTTCAGGAGTTTATTCTTTTGGGACTCATCCCTTGCTACAACCCTTAGATTTCCTTTGGTCATATAAACCTTATCAATTGGTCCTCCTGCCTTTTCAAGTAATTCTTTATTTAGTTGTCTAGGTTTATGATTAAAATACTTTATCAGGTTATCACCTTCTCCGGCGACATATATTGTTCGCAGGTTCAATTCCTGTTGGATTCTTTTCTGCTCTTCCGTCATTGGGTATGGAATTTTAGTAGGATTTCTTACCAGACCTCCGTTTTGGATTTCACCCTCTTGATTTCTAGACTGATGGTTATAATTTTTACTAGTTACAAAACCATTGGGTTTGGGGATCTGCTCAGTTAAGTCCTTTCTGACTTCAACTCCATTACTCTGGGCTGATTCAATTTCAGCAGTTTTGTTTTCTACTGGAACCTTTTCAAATCTTTTATCCTTCACATCATTTTTATTACAATGAGGATCATGGAATGATTTATGTTCTTTAGTTGGGGATGGTTGAAGATTTTGTGACACATTCACAGTCACCTCAGATTGTTCAGCAACAATTTCCAATAGATTACCATGCGAAATGGATTTATCAACATTGAAATTAAAATCCCCTATTGCTTCAGCCTCAATTTTTGTTTTTGTCTTAACATTTTTAGTTTTATCTTCAAATTTCTTTACATTATCTTCATCTGCATTCTCTGACATAGATTTAGATACAGTATTTTGATTTCTTTGTACTGATTTGTATTTGTCAATATAATCATTCATAGGATGCATCTTCTGTTTCTTCTTTGGTTGACAAATATTAATTTTTCTACCAACCAATTTGTTGTCTAGATGATCTTCTTTCACCATCTTTCCTCGCATTCCAGCCGATTTCATCGGAACGACAAAATACGTCTTCTTCTTTTTCCGAGAAGTTGATTGATTTGAGGAATAAGGAAAAAGCGAGGATGTAGTAGATGATGAGGTAGATGTAAATGTAATTGTAGGTCGCTTCATCAATTGTGAAGGAGGATGAAGGTTGTCCGATGCCATTTCCGAGGGAGGAAGGTCGGACTTGGGAATGTTCTGCTTCTTTGGCTGTGAAGGAGGATGCAGGAAGTCCGAAGCCATTTCCGAGGAAGGAAGGTCGGACTTGGAAATGTTCTGCTTCTTTTGTTGTGAAAGAGGATGAAGGGTTTCAGAAGCTATTTCCGACATAGAAGGGTTGTACTCGGAAGTAGTCTGTTTCCTCATCTCCGAAGGCAGGTCAGAAGGCAGGCCAGAAACAGGCAGGCCAGAAACAGGAGAAATGTTATTACCCGATTGGACCTTTTCATTAATTTCCGCTACGTTTAAGATGCACTTGGGAGTAATACCTATTCCCGAAACATCTGAAGAACTGGTTGAAGAATTCAACTCTCTTTTTCTTTTCTTTTGTTTTTTCCCTGCTTTTCCACTCATTTCTTGTGTACTTTTTTTATGTTATCTCTTTTTTTAAGTTAGTTAGTTTACCAAACAAAGCGGACTATTTCTCACCCAATTTCTTGACGTCCAAAACAACGACGCAAGTGTCGGCAAAGTTTGTCCTGATACGACGGATTTTACGCTATTTAACTTTACGCCATTTAATCACGACAATCATAAACCGATCCGAAGGAGTGATAATCCAGATACAATCCAGGTTTAAACGTAATCGTGAAATAAATTATCCTTTACCAACAAATTAGACAAATTAGACGGCGAAATTTGCAAACTTATAAATACACGCCGCCATCTTGCCACGTCACCAACTCTATCTATTGAGCGATTGAACGCGATTGGTAATTATATCGATAAAAATGTCTCCGTGTTAAAGGTGTCCAACTGAATCAATAGATGTTATCTAGGCTATAGATAGCATTGCTTATGTTAGTATTTAGCGACGTCATGAGGATATCAGTTGCGTTGACGTCGTAATCGTAATCTCCAAACTTTTAAAGCACAACTCGAAGGTCAAGGGCATGTGCTAGCATATTCACGAGCTCTGGACAATAATTGTAGGAGAGCAACGTGTCCAAATTCGTTGCACAGTGGCTTGAAGTAGATTCGAACCTGTGACCCTCCGGTTAAAGGCAGAGAACATACCAATATACCAGCGCTTCCCTTCGACGTTGCTTTTTCACATAAAGTCAAAGGCCGAATTAATCGCGAGATTGGACGTGAGTGGTAAATATGTAGCTTCGAATTGCTGCGTTTAAAATGTGTCTAACTACAGCCGTCGATTTAATGTAGTAGTACTTAGCGACTAGCAACATCCTGTGGGTGTCTGTGCAGTTAACGTCGACCTCACCGTACACACGAGAGTATTGAATGTAGCGATTGGTTAGTTGATGTTTAACGACACTGTGTCATAACAAAGATGATTAGTAAGTAAGGTAGTATATATATATATATATATATATATATATATATATATATATATATATATATATATATATATATATATATATATATATATACGGTGAGTCATTAAAAAACGTGTCCCTACATAACTTAAAATAATTCATGCATATAACCATCAATTTTAACGAAACTTCATAATAATGAAGCTTGATAGTCCAGCTAAGTGCTGTATGAATTATTTTTTATTAAAAGCTGAACCCGCCTATACTATGATTATGTCACGACAACCCTCGGGAAAATGGTGTTTACCGAGAAAGATAAACATTTCATAACCCCAAAAGACGGCGAGAAACGTTTTTTAAAGGAATTTTCAGATAAAGGGTTGATTCGTGGTAGATTTAATGTTCTCCTTTCAAAGCTCGATAAAACTGGATCTTTTTTTATCGTCGACCAGGTAGAGGCCGACCGATGACGGCCAGAACGGTTGACAATGAGACATTTGAGTTACTGCAAACTGAAGCACCTTATTTCATTCCGCCTACTTTGTAGCCACCTAACATACCTGATTTAAATCCGGTAGAGTATAAAATATGGAGTGTTGTGCAAGAAAAAGTGTACAGATATCTAATACATGATGTCAACGAGTTGCGTCATCGAGTTTTGGAGGAATGGGACGAATTGGATCAGCGCATCATTGAAATCAGTCAAGCAGCGGTGTATGCGTCTTTGCGCATGCGTGGTTGCCCATGGATGTCAATTTGAACTTAAACTTAGTTTCTTAGTGCTCTTTAATAATTCCTCTACCTTTACTTAAAATTTCTTTGACATAAACTTATATCTGAGGAAGTTATAGCGAAATATGTAGGGACACGTTTTTTTATGACTCACCGTGTAGGATATATTCTTCAATATAACCAACTGCCAAACAGCACTCTGGTGAACAAGCATCAACATATTCAACATATTCAACATACATAGGCCTACATCAGGATAAATTAAATTAATATGTGAACAACATTCTGACTATAAATGTTTGCCTCGTTTGGTAGTCTGCTTTTGGCAGCACCCTGTTTGGGGCTCATGGCTGTAAACCGCTGGCTTAACTGGGGAGAGCAACCCATGAAGAACATATCCCGGTCCTCGGAGAACCTCCGAAAATAGACGGGTATCGGCCAGACAGCACAGTTCTTTGAACTTTGGGCAATCACCCGGGAGATCTCTGTCGGATTAGCCTATTTAAAACTGCGTGAAGCCTTCCCTATTCATGTTGTCCAGCATATCCAAACAATGCCGGAACGGCATACACCAGACGTGAGAGCGCAGTAACTCACACCACATCATACAGCTTGGGGCCAGCAAGACCATGGGCAGCAAGCACGCGGAAGGCATACAAGGACTGCCTGGCCCCACAGCATATTCGATCGATATGCTCATCGAAACCAAGGGTGTCAGACATCGTTACTCAAAGAACCCTGAAACTTTTAACTCTGCTTAAGCCCCTTGTCTCAGTTGGTTCATCCCCACCTCCAGCCCGAGCGCCCTCCAGTCCTCTGACGATCATCGCAAATGTCTTATTGCAGTTTATCTTTACGTTACATGTACCCGCCCATTGTATCGCCCTCCTTTCTCCAGGCTTGGAACTGGCACTGCCAGAGTACGAGCAGTGGCGGAATTCAAAATGTAGCGATTGAACGCGATTTGTAAATATGTAGCTGGGAAATGACGCGTTTTAAAGTTGTCTGCTGCAGTCGTGGATTTAATATAGCAATATTAATTTTTTAACGACATCTTGTTGGTTAATGTCGACCTTAACCCTAGCCATACCGGGTGGGGTATTTTATGACCCCAGCTGGTTGATTGTTGTTATACAATTTTAACCGTTAAATATTTATTTTAACAATTTTAGGAATCTGTCACATTCCTCTCCAGCTTTATAGAGAACGTATCGGGAATTGGTGGCGTGGTGATGCCTACAAGATATCCGCGTAAGATTGCTGAGGTCATAAATGCCCCAACAATTTCTTAATGTTTTTCCTTTACTTTTTCTCATTTCTCGTTATTTCCCTTTTCATTTTTTCCTACAGTCTTAGCATTTCTAGTTCCCGGTTCTTAGTGACATCAACAGTAATGTGAATTGCTGCAGTAAATTATTTGTTTAGCTGTTATCTGCGATAAGTTTTGCCCCTTGTTCTAGTTCATAGCATATGCTGTAGCCTGTTATTCAACCGAGTCATCATTAGTATGTCACATGTTAAACACAAAGTACATGCTACTAGTAAAATTGCATTTCAAACAGCCAGCAGTGTGCTTCATTTCAGCGAGCAAGAATAAAAGTTAGTTTCAGCAGCTTTTTTGTAGTCGGAACTGCTGAAGATGCTCATAATAAGGCACTTTGCCTATAACTGAGCTAAACGCATTATTTCTATTTATCTTCAGAGTAAAATATGTTAGGCTTCTGGTGCAAAACACGATGACATTTACTAATGACATTGTGTAAAGTAACAAATACTGATTTACAGATCTTATCGTTCTATATGACAATTTTGTGTAATGACAATTATAGCCTACCACTGCGTTATCGACAACGTGTTACAAATTCGCATTATTTCCTAAATAGGGCCTCCCTTGAGAAATTAAAACTATGTCGTTTGCATTCAGTTTCATGCATTCACAAATGCTTTTGTCCAGGGAAGAGTTTCTGACAATCAAATAACAAACATGTTGATCCCAGAGCAAAAAACACAGATTTACGACCCCACCCGGTACG
The DNA here is from genome assembly GCA_963556255.1 of Allolobophora icterica. Taxonomy (NCBI): domain Eukaryota; kingdom Metazoa; phylum Annelida; class Clitellata; order Crassiclitellata; family Lumbricidae; genus Allolobophora; species Allolobophora icterica. Next base: position 12,203,470 of record OY744614.1, on the reverse strand, counting down.
TTTAAGTTGTGTTGTATGCCGGTATGCTAAAGGTTATAAGAATGAACGAATGATTGAACGAATGTAGTGAATGGATGGATAGATGGATGAATGACTGGAAGGATAGAGGAATAGAGTGTTGTTAAATAAATGAGTAACTGCTTTTCGTTTCTGTTTGTTGTACACCAATGAATTAAAACATTTGCAAAATTTCATGCAGAATCTTTGTCAGATGAATATCAGTCATTCGTCAGCACTAAAAGCCTCCATCAACGTCTCGACAAAGAAGTAGAATTCAGTCTGCGTTTTCATAACTGTAAGAACTTCTGTGTCAGCGTCTGTGTCTCATTTAGTTTCTGATTAGCGATTGCATTGATGATTTGGGATATGATTCCACACTGTAACTCTTCCCGTCTGATCTACTCTTCTATGAACCTCCTTTTAATCCCTCGGCTCGTTACAACCCACGACAAAATAAACAACAAAACAAACAACCCACGACAAAATAAACAGCACATGACAAAATAAACAACAAACAAATAAACGACAAAATAAACAAAAAGACAAACAACACGACAAAATAAACAGCACATTACACACAAAAAACAAACACACGACAAAATAGAAACAAACTAACACTACAAAGCATTTAGATTTTGCATTTGTATTAGTTTAACGACAAAAGAAACAACAAAGCAAACAACAAAGGACAAAATAAACAACAAAATAAAGAACAAAACAAACGCGAAAGTAAACAACAAACGACAAAATAAACAAAATAAACAACAAAACAAACAAGACAAAAAACACAAAAACTACACAAAGGGCTTACGGGATTCTAAGCCACGCCAGGGGCCCCCCTGCCTTCACGAGCTTACGGGAGATTAAGCCACGCCAGAGGCTCAGCAGGGGTGTAGTTTTTGATTATTTTGTCTTGATTGTTTTGCTGTCTATTTTGTTACTTTGTCGTTTGTTGTTTGCTTTCGTGTCTGTTTTGTTGTTTACTTTGTTGTTTACTTTGTCGTTTGTTGTTTGCTTTGTTGCTTGTTTTGTCGCTAAACTAAACACAAATACAAAAATCTAAATACTTATAAAAAAAATAAATACAAATACACTAAAAAAACCAAAGACAAATAAAAAAAATAAATACGAACACAAATCGAACACCACACCCTACACACAATCCCGACAATACGGAGCCATGGCACAGAGCAACTATCCCATTGCCCATCCTCCTCAAGCAGGAAACTTGCGGCCAGAAACTCCAAAGGCACCTATAGAAACACAGTAAAATAATGAAGGTTATTATTATTACACGTTATGACAAAATAGTAACATGAAATGAAAGAAAAATAATATTCAAGTCTTTTCTGGGGCGAGCCCTGTTGGTCGGCATCACACTGACATACATCAAGAAGTTTTATGTTATAGTCTTAAGTTGACCAGGTCTGCGATCGTTGCGCTCATCTGCATGGGGAGATATGCAGGTGCCTCGCATCCATATATAAACTCAAGCCCATTGTATCTTATCATGACTCGGATCTTCGTCTACGAACAGTCTTCAGCTTTACATACGTGCTGTTACGTTTAGCTCTGTTCAGTAAACATTTCAGAGCTGTATTAAAATGCACTTAAATATCTAGATGAGTAAGATAGTCATTCGTGAAGCGCCTTTGTGAAGTAGCCGACTAAAAGGTGCTATATTAAGTGGCTTGATACAAGAAAACAAACATACATACATAAATATACACATACATAATTATATACAAGCAATTCTGTTAAGTATTGATATAATTATAATTGAAAATTTATATAGCGTCGTTTCATAAGGGCCTATATTATTATTATTATTATTATTATTATTATTATTATTATTATTATTATTATTATTATTATTATTATTATTATTATTATTATTATTAATTAGTAACTTCTATCGCACCGGTATGTAATGCACAAGGCATCAACCGATGGGACATCAAAACCTTTATGTAGGACATAATGAGCTCCATATAGAAATGCATGTAATGTTCTCACTCTAAATTATTTTACAAGATGGCAAGTGATGTTGATGGGCAGTGAAGTAAATGTGTTCACTTGAGTTTTAGCTGTTTACATTTGTCATGTAAACATAAATATGAGATAAATGGAAAGTAATAGTTACAGCATAATGTGGTTTATTCTACATGAACCTTAAATGCTTAGTTTTAACTTCATGCTACAAATATGGAATAAGTTACATGATCACTGGTATTTCTCAGTTAAAATTATTTCTAACCTTTCATTGTATGTTACATAGGCATATAAGAGCACATCCGTAAAACCATTGATTAAAAAAAATTAATAACACTGTTCAGTTCAAAATTTACAATGATTACTAACACTCTGGCTATTCATCAGTTCGTCCAGTGGTTTAAATTCTTGTGAATCTAAACACATCTTATCGCACAGCCTGGTCAAATCTAAAGACCGCGACATTCCAAGATCTTAAAAATTTAATACAAGAATATCTTAAACAAACGACGTGAAAAGAACTGTTTACCTCTGTGGAGTTCATTCTCCGGACTTGAAATGGGACTTCAAGAATCAGTCTGTTTGATTGGACAGTCTGAGGCAAGCTTTTTGGTTGAACTTTGAGCTGGGCTGTTGGAGGAAGGATCTTTTGTTGCAGTTGGATCCTTTGAGGCTCGATCTTTTAAGCATGACTTTTCGCTGAACTTTCTATAGAAACCTTCATGCGATTGTAATGGATGACATCGATATAGTTAGTGCCTCTTCAACTAAATTTTTAGGTATTATAATTGATAAAAATCTTAGCTGGTCTGAGCACATTCATATTGTTGAGAATAAAATAGCTAAAACTGTAGGCCTACTCTATAAATTAAGGAAATTCCTAAACAAATCTATGATGAAACTTGTATATTCAAGCTTGGTATTACCTTATTTGCAATACTGCACTGTGATCTGGGCAGGAGGCTACTCCTACAAACTTAAACGTCTACATATTCTTCAGAAGCGTGCAATACGGGTTGTGAATGGTGTTGGTAGTATGTGTCATACATCTGTACTGTTTAAACAGGACAGGTTGCTTAAACTTGTAGACATTTTCCATATGCAACTATCCGTCTTCATGTTTTGTCATCGTCGTGGTTTGCTTCCAGGCTGTTTTGATAGCTATTTTGTTACTAATGACCAGGTGCATCAACATATGACGCGTAGCAGAAACAATTATCACCTGTACACTTGCAAGTCAAACACTCGACTACATACTGTAACCGTTCAAGGGCCTAAATTATGGAATTCTCTTCCCAATTATATTAGATCTTGTACTTCTGTGGCATCATTTAAGTCAAGTTATAAACTGTTTCTTATAACCCAATACTGAATCTACCACTATAATTTTCTAATCCCATCCTATTCATTCATTTTATTTATTTTTCTTATTTTTCTCGTGGTATCCTCGTGTTATATTAATATTAATTTTATTATTGTGATTAATATTATTAGTGTTGCTATTATTATTATTATTATTATTATTATTATTATTATTATTATTATTACTATTATTAGTGTTGCCAATGATGTGATTAAACTGTTGACATATGGACGGTCTATTACCAGCCACTATTTTCTTATATAATAGGAGGACTCGATAAGCTCATCTGAGCTTTTTTCCCCTATTGAGTTGATAAATGGGCCGGGGTCGTCCAATGAACATAGGTTATAGGCCTATTACTCGTAATCAAATTTCAGAGTATAGGAGATTTAGGTATTAGTAGCTCCCTGTCCTTGACCAGGAGCTCGTTGGGTGATCCGGTGTCCCGATAAGGTAAACCTTGACGTGGTAAATTGGTTTAGTTCCTCGGTGAGGATGTTGTCAACTGTTTTGTTATCTAAATAGACTGTTGTTAATTATCGAACAGTTGTCAAATGTAAAACTTACTGTAAAGTCGTCAATTGTCAATAAAGTTTGTTTGTTGTTTGTTGTTAATTGTCAGCGGCGGAGGTTTTGTGTTCATCTGGTTTGCGTTGCATGGAGATCTGAAAGAGATCCCTTTTCTAAATATTTGTTTCGTTTTTCCGAACTTGAAATGAGACTTAAAGAGTCAGTCGTTTGATTGGACCGAGGGAAGATTTGGGTTGAACTTTGAGCTGGGCTGTTGGAGGAAGGATCTTTTGTTGTACTTGCAGTCGAATCCTTTGAAGCTTGATCCTTTGAAGCATGACCTGTGGCTGAATTTGAGGTTGGTGGATCGTTGGAAGTAAGATCTATTGTTAGAATTATGTTTGGATCCTTTGAAGCACCGTATGAACTAGTGGCTGGATCTTTGGGAGCATGATCGTTGACTGGACTTTCTTTGTGTGATTGTCAGCGTCAGAGATTCTGTGTTCGTCTGCTTTGCACTGTATGCTTTCAGATCTGAGCAGATCTGAAATTCATGTCTTTTTTTATTTTATTTTAATTTTTTTCGGTGTTGGTCGTTTCTTCTGCCTCTTTGGCATAACAGAAGTGGTTCGTGACATGGCTGGACCTTTTACAGAAACCCTCGTATGATTGTCAATGGCAGAGGTTCTGTGTTCGTCTGCTTTGCATTGTATGCTCTCAGATATGAACAGATGTTGCTGGAATCTGCAAACAGGTAAGGTAAGGCAAATGTAAATTTAAATGTAAATTTAGTACAAACTTAACATGGTGCACTTCATCAAGTTTAGCATATTGGCAGCTATTCCTGTGGATATTTTAAAGTTAATCATCTTTTGATAGTAACTGAAAACTTAAGAGATTCCCTTAAAATTGTCAAATAAGGGGCCATCCATATAATTGTTACGTACGCATGGAGGGGAGGGGGTAACCGAAATGCATGTTTTGCGTACGCTTGCGAATGGGGGGTGGGGTCTACTGACAATGTACGTACGCAAATTGATTGACACTCAAGTGAGCTAGAAGTTCAGTCCTTCCAGCTATCTGGTAGACTGGTACTACCAGAGGAAGTAGGACTGTGGGAAAGGTGTCACTTGTATGCCACCTTACCTTTGAACGCTATTAAACTATCACACAACTCAGCAGTGAGTCCATGGATTACTCATCCTTCAATCCGGCCTAAAGTGCAGACAGTAGCTGTCTGAACCTGTGTAACTGACACATTCTGCAGCTGGTCTTAGGGGGGTGCGTCAACTGTACGTACGCAGGTGGGGGGTGGGGTGGAGACAAGTACGCGTGCGAACAGGGAGGGGAGGGGTCCAATTTTCCCGGATTTTTGCGTACGTGATATATGGATGGCCGCTAAGATTGAAACACTTTTGACTACGTGTTATCTGCTATCATTGCCACTGCAACTGTACCTGTTGTGTGAAGGGGAAAATGAAATGAGAAGCAAAGAAAAAAGACGAAATAATTAAAAGCCACCAACCTAGAACACAGTTTCAGAGCAGTGTTGCCATCTGGCAGATGAATAGTTAACTCTTGATCCTCTGCTGACGATGTTGTAGTTGCTGCTGCTGAAGGTCCATTCATTTCGTCTGGTTCCTGAGCAGCAGGCAGTGAACATGGAATCGAAGGAGGTGCTGTGTAGCAGCCAAACGCAATTCCTGTGTAGAGAGTTTCGATCATTATTATTCTACACTTAGCTAGGGCCTACGTCATACACGGCCTGCTTCTGTCAATCTTCACTCACATCAGATGCAAGTATCTCATTCCAGTGGTTTGTTTTTGGGGTGCAGACACAATCACCGGTTAGATCAAAAATAAATCCATGAGTTTTCTAAGTTCAGTATGTTCAGTATGAGAATTGTAGAAAAAAGACTGGGGGTTAGACCTTGATTTATGTGGAGTTGGGTGTGCAATGAAGACTTGACTATGGGGTCTTAAGAAAGACTAGGGGGTTGAACCTACCCCAACCCCCCCCGCGACAGTTCTCATCCTGAGTATATTCAGTATGTATTCATTTATTCATTCATTCTAAAGATTTTATATAGCGCCTCTTCAAGATACCTGGTACCTACTAGAGGCGCTCCAAGCTCAGCCACAGCTAAAGAAATGAGAATAATAGAGCCGTGGCTCGCCAGAGTTCACACGCCAGAGGCGCCACTCACAGGTTCAAAGACCTCATTGAAAGACCTCAGGAAATTTTACTCAATCACCGGTTAGATAAAATTAAATCCATCAGTTTTCATTATATTCAGTATATTCAGAGTTCCAGGGCTTTGTTGCACTGACGATAAATAATGACGACAGCAGAATTAGCTTAAACAAGTCCGCAGCACACAGTTGAGCTCACTATAATTATAGCTAAAGCTGGCACGGCCTGAAATTTAGGCTAGACTATTGATTACATGTAGACCTACTAAACAAGTATATTCTTTATTTTACTAGACTAGACTAAAGGAGTCTAGACTAGACTTGGTGAGATTAGATTATATCGGCCGCTTAGATTAGATTAGACCGTATTCGTAATCTCGAGATATATACACCGCCCGAAGGAAACTAAGTTGCGGGAACCAGCTTATATTCACCGGCGCTCAGTCAGAAAACGTTAAAAGATGATCTGTAGTGTCAGTGAGATACTTCGGGGTGACTGTCATGGGGGTAAATTTACCATCATACGCTTCTATCCTTACCTAATTTGTTTGGCTGCAATGCTACCAACCATCTATCGCTGGTCTTTACTTTCATTAGATAACAACTCAATCATAACTAACCGAGTTTTCGTGTCGCTTGTCCATTAGTTTTGCTTATTAAAACATTTTAATACTATGAACCATCCAAAAACTTAGTGGAAAGACGAACAATCACTTTCTAAACAATTAATGCAGACAGTGTGGGAATTGTATAGAAAAGACTGGGGATTCTGAACATTTTATCCATATTTTACAAACTGATGTCAACGAAATTTGAAAGCAGCTGATTGAAACGCAAGGCAGTTTTGCAAGCCAGACTCGAATCAAAATCAACTCTTTTGTTGAGAAAATTCAAAAATTCATACATGATACACCATGGGAATGTCTTCTCTTTGTCAGAGACTCAGAGTCAAATAATGCTAAATCACACTAGCACAACATTACTGAGGGAGTTGGAAATGACCCCGCGGGTGTGCAGTGAAAACTTAACTGGGGGGTCCTAAGAAAGACTAGGGGTTGAACCCCCTCCCCCGACAATTCCCACACTGAATGCAGAGAAAAAGTGATATGTCTTACTCGGATTTTCGCTTCTGTGGTCGCATAGGTACTACCTACAGCTTAACGAGCAGAATGTAGCCTACCTATTAGGTAGGCTACATTCTGCTCGTTAAGCTGTTTCTTGCTGGCTGCGGTTGCTTCAAACGTCGACCGTATTGAAATTCTTGTTTGTTAGAAGATTTCAAACGTCGCCTGTCTGCCAATTTTGTCAATTAGATGATTTCAAACACCTTAAAATTCGTGCTAATTCGTATAATTATTTTGGAGCGTAGACCTTCTTAGAATTTTTTTACGAATTGAGAAACCGTGGCAACGTTTAGGTCCATTGGAAGATGACGTAAGATAAACAGCCTAAATATGACGTGTTTATCGTTTCAGAGAACGTCACCATGAGAACGCAAATGACGTTTTCATGATGAGAATTGGCGGTCAGTGTTGTTACAGCTGGTTTTGTAACTAGATCTTTGTTTATTGGCTTTCGTCTGGGCATCTGGGTAATTTTGTGCAAAATGGGTATTTTTGCAAAATCTGCATTTATCTGGGTATATTTGACCATTGGCATATAATTTACAGTGTATTGTGTACTGTACACTGATCGAGAATTTTACATTATATTTATGTTGTAATTATATGTAGAAAATAATAACTAAGTATAGTAACTAAAAAATCCAGTAACTAAAACTACAACCTAGAAAAATACTAAGTATAACTGTAACTATAGCAATTTGAAACAAAACCTCCACCCCATGTCAAAATGGCTCACGTGTCATTCACTGGAGGTGCACCATACATCCGAGTGACTATGCATAGCTCGAAATGGAAACCAATGCGACCACAAATATAGGCTAGAATAGGCCTACTATCTAGTTCCTAGAACACGTGGGAACAAAATTCTAGGTATAAAGTAGTCATTGTCCTTGCATGGAAGTTCAAAATCATGAAGTCTTGGGCGTAGGCCATGGTTCCTAGATACAATATCTGGGAATAGATCTGATAGCGAAGAACGTGGCGGGGGTTACGTATAACCGCTACAGGTAAGAGTCTGCTATCGGCTTCATCCATCATTTGGTCCAAATCGGGTTGTTGCATCGAGATAAAGTCTATTCTCTGCATTCTACGTAGGAACTGCCGTAATCTGTTGTAATCACTTATCAAGGCAAGATCACGCCATGCTGGAGAGGCATGGAGTAGTTTCCCAATTATTGTAGCACAGGTCACCTCGGGAATTGCATTAGTGGGATGTCCATAAAATGAAAACCATTAACTATAACTGTAGTCTGTAACCAAAATAAAATCTAGGAGAATCACACTTTTCGGATGCTATTGATACTTGTCACTCGCCCTTCATCGTCTGTCTCGGGCTCTTTTGTCGATCATCCCTCAGGCTTTCCACTCAAAGTTATAGTATCACCTCTTCAAACAGATCCTACTCTGACTCATCTTATCGTCGGCCTGCCAATCGTCCTCGATCTAAACGAAACCCGTCTCAGCATCTCCTTTCCCTGGTCTCTGGCCAACTGACTTGAAACTTCATGCGACCACTCTCTCGACAACCCCTCTGACTCGACACAGCGCTCGTCAATAAGCCGGTGCCCTACGCTTCGCTTAATTTTGAGTGGAGCATGAGAAATATGGAGATTACGATTACGATTCTCCGGAGACAATAATTTATGACAAGACAAGGAGGGGGGATAGAGTAGTAGTAACACTCATGGCCAGGAGATAAGGTACGCGGATCGACTCCCGTAATCCCCCTATACGGCGGCGCCTTGAATGGCTGCCAAACCGTGTGCTTAATTAAGATATTGATTGTACTTTCATGTTTCAATGTAATCTTACTGCGTCTGTCGGTTTGAAATAATAAAGAATATAATTATTATTATTATATTACGACTTGATGTCAGCTGTTTATATATTTCCTGCAGCAGCTGACTTTTTGACTTACATAGAATCTAGCACGCAGATATCACGTGACTGTGAAATGCCCCTATAAGTATTTTTAATAAAGTTTGCCTCTTTTCGACGGTATCGGTGTCTGTAATGTTTACAAGAAAACCTAGAAGGTGCTCCTTGGTAGCCTACAGTAGAACAACAAATAAGTTGCTAATTTAGGCCACTGATTCCGGAATAATTGGAAAGTGTAGGTGCTATTGGGCCTCGAGAGTGCGAGGGCGTAGTATTACGTCATTTGACAACGTGGTATCAACATGCAACGTGTAATCTGTGGCGAATCTAACGAAAATATGGCTTTGTCGTTAAAATAATTAATATAATGTTTTCCTTATTTGTTGATTTACAAATATCATGGTGAGTGTGTAGCAGTTATTTTATTTTTTAGTAATCGGGAGTGTCGGAATTCATTTTCTGGGCTGTTGAAACTAAGAAAGGCTGACATTTATTTTATGTTAGGTTCTGTACTAATGAGAAACAGCCGTGAGGTAAGCCGGGTTGACATCAGTTCTGTGACTCAATTATTATGTCCTGCGTAATTTCGCCCCGACCATTAAACCGGGTGGACTAGGTTTAACAAATCAAAATAAAATATCCGTTTATTAGGAAACATCAAACAGTCTATGACTGTCGACAGAACAGTTTGTCATAACAGTTGTCTGGCTGAGTTTCTTAAGGGGAGCCCAAAAGGGACAGGTCCCGCTAGTTAGTGAACCCCATATAACCAAATTAAGAAGTGGACGGATAGCAGATATATTTGAACAGTTATACTAAACTAATTCTTAACTAAACATAGTAGTCAATTTAATTAATATTGTCAAATGTCTCATAAGAGAAAGGATTAGTCACATGAATAAGAATGGTCTCAGGAAATCAATTAAAATGGTACGTGAAAAAGTCTAGAGAAGAATTCAGATATAGCTGTATCAGTCTTTTGAATGAACCATTTGAAGGAGATGTAGTTGGGTCCAGAGATAGCAAGTTCCACAATTTATGACTCTGGCATTTAATAGTAAAACCATTTGGTCCTTGTACGTGCAAATTCACTGCGATACATAAAAGTGTTTCTTGTATTATAGTAGTGCACCATAGATCCACTTTTAAAATAGTTATTAAATGATGGAGGACGTTGATCGTGTTGTTCAAACGTCGCGATGTTAGTCTTACCCAGACACTTTGTTTTCTCAGTGTCTTCCTCGATGGTTTTCTGCATTAATTAATGAAACGACAATTTTTTACAGAGCACTGTTATCAACAGTCTAGATCTACGTCAGAACAAATGAGCCTCATCAGTTTTGTCTTGATTGTGGGCCTGTAATTAACTGGTTGATACAGTCTTGCTTTTTTGGGAACGTTTCGTGTTGAAAGGTATGATTCAAAATCTCCTACTAACAAGAATATAGCGATGTAAATGTAATTTAATATAAATCTCAAGAATTGCTCAATACCACACACAGTCATGGCATTTCCAGCATGAATATACGTTTGTGAGCACTTTGGCATGTGAGTGCCGACCTTTGTTTTTGTGCGGTTTGTCATCAGTTTTGGCAGACAGTGATCTTGTAACAAGCTGCCTAACAACCTGCGACATGAACTCCTCAGCCTCTCTTTTACCTCTTTTCTGCAAGTGCTTGAAGACCATTTGGTTCGATCATGGTTTCATTTTGTTAGGTCGGGAGTTCCCCTGAAGTGGTGGTATATAAGTTTGCATTTACAAATTACAATAAGGGATAAAGCTTATATAATACAAAGTTATTGCAAACAGCAACTTCTGTAGTGCCAGTATATTATGAACAAAACCTCGAGAGATAATGATAATATAATATATTTGTGTTTATTGACAAGCTCACTGACAAACATTTAAACAGTAAGTAACATTGAAACGTATGACAGTACAATTATCAAGATCTTATGGAACACGCATCTTGGCAGTCTGTTAGGCGCCCACTCATTATACATCTGCCCCATAGGTCAACCTGTAGGGAGCTTACGGGTACCAAACTGCGTCTTTCAAGATTTAATGTTCTTCGAGCAAGAGTTTACCATTCATCTATCCCCTCAAAAAGGGGTTTAGATGAGGGGATGGCACAAAGAAGTTACAGAAAGTTTCACAAGTCTGGTGAACAAGTGTGGTGCCAGTTTTGCAAATGCATAGCATTTCGGTTAAGAAATTGTACGACGAGGGTTAAAAAGAGTTATTGCGTTACAGATGATAAGACGCCTTGAACCATGTCTGAGCATCAGCCGAAAGAAAATCGTCTTCGGCATCGCTCTCGGTTACGTCCTGGCATTCCTCGTCGTGCAATATCGTTACGGATGGTCATTCGCGTCGCTCTTCTCCACTCTCAGCGAGCGCGGTCGAGCGATCATGATGAGCTCACAACCGGAAAACCCACCCCTTCAGGATCTCATTCTAAAGAATTCCGGCATGACCAATGCCTCGTCGGATGTTCAGATCATGCACCGGCCGATCGATATCCACTTCGAGGACCCGGTCCTTGGCCACACGGGAGAGGCAAGTGGACACGCGGACCACGGTCTGCACGATACGACCAACCACATCGCGATCGGTGGCGGCATAACGTCGAAGAAACTCTACGATGTTACAGCGAACAACATAAAAAGTAAATTCCAGTTTTTCTCAATACTCATACCGTCATTCTGTCGAACGGTGACTCCCGGCTACCACTACCACTTCTACCTGGCGTACGACACGAGCGATCCGGTTTTCAGCGACCACGGCCTCCTAAGCGCTTTCAACGAGGCGTTCTACTCGGCCTGCCATTCGCTGTGTCCGCACAATCTCAACACGTCGCTCCATTTTGTCCAGTGCAGTCACCAGGGACGCCCCGCGTGGGCGCAGAACGATGCAATGATCGAGGCGTACCTCGACGGGATGGAATACTTCTACCGTGTCAATGACGACTCGATTCTGGAAAGTTCCGGTTGGGCCGAGGAGTTCATCAGAACGTTGGCCGGTTACGATCCGCCGAACGTCGGAGTCGTCGGACCAAAACACCTTGGGGGCAACGAACTGATTCTGACGTACGATTTCGTCCACCGAACACACCTCGAGGTTTTCGGGTTCTACTATCCGAGGGTTTTCACCGATTGGTATGCGGATGACTGGGTGACGAAGGTCTACATGCCGGGACGGATGACGAAACTGTCGCACATCCATCTGAAACATACGATGACGCTCGGCCAGAGATACAGAAACGACTTCTCCATCTACCCGAAGTTGGAGTTGCAGCTGAAGGCAGACAAGCTCACGCTATCCAGGTATTTGGTGGCTATTATGGTATTTACGATTCTGTGTGTCTGTGTTTCTCGTAATCGTAAAATTTTTATGGCGCCACTTCAAGAGAAACTGCTCAGAGGTGCTGACGAAGTGAAAACACCAAATCACGATAGAAAAGAATGGTTTTTATTGTTATGATTATTGTTACTATTATTATTGTTATTTTTTTCTTTTTACCTGAGATACATGTAATCCCTCAGGATTTAAGAAAATTAGGAATAACATTATTCTAGGATGGCTAGTCTTTACTGATGTCATCGTAAGTGCAGAAAGTGCTTTGAAAACCGATTGGGTTGAAGCGTTGGATGGCACAGATAAGTAGGGAAATGTAGTTTCTCTGTTGTTATTGTTATTGTTAATAATTATTATTTGTATCAGATATTGCTATTATTACTATTGTATCTTTTTTTAACTCTTGGGTTACAATGACATGCTTTCACCAATTGGATTATAATTATTGCTACGATCATTATTATTATTTTTATTGTTATTTCTACCCTGGGCTAGAGTAATCCCGCTGGAATAAAACGTTTTGCTAAGAACTTTATGTAAATTATCTGGAAATTCAATTTTTTTATTGTTGTATATTATTATAATTTATTGCAGCGGTGCTGATGAGATGGCAGTTATATTATTAGTGGTAAATGACACTAGAAACACGATGCATGACTTTTAGGCGCCGCCGTTTAGGCGCTAAGATACTGTGGTACCCGTCATTTAGAACCAAGACACTTGGCACCTGCCATTTAAGCGTCAAGTCACTTTGGCATCAGCCATTAGGGCGCCAAGACGCTTTGACATCCGCCATTTAGGCGCTAAGTCACTTTGACGCCTACCATTTAGGCGCCAAAACACTTTAACCGGCTATTTGGGCACCATGACACTTTGGTGCCAGCCATTTCTGCACCAAGACACTTTGGCACCCATCACTTGGATGCCAAGACACTTTGGCGCCCGCCATTTAGGCACCATGGCTTTTGGGCACTAATTGAATTAATGTTTTATTAGTACTACTACTACCACAGCATTAATTAGTCTTTATTTTAATTTAAATTATTCATTTTTGGTTATGTGGTTTCAGTGGTAGTTATTGGAAATGGATTAATATAATTAATTGTTAATTATTTATTGTATTTGCTAACTTACGAATAATTTATAACTTCCAAAGGCAAAAACAGTAATTAAAATTAGCCAATACTATTTCTTAATATATTTAAATAAAGGAGACTACTAATTGATTATTGATTAGATCTATATTCATTGTTTTGAGTGTGAAATTAACTACTTCATTATTTTTTAATATTTTTAATTTTTAATAATTATTGAATAATAAAGCAACTGAAGAAAATTCAACAGTTTACATTGATTAGTATAGACGATGGCTTATGTTTTCTCAGGTACATATCATACAAGAAGCAGGGCTACACACAGCCAAGTCTCAAGAAGGTCATAGCAATGTCTCTCTACGGAAACATGCCAAAGTATACGATGGGGGCAATACGCAACGCGCAGACGATACCAATGTTCTTCCCCGGCTGGTCTCTGAGGGTCTACGTCGCCAGACCGAATCCGGATCTACCGGATAAGAGCTGGATCGTGCCAGAGCGAATCCTCATGAAGCTCAAGTCGCTTGGCGCTCAGATCGCCTACGTTGACCTGACGCAAGTAAAGCTGGAGCCACGCTGGTGGAGCCTTCTGGTGGCTGACGACCCGACCGTCAAGTATTTCCTCGTCCGTAGCGCCAATGGCCGACTCAGTGATCGTGATGCTGCTGCTGTTTCCGATTGGATCGCGTCAACGAACAACGCATCTGCTTTTCACTGTATTCGCGATCACCCACGTCACATGTCCACGGCAGTCGAGAGCGGGTTGTGGGGCGGGCGAGGAGCGCCACTCCGCAAACGGCTGAAGACCGGAATGAACGCGCTACTCCACGAATACGTCTCGAATCATTCTGCTCATGCTGGAAAAGGGAGTGCAGTGGCGCAACCCGCTCATTTCCTCTCAAGCGTCATCTGGCCACTCGTTTTCGACGGCGCCTACTGTCACGACAGCGTGTCGTGCAAGAAATGGCCAAACACGTACAGCTTTCCAGTCAAGCGGAACAACCCATCAGAGTTCGTTGGGCAGCTGTTTAATGAGAATCAGGAGGTCGAAGGCGGTCCCGATGCAGGCGAGCTTGCCTCTGTTACACCTGATTGCACAGGAAAAGGCAAGTGGCAGCCTGTTGCCCAAGCAAATCTCCCAACTCCAACGCCCATGCTGTCCATTTCACGGTCCATTGAACAGCGAGGAAACTTGACTAATTCGACTCTGACATAGATGATTTCGGCAGGCTTAATGTTGCAGAGATGAGCGCCTGTCATGCCACGAGAAGTCTGAGTTGCCATCGTCTCAGTTTTGATGTGATTGGGAAAGTGATAGGAATTGTACGAGTCTCACAATCATCTGTTGTAAATAGTGAAAACTTTTTATGGAAGTCATGTGACTCAAGGTATTATGTCATTTGTAGTGGATCAGGTGTCAGAGTCAGGAATGTCAGTTTCAGCATCTGAAGTGAAATATACATTTCGAAGTCAAAAGTGCCAGGTTTAAAGTCAAAAGTGTCATTTTCAGAGTCGGAGGTTGGAGAAGTAAAATCATCCCTTACCGTGCTGTACACAAAATGATGCGTTGGTTTTGCCAAGAGGTCGAATTCCTTTTTTCATTAATTTGACTCGATGTCAGCAGAAAAGTGGTTCTCAATGACTAGTTTTGGTTAATTGATTTCGAAACATCTGCAGGTGTTTCAAGGCTACTTTCATTGGTGCTGCGAAATCTCATCTGAATTTGGATAAAGCGAAAACGAACCCAAAGACCCTCATTCTTAATCAGTTTGTGCCGAACATGTACAGCTTTCCAGTCAGCATGGTTTTTATAGATTTTACAGTACAATTTCAACTGGTTTTGGTTTTCTGGAGTGAGGGACTGTTATGCAGTGTTTAATCTAGACGTCTTTGGGGGGGGTAAATGTCCCCCCAGGATTGATGTTTCCCCCCAGAGGCCAGCAATATTACCATGTAGAGACGTTTTGGGGAGGGAAAATCCCCCCCAGGATACAAGTTTTTCCCCCCTGTGAGAGGTGTGTAGTATACTTTTGGAGGTCATTAACCTTTTTTGACAGGGTAATTCCTACAAAAAAGGACGAATGACTAAAAAAAAGGTCATCAACTTTTTTAAAGATGAAAAAGTCTGAAACTGTTGGCTTCAATTTTCCCAAAATCTTGTGTAAATTCATAGGTCCCCCCCAGAAACCTTGTTTCCCCTCCCAGAAGAGGGGGACTAGATTAAACACTGACTGTTATGTGATTACCCGTAGACGTATTTGCTCCTGGTGGCAACTTGCAAACACATCTGGTGGTTGAATTCCAGCTAGTCAAAGCAGACGAACACAACATACTCACTTTTCTAAGTACCTAGCAGAAGTTTTTTGCCTGTGCTCTACTGAGTCGTGTTTGATGCATGTTAAAAACAGAAATGCTTAACAAAAGTTTTACCTGTGCTGTCCTGAGTGGTGTTTGACGCATGTTAACAACAAGAATTGCCTAGCAAACGTTTTGCCCACACTCTCCTGAATGGTGTTTTTACACATGTTAAAAACAAAAATGCTTAACAAAACTTTTGTCTGAGTGGTGTTTGACATAGATAGAGAGACATTCAGAGGCAGACATACACAAGGACGAAAACACAGACAGATAGAAACAAAGACAGAAATATTAAGACAGCGAGAGACTGATAGAGAAACAGACATAAAGAGACTAAGACAGACAGCAATACAGAGAAAGTAAATTGTTAAATTGTGATTGTAATTTATAACTTCTATTGTGCCGGTGTCTAATGCACAAAGCATGAAAAGGATGGCGCTCCAAAACCAAGCCGTAATCAGGTCAATATCGAGAGAACGGAGGAAAGAGGCAGCCTATGGAGGATAAGGAAATTTAGAAATTTAAATCTTAAGTTGAAAAAGTCAGAGAGAGAGAGAGAGAGACGAAGATACAAAGAAAGACAATGATACCGAGAGAGAGATAGGCAGACAAACGGCTGCTCAAGTTCTGATGTGCTGTTGAATTTTTCTCGTGTAACATTCTCAGTAGCATCAGGGTTGAAGGATGCATTCCTAATGTTGTATCTGATCATGTTTCGGAAAGTCCAGCATCTCTGGTAATTGTACTTTTAATGAGAAATTTGTATAGCGCCACTCTAAGAAACTATGGGAGGCGATTGTGCATTGATGTGTATACCTTTTTTTATATCGGCAATTGAGGAGGAGCGTTCCTCTTTTTGAAAGAATTGGTGCCAACCAATGGGCGTCTGCAGGAATTTTTTAGGGGGGAGCAAAATGATGATTTTGTATAGAATAGCTATTCATGAGCAGTTTTAAGCACACAACATATGACAACTTTAATAGTCAAAGACTTGACTAGGCTAAATAATTAAGTGTCTTTTTGCATTGAAAATCATGTTGAGACTGTTGTAATAATCATAATAATCAAAAGATTTTATTTTGTAAAATACATTGTGCACAAAATCCAGGGGGAAGCAAATGCTCCCCTTATTCCCATCTGCGGACACCCATGGTGCCAACGGGATCATTGTGTTGGGAAAGCTCCTTATTTGCAGAGGCACGTTTACAAAAAAGGGGCCCTAGGCACAAACATTTTTGGTGCCCTTCTGAACTTGTAGACTTAGAGTCTGAGACTCTGGTGTTGTTCAACCAATCATCTGCAAAAACCCACCAAGTTTAACTGTAAAATAGAGAGTAGGTTATATTTAAAATAATTCAAAAATTCTAATTTTCAAAGTTTTCATTTGTTTGGGTCTTCCGAGATTTGGGAGCCCTACGTGCGCACCTAGTGGCCTATAGATGCGTAAACATGCCTCTGCTTATTTGAAATGAATTAGCCACTGTTCAAACGATACTTTCCATTGGATTCGAGTGTTAGGTGGTTTTCTGGTTGTCTGCAGTGTTTTAGTTATTGGGGAGTTAAAATCCCCGACTCTTTTCTAACCCCTCAGCTAAATAGCTGAAAAGATGTTTGGTTGTTTCATGTGCAATACGTATATTAACAACATTAGGTTGACCTGTGCTTTGTTCTGTAAAATTGTCAACCACAAGATCTTTTTTGACAACTAAACCAGTGGTTGTAGATGAGTATTTATTGCTTCCATGTGCAGCCTATTCATACACTGTTCTCGTTCAAACTCATTAACTGTGCTCCATCAGCTGCATTGGCTTGCTGTAGAATTCAGAATTAGATTTAAACTACACTCTTCACTACCTTCAACCACTACTCTCCTTACATCCCGCCATGCAGTCTGCGGTCTTCGGTTATGGGTCTTTTGGTTGAGCCTAGATGTAGCACTGCCATGGGCTCTCGTGCATTTCGTGTTACAGCCCCCAAGGAATGGAACCGACTACCAATGGTTATTCATTGCTCGACCTCTTCTTCTTTCAAGAAACACCTCAAAACTCCCTACTTCTCACTGGCTTTCAAACATCTAGATATCTAATTGTTCTTCATCTGGCAACTGTCTAGATGTGCCTCATATTCACATTTCTGTGTGACTTTGCGCGCATAAAAATGTTCGTAATAAATAATAATGATACTAAATACACTGTATTTATCATGATCTGTTATAACGTTTCAACAGTTTTCCTGAAATAAAGACCCACTTCGATTGTGGTTTTATTTAAATGTGGTTGTAACATATGGTTGTAGCCACAGTGTAGTAACCAATGAGTGTTACATTCTCACTGGTGCCGTCTTCAACCACTACTAGCCATGTACATCCCTCCCCACGCGCGGCGATCTTCATGTATGGGTCGTTTGGGTGAACCTCGATGTAGTACTGTCATGGGCTTTCATGCGTTCCTGTTCCCAAGGAATGGAACTGACACCAACGCGCCACCTGTGAACCGGTAACAGCGCTATCTAGGCATCAATGGAACAAAACTGATCCTGTAAAGAAACTAAGAAAAATGTACAACTATTTTGTAGCACGGTGGCCGACTGGTTAGAGCCCCCGGCCTGTAACGCGGAGAGTACGGGTTCGAGCCTCGCCCGAGCACTTTGTAGGGACCTTGAGCAAGTCCCTCAATCATAATTGCTCAGCGATGTTCTGTCCAGGGCCGGATTAACCAGTATGCCGTGGCAGCGGCCCCAACCCCCGTCGTCAGAGAACCCCCATCGTCAGAGGTCCCCCACGTAAACAACAAGAATTTTTTAATGTGCATTTTCACATTTATTCAACTTCAGCTTTCCTCTTCAACTTCAGCTTTTCTCTTCAAGGGCAATGTAAATTTACGTCAAGAGTCAGTTGTGAATTGGTGACTGATTCCTATGATGTCGATCAATGCTTTTCTGAGAAGGGAGTGACTAGAGAGTGTTTAAATACAACTGTGAAGTTGCTGGTAGAGTGAGAGATTAATTTTCGTGATTACAGGAGCGAGGACAGAGGCACAGTCTTTTAGGAGAGGTGGGGGGATAGGATCAAGTTCGCACTGCTTGTTGGGAAGAGAGTTTAAGAGTTACACTTCTGCTTCAGAGGCGGGAGAGAGAATAATATTGGGAGCGATAACTGATAGGCAGTAGGAGTAGGGTTGAGAGAATGGGGTGAATAAGTGCTGGAGGAGCCAAGGGGAGTGTGTCTAGAAGAGATTGAAACACTCTATTACTCCTTACATGATATCTTAATTTTCATGTCGAAATAAGACGAGGCATCCCTCGTCTTGAGAATTACGACCAGGCACTCGCCTCATCTTGCCTCATAATGGCTACGGACAAGAGAGTACATAATGGTACATATTGTATTGTACTCGGACATTTATAAAGCGGGAGAGCCATTCAGAAGCGCTCCCAGTGCTAGAGACCCCGAGAGAAAAAGCAAGTTTTAAGAAAGGTTAAAGAGGAAGAGACCTGAGAGAATAGAAGAACGGACGGATGGATGAAGCTCATTCCAAAGAGCAGGGCCAACGGAAGCAAAAGACCTAGATTGAGCCAGTGAAGTCCTGACACGGGGAACGAGGAGGTCCAAGCGGTCAGAGACACGAAGAGGACGGAGAGAAGCAGCAGAGTGAGGGCGATGAATTAAGTCACATAAATATTTAGGAGCAAAACCAAGTTGAGCCTTAGAGACAAGGATGAGGACCTTGAATCGGATGCGAGCAGAAAGCGGGAGCCAGTGGAGTTCTTCTGCCATAAAGGTGATATAGGGCCTATATACATGCACATATAATGAAACAAGACACACACGACATGAGTTGCCCAACGACAGAACTTCTTTTGCACTCAAAAACACCGACACCGTTAACAACCTAACGAACTTGCAAATCGAACCCCCAACACCACAGTGTCCCGCTCGCACGCTGCCCCCTCCCAGAACCTGCAAGAGGTGATATGTATATGTTTTTTATAAAAAAAACTTGTTAAGTACTGTGCAACAAATGCTTCTCTCCAAGCACACACGACTCACCTAAACAATTGATTCAAGTGTCATTGGATAGTATATTTGATAGGATATTTGTATCAGGGCTAATTTATGAATTCGCCTCAACAGTAGGTAGTCTTCAAATGTTCACGAAATTACAGTAACACAATGGTTCCAAAAACTGGTCAGGTAGTCAATTCCTCAGATGAGAGGGACCAGCGTGCGAGAAGGCAATGTAACCATACATCTTTAACATTCGTTACGCATACATGTAGTCAGTACAATAAACTTGTATAACAGACTGAAACGCAAAGAACAATCCTTACACCCAGGCTACATAGCTCCACAACGTGTTCGCAACTTCGAAGCAAGTTTCGAACCTGTAACAAAGTTGAAAGACATCAGCCTGCCGCCACAGCACCACGTATAAAACGGTAAGGGGTCATCCATAAAGGATGTCCGCAATGAGGGGGAAGGGAGGGGTCATCCAAATGCAGATAATGGGAGGGGCTATGACCAGTGCAGACGTCCGCATCTAAATTTGAAATTTTATAGTTTTTTAAACACCACAACTTTCAACCTTCCCCAAAAGACGAAAAGGTCACTGAGGTGATTGCCTAAAACCTCATGCACGGTATAAACTTTGCTGCGACTTCAAAGAGGCTTTTATTACTGCACATCCTGCGATATGAAACCCGAACTGTCACTTAAACGTGCACAGGAACTTTGGAATAACTGTAAAAAGAATGATCACGACATTCAAAAATTGGCTTTGGCGTGCGGACTTCCGCAAAGGGAAGGGGTAAGGTCAAATGCAGACAAGGGAGAGGGAGGGGACCAAAGTAGGACATATTGTGCAGACATCCTTTATGAATGACCCCCATAGGGAATGTTGACCTAACAACGCCACGTAGGCATCAGTGGAACAAAACTGGTCCCATACAGAAACAAACAAGAATATACATCTATGGTGAAATGTTTGCAACTTCACAGCAAGGCCTCACAGCAAAAACAGACCTCGCATCAGCCGGTCAGCAAAGATTTCTCCAGTGGAATCATTAGGAAAAAAAAACTACAGCAACACGAAAAAGAACCTGGGTTAAAAACGAAAAATCAACTGATTCAATATAACCAATTACGATCAATGATTTACAAAACCTCTAGAACTACACATTCGATACTTAATTCGCATTACGTATAATTAGTTTCATCATTAATCAGATGTTACAGATAACAACAATACATGTTTGTGCATTTAATTAATTATTATTGATTGCAAATTGATATTGTGCTCATTTATGAATCAAAGTCAGAAGCGCGGGTAGCTGGAAAAAGACGAGTCTTCAACAATTAATTCAATCATTCATTCATTCATTCATTTATCCATTCATCCACTCATTCAGAGAATGAATCCCCAGAAACAACTATTCAGAGGCGCCCACCCAGCCCGACCCCAACGTTAAGAACCACTTTCAATCATTTGCAAAATACGACCAAGAATATCCTCAAGTCTGTTTTGATAAGTTGGAAAAACAGTCGGCTAGTGCCAGAGATAGCTGATCTTAAGGCTGTCCTGGTTGGATCAAGTCCACACGGTATATATATATTTACATATAAGTATACATACATATATATTTATACATTTTATATGTATGCATATATGTGCATTGTTTATGTAAAAACAACAAATATAGTTCTTGGCAACATGTTGGATCCTGGCTGACCGCCCATTTGATTTTCTAAGGCACTGCTCTTTTGAAATTCGAAGTTTTCTCAACGGATTCAACTGTAGATGTATTCAGTTTCCAAGGCACCGTTGCTTTTAAACTTAAAAACAGAGAAAATGCGAGCGTCCATAGTGACATTGTAAAGGCGCTCTAGGCATCACTCGATGCTATGCAAAATCAGTGCGAGTAAAGAGAAGACGAGCAGTCCCTTGAGCTACCCACAAGAGGAAGGAATGGGTAATCAGCTTTACCTTGCCTCGGTTTCTAAGGATGGGTAGACACTCTCCCTAACCATGATATCACTCATTCATTTTGATAATTTATATAGTGCCTCTACAAGAAGTCTACTCAGAGTAACTAACAGCTGCTCTGCCTTTCTCTGGTCTCTCTGGCAACCGGACTCGGACCTCCACTGTAGAGCTGTACCGATAAGGCTTTTTGCCGATTATTCCGATACTGCGTATAGCCGATTATTGTAATAGCCGATACCACGTATGAAGCCGATTATTTTATTATCGCCCCAAAACTACGCATACGACGTTGTATAAGGGCTATTAAGGAGTTTCCAGTCCTGTGTGTAATAGGTCCTTGGTTTCTACGGTGTCTGCTAAGTAGTGCAATGCTTAATATAAATCAATAATAAGAAACAAGACATAGATACTTGTGCTCATTTTTCTATTTGTAACGATTATTGTGCAAAAAATGTCAACTGTAAAATAATTTGCATCGGCGCCGATACTTTTTCGCCGATACCGATTATGCCGATTCCTCTAATAATCGGCCCGATTACGAATGCTCCCGATGCATCGGTACAGCTCTACTCCACTGGACATCGATCTCTGGACAACCCCTCGGATACAACGCCGCGCTCGTGAATAAGCTGATGCTTTGCACATAGCTTAAGAAATTTGGAGTTTACAATTACGATTACACGCTTCAATGTACAGATCTTTCAGTTTAGAACAACTGACACCATTGGTCATTTCTGTAGCATGATCGAATCAAATCACGATCAAATTAAACCATGATCAAATGCAATCATTTTTTTCACCCGCCCAAAATGGCCATCCATTGTCCAATCTCTTATCTGGCCTGTTGCCCAATGCCAGAATTGTTGGCATGCCAAAAAAAGGCCAACGCCTTTTTGATCTTCAGTTTGGCCATTTAAGTACTCACAGAATTTCCCTTTGGTTCAAAATGGCCAACGTTGTCCAATCTCTGTAATGGCCCTCTATGCAACAGTAGAGATTTACCAGCCAAAAATGTCCTGTCTCTGGCCTCGTCGTTTATGGAACAATAGAAGTTTTCACAGGCCCAAAGAAGGCCTTCAACTTCGCAGCAAGAGATCTTTTTATTGTCGGACCAGACATCAAACAACCACATAAGAAGATCGTGCACAAAGGCCAATAAAAAATCTGTTAACCTTAAATAATAATAAAGCGACAAAAACAACGGCTATGTACAGAGCGTGCGGCACAGACAACCGAAAACAGGTAAAACCGTGTGCGACAAAAAAACTACACAGCCTTCATCGGAAAATAAACCGGATATTTGGCAACGATAGTGCTCTTTGACCCCAGGTGAAGAGGTCATTCACCGCAGTACTCTGTGACCTCAGGTCAAGGTCGTTCACGAGAAGATGGCCTTGAACTCGATGATCATGAATTCGACGACCTGACCCTGATAGACCATGCTGGCGGCCAGGGTCACGTCCTTGCTCTTCGCCTCCGGCCAGAGCAGCGTTGGTCCAAAGACGATCGCAAGTGCCTGCGTGTTCATACGATTCGATGTAGTGTGACGTATCACGCTGAAATTCAACGCCAAAAAATACTGTAACATAATGGTACATTTAAATACAGCGATGTAACTGGTACTTGTTCTCAAGTACAACTCGTGAAACAACTACAGTTTCTATGTATTTGTACTCGTACTTGAGACCACAGTACTTGTACTTGCGACTTCAGTATTAAAACCACATTGATCGAATAAGGGTGATAAGATTCCCATATCGCTAATATTTCTCTGAAGAGCAATTTTAAATGACTGCATGTGTCTTAGGACATGATCAGTGAAAATACATCGTTGATTTAGCCTCAATTGTCAAAGAAATAAACATCTCCTAGTTCTTGTCGTAGCCACGTGCACCTGTACATGGCAAAGTACTTGTTGTACTTGAGACCAAAGTACTTTCATTCATTCATTAAAAAAATTTAATATGGCACCTCTCAAGTTACCTACACAGAAGCGCTCCCAGCACAACCACGGCAATATAAACTGGACTTAAGTAACTTATAAAACATAAGCACACTATTCTTAGGCAACAGACCTGTATATCTGCAATGGGAGTTGATTCCAGATGGAGGGGCCGACCACAGAGAAAGCATGACGATGCCTAGTTGCTTGTACTTGAAACCAAAGTACTTGTACTTGAGACTAAAGTACTTGTACTCGTACTTGTACTTGAGACCGAAGTACTACTCGTTCTTGTAACCAAAAAGTACTTGTACTCGTACTTGCACTCGAGATCAAAGTACTTGTACTTGAAACCTAAGTACTTTAATCATCTCTTTATATAGCACATGTTTATTTTAAACGGCATACACCAGAGACTGATTATAACATGACATTGTGTACATTATAATGCAAATTTTGAGCAGCTCCTTGTAGCTCTCTTGAACAGGCACTTTAAAAATCTACAAATACAACTACATGCTTCATCAGCCATTTTTCACTCCTCATCCTCGATGCAACATGGTCAAGGTAGTCCAGGAACTCTGAACATGGTCAATGGATGTGAATCCGATGGCACTTTCATTGCAGACAAGTGCGTGTCTGTGGGAGACCACTGGAGGGGACATTTCCAGTGATCCGAGCACTGTACGGTTACAGATGAATTCCTTGTTCTAATAGTTAATTGCTTAGACGTAGGCCCTACACTTAGACACAATAAATAGTTACTGCATGTCAACATACTCAGTTAGGTGTTTGAAGAGTTCTTTCATTGTTTCTCGGTGAATTGTTGGTAACTTTCGGACGATGTCGCGAATCGCTTTCACCTGACGTGTCCGACCCTGAGCCTCTGCAGAACAGAAAAATCCAGTTGATTATAAATATAATTGTGAACTGAGTTTTATGTACAGTCCTGCAGTGCGAGATATTGCCGTGTATATTTAGTGCGTTTATTTTAGTTTCGTGTGTATATATATATATATATATATATATATATATATATATATATATATATATATATATATATATATATATATATATATATATATATATATATATATATATATATATATATATATATATGATAGATGTATCACGTTTAGTTGTACTGTTTTAGCGAAGCGCCTGGCTGGTTGATCTCGGCAGCCGCGCGCTATATGTATATAATTAGATTTCCTTTAGGCGCAGAGAGCAGAGGTGTCTAAGAAGGGCGCGAAGATTTATGCTGACTGTAGAAGTTTTGAATTTCTGTGTTCTCTGTAGAAGTGTTGCTGACTATTGGAAATTGAATTCATTTCTGTTTATTAAAACAAAGATATTAAAAACTGTGTTGGTGATTAATGTAGGCTATGCTACACAGGGTGTAGCTATGCTACACAGACACAGGAGGACAGCGATGAACCTTGCACAACTAAGGGACGCAGTACGGAACAGGGAGGAATGGAGGAGGCTGGTCATGACGGTCGCTAGAGTTCCATGAACTGACGGCACAAGGTGATGCTACACAGTAGAAATTAAGCTACTTATACGTAGATTTAGTGTGAAACAGTGAACATTAAATAGGCGTAAGTACGAAGGAGACAAGGAAGTTGTTAGAACATTTGTCAACAGAGGGAAAGGGTTGACAATAATAATAATTATTATAATAATATTATTAATAATAATAATAATAATAATAATAATAATAGTAATAAGACAATTTGTATAGAGCAGTAGCTCAGCCGAGGCCAAAGGTAAGGGTGTTGTACATGAGTTCAAAAAGTCAATGATAGGTCTTGAGCTGTGATTTGAATGTCTCCAAAGATGGCGCATTTTTCACATGGTCGAAAGACTGTTCCATGCAGTGGGTCCAGCGACAGAGAAGGAACAGTCGCCAAACCTTATTGAAGACCGCAGGACTTGTAGCAGATTTTTTACGAGGTATCCAAGCAGTTATGCCCTTACCATGTAACTGTACCGGCGATGCTAGGTAAGGTATGTCTAGCTAAGGTAAGTTAAAGTAATGGTAGGCAAGACAAGGTAAGGTACAATACTGATAACAAAACTGGTAACTGTGTGTCAAACACGTTAACACGTCAAACACAAGTGTGCATTAACATGTTTCTTAAAGAAGAAAAGTAAGTTGCCAATGTACCTTGATGTACCTCTAAATTACCATAACGTTTTGAAAGGTATGTCCAGGTAAGGTAAAGGTAAGTTAAGGAAAATTAAGGATGTGGTAAGTCAAGAAAAGGTAAGGTACAATAGCGATAACAAAAGTAGTGTTAATTATGTTAATATGTAAATGTGACAAACACATGTGTGTTGAAGTACCTCAATGTACCGCTAAATTATGGTAAAAAATGTTAGGTAAGGTATGTCTAGGTAAAGTGAAGGTAACATAATGGTAAGTCAAGAAAATGTAAGGTTAAATACCGATCACAAAACTAGCAACTGTACAGCCTGGGAATGATTTGTATTAGGGGTCCACCGGAAACCGGCTCGGATACTCGGTTCGGCCGGAAATCCCGTTTCCGGAAGTATTCGCATCGGCAAATATTGTAGACGCAAATAGTTGCCAAAAAAATTTCTTTAAAAAATTTGTTTTCTGTAAAAACTTATTCAATAAACTTAAGTATATAAAATTATAAATGTTGAACCTTAAGACAATTACACAGAAAACTTCACAACTGCAGCGAAACGACTACAATTCAAATTGTATTAGTCACTTATTACAAGTACACAAATTTATGTCGATAATTTCGTATTACATGAAAATGTGAAGCTTCGCATATGGAACAAATGGTACCCGGTTCGTTACCGGTTCGTTACCGGTACCGGCAAAAATACATCCAAATACTCGGATTCGGTTTCCGGCGGAAAATATCTTACCGGTGGACCCCTAATTTGTATATCAGAAATTCCAACAGTAATTGTTAACTTCTATTGCGCCGGTGTCTAATGCACAAGGCATCAACCGATGGCACACTGAAACCAATCTGTAATCATCTGGATATCCAGAAGATCAGTCCGTAAGACAGAGAGGCAGCCTATGGTGGAAAAGCAAGATAAGATCATTGAGTCATTCCGTCTTTCTGTCTGTTTGTCTGTGTCTGTCGGCTTGTATGTCTATCTGTCTGTCCGTCCGTCCGTCCGTCTGTCTGTCTGTCTGTCTGTCTGTCTGTCTGTCTGTCTGTCTGTCTGTCTGTCTGTCTGTCTGCTAAGCACACTCTCCTTTTCTCATCGTAACGTGGATGCTGATGAGAATTTACCCGTCTGTGATTTATGAAGATGACGGATTGCAAACATTTGTCTCTATTGCAACACACATGAAACGAACTATAGACGCAAAGATCCAAATAAACCCAGACAACGACACAGAATGGAACTAACAAACAGACGCAAACATATATGCACACATACAAATACAGCGATTTGCGCAAAATACGCAAAGATTCAGGCTACTGCTAGTAAAAAGGCAAAGGCGGATTAAACAATCTGCCACTCCAGGTCAAGTTCCTGTTTAGCCCCACATCTAATATTTATGTTCCAAAGCTTCAACTTTATTGTCGTCTCGCTGGCAGTTTTAAAGTAGGCCCTAAATTCAATGTTCAATTTTAAGTTTTAATTTTTTTAAAGATTTTTTTAATTTTTAGTTTTTGCCGTACTTTCAAAAGTGCCGTTCCCTATAGACCATTGCCTAGTTTGACCTTATAGTAAATCCGCCACTGAGCAGAGGGCGCTAGATAAATGAATCCTTCAAAACGACAGAATCGTCATCGCAATCTCTGTTACACGCTTCTATCCGTCGTCAGCAGCTAATGACCTCAATGTGACCTGTAGTACAGCTCTTCCAGTGGCCCAAGGGCACCGAAAGAGAAAAATACTTTAAAGTTACATAACAGTTATTACATTTCCATTATTGTAATCGCACGGCCCTATACACAGGGTAATCTTGTAACGCCGTTCTTGAATTTACCGGCCGATTAATGAATAGTTAACGATGCCGTGTCATATTGAAGATATTGATAAATGTCGCCCTCCTCAGGAACTCTCCTATCTAGACTTTGGACTGGCATCACCCGAATGAGCGGGTTGAATTTTGTGTAGCAGTATTTAGTGTTTTGCGACATCTTGTTGAAGTCGTTGGAGCCATCCCATTAGCGACTACTATGTAGTGATTGAACCCGACAGGTAAATAGGTAAATATGTAGCTACGAATGGCGACGTTTTAAAGGTGTGTAACTGAAATCGTGGTTTTTATATAGTAATGTTTAGTGTTTAGTGACAGTTTGTGGAAGTCAGTTGCGTTGAAGTCGACCTTAACCTGTAGACATGCAGGTGACAGTATAATTGTAATTGTAATAACGAAATTTATATAGCATTGTCAGTAGCATGCTTTAGAATTTAAACTGTAGTTGCAGCTGCTAGGAGTTAGGCCTAATGCTTTGAGTTACATCTATATATATATATAAAGAAGACACTCTGTCTGTCTGTCACAGATCTTTGACCGCGATGCATTTCTACAGCTTTCGAGCTTCTCACTCCAAACCTTCACTACTGTCTCGGGGTGGGCATTACACACCCAGTGTGAGGCTTCGCGTCCCCCGTTTTCACCGCTTCCATGGTGAAAACGGGCGAAAACCTCCCAAACCCCCACTTCTTAAAAATTCGAGTCGACCTATTTTCATTCGCCAGATGGCGCCACCCGAGAAGATTCTGCGTGTTTCACCGAAAATTCTCTGTCACCGGCACGCATTTCTAAAGATTCGCCGTAGAGATTTCACTTCACATTAACTACTGGTGGTGGTGGTGGTGGTGGCTTATAACACCGGGCAACGCTGAGTAAACCTGCTAATTGTAAATAATTATCAACAAAAATTAATGATCTAGCGATTAATGATCTGTACGATTCGAAGCAAATCCAAGCCCTCCAACGATAGGTAAATATGTACCCAAGAAGGGCGGGGTTTAAAAGGTGTGTAACTGTGGATTAATTGTAGCAATGTTTAGTGCTCAGTGACATCTTGTGGATGTAAGTTACGTTGAAGTCAATCTTACGCTTCATTATACGTCCATGAACAAAAGCTAGCGATTGAACGCGACTGATAAATATGTAGCTGAGAATGGCGGCGTTAAAAAGGTGTCTAAATGGAGCCGTGGATTTCATGTCATAACGTCCATTGTACTATCAACATCTTGTGATTGCAAGGGCCGTTGACGGCAACACCAAGGTGACACGACGGAATTGCTATCCAAGCGATTTTTTTATTCCAAAGATTAACGTCGTTATAACTTATATGACATCAAAGGTCGTTGACGACAATTCAAAAGTATGTACAATACAATGAAAACAAAGAATTTATAGGGTCCAAAGGAGTCCAAGTGATTAAACGATTCGTAAATATATAGCCGAGAATGGGGCGTTTTAAAGGGGGTGTATAACGAGAACCATGGATTTTATGTTTATTTCCTGTTTAGTGTTTAGTGACATCTTGTGGATGTCAGTTACGTTGAAGTCAGAAAAAGATTTTTATAGATCTAGCGATAGAAAGCAACTGGTGAATATGTAGCAAAGAATTACATCATTTTACAGGTGTCTAAATGAAGCCGTGGATTTCATGTAATAACGTCCATTATACTAACGACATCGTTGAAGGAAACCGTACGGCGATTTTCTGTATAGCGACGCTTTGTGATAACAAAGACGAGTTAACAAACAGGATTGCCGTCGCCCTCCTCCTCTATCCAGTCTTCGGACTGGCACCACCCGACGACAGCTGCATGGAGTCTATGTTGCAGCATTTAGTGTACATCAACATCTTGTGAATGTCAGCTCAATTGACGTCGAACTTGCAGACTCAGTTTATCTGACGACTGAACGCGGAGGGCGATTATTTATAGCTTGTAATAAAAGCGTTTTAAAGGTGTCTAAGTGGACCAGTATTAATGACCACATATTAATGATACGTTATAATCCACACATTGCGACGATTTAACGCCTTTAAAGAATATTTATAGCACTAGAGAATTTCCCCGTCATATTAGCGCCAGAGTTGTATGGTCTCGAGACTCAGTCTCGGTCTCGAGATAGGTTTTTTAATGTCTCAGTCTCGTCTTAGTCTCGGGAACCCATAGTCTCGTCTCGGTCTCGAAGCAATTTCTCAAATTTTTGAAACTGTCTTGAAGCGAAAGTCTTGTTCTGTCTCGAACAAGCGGTCTCTATAAGTCTTGCGACATATGTCTTTATTTCTAGCGCTATAAAAATGTCCTGGGTCGATATGAACAGATAACTCGGAAGTCGGATGTGCCAATCAAATCGGAAGTTCTGAAAAACGCTCTTTCTAGAAACTCTGGTGAGCGTGCGAGACCACGTGAAATCGGGTATTGGAAAGAGGATTTTGTAATTCATTTCCAGTGAGAAATAAAGTGCAAGAAAATGTCTCATACAGAACCTGAAGTAGTCAAGTACGCAATGTGGTCATGGACAAAGAAAAGAAATGGCGTGCTGTTTATCGCTGGAGTAAAGTCACCATAAAGGAGACGGTGGGAATAACATTGAGTTTATGCTTTAGGATCTTGCATTCATAAATGTAATGGTATTTAAGAATAGCGGGGAAACTGATGCCTGAATTTTTATCGCGGAAAATGCGACGACTGAGTGCCTGTGTATAATAAACAATATCACCACTGACTTCGCTCCAATAGCTACCAGCCTTGTCTCATAATGCATTCGCATTTACCATACTGTAGTAAATGCCAAAAATGTCTTGTACTGTCTTGGATCTCGTGTCTCGGTCTCGGTCTCGGCACCTCATTGTCTCGTCTCGGTCTCGGCACCTCATTGTCTTGGTCTCGTCTCGGTCTTAGAACTCGACTGTCTCGGTCTCGTCTCGGTCTCAAAGTTTACGGTCTTGCATACAACAATTACGGGTTGGAAAATAAAATGAATGGACTGATAGGAAGATAAAAGAATTTGTTTATCGTAATGCTTGATTATAAGTGACACTGCTAGTGAAAATTCGAGCATCATTTAGCAAATGACCTTGACTGTCGGTTTTCTTAATGAGTACATTGGTGTTGTCTCTGTTTCGTGAACGCGACAATGCACATAAAGTTGGCTATGTGAGTATGTGACAATACAGGTTCGGTGAAAAAGTCCCACGTGGTCGAAGGTTTGTCCTTGTGACTATACTCGCTTTTATAATTCGGCCTCTCAGGCATGGTTAGCAGTGCCCGTGTGCAGCATCAGTAGGGAGCATCAGTAGGCAGCATTAGTAGGCAGCACCCGTGTGCCTGCATCGGGCTTCTCCCAATGCAGGAGTTAGGAAGCATCAGTAGAAGGGTCTGCGAACGGCCTCTCAGTATGGAATGTCACTGATGCTGCCTAACGCCTGCATCGGGGATAAGAGGCCGTTCACAGACCTCCCTATTGATGCTGCCTGCTGCCAGCTGTCACGTCTTTGCGACTTCAGACGATCGATAGTTTCTTGGCTTTGTTGGGCCATCCATCTTTGCCAACGCTCACAATTTAAATGTAATTGTCGCTCTTGGAGACTTTCTTCATTCATGGGACAACGAAATTTGTGATACTGCGTCGGTCTTCGCCCTATGCAGGCCTTAGGGAGGTGTGCATGATTAGCAGCACCCATGTGCCTGCATCAGGTTTCGCCCTATGCAGACATGCAGCATCAGTAGAGAGGTGAGGCAGCATCAGACATTCCACACATTCCTAAGCGTTTATCGTAGGACACACAATCTGGGAAACTCTATAAGAGATAAGTAATAAACGCTTTCGAAAATTGTAACAGAAGATTATTGTGTAGTTTTTCTTTGCTGATGCTGTGTCGTAAATCCGCATACTTCTCTAGATCTTCCTTATGGGGCCTTGGATTTTGGCAGTGCCCTGGCATACATCGTGGAATTATACGGCCAGGCTCGAGGCACCAGATCGGTGAACGTTGGGCTCAGCTGCCTGTAGGGAGATGCAAGAACCGACTCCAGCCCATTGTGCTTTGCCTTCCTCTTGGAACAACGTGCACTGCACTTGGGTCAGCTCAGCAAACGCTTTCAGAACGCCATGTCCAGCACTTTTGAAAGGAAGCAAAGGAGCTATATTAAGAGTAGGGCTGTACCGAATAATTGATAATCACTATTTGGTCCACTCGCTATAGCAGCCGCATATGCAGAAACAGATGTCACGTGACCACTATTCGTATTCGGTCCGACCGCTACTATTCGGCCGAATACCGAATAGTTATTTGGCTCATTATTCGGCCCGGAAGTGAATACAAAGCGAATGTTCGGTACAGCCCTAATTAAGAGTCTTGATAGAGTCGTACATGACTAGATGTATGTACTGACTGCAAACTTAGATATATAAATACATGCACACATACATCAATACCTCGTAAATATACATACATATTTTATAAATATCAGTGATGGGTGATTAAGGTTTTGTAAGTAATTAATTAAAATTACCTTTAGTTCAAATTGCATAATTAGAATTAGAGATATGATTTTTAGAAGACCCAATAAATTAATTAGAACTAATTGCTGATGACAAAATACAAAATTACACAGAAATGTAGTGTACTCGGTTGGTATGCTTGAATTCCATAAACTTAATTGGCCAAGTAATTGTATTTGTAATTAGTAACTTCTATTGCGCCGGTGTCTAATGCACAAGACATCAACCGATGGCGCACCAAAACCAAGCCGTAATCAGGTCAATATCCAGAAGATCAGTCCATACGACAAAGAGGCAGCATATGGTGGATAAGCAATTCGAAAGAGGTAAGTTTTACGTTCAGAACGAACTGACACTTGTAAGGGACTGAGCACAGACACATTGCTAAATACAGCAGAGATGGGCATGATTGGTTAAACTGCTAATCGATTAGAATTAGAATTAACTACTGAAATTTGCTAACCGACTAGAATTAGAATAATTTTGTAGCAAATCGATTAGAAATAGAATTAGCAATTAGAATTAGATTTCAATAATTCATACATATATTTGCTTCATGAATTTTGATTAAAGCACAGCAAATTATTAAAGCAAGCGACTATAGTGTAGTATAGTACCTAAAGCAGCACAACTGCTATGTCAGAACCAATCTAATCGACCAACCAATCGCTTTGT
Source organism: Allolobophora icterica (assembly GCA_963556255.1). Classification (NCBI taxonomy): domain Eukaryota; kingdom Metazoa; phylum Annelida; class Clitellata; order Crassiclitellata; family Lumbricidae; genus Allolobophora; species Allolobophora icterica. The sequence goes on along the minus strand of OY744614.1, from coordinate 12,170,514 downwards.
GATTAGAATTAGCTAAAAAAATTGCTAATCAATTAGAATTAGAATTAGGTGTTTGTTTAATCAGTTAGAATCTAATCGATTAGTTACCCATCTCTGAAATACAAGATCGGTAAGAGGGTAACTTAAGGTACTGTCAAGTGAAGGTAAGTTAATGCAAATTCTTGCAAAGTTATGCAAGGTACAGATGTTTTCTTAGTCACATTTTACCTTATCGTTCCCCTTCTTAAGTAACACTGATACTAACATTATTAACACGAATAGTACTGACCTATTATTAATTGTGTTAATACTATTAACACTAGTAAAAATATAAGTGGAACACTAATACGTTTTTAGTAGTCCCTTAAACTAGCCCAAGAGGCAGTTATGGGTACAAAGTGCTAGTGACTTCATTTTCTTAGTCTTGGCATATGAGGGCTGGTGGCAATTCCTCTCCCTTGCCGTCTCATCGTCCCACTGACGGTGTATGATCAGTGTACTCCTCATAGCTGAGTTGGCTAGAGGGCACAGGTGGAGCAGAAACCTTGAAACATATCTCTGCTCTGGTTGGGAATTTGAACCACCGACCTCTCGGTTGACAGTCCAGCACGCTAACCACTACACTATCGTGTACCCCAGAATACTAATTTGCTACAAATGAGAGCTTCACTTACTGTACGCGTCGAGAAATTCTTCGAAGAGTGCAAACGTGAAGAGAGGCTCCGACAGTTCTCGGAAGAAGAGCTTCAGGGCTCCCGTTACGGTGTGAATATCCCAGAACGAACTGTTGAGGTCGTAATACTCGTCTACGGACACCAAAAACCAGTTCTTAATTGACTAATTAACCACAGCTGACTTAAATCCACACAAATTGGGACTCATAGTTTATAAAACTGTGAACTCTGGCCAGCCACAATACTTAAAATCGGTTCTCATTCCCCAGACTTATCATTATTCAACGAGGGCATCTGATTATCTTTGTCTGGTCATACCTGACTCAAGAACTGTTCTTGGTGAACGAGCTTTTTTGTTTGCTGGACCTATTTTTTTTAACTTTCTCCCTGTGTCTGTGCACTCTGCTCAGTCGCTTGTGTCATTTCGTCAACTTAAAACTAACCTCTTTCAAATTGCTTATCTACCATAGACTGCCTCTCTGCCTTAATGGACTGATCTTCTGGATATTGATCTGATTAAGGCTTGGTTTTTGTGTGCCATCGGTTGAAGCCTTGTGCATTAGACACCGGCGTAAGTCTATCACTCACAATTGACTGATGCAAGGGCTTGGTCATTAGATATAGCGGTGCTTAATAAATGGGTAACAATAAATAGTAAAGTGCAAGACAAAGTGCCTACTGTTGTCTGCCATTTGACGCAGTTTCTGGACGTTGGACATGTTGCCACCGACTCTGTAGACTCCCTCGACATCCAATCCTATTATCAGAGACACTTCAATCAATAAACAGGTATTGGCAAGGTGTAAAAACAGGTAACAGGAAGGTATAAACAGCTATAAACAACATTTGCACAGGTAAAAGGAAGTTACAAACAGATATAAACAAGGTGTACACAAGTATCAGCAAGAGGTAAATGGTATCATTATCATCATCATCATCATCATCATCATCATCATCATCATCATCAGACAGTTGGCAGCAATGGGTAATTGGGTACGATTAAATGATATCCATTGTCCTTGGCCATTTGTCAAGCCTATTGCTCCCCTTAGTGTTAGTCCAAGTGATGTTATGTCTTCAGTCATATTATCTATCCAGCGTAGTCTTGGTCTGCCTTTGTTTCTTTTTCCTTCGAATTTTGCATGTAGTGCATTATTTGAGATTCAGTCAACTGGCATTCTCTCCACATGTCCAAACCATCGGAGTCTTCGTTGAACGACTTTGTCTAGCAGAGTTGTTTGGATAACAAATGACCGTTTTGTCATCGTTTCTTATCTTTTTTTAATTTTTTCAACGTAAAAGGTATAAAATGGTATAAAGAATGTGCACATAGGTGTAGATGTGCACCTCTGAACATGGTAAAGAGATATCATCAAATTTCAGCTGCAGTGTACTGCAAACAAAGTTAAGACAGGTGACACAAAGGCATGCAAAGGTAAAAGCAAGGTGTAAACAATGAAAAGTATAAACAGGTACGAGTAAGGTGTAAACGGTTTGAAGAAAGGTATAAACAGGTATGAGAAAGGTGTAAACGGTTTGAAGAAAGGTATAAACAGGTATGAGAAAGGTGCATGTGGGCATAAACATGGTGTAGAGAGATAGCAGGAAGGTGTTTACAGGTATAGTATCCCTCACCCACTTGAGGAGCTGGAGGAGAACTGCTCCTTTCTCTCTCACTATTTTTCTTCTTATTAATAATATAATTATTACTAATATAATTATTAATATTATTATTAATAATAATATTAAAAATTATTAATATTATAATTATTATTATTATTATTATTAATCATTAATATTATAATTATTAGAGAAGAGAACTGCTCCTTTCTCTCTCACTATTTTTCTTCTTATTACTATTATAATTATTATTAATATTACAATTATTATTATTATTATTAATAATATCATAAATTATTAATCTTATAATTATTAATATTATTAATCATTAATATTATAATTATTATTTTTACTCAAGGAGTAAAAATTATGCTAAGTATTATTATTTCTAATTATTTATTTAGCATTAGTATTGTTATTCATTTATTATCATTTATTTTTTGCTCTGAAGTACCTCAAATTCCTCAGGAACTAAAAAATATCCAGAGAATATAGAAACCATTCTTGGATGGATAAAACTCGTCAAGATCTGGTGGAGCAAATAATTAGTATTTACTCTTATTATTATTACCTCTTTTTTCAACAGCCACAATGCATTCATGAACAAATCTTGGAATCTTCGTCCTCTCTCGTTCACAGAGCTCCGTCAGACTCGACCCAAAAACCGCTTCTGAAACAACAACATTGAAATCTGCACGACACTTTCACAGACAGCCAAACCCAGACATTTTTTATAAGTTTAAAAAAGTGTCACACAATCTTCGACAAATCACACACACACGAGCTGAGGATGAGGGTGAAAAAAATTACAACAATGACAATAAAGGTGAAAATTATAATGACCCTGGTAAGAATGGTTAACTCTGGAAACGAATTCGTCATCTAGGCTGTGCATGTGTGTGGGAGCCCACCAGCGGAGGAGTCTTTCCAGTTGTCTGAGACTGGCTGATGGACTTTTTCTTCTTGCTCAAGTTTAACCCCCTACTTAGGCAAATTTTGAGCACTGCTTCACCTCTGCAGATTCCCTTAGCCATTACCTTGGACTTGGAGGATTCCTTAGCTGTTACTTTTGAGGATTCCTTCGCTGTTACCTTTGAGGAGTTCCTTTGCTGTTACCTTTCAGGATTCCCTTTGCTGTTACCTTTGAGGATTCCCTTTATTGTGGATCCCCTTAGCCAGCAATTTTGCAGATTCTTTAGCCATGATCTCTGATGATTCCCTTATCCATTTACCTACCTTTGCTGATCCTCTTAGCCATTACCTTTGACGATTCCCTCTGCCATTACCTTTTATGGTTCCATTTGTCCTTGCCATTACCTTTGCAGATTCCCTTCGCCGTTACCTTCGATGATTCCCCTATCCATTACCCTTGATTTTCCCTTAGCCATTACATTTGACGATTCCTTTGAATGGCCCCTGCCATTACCTTTGAGGATTCCCTTAGCCTGGAGCGTTTCCTTCGTCGGTCGGCGTTTGAGCCAGAGCAGCAGCTTGTCAGCGATGCGCATCCTGTCGTCACCCAAGACGCTTATATAGCTAGACATTCGCGACATCTCGACTGATCGTTCAGAGCAGAGGTAGAGACAGAGGCATCCACCGTAAACCCACGATTAGAAGACAAAGCATGTAGAAAAACAAGATTCTGTTAGAAAGCACAGGTTAACCGCATCAATGTGGTGGGATCTGCGGTTGGAAATGCTTCTAAGCGATTACTATTGTTGTTTTTGTTGTTATTACGCATAAATTGTCTAATGAACAAGCATCTATCTAATGGCGAAGCATCAATCGACGGTGCGGAGCAATTGTGAGGGAAGGACATACTCAAGGTCCCTATACCGTAACCAGGGCTGTAGTGGTACAATTTGAGGTGAGTATACGCTACCGGTGAGCAGCGGCGTCACTAGGGCTGGTGTGACCCTCAAAAAATGTGAAGACTTTTTTTAGGAATTCGTCTCAGAAAAATTTCAGACTTTTTACCAATTCTCTGAAAATTTTCTGACTGAAAAAGTTGACTTTTTTTAGTCATTCGCCCTAAAACCTTTCAAAACCTCTCTTTTTTCTCAAACTTCATTGCTCAGTCGCTATACGGTCTCTACAGAGGTAAGTATACGCTGTATACCCGCGTATACCCTCGTCTAGAGCCCTGAGTATACGCTCTCAAATTTCTCTAGAGGTGAGCATACGCTGTATACCCGCGTATACCCTCGACTACAGCCCTGACCGTAACCGTCTCAGGGGACGAGGCTTGAACCCCGAAATATTCGCGTTACAGGCTCAGCGCTCTATCCAATTGGCTGCTGTGTCCCAATGTTCCCTATAGGTCGAATGTTGCTCAAGGTTACTGAACGGATGTCTTGGATATGCATATATGTTGTTGGCCGTTTGGTGCGCTGAGTGACGCACATGCAGTTTTTTGGGAACAATGCCTGGGGTGGGAGAAATACATTGCCAGTGGCAATGGTCTTGAGTGAGGAAGATATTTCACCCTCTATTGTCCTGCTAATCACACCCCGATGCCTAGCACAGGGCCGAGTGTGCTTGGATGCAAGAAGAGAAACAGATTTCTGGCTTGGCCGGGACAAAAATTGGGTATGGTTTGATTCAGGGAGTAGATGTTTGCCATGTACACAAGGCACCCTCATTTCAAGCAGGGTCAAAAGGGGCAAGACCACCGGGTAGAAGCCTAATGGCTGGTATTAGGGACATTCTGAGTGGGGATTATTGTCTTTCCATCTCACAAATTGCTCCTCACATGTCACACAGATCAAGCTAGGAAAATGAGGAAGAAGAAGAGGAGGAGGCAAATGTGGAGGGGGAGAGAAAAGGAAACGACTAGGAATTTGGGAAATTGTACATTTCATCTACGATTGAATTTTTCTGGAAAAATTGTCCCACAAAGCCCATCAAAACTGCTACCAAAAGCACTACCCAACAGACTTTCAACTTAAAATCCACTCAATTTTATCGGTTAGAAACAAGTGACCCCAGCGTCACTGTAATTCAGTTTTGAAACAAATTAAAATGTGCGTTTCCTTTGTAACAATTTCTGTGTTTGGCAATTCCTGATTTGTAGACCAAGGCCGAATGAAACATTTTGTAATGAATTAAAATTTTGAAACAGAACTGTAATAAGTCCAGAAGAACCAGTAACCAGCCAATCAGAAGATAACACATTATAAGCTGATTATTTCACCATCGCTTCCTTAATAAAAAAAATCAATCAGATAAAAGCCTCTACTTCCTAATGAGATAATACATTGGTTAAAAGCTAATAAACTGCAGTTGAAATGTGACTGAAACACAGCTGAAACACAATGGAAAACTGCCAAACACAACTCAATCTTAAAACACAACTGAAACACCGTCAAAACAAGACTGAAACACAATCAAAAGTAATAACTGGACACAGTCAAAACATGAATTAAACACAACTGAAACACAGTTAGAAAACAACTGAAACACAATCAAAATACAACTGAAACACAGTTAAAACTAGGGGTCAACCGGAAATCGCCTCGAACATTTGCCTCGGCCGGAAATTCCGTTTCCGGAATTATTCGCCTCGGCAAATACTGTAGACGCAAAATCGCAAATAGTTGCAAAAAGATTTTTCTTTAACAGAAATTTTTTTCTTTAAAAACTTATTCAATAAACTTACGTATATAAAATTATAAATTTATGTTCAGCCATAAAACAAATACACATCCATTGAATTCATTTATGTCAATTTATTGAATTTAATGCAATTTTAGAAAACTTCACAACTCCACAGAAATGACTAAAATTCAAAATGTATCAGTCACTTATTACAAGTAGACAAATTTATTTCAATAATTTTTTAATACATGAAAATGTGAATCTTCGCAAAGGGAACAAATGGTACCCGGTTCGTTTTCGGATCCGGCAAATAGTACATCCAAATACTGAATACTCTGATTCAGTACTCGGTGGAAAATGTCTACCCGGTTGCTCCCTAGTAAAAACACAACTGAAACACAGTAAAAACACAACTGAAACACAGTCAAAACACAACTGAAACACTGTCAAAACACAACTGAAAGTCAATACACAACTGAAACACTGTCAAAACACAACTAACACACTGTCAAAACACAACTGAAACAGGTAAAACACAACTGAAACACAGTCAAAACACAATTGAAACATGTCAATACACAACTGAGACACAGTCAAAACACAACTGAAACACAGTCAAAACACAACTGAAACACTGTCAAAACACAACTAAAACACTGTCAAAAACACAACTAAAACAGGTAAAACACAACTGAAACAATCAAGACACACCTGAAACACAGTCAAAACACAACAGAAACAGTCAAAACACAACAGAAACAGTCAAGACACAACTGAAACACAGTCAAAGCACAACTGCAACACTGTCAAAACACAACTGACACATTCAAAACAGAACTGAAACAGTCAAAACAAAACTGAAACACAGTCAAACACTCTCAATAAACACAATTCCAGTCACTTCCCAGAAATTTCTCCAGACATGTGTAAATAAGCAGCTAATCACCATTACAACTGAAAGACGATAGAAACAGCGTTTCACATTAGAAAAGTTGACCTGATCCCATGCGGTTAAGTTGCAACAAAGCAGAAACACGGTAGTTCCTTTCGAAAAACGGCAAGCTATGGTAAATCGATGATATTCTGTCCAAGGTGCATAGGTTAAAGTTTAAAAGGTTTCAGGGTGGAGACAACTGAAATCTCTCGTTATGGAAACCAGTACAACACATGATGTAATCATTAACAGGAATTATACAGTGTCAGTACTAGATGTGTAACCATGCCTAAACAATACAACTTTAGGATGGGATGATTAAAATGCTAAATATTAAAAGACAAAGGAGCGGTTCTTCATACACAGCATTCTCGAGGTCGAAAATGCTACTACAGGGTCAATTCAGTCATGCAAGTGAGGTCGATGTTAGGGTCGTCACGAAAGAAAATCAAAGACGTTTTCCACTCAGTCCAGGTTCCTACCTCTTGCGTAAGAAAGACGGACAGTACATGATGACAAAGTTCGTCTACAAGCAGACTACTCCAAGTTAAGATCACATAAAGCCAAAGTATTGCTTCAGGCAGAAGACATATCGCTTCAGGCAGAAGACATATCGCTTCAGGCAGAAGACATATCGCTTCAGGCAGAAGACATATCGCTTCAGGCAGAAGACATATCGCTTCAGGCAGAAGACATATCGCTTCAGGCAGAAGACATATCGCTTCAGGCAGAAGACATATCGCTTCAGGCAGAAGATACATCACTTCAGGCAGAAGACTTATTGCTTCAGACAGAAGGTATATCGCTTCAGGCAGAAGAATATCGCTTCTGGCAGAACATAAATATTGCTTTAGGCAGAAGACATACATCGCTTCAAGCAGAAGATATACTGCTTCAGGCAGAAGACACATCACTTGAGGTAGAAGAATATTGCTTCTGGCAGAAGATAAATATTGCTTTAGGTAGAAGACATATCGCTTCTGGCAGAAAACATATCGCTTCAGGCAGAAGATAAATATTGCTTCACGTACAAGACATACTTTGCTTTAGGCAGGACATTTTGCTTCAGGCAGAAGATACATTGCTTCAGATAGAATATCGCTTCAGGCAGAAGACAGAGAAGACATATTGCTTTAGGTACAAGATACATCGCTTCCGGCAGAAGATACTGGAACATCTATTGCAACTGGAAAGACCGCAGAGGGTCCACCGAATTTACTGAGGTCAGATAAGGTAAGGTACACAAGTAATCATGCATTCGTAATATGGCATATACCTTTTTCAACAATTAGTCCTCAGAAGGAAGAGTCTAAGGTAGACAGAAGGTAGACTGATAGGTAAATAGGACCGAGAGAAGTTCATGAAGTACAGCATGATCATTAATTGTAAGGGATATCTAATTAATCTAATGACTTCTATAGCGCCTTTTTCATAATGCCCAAGACATCAATCAGAGGTCGCTTCAAGTGAAGTAAACAAGGTCACAGGGTCAGAAGAAATTTAGATCACTTGATTTCTTAAAATCGAGGTCGTACAAGTTCAGGAGATCTGGATTGTCAGAGTTCACAAAATCAGGGTCATCTTAGTTTAAAAACATCTGGGTCATCTGAGTTAAGAAAATCAGGGTCATCTTAGTTTGAAAACTTCTTGGTCATTGAATTCATAAAATCAGGGTCATCTTAGTTTAAAAACATCTGGGTCGTCTGAGTTCACAAAATGAGGGTCATCTTAGTTTAAAAACATCTGGGTCATCTGAGTTAAGAAAATCAGGGTCATCTTAGTTTGAAAACTTCTTGGTCATTGAATTCATAAAATCAGGGTCATCTTAGTTTAAAAACATCTGGGTCATCTGAGTTCACAAAAGGAGGGTCATCTTAGTTTAAAAACATCTGTGTCATCTGAGTTAAGAAAATCAGGGTCATCTTAGTTTAAAAACATCTGGGTCATCTGAGTTAAGAAAATCAGGGTTATCTTAGTTTAAAAACTTCTTGGTCATTTGAATTCATAAAATCAGGGTCATCTTAGTTTAAAAACATCTTGGTCATTTGAATTCATAAAATCAGGGTCATCTTAGTTTAAAAACATCTTGGTCATTTGAATTCATAAAATCAGGGTCATCTTAGTTTAAAAACATCTGGGTCATTTGAATTCATAAAATCAGGGTCATCTTAGTTTAAAAACTTCTTGGTCATTTGAATTCATAAAATCAGGGTCATCTTAGTTTAAAAACTTCTTGGTCATTTGAATTCATAAAATCAGGGTCATCTTAGTTTAAAAACATCTTGGTCATTTGAATTCATAAAATCAGGGTCATCTTAGTTTAAAAACATCTTGGTCATTTGAATTCATAAAATCAGGGTCATCTTAGTTTAAAAACATCTTGGTCATTTGAATTCATAAAATCAGGGTCATCTTAGTTTAAAAACATCTTGGTCATTTGAATTCATAAAATCAGGGTCATCTTAGTTTAAAAACTTCTTGGTCATTTGAATTCATAAAATCAGGGTCATCTTAGTTTAAAAACATCTTGGTCATTTGAATTAATAAAATCAGGGTCATCTTAGTTTAAAAACATCTTGGTCATTTGAATTCATAAAATCAGGGTCATCTTAGTTTAAAAACTTCTGGGTCGTCTGAGTTCACAAAATCAGGGTAAATTTAATTGAAAAACATTTGGGTCATCTGAGTTCATAAAATCTAGGTCAGATAAGGTCATCCGAAGTATACTGCGCACACAAGTGTATGTGCTAAGCTGAGAGAGCAGATGTAAGTAGCCGAACACAAGGCAGTTTTGTTAGTGAAGCGTTCCCGCTGCAGAAAACCGATTCAAGCAAAACTACTGACCAGGTTTCGTTGGCGTCGTAATACTGAGGTCCTTCACGTCTTTCGATGGTGTCGTCACCTGCACCAGAGCATCACAAGCTCTAGAAAATGCTCCTCATAAATGGCCATTAACAACAAACAATTTACAATAAACTAGACCGAAGAAGACAGAAGTCCTCTGAGTTAACCCAGTGAAGCACCCATGGTCCAAAGTGCTGGCGACTTTATTTTCTTGGCCTTGGCATACCAGGGCTTTACCACCCATAGTGTATATTTGGTTGCCTCATTCCACAACCGAGCTCGCTATTAAAGTCGTTGGGTTTCATTTGATCAGAGAGAAATCTAGCCATGAACAACCGAATTACCTAATAACGTTGATTGGTGATATATAAATTACCTTAATAAATAAAATAAATAAAGAGACTATGTTGACTAGAATTACTTTATTTTATTTTAATTATTTTATCTGGGTGCAGCGTGGCAACAAGACAACTTTCAAACTGCAGTTGGAAACAATAAAACACAACTTCATTTAACGTTACCCTAGACCAGCGGTTCCCAAACTTCTCTGGGTCGCAACCCACTTGTGAATATCTTGGCAGTATAAGTACCCACTGTGTAAAATTAAGCATTGTGTACTAAAATTTCCTTCGTAAATTGATACCGAAATATGCGGATTTATATACAGCGCTTAGAAATTTAAAGCAATAAAGGGAAACGTAGATAAAAAACAGTTTACAATTCATTGCAATCCATCTAGTTATATCCCAATCATAGTCAAATGTTGTTGCTGCATAAAAATAAATGTTTCTCGAAAAATTTCGTGACCCACTTGCCAGAGCTTCGCGATCCACTTTTGGTCGCGACCCACAGTTTGGGAAACGCTGCCCTAGACAACCCTTTCTCTTCCCCTGTTCCGGAAATGCCTGAAGTCCATTTCATTTGTTAGTGATAACACTGACTTGGGTCGGGAGCACCTCTGAATCGTTGAGTGGCGCTTTATAAATGTTCCATTACACTTACCCTCCTTCCAAAGTGCACACACGCCCATATGACACAACATTGACAGCGCTGAGCAATTGCGAGTGAAGGACTTGCCCAGGTTAACACAGTAACTGCCTCATGGGAGGAGGATCGAACCCGCTGTATGCGTTACAAGGCGAACGCTCTAACCAATCGGCAGCCGTGCCCCGCGAAAGACGCAACTCACAAGGACAGTAATGTTGTTTTCGAGGGACTCTCTCCAGTGCAGAAGAACATCCTCGCTTTCGTTGTGTAGAAGATAAACATCGCCTTTCGACAAAGTCAACTACAACGAAAACATTTCTGCTCAGTTCTTGTACAGTATGGTTATGTCCGCAACAATAATTGTAATCGTAATTCCAGACTCCAGTGAAAAATACATCGTTACAGGTTAGCGTCTCTTCATGAGAAACTAATTTATGCATGGCATGTTAGTAGAGGGGTGGAAATGGGGTGGTATGCGTCTCCAAAAGCCTCTACCACCCAAATGCCACCACGCCACCTTCATGTGGTAACCCTGTTGATAACAGAGTGCGTGGTGAACGACCAAGCCCTCGCCGGGATATGCAAACCCAGAGACAAGGAGTCGGAAGGACGGACGATGAAAGACATCGATGCTCGGAGATGGTGTCTCCGTAAAAACACAGAGAGGAAGGCAATGGGAAGCCACCTCTCTAAACTTCCCAAGAAACACATGGATTTATTAAACCATAAAGGGGAGATTGGAGGGAAGGAGAAGGAGAGGAAGACCGCGACAGATGATACTGGGATGGAAGATGACCAAAGGATACAGCGGACTGAAGAGAAGAGCACAGCGAAGAGAGGAATGGCGTCATTGGAAGTGGAAACCTGCCGAAGGGCAGAGAACTTAAAGAAGAGAGATGTTAGTAGAACATTACCATATACCCTGGGTTTTCCACTCAAACCTGAAGTCTCACCTATTCAAGAATTCATACCCCGATTCATCTGACACCTCGCCTTCCAAATCTCAACCTGCTTTGGCAGCTACTGTACACGACCTCCTCTGACCTACTGACACCCGGACTCTGGCTTCCTTTTGACTATACATTGGACAACCCCTCTGACTTGACGCATCGCTCATGAGTAAGCTGGTGCCCTGCACTTAGCTTTCGAGTGGCACTTAAGAAATTTGGAGTTTGCAATTACGATAATTATTATCATTACTAATTAGCAACTTAACAGGTTAGAGGTCGCTGAAATGTGCCACATGAGAAAACAAAGGCAGAATCGCTCTTCTTTCCCAGTTGACGTGTGCCTTTTGGAGTTTAACTGTTGGAGCGGCAACAACAAAACCTTCTCACTCGAGTTGACACAAGCTCTCTCTGCCCAAAAAGGAGCTATGTGCATCTCATATTATACTTCTCTGACAACAGTTGACATTTAACGAAGGTTAGTTACCACAAGGATTTGATTTTTCTTTTCGTCCGGTGAAGACGATATTTGAGCGTCGACGAGATCTAAAATCAACTCCGGTTTTCCCAAAGAATTCACCGATTTCTAAACACAAATAGTTTATCAAATAAATTAAATAATAATGTGTAAGTTGGTAAATTTGCTAAATTACTAACTCCTATCGGCCGGGTTACAGCCAATCGGTTCTGCTCCGTCAATTGTTTTATTTAATTCTCAACTTAAGACTTACCTCTTTCAAATTGCTTATCCACCATAGGCTGCCTCTCTGTCTTATGGATTGATCTTCTGGATATACTGACCTGATTACGGATTGATTTTGGTGTGCCATCGGTTGATGCCTTGTGCATTAGACACCAGAGTGATGGAAGTTACTAGTTACTTAACCCATATGAAAAATCATAAGTATCCATCCCAAATTTGAAAAACTCTTACTGGTTTTGCTCCTGCTGACACCTTCTGATCCTTGTAGAAATAGAGACCATTTTCCAAGAGCACAGCGTACGACAGCGACCAAGAAGGCTTTCTGAACAGGAATTTCAGTTTTATCAGAAATTACCATTTTAATTTTGAAAAAGATTTAACGTAGCACTTACGATTATAGGATATGCATAGATCTTTGGAGGCATGGTAGCCGATACAGTGCTCGGCTTATAATGCGGAGAGTATGGGTTCAACCCTCCACTCTGATGGTCACTGTGTAGGGACCTTGAGCAAGTCCTTCACTCACAAAATTGCTCAGCGCATCCATGTTCTGTTGCATGATCGTGTGCAGTTATCAGCTTTTGAAGGAGGGCAATATCAAATACAGCTGTACTGCATTATATTATCAAATGTAGTTGCATACTGTATTGTATCGTATGTATCTGAACACTTGTACTGTGTCATGCAAGGATGTTGAGATAATTAATTTAAGACATATGCAAGAAGTAATGAGAAGATAACAAAGTCAAGATAACGATATCTAGTAGTTATCTCAGATTCAAACCTACTTGGCCTTTTTTCCCTGCTCAACCTTTGCCTTGCCGAGCTGTCCCTGTTTCTGGACCATCTTCAGAAAAAAGACAAAGAAAATAATAATACAGTAATTGTAATTGTAATCTGACATTTATAAAGCGCCACTTCAAGAAAAACTCATCAGTAGAGCACCCGACCTGATCTAGAGAAATTACTGTCGAATAACACAGACTTCAGGTGCTTGCGAAGTTGTGGAAGGGACAAACTGAAGAACTCGAACCACAGCTCTCGAGAAAGGGGATTGACCAGCTGATGGGCCCAACATAGGCAAAGCTTCTGGACTGAGCTGTAGCTCTCGAGAAAGACGATTCCAGCTGGTGGACCCAACAAAACTCCTGAACTGAGCTGTATGCATACGGAGGACAATCAGGAGTCCAAGGGCAGCCAACAGAAGGGTGCCACGATCTGGGACCAAGGAGACTGAAATGCAGAAATCCCTAAGGTATGATGAAGCAGAGCCAACAAGACAAATGGGCATAAGGGTCAGGATCTTAAACTTAATATGCTGCTGGATGGGGAGCCAGTGCAAAGTATCCCACATAAAGCAGGCTCTATACCCCAAACTTGGGGACACATCCAAAAAGATGGGCAGCAGCATTAAAACAGAGTGAAGCTTCGAAATATTAGCTAGTGAAAGTCCAGCAAACACAGAGTTACCGAAGTCCACCATGGTACAGACAAGGACATGAATTAAAGTAATGGCAGCATGAAAGGAGAGGCAGTGGTGGATACTATGAAGCTGGCGGAGGTGGTAAAAGCATGAGCAGTCAGGGAGAGCTGGGACTGTGGAAGAGGAAAGAATGTCCGGAAACCTCTGGCGATTGATGTTTGCTAATTTGAGCGCCTCTGAGTAAGTCTCTTGAGGATGCGCTATATAAATTATCAGAATGAATGAATGAATTAGATGGTGGTGCTTAATAAATGCATAATATCAATAATCATACTAAATCAAGATTAAAGAGAAAAAGATGAAACAAGATAAAAATGCCAAATAGAGCAGAACACGACCCAATAAAAAATCAGTAGAAAAAGAGAGAAAGCAGAAACAAAGACCTTTATTGGTAATGGTTCCAGAGCAGGAAATTCAGCTGCAGCCTCCGATAAACTTGGATCCGGTTCGGCCATCGCACCCTCGAGCATCTTCCCACCTTTCCCATTGAAAGCCTGTAATGTAAACAGCTGTAATTGTAACTACAAGGAAACATTTATATTGCCCCTTTTCTGAGTTACTCAGAAGCAATCCATATGCCGTTGTTAGTCCAACGAATTTTAACACCTTCACACCAACTTTCTCACCTGTCTGGCGACTGTTCCACATGTATGACTACTTTCCCACCTGAATGGCAACTTTGCCACCTAAATCAGAACTGTTCTATCCATATGGTAACATTCTCACATGCATGAAACTTCCCACTCCTTAGGCAACTTTCACACTTGCATCGCAACTTTCTCACCAGAGTAACACCTTCAAACCTCTATGGAAACTTTCTCACCTGTATGAGAACTTTCTCACCACAAAGACCATTTTCCTACCTGCATGGCAACTTTCTCACTACGATAACACTTTCCAACCTTAACAGTGATTTTCTAGGCGATTTTATCACCTCTAGGGATGACTTTCCCACCTGTATGTTGACTTCCCAACCTATATGACAACTTTCCAACCTGTACAAGACTTTCCCACCTGCATAAGGACTTTCCAACCTGTATATCGACTTTCCCACCTGTATGACTGACAACTTTCATACCTCTATGACGACTTTCCCACCTGTGTGATGACCCACCTGTAAATTCCTTTAAAAAACTGCTAAAGCACGCTCTTGACTAACTGGTTACAGCAATAGTTGGTTAATAAACGCAGAAAGAAAATAAATGACGAGAATCACAGCAGAAAGATATCAGAAACACCATAATCCGACAGAGTATGAGACAAGCTTTAAAATAGATTAAAAACCTAACTGATATTATTACAATAAGTTGTTAATAACACTACTAACACTTCTACTGATATTAATGATAAGTTGTTAATAACATTATTAACACTTCTACAGATATTAATAAGTTGTTAATAACACTACTAACTCTTCTAATGGTACCACCAGTACTAAAATTAATAATGTCTAATGTTCTAAACCATTTTCGTGGACATTAAACGTTTTTAAATCCCAAGAAAATAATTGCATCTTGGGCAAAATAATAATAATAATAATAATAATAATAATAATAATAATAATAATGTTAATAATAATAATAATAATAATAATAATAATAATAATACTAATAATATGTATTAAAACTGAAGTTCCTGAAGGATCATATCTACCTTGGGGCAAAAAATAATAATAATGCAAATAATACAAAATCACACCAGTACAGACCACCCCACAAATTGCTGTCCCCAATTTTTCTTATTTTTAGTCGTTATACGTATCTCAGGTAAAAAAAATCAATAACAACAGCAATAATAACAATAATAATTATAAAATAACGTTTCCCTCATCAAATAAAATTGGAAAAATCCCAATTGTTGGCAGACGAAAGGTAGATTTCAGTCCTGTTCAAATTCTTTCTCTCGTACTTCAACACAGCAGCTCTGCACTCAACTTTCATCATGCCTGACATAAGCAAAGACTAACCATTCCAGATTTTAAAAGTCTACCATAATTTCTCTACGTTATCCTTGGTACATAATCCTTTGAATTAAAAACTTCATAATAATAGCCATTCAAAAGCAGCACCCTCCCTTCATCTAAATAGTTCTTTCCCTCTCGATCTTATCCTACGGTTTGAAGGATAATTTTAATACATGCATTTAATAGCAATGATAAAACAAAACATTATTCCTCTACCATCCAGCTAGCTTTCAGCTTTAGCTTTCAGCGCGCAGATGTAAGCACAACAAAAATAAACTTAAATGTTCCAGAGAAAAGTAGGAAAGTTTTCGTAAGCAATACCAAGCGAAGTAAGCCAGCTTTACGCGCCCAAGCGCCTTGGTTCTTGTCGAGCTCTGAAGATGCCGCCAGCGTCCGACGATCTTTGACCTTTGCAGAGGTGGAATTGGAGCCCGTCCCCGACGAAGGTACCCTTCGCTGAACTGATGAAGAAGCCGACGTGGGAACCTGTTCATGGAGGTAAGTTAAGGTAAGGGCAAGGTAACACCACATCTACCACACGCCCCTTTCTGAAGCGGAAAACACTTTCCCCACCTCTATGACGACTTTCTAACCTGTATGATGACTTTCTGACCTGTATGACAGCTTCTCATCAGCATGACAACTTTCCTACCTGCATGACAGCTGTCTCACCTGTAAGACAATTGTCCCACCTGTATGATGACTTTCCGACTTGTATAATAACTTTCCCACCTACATGACGACTTTTCCACCTGTATGACAACTTTCCAACCTGTATGACAACTTTCCCAACTGTATGATGACTTTCTCACATGTATGACAACTTTCCCAACTGTATGATGACTTTCCCACTTGTATGTCGACTTTCCCACATATAAGACAACTTTCCCACCTGTATGATGACTTTCTCACCTGTGTGACAATTTTCCCATCTGTATGACGACTTTCACACCTGTATGACAATTGTCCCACCTGTACGATGCAACTTTCTCACCTGTATAACTTCCCAACCTGTATGACGACTTTCTCAGTAAACCCTTTCTCAGAGGTGTGAGGTGTCCAAGCAGATAATATGTTGGCCTTCATCTCTTCTATCCAGGTTCAAATCCCTAACACAAGATCTCCATAGGTATTCTTACTACACCAATGTCAGCCCTCAACAGAAACTGCTTTTAAGACCAACTTCTTGGACAAAAAGAAGGTTCAACCACAGCAGGCCCCAAAACAAAACAACCTGAGAATATCAATTTCTTCCGATAGTCATAAACATACGATAGCAGAAGTAGTTGCTATAAAATCATTAATTTTTAAGACATTTCTCTGTTTATGCAAGCTCAACAAACAAAAAAGGAAGAAAGTCTCAAAGCGAAGGTGCGATTTGTGGACATACACGGACAGATCCACTAGTTCACAAAAGTAGGTCGAGGCCATATTTTTTTAACCATTTCTCCCGTTAATAAGTTGTTGATACGACATTTTCTTTACATGTTTCAATTTTTGCTACATTTTCTTCATTTTCTCAGAGTTTTAAGATATTTTTATTTCCTCTGGTTTTAGGATATTTTTTATTTCCCCAATTTTATTACATATTCTTTAGCTCCTCATTTTCCTATTTTCCGTTCCTCAATTATTTTATCTTTCAAACTTTCCCACAGTAAACACTTTTGTAGTGCGACTCAATGACTTGCCCAAAACTGAGATGGGGCCACAGCCCAACTGCAATATAGCCACATAATACTTCACACTTACTAAACTCCAAAAAGCAATCCTAATTACAGACATTCAAAGAAAAAATATTAATATGAATCCAAAAGGATAAACCTGCTAACATGGTCACCAATTTGTTATGAATTAAACAACATAGTCAGACTTTCCCTTAAACCCTCAAATCAATCAATAAATCAATCAATAACACAATAAAGAAATAAATAAACAATAAATAAATCAATCATTAAATCGATCAATCAATCAATCAATCAATCAATAAACAAATCAATAAATACATCAATCAAATATAAATAAATAAAAACAATTAATACATTTAATCGGTTGTTTAATATTTTCTTTACTTTTCATAAGTTTTTATAATACCCTATTTTATTTCCTCAGGTTTTTCGGATACTATTTATCTCCTCACAGTTTAGGATGTCATCCTAATTCCTCACTTTTGACTACATTTTCTTTAGCATCCTGCAACACTCCTGCCCTATCCCTTGCACCCTCCCCATTCTTCCAGAACCCCAAATCGCACCCTGCTTTAAAAGCCAACAGAAGGATCCTAGAGAAACCAGAAAGCCCAAAATAAGCCCACAGATAGACCAATCGATAAGTGTTGAAGAGACCGGATCGAAACGTTTCTCGTACGTCAGCGAGATTCCAGACTGCTGCGTGCGTTGAGAGATTGTAGAAATAGCTGCGACCCTGTTTGTCAACGGCACTTGTCCACTGAAAGAAACCAAACAAGAATCAACAACCAAGGTTACTAGAAAGTGGGTTTGTGTTCTACAATCTCAACCAAGGGTACTCACACTGGGGTTGTGCACAAAAACTCAACAAAGATTACAAAAAAACTCAACCAAGGGTACTCACTGGGGTTGTAAACAAAAACTCAACAAAGATTACGAAAAACTCAAATAAAGGGTACTCACTGGGGTTGTGCACAAAAACTTATCCAAGGGTACTCACTGGGGTTGTGTACAAAAACTCAACAAAGATTACGAAAAACTCAACCAAGGGTACTCACTGGGGTTGTGCACAAAAACTCAACAAAGATTACAAAAAACTCAACCAAGGGTACTCACTGGAATTGTGCACGAAAACTCAACCAAGGATACTCACATAGGGTTGTGCACTAAAATCTCAACACACGGTACTCACACCGAAGTTGTGCACTAAAATCTCAACTGGGACAACTCACACTGGTGTTGTGCACAAAAACTCAACCAAGATTACGAAAAAATGGACTTCTTCACAAAAACTCAATACAGTTATTCAAACTGAGGTTGTGCACCACAAAAAGCTCAACAAATATCAGTAAAAACTGGGGTGGTGCATTAAAAACCTCAACCAAAATTACTCAGGCTGGGATTGTACACAGAAAATTCAAGCAAGGTAAAAAAGAGTAGGTGAACAATTTAAACAAGGTCACTGTAATGCAAGGTTGTGCATACACCTGACCACAGTGACTAAAAAGCTGAGTTGATGCACTTCAGAAAAAAACATCATGAACAAAAATGAACTAAAAATGCTGATAGAATTACCAAAATAAAACTAATAATACCACACGGATGAAGTCTCGTTGTTTCAGACATCAGTTTTACTCCTAGACTTATTCTTTCATGCAGGAATTATTTTATTATTTCCTTTATATTAGAAATATAATACATTAAACTGTGTAAGCACTGTTTGACAATGCACACACATCACTGCG
Organism: Allolobophora icterica; assembly: GCA_963556255.1. Classification (NCBI taxonomy): domain Eukaryota; kingdom Metazoa; phylum Annelida; class Clitellata; order Crassiclitellata; family Lumbricidae; genus Allolobophora; species Allolobophora icterica. The sequence goes on along the minus strand of OY744614.1, from coordinate 12,151,353 downwards.
TTCCACTGGTCTTCACAACTCTTTTTCCAATCAAAAACATTTCTCGTTTGTCTCCTTGGCGCGCAACACCTTAAGGCACTATAATTCTTTAAAACTTTGGAAAAAATAAACATTTTTAGGTAAAATAATTATTAAAAACACTAGGGAACCAGCGTGCCATGAATGAATGGTCTGAGAACATTCGCGTTACTTGCAACAAACCTTTTCACCCGTAGAGGTATTCACAAACGTGCTAACCCCGTCTTTCACATCCACCGTCCAACCAGAAGGCACCTCGATCGCTGGTGGTCCCTGCCGGCGACAAACAGCAAATGAACTATAGAAAAGGATCAACATAATTAAACACAAACTGGCTCAAAACCACTCAAACTGTTACAGAAACCAGCATGAATTAACACAGACTTAATCGGGGGACTTCTATGGTGCCATTACAACGAAGCGCAAGACTCTGATCGATGGCGACTTCGAGCAAAATCGTAGTCACGGATCATAATCTGTTGGGAGAAGCAAGGTCAAAATACATTGGACTGATAAAAAAGCACGTGACTGCTATGGTGGTGATGGTGGTGGTGGTAGTAAGTGGCGATGGTCATGGTTGTTGTGGTGATCATGGTGGTGGTGGTTGTAGTGGTCATTGTGGTGGTCGTGATGGTGGTCAGTGTGGTGGTGATAATGATGATGGCGGTGATGTTGCGATGGTCATGGTGGTGGTTGTGATAATGATATCAAAGGTCCTGTTGTTCATGGTAGTGGTTGTTTTGGTTGTCATGGTCATGATGGCAGTGATGGTGGTGGTGGTAGTGGACGTGGTTGTGGCCACAGTGGCCATGCTTAACTGTTATTCATTCATTCAAGCTATCTATAAGGCACCACTAAAAAGTCAGTTAAACTTTTATATAGCACCAGATATTTTCAAGACAACACAAACCATGATGAGATGAGACAAGGTAAGTTGAGCCAATGTACTTACCCCAAATGGGGTTTTTCCATCAGTAGCATCAGCCGGCCTCGCATTCTGGGCATTAATAGACTTTCGGATGTCTTCGATGTTGGCATAATCCGACACACCACTGTTCGAGCCCCTCTGCACAAAACAACAAAAGAACTTTAAAACTACTTCAAGCGGATTCACATTTATGACACAAATTAAGCAGCAATAGGTCAGGGGTTCAAATTCCCAACAGACGATATACATTTTCCAAGACTTCTCTTCCACTAGAGAACTCAGCAATAATAAGTACACCAACCATACACTCGTCAGTGGGAGGATTGGACGGTAAGGGAGAGGACTGGCTGCCTGCACTCATATATATGTATGCATGGATGCATGTATGTACGTATGAATGTTCTGTTGTGAACTATGTTCATATGTATGTTTGTGTATGTACATGCATATATGTGTATACGCATGCATGACTTTGCATGTACGTGTGTATATGTATGTATATATGTATGTATATGCATTGACTTCGAATAGGAAGCAATGGAGAATGTTTATCATGACGATCGCTAGAGCTCCAAGAGTTGACAGCACAAGGTGACAAGGTGATATGCATGCGTGTATATGTATGCACGTATGTGTGCATATGCATGCATGTGTGTATATGCTCGCATGTATGTGTGTATACTGTATATGCTTGCATGTATGTGTGTATATGCTCACATGTATGTGTGTATACTGTATATGCTTGCATGTATGTGTGTATGCTTGCATGTATGTGTGTATACTGTATATGCTTGCATGTATGTGTGTATGCTTGCATGTATGTGTGTATACTGTATACGCCTGCATGTATGTGTGTATGCTTGCATGTATGTGTGTATACTGTATATGCTTGCATGTATGTGTATGCTTGCATGTATGTGTGTATACTGTATATGCTTGCATGTATGTGTGTATGCTTGCATGTATGTGTGTATACTGTATATGCTTGCATGTATGTGTATGCTTGCATGTATTCGTGTATAATGTATACGCATGTGTGTGGTGGATTGGTTAGAGCGCTCGCCTTGTAACGCAGCGAGTACCGGTTCGAGCCTCCTCCTATGATATGGTTACTGTGCAAGGACCTTGAGCAAGTCCTTCACTCACAGTTGCTCAGCACCATCGATGTTCTGTCGTATGGTCTTGTATGCACTTCCAAACTTTGGAGAATGGCAATATCAAATACAGTCGTATTGTATTGTATTGTAAGTACTGTGAAAGCATGAATATCTACTCAGAGAGCTTCTGAGTAGATTCCTTGAAGGGGTGCTATATAAATCTGATAGATAGATATGTACATGTATAATAATATAGATAGACGGACAGACAGACAGACAGACAGACAGACAGACAGACAGACAGACAGACATTTGTGTGCTGCGGCTATAAAAAAACCGAAGTCGATAACACTTCAAGCCTCTGGAGGCTCTGGTTACCTCATGAGGTGACCTCATCTTTCCTAGAGCTTTCTTCCAACAGATTGTTCTCTTCTAACAATAGCTGTAATTGTAATTAGTAACTTCTATCCCCCCAGTGTCTAGCTCCCAAGGCCTCAACCAATGGCGCTCCCGTGTGCACTTCTGAATTTTTTAAGAAGGGCATTGGGGCATTATAAAATTACAGTTGTATTGTGAGTTGCAGTGCTTTTTCAGCCGGAACATGCTAGAACGGTGTTCCTGCACCTTTTTTCAGCTACTTAAAATCATTTATTTATTTTATAAAAACAATAATTTAGTTATTTCAAATTAATTTCAGTGTTGTGAACTGTTTTCAGTGTTTACTGAGGCCCCTCCCACCCCCCAGTCCTGTTTTTCTCGGGATTTTAGCCCTTCCATAATTGTTACGGCACCTTTTTTCAGCTACTGAAAAATTATTTATTTTATAAAGCAATAATTTTGTTATTTCAATTTAATTTCAGTGTTGTGAACTGTTTTCAGTGTTTACTGAGACCCCTCCCAACCCCGCAGTCCTGTTTTTCTCGGGATTTTAGCCCTTCCATAAGTGTTCAGTTCCGGAAAGTATTGTTCAGTTCCAGAACCTTCTGTCTAGAAAAAAGCACTGGTGAGTTGTATTGCAACACTTTTAAAAGATCTTATATTTGCTTCTGCAGTCGCTCACCGGGACTTTGCTGACTGCAGGCTTCGGTTGCAATAGCAGTTCGGCTTTGATTTTTACTACCAAGTCCTCTGCGTTTGGTACCGGTGGTGGAGACACCACTTGATCCGCTTTTTCCGGTTCCTCTTTGGTGCCAGTGCTATCCGTGTCGCAGCTCTTTCCCTGGCTGTCGCTGTCGAGGCTCTCCCTCGATCCGCCCTTCGAGTCGCCGCTGCGATAGTCGCTGGTCTCGCTCTCGGCAGGGTTGTCGCCGGCAACTATCGTCATGTCGGTTGTTTCGCTGTCGATCAGGGTGTCCGTGGGAACTGTCGTCTGGGAGAGGCGCTCCCTCACCATCTGCTGATATTCTTCGAGGTTGACGTAGTTGATTTCGTCTGTGGGAGAAACTGGAGGTGTCAAGGTTGATGGCGCAGAGGAGGGAGAAGGACCAGGAGGAGTGGAAAGGCCAGGTGGAGTAGGTAGACCAGTGGAAGCTGGAAGACCACTGGAAGCAGCCAGAGAGGGAAGATTCGGTAGAGTGGGATGAACAGGTGACTTTACGGCCGACTCGACACTTGGAGCCTTTGCCGACTCGCCGACCTTTGGTAGTGTGGGATGAACAGGCGACTTTATGGTCGACTCAATGCTTGGAGCCTTCGCCGACTCGCCGACCTTTGGTAGCGTTGGATGAACAGGCGACTTTACAGCCAACTCGACGCTTGCGGCCTTCGCCGACTCGCTGACCTTTGGTAGCGTTGGATGAACAGGCGACTTTATGGTTGACTCAACGCTTGGAGCCTTCGCTGACTCGCCGACCTTTGGTAGTGTGGGATAAAGAGGCGACTTTACGGTCGACTCGACGTTGGGAGCCTTCGCCAACTCACCAACCTTTGGTATTGTGGGATGAACAGGCGACTTTATGGCCGACTCGATGCTTGGAGCCTTCACCGACTCATCGACCTTTGTTTTCTCCTTATCTGGAGGAGTTTCTGCAGCCTTCTTGTCCAAGCGAATTTCTGAAACGCTTGGATGTTTGTTCGACTTGACCACTTCGTCGCTTTTCGCTTCCCGAACTTCACTCTCGTCTATGGCCGCATCCAGGACCTTGAGCGCCTCATCCTCCGAGGCCGACTTCGACACACGAGGTTTCGGCTTCGGAAGGACCCTTACTGTCGGCGAAGTCACAGCAGGACTCGTGGGTTCCAAAGACTTGCCACCAGTTGCAACGTTCGGCGACCTGCCACCACCACCACCACCACCAATTACTGGTGACTTGCCTCCCGTTTCGACATCCGATGGACCCTTCTGTACCACCTCAACGTACCTGGCTGGAATGTAAAAAGACGGTAAACTGGACTCGCTCCTCTTAACGTACCACCAGTCGTTGTTAACTTTCTTGATGAGTTGATATTCGTCGCCAACCTTCAAGCTGATCATCTCACTCGAATCGTTCGGTTTGTAGGAGTAATCGCTTATGACGCGAACCATCTCCGGTTTCTTAGAACTTCCCGGCATCTCTGGCAACAAAACACAGCAAGTAACGTTATCCCAACCGCTGACACTGTTTCTGTATAGGTACACCAACTAATTGTAATTGCAATTATAATTAATCTCACATTTATAAAGCGCCACCTCAAGAAAAAACTCATCAGTGACGCTCCCGACCCGAACCAGTGAAATTACCGTACTCTCAAATAATACAGACTTAAGGCGCTCGCAAAACTGTGGAAGGGACAAACTGAGGAGCTCGAGCCGCAGCGAATGTGCTCGACTTTCACCTAGGCCTTCTTGGGGTGTGAATCCCAGTGAAAATAAAATTTCGTTGTTAATCTGGAGTCTTGTTAAAAGCTTTCAGTAACTGGGGTATCGCATCAGTGTTTGAAACGGCCCGAATCGGTGATGGTAAAGTCCTCCTTAAGTCTCCAGTAACAAATCACACTGCAAGAGGAGGGGGATAGAATGAATGGTAATACTCTGGCCTGAAGAGCAGCAGATCTTGAAGTCGCAGTTCAATACCCGTAAGCCCCCTCTAGGTCCATTCAGCCTTCCACTCCCTAGGGGGCAGCAAAAAAATGAGTACATGCCTTACAGGCTGCCAAGATCTTGATAATTGTACCATCGTGTTTCAATTGTTTCAATGTAACCTACTGTGGTTTGTCAGTGAGCATGTCAATAAACAGGAATATTATTATTATAAAGACCTCAACACTCAGCCAAAGCAGAGGGATTACAAAGCCAACAGCTATATATATATATATATATATATATATATATATATATATATATATATATATATATATATATATATATATATATATATATATATATATATATATATATATATATATATATATATATATATATATATATATATATATATATATATATATTATATTTCAGTGCTATATATACGGACCATTCAACGCACTGCACAGCTGTTAAATGTTGTCGAACCCAACCAATCCCAGACAGCGGACAGAGTTCACGGTCCAGCGGATTTAGCCTATTCGAAGAAGTCGCATTCCCAAAACCGTGCATGGTTTAGTTTAAAAAAAAAACCATGCCCGGTTTTGAGAGCTTACCATGATTCGCTAACCTGAAGTGTTTCACCATTTTCGAAGTGTTACATGACTCTTTTGTTGGTCATGCTATTCAGAGCCACTGAGGCGATGCAGAGATGTAGAATGGAGATCATAAATAAGACGCCATGTGAACCTCGTCCCAGCCTCCCCTCCAAATGTCCTCCCCAGTTAAACTGCTCAGTTGGTTCCTCATTCCCAAATTACTTTTTCTCAGTCAAAAGGTTTGAGTACTTACTTAATACACAGTGCTACCATTGCAGTTCGACATTTAGACAGCCTTCTCCACTGTGTGTGTGTGTGTGTGTGTGTGTGTGTGTGTGTGTGTGTGTGTGTGTGTGTGTGTGTGTGTGTGTGTGTGTGTGTGTGTGTGTGTGTGTGTGTGTGTGTGTGTGTGTGTGTGTGTGTGTGTGTGTGTGTGTGTGTGTGTAAGAGTAAGTAAGTAAGTAAGTAAGTACATCCTTTATTGAACCACCTGCATGCGCACTGTGGTTAACAAACATGTTATGCAGTTAGAGGCATGAAACACAAGAAACAACATAAGTTGGAAAGGAAGCCAGCTAACTAGGTTAGGTATGCATAGAAGGCCTAACAATTGGATATGAATTTTACTGGTTAACATCCTAGTTAAGAAATTCTTACGCGTTAGCGCGTCTGCCTTAGGAATCTTCCTGTTATGCGAGCGGGGACGCAGATCGTAGGTACGGATTATGGGAGGGGGGAGCAAGGGATGGAGAACGTGGCCAGGGTTGTGGCGCACCGCTGAAAAGAGAGTGTGTGAGTGTACGCGCGCGCGTGCGTGCGTGCGTGCGTGCGTGCGTGCGTGTGTGTGTGTGTGTTGTGTGTGTTGTGTGTGGGTGTGTGTGAGTGTGCAGTCACTTACTATAAAGCCCATTTCAAGTGTCTCACCAAGACTGCACGCACGACTACGACACTGATCTTAACAAGTTATATATATAGGGTCATTGGACCATGTGTCATAGGACCATGTGTCAGTGGACCATGTGTCAGTGGATCATGTGTCAGTGGACCATTTCTCAGTGGATCATGTGTCAGTGGCAGGGCTGTAGTGGCAATATAAGAGGTGAGTAAATGCTACCTACTGGTTAGTTTTCCGAAACACTGAGGGGGATGGGTTTGGGAAGAAATTTGTTTAAATACGGCAACGATTTTGGTGAGCATTAAAGCTACTGAAATGATGGTGTTTCTCAATTTCTTATGCATCAACTACGCTAAAATTTATTGAAAAAAATAATGTTTTTTGCATCCAGTGACACTGACAGTGATGTTCAGATATGAAAACAAACAACAAAATGCAATTCCATATTAGGCAATTTGGCCTCAAAGCTGATAGGCCAAAAAGAAAGTAGATTGTTTAATTTTTTTTTTAACGGAGGAGGAGCCATAGTTATATTTAGAAGATAAATACATTTTTATCACTGAAATTTATTATTTTGAAAATAACTTCTAAACTTTCAAAATTCTGCTTCAGCATCACCACGTAAATTAAACAGAAAAAAATATAGATACTGAAAAAGGGCCGCACAATCTAAAAGTAGAATGCATAAAAATATGAAAAAGGTATGGGTGTGTTCCTGCTACAGATGGTACGAACTGTCTAGAGCTAGGTAAATTTTAAAGTTCTTCTGCAACTCGATAGGTCAAGCAAACAGAAATAATTAAATTTCAAACGGATATTTTGTTTAATTTATAGTCTACACTCTACAGTATTAAAAATATGTCTAAGTACGTTCTGGAGGTGAGTACACGCTCTCCAGAGGTGAGTATACTAAAACATATTTTGTGAGATGAGTATAAGGTCTCTAGATGTGAGTACGTGCTGTATACCAGCGTATACCCTCAGTCAGTGGTCAGTTGATCATGTATCAGTGGACCATGTGTCAGTAGACCATGTGTCAGTGGACCATGTGTCAGTGGACCATGAGTTAGTGGAATATTTGTGACTGGATCATTTGTCAGTAAATCATGAGTCACTGGATCATGTCTCAGTTGATCACGCATAGTTGGACCATTTGTCAGTGGACCATTTGTCAGTGGACCATGTGTCAGTGAATAATGTGTCAGTGGACCATTTGTCAGTGGATCATGTGCCAGTGGACCATGTGTCAGTGGATCATGTGTCAGTGGACCATGTGTCAGTGGATCATACATGTGTCAGTGGACCATGTGTCAGTTGATCAAGAGTCAGTCGACCACATGTCAGTAGACATGTGTCAGTGGACCATGTGTCAGTGGATCGTATGCCAGTGGACTTGTGTCGAGGTGAGTGTGATGCCTCTGCATAACCATGTGACGTGTAATGAGAGGACTTTTGATTTACTCAACTCATAACTCTGGCACTCAATGTCTGTCCGGTATACACACAGATAAGGCCATCTGGTCCATTCTCGGTGACAGTCACCGTTTCAACGTCACCAAAGTCTAAACCTTTCAATCATGTGTGTGTGTGTGTCATTATGTGTCATTATGTGTGTCTGTTTCGTTGTGTGTTTATGTGTCTGTGTGCTTGTGTCTGTATGTCTGTGCTTATGTGTTTGTGTGTGTGTGTGCCTGTCCTTGTGTAGGTCTGTGTGGTAGTGCATTTGTGTTTGCTGTGTGCTTGTGTGTCTTTGCCTGCTTATGTGTCTGTGTTGGTGTGTCTCCGTGTCCTCATGTGGAAGCCTGTTTTAGTGTTTGTAGTCTCTGTGTTTGTGCACAGTTGTATTTGTCTGTGTGCTTCTATGCATGCTTGTATATGCGTGCTTCCATATTTGTGCCTTGTAGGAAGGTATGTGTATGTGTATATGTGTAAGTGTGTAGGCATGTATGCAGGTGTGCGTATGTATGTTTATATGTGTAATACGAATGTGTGTATGTATGCATGTGTTGTGTATATGTGTATGTATGTGTGTTAGCATGCAAGTGTGTGTATGTAGGTCTGCATGTTTATATGTGTATATATGTATATGTAAAATTATGTATGTATGTATGTATGCATGCAAGTGTGTGTATGCATGTATGTATGTGTGTGTGTGTAAGCAAACATGCATGTAGGAAGCCACTTATGTATCTCGCATAAGCATTGCAAGCATGACTAACTGATCTGAATAAGCATGGTTAAAGACACATTTGCTGAAGGCATGTATGCAAGTGTGCGTATAGAAATACACATGCAGTCTGTGACTGCATTGAATTGTCTCTTTGTGTTTTCCTCTGTGTGTTTGTGTGTACGTTTGTATGTAAGCATGCACAAATATATGTGCTCAATACATACGTATGTGGGGTGCAAGTATGTACATTTCCATGCCCATGCCTACGTTTGAGTGTGCATGTGTGTGTGTATGCATGTGCGAATGTATGTATGTATGTGTGTTTCTATCTATGTAAGTATCTATGTATGTTTCATGAATGCACGGTACATGTATATATGTACGCAATTTTCGTTTCTATCTAGGTTCATATGTATCTCTGTGAGGCTGTGCACGCTGTACATATATGCATGTGTGCACATCAGGGCAGAACTAATTTTGCTTTTTTGCTGATTCCGGATACTGGATAGAATAGGCCATTATTTGCTGATTCCAATTAGTATAAATCTATGCACTAACACCTAATTCCAAGTTAGTCATCATTGGTCAATGGCAGGCGGTCAGTTACAGGAAGTAGATTTAAGGGCCCAGATGCGACCCTTTGAACTAGACTCAATCATCTTTGATATGACGACGTCGTTAAATAAACGCCCCTTTGAACGTGTGCCTGGCTATTCTGGGCTTGTTGACAGCTCTAGTAAGCAGTAGCAATCAAGATTATAATTACATGCGAGTGGGTTATAAATTATTATTAGTCCATAGCGAAACCATGGAAGAAACAACTGTTATTAATCAGCTGGTTAGACATTCCGGATCATGTGTGTGTATATGAATGCATGCATGTAAGTATGTATGTATGTGAATATTATTTTAGCACCCTTAAGAAATGCTGTTTCTTTGCTTATATGTATATCTCTATGTGTGAATATCTGATTTGTGTGACCGGTTATATCTGTATGTATGCATGTTTGTAAGCCTGTATATGTGTTCGTACAGAATTGTTCGGCATTAATCTGTGTGAAAACTAGCTTCGTCAACGCAATGCGAATGAGGCGGGTTTAATGGCACACACTGTTTCCTGTATCTTCTGATGAACTGGGGAACGAAAGCAAACATCCGTTGTATGTTTGAATTTGAATATTTGACACAGCACAGAGTAATTACGGACAATTTACTCAGTGTAACGTTTCAACACTGCCAGCCACGTATCATATTACCGGCCAAGCAGTGCCACAAACTGCCTGATTACTTCAACACACCATGTACTGCACTATCATTACTGCTATAAATTTAATTTTTACAACTCTGTACACATGTGCATGTAGGAGTTGAAAAATTATCCAAAAACAATTCTGGGATGGGTAGAACAGAAGTGCCGTAGAAGGCAGAGGCATTATTATTATTTATTATTACTAAGTACTACTGTTATAATTATTCTTATAAATATTTTATTATTATTTAATTTTAATAATAATTATCATTATTATAATGTTTACTGTTACTTTTATTACTATTACTAGCTGAAAAATCACGGTATATAAATTTAGTTTAGAAACTTTAATGTGCTTGAGAACGAAACTCTAAAAAATACATAAGCTAAATTGTTATCAACCAAAAAAATATTCCTCTAAAGAGTTTTGTTGTTGCAGTTTACGAAGATTTTGCCTTTATGGGCCTCTGCAGCGTGACGCACTGTGTGTGTGCGTGTGTGTGTGTGTGTCAGAGATAGAGAGACAGATACAGACAGACAGACAGCTGTACCGGTAACCGGCGGTAAGGCGGGGAAGCGCCTAATGAGTCCAGCAGCTGACCTATCAACTGGGCCGGCCTGATGGAGGGATGGAGGGAAGGAGGACCTCCTGGCCCTCCCTCCATTCCTCCCTCACTGGCTGGCATCAGAGGACTCACTTACGCAACGTACATTGGTAATTATATTGCTTTGATGATCAGCAGTGTATACACATAACAATAGTTATTGATATAATAATAATTATTATTATTATTTATGCTATTACCATTGTTACTATTACTATTATTATGATCAGCAGAGCATACACATAATTATTGTTATTGACAAAATAATAATAATAATTTTTTAAGATAATGATTATATGATTATTATTATGGCTATTATCTTAATCATTATCTGATTCAGCTACCAGTTCCAAAGACTGTCGTTAGCAGTCCAACATGGCAACACCATCTGCTTTGCTGAGATCTTACCATGTTACATTGTTCACTGGATAATAATAACAATAGCACTCACCGAGGTGTCCATTTTACCTCAGGCATATAAACATATAATATTAGTAATAATAATTATATTAATAGTGAGAATTGGTAATGACCATTATAACAATAATAATAATAATAATAATAATAATAATAATAATAATAATAATAATAACAACAAAAGCTTTACTCCTTCACGTGAGACCCACGGGAGACCACTTTCCTATTCCAATGCCTTTTGTTAACAATACAAATATTTTAATGCAATAACTTTCAAAGGCACATTCGCCAGCCAGGAATAAAATGAGTAAGGCCATTCCGGACTTTTAATTTGCTACACTAGTCAATATTCAAGTCCCTCAGGGATCCTGTATACCTCAAGGCCAAAAAAAAATATTTAATAATAAATCCCCAAAGGATTCTGTGCACCTTTGAGGCATAATAAATAAATAAATACATAAATAAATAAATAAAAATAATAATGATAATAATAATAATAATAATCTCACAAATTAAGTGCAACAGAATTTTAAAGGAAATGTGATCATTATTACGATTAGTAAACTGCATTTATTATGCACCAAGATCATTAAATCTGAAATGCAGACACGAAATAATAGTGAATGATGGACCGGCTCCCTACACAGTCACCATTTCAGAGTAGCAGGATCGAACCAGCACTCTGTATCACAAGCCAAGTATTCTAACCAATTGGCTACTACCATACCCTACAATCATATGCCTCACTACTGGAAATTGTGGGTGGTCACAGTTATTGCTGTACCACACAGACCTGACTGGGTCAAGTGCTCATTCATTCTCACGACTCATCGGTACGTATGTAAGTGAGTAGCAATGATTAACATCTTATAGGCACAGGTAAAGGTTTTAGTGATTTGCAGATGCGAGGTTTTGTGTTGCTAATCCAAACACTTAGGGATAGAAAATCGTAAATGATTTCAAGGACCCACATAAATATATAGCACGACATTCGTGACATAACCTCATTTGGCTGGGTTACATTAAGTGTATAATAAAATTATAATATAATATATTCGTGTTTATTGACAAGCTCACTGACAAACCGCAATAACACTGAAACATATGACAGTAGAATTATCAAGATCTTATTGAACACATGTCTTGGCAGCCTGTTAGTGTGCCCGCTCATTTTACAGCTGCCCCTAGGGAGTGGAAGGCTGAGTCGACCTACAAATTACAACTACAATGACGTACTTACAATGACAAACTTTGGGCAGTAAATACTGAGGTACGAAAATGTGCTGGGCTAAAAACAGGCTCTGTTCTTCGACTGCTGGGGTTAAAAGGGATCCTGTTCTTAGTATGTTCTGGTTAGAAAGGTGTTCTTTCCTTAGAATTTATTTATTTATTCCGGATATTTCTATAGCGCCTCTCGAAGTCAACTACTACTCAGAGGCGCTCCCGACTACAGCATTTGATACTGTGTCGGAGTTTTCACGCCGAAGCGCCACGAGCAATTGCGAGTGAAGGACTTGCCCAAGGTCCGTACGCAGCGGCTAGAGTGGGATTCGAACCTGCAACCCTCCGGTCACAAGGCGCCGAACTTACCACTGAGCCACCACGCCAATGGGGTCAAGCGATGTGTTGTCCCTATAAGAGAAGAAGAGTAGACCCTTAAGCTAGCCCTGAGGCAGCCATGGGTACGAACTGTTAGAGACTTAATTTTCTTAGCCTCGGCTTACAAGGGCGGGGACGGCCAGTCCTCTCCCTCGCTGTTTCATCTCCCACCGACAGTGTACGGTCAGTGTACTAATTATAGCTGAATTGGCTAGGGGGCACAGGTGGGGCAGAAATCACAAACCAAATTTGATTTGAACCCCCGACCTCTCGTTTGACAGTCCAGCACGCTAACCACTACACTATCGAGCGTCCCCTTTGTCCCTAGAAAGGGGTTAAAATGTGTCCTGTCCTTTGAAAACTGGGTTCTGTTAGCCTTATGGTCATAAGATCATACTATACAAAAATCGTAATCGTAATCTTGAGATTACATCTGGGGGTTTCCCTTGAACAAGCATGATTACTATCAAGACAAGAAATCTGAGAAGCCTGCATAGACTTGTGTAAGTAAGTGTGTTCTCTTCACCTTTTTGTAACCTGTGACTGTTAAAAGTCTCTAAAACATGAATATTTTACCTCCAAATCCTTTGATTACACAATCCCACAACCGCTTAACGTCCTGAACTCCAAAAACTACGGTTAGTTCCTTCACGTCATGCAAAAACTTTAAAACGGAAGAAGCAGCTCACCGAGTAATAGTCACTCGCTGGTCAAAAGAAAGTGGGTGAGGCACGCGCGAATCCGTTCCTAATCACCACGAAATTCACGAAAACGCTCAAAGTCTATACAACTATTCACACCGAAACCCTCAAGCATAAGTCGTTACTCAAAATCAACCAATTTTTGGCTCTTTTCTACGCATCAGAACGACAGAAGGTTGCGAATTTGTGTTAGATCGATCTGAAAACTCTCGGTACGCTACGCTGCCCATCTAGGGCAAAATGAAACGCCATCGATCAAAAAGTATATAAACGTCAACTTTTTCTTCATGACAACTGCTAAGACAACGACTAACCGAACTCGCTTTGTTGCAGCGTATCATCCAATTGCAAAATACTTGAGAAAGTCGCCAAGTAAAGTAAGAAAGAAGCAAAACTTGGGCCATACAACGAAAATAAAAATTGCAAAACAACTCTCGGAACCCTCACGCCATACGGAGGGAGGGGGACTGAGGAGGGCATTTTTGTCCCTTTGCAATATTTCGCATTATACATAATTTTAATATAGAAGACTGTAAATATTCAAAGCACCAATATTTTATAAAAGTAAGGATGCTAGGGCAAGATATTGTCATCCCTAAGGAACAAACAATAAACGAAAGCGTTGTTATCAGTATTATACTGATAATAATAGAAACAATAAGAGTATTAGTACAAATAACGATGACCATAATCATTGACTAATATCAAGATTGTATAATTATTGCAAATAAGTTATGTCCCTTAATTTTTGCACTGTGCTTGTGCTGCTCTTTTTCTTACGATCCTTCTTTGTGAAAAAGTATATTGCGCTGTAATTGAAACTTAACTTAAATTAATGTTAAAAATAATACTGTACAATAAGCTTATACATAGTTAAAATCGTAGAGAATATGACTTGATATGAGTTAATTTGAAAGGGGACTCGGTAGTTTTGGAGTGATAAATATAATAGAAACGAGTAAACGTCATTGAGTGTAGAACCTTTATCTCACTATTAATTTTTAGTCTATGCACTCGAGTAAAAGGATGCTTAGAGGATTTGTGTTACGTTAATTTATTATTACAAATTTATTTTTTACAGCTTACATGTTTATATTTCTGTTGTGTACGTTCTAAAGGGTATTCGGATTTGTAAGCCAGCACTTATGTAAACAACTGAAAGTTCTGAGAAGAAAGCAGTGAGCGGATTACCCTAAATTGCCCATAACTCACATGATCACATCTATGTATTAATATAGTTTACCATCGTAATCTCCAAACTTCTGAAGCGCCACTCGAAGGTCAAGCGCAGGGCGCCACCCTATTCACGACGGACTTTGCCAAATAATAGCTCAAAGGAGGCGTAGCGCCCTTGTAGTGGCATGGTCGCGTTACGGCGCTCTAGAAACTGGCCGTGTTATTATTATTATGGGTGTACTCTGGGTGCCCTCCCCCAATAATTGAGATGGACTGTACACCCAATGCAACAAGTGTAGAATAATTAACCAAATGTCCCCCCCTCATATTTTTTACAAGTTTACACCAGTGAAATGAGGTCCGAGCTAGTCCAGTGACCACAGGGAGGTCCAGATCAAGAGAGGAGGCAGAACAATCTATCAAGACGGGGTATCGTTTATGGCGAGAATTGGAAGGCAGAGGATCAGATGAGTCGGGGTTGTTCTGGAAAAGGTGAGGCTTCAGTTTTGAGTATTAAGTCCTGGTAGATAGAGGAGCCTGAGGACGGGTTGCAATGCTGATGGAGGAACAAAAAAAACCGTTTAGAAAGTGCCAGAGCCTTCTAAATTCGATGACGTTCGTAATCTGGAGGTTTCTACATGGCGCTATAATAGTTAATTTGCAGGAACCAGAAAACCAAGGAATCACAATAAGATTCAGAATTGTTTTCAGCCTCGAGCAAAAGGACAGCACAGCAATTATGAGATGCAGAGTTTGTGAGTTGGTAGGGTGGACCGTGGATGAGAAGGTTCACAAGATATTAACGTTTATTTCTAAACCACTAGTGGTCCACTACCGAATGACACAAGAGTCAATTTATTTATTGAGTTGGGGTGGCGTCTCCTTTTGACCAGAGAAAGGAAAGTTTCGTAAAATGCTCGTGGCCATTTAATCTTGGCAATCCATGTTCTCGATTCCTTCAACACACGCATGTTAGTAATCCTAAATCAACAGACCAATCTCCTTCATGTTGCACCTTGGGTTTCGTGTGCCATCGGTTGATGCCTTGCGCATTATGCACATTGGTGCTATACAAGTTACTAATTAATAATAAGAATTACTCAGACTTTCTCAGTAATAAGAGAATTATTGGGAAATAGCTTCTTCACACATGCCACTGTAGTGCCATGTACATTTACTCGGTTGAGGAGGTCTCTGGGTTCTCTGCCTCAACCAAAACTTAAATAGGTGGAAATTTCTGATAATCTGAAAACTGAAAGACATTATTTCCAACTTCTTAATGAAAGCATTAATGTATTTTCCAATTTCCAAATTCTTAATGTATGTATTAATGCATTTTCAACTCTGCAAAATTCCAAACTTCGTAAAGATATTTTTAAAGTCTCAGTTTTGCCTGACTCAACTCAACTTCCTTGGAAATGTTTGATCGCTTCAGCAACAAAACAGCAAAATTTTTAACAAAAGCGAATACAAGTCATGTCAGTCTGAAACAAATTGTACATAACGCGAGATTTGTCGAAACTATCATCCGAGGATGATTAGTTTTCGAGAAAAGAGACGTAATTGGTGAGGTTCGTCAAATGCTGCTCGCTTGGAATGGCGACCTCGGACGAAGAACCTGAAAATGATAAAAGGCGATTTCAGTAAATGGCAATTCGAAAAACTTTCTCAATAATTACAGAGCTACAAATTAAACGACAAACTGCAGAACATTCAAAGTAAACAAGAAGACATCACCTGTGCACCTATGAGAAATTCCTTAGGAGGGCTACTCCATAACCGTGCAGTTATGATCACAATTTACATAGCACCAGTTCAAAGAAAGTAAGAGGTGCTCATGACCTTATGACAATACAATACCACAGTAGAGTAAAATTGTCTTCAACCATCTGCAAGACAAGAGGCATAGAAAAGGTTGCAAGGTGACACTGTACACAGTGTATGGAGTTCCTTTCAGGTAACTCTCGGAAGCACTGCACATGCGACTAATCGATCCTAACAAGTGTGCAATTTAGCTCTTTAATGACGTGCACACACTAAAATGTATGGAAAAATAATCCTCCTCATCATTACAGGGTTAAATTGTTTGCTGAACACAGTTGCAAAGGGAAATTAACAAGTACATGTAATTATTAATTTATACATCATCTTTATTATTTATTTACTTTATTTTGTCTTGCATTTAGGTAACAAGATTAGTAAACACATATCTATGGATCGCTTCTTCAAGAACAGTCATTACAGACCTGTTAGAACCATGCAACACTATAAATTCCAACAATACCATAACCATGCTTTGTAAATCCTTGTCACAATACATTTCAACAATGTAGTTTGAAATATAGCATTACGGATTCGACAACATGGACTCGATCATGTACTACATACACTTTGAAACTTGGCCAACATTAAGCACAATGGTTAATCAAACAGGAACTATGCCACCATGAGGAAGGCGTGCACACAGACAAAACCTACACTGTATGAAGAAGGAGAATCGCAGTCCCTTAAACTAGCCCTGAGGCAGCCATGGGTATGAAGTGTTAGCGACTTCATTTTCTTAGCCTCGGCTGTCGGCAGAGATATTTGTCTCTCACCTCTTAATTTGCACACCAACACTAGTTTAGCATCTGGTTTCTCGATCTGGCTTTTCCAATAGATGTCAATTTCACTCAAAGCAACCATCGATCGACATCTCAGACATTTATGATACAGCGCTACAGAAGTCAGATTAATCATAATAATAATTGAGTTAGAAGTCTAATCATTAGACTTCTAACTCATTTAGGATTACAAAAAGAAAAGTATCAGTTGGGGCATCATTTTTCATTTCCAACATTCATTAACATTATTTTGATTAATTAATTAATCATATTCTAACCATCCGTGCAAGGTGTGAGCATGTGGGTGGCGGTGTCATACTTCCATCCTTGTGCCACAGCAGCTGTGAAAACAAACATAATCACAAAGTAAGCAAACATCAAAGTGTAATCCCTTGGGAACAGAAAAGTTACGCTAAGATCTGTCAGTGGGTAACTGGAAAATCAGGCCTTGTCCTCTGCAACATCAGTGAACGTGCCTCGAAATGATATGGCATGGGATACAGATGGAAAGGCACTGGAAACTGACCTCACGTGACTCTACAGAGATATTATTATTATTATCAATAATATGGCGCTAATTAATTTCATTCACCAATTTCATCTCCAGCAGCTGGAAAAAATCTGTAGTAGTTTATGAAGCGAGATAAAAGAAAGGAGGAAGAGAAACAAGATGTGCAATGAAAAACTGTGTTGAAACAGAATTTCACACTACAATAAATCAGAATGCATCATATTTGCTCTGACTTTTGTTTTACCCAGTATTCATCCCAGCAAACAGTCGCCTGCATTTCAGATTAAGATGAATGGACTGCTCATTTAAGAAATCACAGTAAATAATTAAATGGCTATATATCAACTTCTACAACACCGGAGTCTAATGCACGAAGCTTCAAACTACGGCACACCACAATCAAGCTACAGTCAGTCAATATCCAAAGTCAGGTTCAATACCCAGAAATGGGTTAGAGCGCTCGACTTGCAACTTTAACTTTAACTTGCAACTGTGTAGTGACCTTAAGCAAGTGCTTCAACCACAAAAGCTCAGAGCCTTCGATTGATGCTTGGTCATTAGATAGTGGCGCCATAGGCGTAGCTACATTGAGGCAAGAGCAGGCACTTTGCCTCCTCTTGCTTTTTTAGATTTAAAAATGTCCTTGGGTTATAGCTCTGCATCCTCAAGTACACCATCCCACATGTTGCCTCCTCTTGAACAGTGATCCTGGGGATTTTGTGACAAGAAATTTTGAAGAAATTCCCCCAAAAAGTTATCAAATTTTTTAAAGAGAAATCCCCCAAAAAGGTCATCAAATTATCAAATTTTGAAAGCGAAATTTCCGATAAAAAGGTCATCAAATTGTTTTCAAGAGAAATTTCCGAAAAAAAGTCATAACTTTTTTTAGAAGCGTCCCTTCAGTGCCGGCCTTAGGGGCGTGCGAACCATGCGGTCGCACAGGGCCCGCAACTTAGGGGGGCCCGAATATGTGAAAGAAAATTAACACGAACAAAAACTCCCTAATAATATTATGGTTTTGATTAAATCTTCTCTTTTGTCAATATAATACAAGTCAACTTCCTCTTTAGATATCACAGAATGCTCGTGTAGCCTATAGCCAAATTTGACTTCTTGCACTTGTTAAAGTAAAATGATAAGCAATGAAAAACAATTTGACTTGTGTCATGGGGCCCGTACAGTATATTCTGCACGGGGCCCGAAATATTCTAAGGCCGGCACTGGTCCCTTGCACCCCACACCCCATCTGTCAAACAAGATCACTGCCAGTGGTTGCCCCCTCTTGAATTTAAGTCTGGCTACGCTCCTGAGTGGCGCTTAATAAACACATAATATTGTTTAATGAGTTGTCACATGTCCAAGTCAGTGTTTGACCGTAAAATATTTTGCAGGGTGTTGCTTGTGGCTGCAAACAGTACAAGTTAAAACCGCTGGGCACAAGCCTAATTACTGGGAAATCTGCATTTCATTCTGCGACAGCCTGAGCCTTCTTAGGGGGGATGTTCCCTCCGACACCCTACATGTAGATACCCCTCGGTGCTTAAAACGTGTACTGTATGAATATGTACTTATGAAAAAATGTACACTTATGTACATGTTTTATGGAGATGTACTTATGAAAACAATGTACACTTATGTACATGTTTTATGGGAATGTACTTATGAAAACAATGTACACTTATGTATATGTTTTATGGGAATGTACTTATGAAAACAATGTACAATTATGTATGTGCTGTACGGAGATGTACTGAATGAAAACAATTCACCTTCAATGGCTTCATTGACTGGCAAACCGGTAAACGAAGAGAAATCATTGGCGCTGATGCATGAATAGGCGCGAGTGACCAGATTGAATGCACGCTTCCTGGAGGCATCTATAGTTAATAAACAACACATTAATAAATTAATACATATTTCCTTTTGCAGTCTGTTGTGTTAGATTTAATACATTAATTGAAATGCTAAAATATTAATATATACTTGCTCTTGCAGGTGTTGAGTTAGACTTAGTAATAGTCAATAAAGAATACATTAATTAACACACTGAGTAATAGATTAATATATATGTTAATACATTAATTAAAACATACATTAATATATTAATTAATATGTACATTTCTGCAGCTGCTTTGTTGCAATTAATAATAAGTAAATAAATCCAAGAGCTTCTATAGCACAAGAGTATAGCCCTCATACACACATATATATGTTTCGGAATATCTTCAACTCATCTATGCACACACATTAAACAGGGTAATGCATTATGGGGTGCATGATAGCTTGGTGATTAGCATGCTGGACTGTCAATCAAGAGGTTGGAGGTTCAAATCCTTGCCGAGCGGCAGAAATTTGGTTCCACATTCCTCCTCCACCTGTGCCCTCTGGTTCACTCAGTTATTATGAGTACACTGTCTATACACTGTCGGTGAGAAGTTGATACGGTGAGGGAGGGGTCCAGCCATCCGCCCTCATATGCAGAGGCTAAGGAAATGAAGTTGCCAACACTTCATACCCACAGCTGCCTCAGGCTTGCTTAAGGGACTGCTCTTCTTGACCTGGTTTCTTCCAAGCGTTTCCCTTCACACTCTCAACATAAACTCAAACACGAATGCAGCGATGAATTAAAATACTTGGGTTTCACATCAATGGAAAATACGTTAACGAATCCAAACAACTCTTGGTCGACAGAGACCTCTGATGGCATCCATGATCGGCTTCAGCGGCTCGCTCCAATCCTTCCGAAGGAACTCATAGATGCCTGGAAAGTCCCTCTGCCACATGCGCTGTCCTACGGCCCAGATGAGAGCCAGCTCCGGATAGCTCTACAGCAAACACAATCGTAAAACCTGTATATTTTAACTATAATTATATTATTTTTATTACTATTGTTATTTGTTTTACCCCACATATGTATGATCGTTTGGGATATGCTTATTGGAGGTGAGGAACTACATTTCGAATAGCAACTACTAATCTTCTCGATGTGGCCTAATTAGGCCAAAAAAAATTAATGGTGTGTTTCCGGTAACGCGACTGAGTCACTTTTTTGGCGCGACTCGGATAATTTTGGGAAAAAATTTTTTTTTCAGTAACTCATTTCGTGTCAGAGTTGCAGCTTTTCGACAACTGAAACCTCACTTTCTGTGCCAGAGGTGCAGAATTGCGACATTATAGACCGTGGGAAACCAGCGGTCTTTCAATGTAAATAAGAGCACCGTTAATTAGAGCAACGAGATGCGTCGCCCGATGTGCAGACCTGCACGGGAAGGACTTAGGTCTAAGGGTAATTAGAGCAAAAAAATGGGCTGTAAGTTTCCCATGGTCAGCTTTTACAAATGTGGGAGGGTAGCGGAGATAATAGGCCCGAAAGTCGGCGATTTTCCCACGGTTATGCGCCAGGGTTATTAACCAAATCCAATCGTCGTCGTATTCAATGTATTATCAACATCTACGATTAATTATAATTATCGTATGTATCATAGTATGAGTAAAGTTTCCTTTATAGCAACCAGCCTCAAGGTCAGCCTCAGCCTCCTAAGCAACCAGCCCTGCCTATGGGGGAACAGTTGGTCGCAGTGGCGACTGCTCGGTGCCGGCCCTCTATTCGGGGGTCCGCTATTCTGGGAGCCCACCGGAGTATACATACATACAATATACATATACATTAATACACATATAAATACATACATACATACAGTGCTTTTTTTCTGGAAGAAAAGGTTCCGGAACGGAACAATAGGTTCCGGAATGCAATAATCATGGGCGGTCTAAAATCCCGAGAAAAACGGGATTGGGGGTTGGGTGGGGGTCTCAATAAACACTGAAATTATTATTTTTATTATTAAAATAAATAAATTATTTTGTAGTACCTGAAAAAAGGTGCCGGAACGCCATTCCGGCTGAAAAAAAGCACTGCATACATATATACAGGCATATATACATACAACATACATACATAAATGCATACATACACATATATGCACACATACATACATACATACATCATATATACATACATACAACATACGCACGCAACATACGTTAGACTATCGTTGATGGCTGCCAGAAAACGATATCAATGAACTACACTTGTGAAAATATTAGCCTTCTAGCATATATAAAGAGAGCTAAACCCCTACCATTAAGGAAAACATTTTCAAAATTTAATTTACTGACAAATAAGTTTAAAGAACATGGAACTGTTTTTAGCAAGGTGTGTATTTAGTGACATCTTCTTGTTCTCAAAACGTAAGAAAAACAAAAAAAAGGTGATACGGTCGCTATGAAATGGCATTGTATAAAAATATTTTACTAAAAAAAAATTTTTCCCACCTACCTACCCACTTTTTTAAAACTCCGTTACCGGTAACACACCATTATTTTTTTTTGGCCTTAGGACATGGTTTTGGTGCCCCATCGTTGATGCCCTGTATACCAGCATTTATTCAAGCCCGGCTTTTAAACAAAGCCAATGTTTTTTTAAACAGTTTTGACCCCATACCTATGGGAAGCTTGCTCACAAATCATACCCTCACATCTCGTTTCTAACATGCAATGAATTTCAGTTGGAACTTCCAGTGGATATGATAACGATTTCACTGGAAGTTACAATCACTCGATGCCAACTTTCTAAAGCGCAACTAATACAAAGCCAAGCACGGGGCACCAGCTTATTCACGAGCGCCGCATCACAGTGCTCAGAGGGGATATCCACAGATGTCCAGCAGAGATCCAAGTCCGGGCCCAGAAAGACCAGAGAGAAGGCACTACAGACATCATCATATTAGAAATTCTGTAATGTGCACAAAGCTCATAAGGGAGCTATATAAATAACAGAATATGTACGTCAAAGTACCAGCTACACCAGAGCGAGAAATGTATGTTTCCTGCGCCATGAAACAGAAATCTACAAAACAACGTTACGATAAACTATATAGCTACCGATTTGACGCCAGCAGGAATCCTCTTCCACAAGAACTTTGCATGAGTCCTATAAAATAATACCCAGACAGTTAACTATTTTCAGATTTTTGCTTAACTACAACTACTTTTGAAATAACTTAGCCAGTAGATACTCACTACACATATATTCATGTTTATTGTCAAGCTCACAGAAACTCACACTAAGTAACACCGAACCACATGGCTGTACAGTTATCAACGCGTCTTGGCAGCCTGTTAGGCGCCCGCTCATTTTACAGCTGCCCCCAGTGAGAGGAAGGCTGAGTCAACCTAGAAGGGCCTTCTGTGTATCAAACCATGTCTTTCAAGATTTTATGTTCTTCGAGCAAGAGTGCATTCATCTATTCTCCTTCCTAATTTTAAAAACAGGAGTTAACGACTTTAAAAGCTATGGGTATTGAGTTGATAAAACAGTATCGAACAGAAATCAACCAAACAACTTCACGATAAACAATATAGCTATGTGCTGTAACTTTACAGCACTATAAATAAATAGAAAAAACACTTCAGAATGCACATAAGGAAATTCTGGTGTTTTACAGAATACCTGCATAGCAACAATAATTTATAAACCAAACAGAATTCAAACAAACATTGTAAAAATAACTATGTTATATCTTAACCTGAGAGATTTTAAGAAAGACGTGGTGAAGAAATTAAACTTACAGTTCCTTTCTAAGTAAATAAATTGCCAGCAGCTGGGCATAGGCCTGAGGCTTCGTCACGCATCCTGGCGACTGAAACATTTGAAAAATTAAGCTATAATTTCTTCCCAAAACATTTGCCCTTTGTCTTCAATCATAAAAATTATTGTTGACGATAACTTGAACAAAAGCTGCATTTTAGTCTTAACAGTTTCGATTTGCATAATTCATTTGCTACACGAGTTTTCCAACAGAAATGCTTTCCTATTTACATATTAAATATCGTATTTTTAGAATCAAGATAATCAGCTTATTAACAAAGTTAATTAGGCAGGGTCCAGGCCATACGGTCGCTATAGAAAAAGTGAACGTTTACATTATTTTGTAACCAGTAGTTTCGACTCGCAGTGTACAGCATCCAGTAACTGGTCATTAACACTATCGTTAAATTAACTCTCCTTTATTTCTCAAAAACTTAAAGCATTTAAATGTTCTTTTAAAAGGGGAAGTAATGCTGAAAACTGGCTTACGTCCAATTCTTCCGATTCCAAAGTTAACGCCAACTGATCAAAATCGAACCTCTCAGTCACCGCCGCCGCCATATTGTTACCGAAGAAATAATATTCCGAACTGGAGTCCATAATTATGTCGTAAGACTAGGTTGAAGCGCTTATACACCGCAGCGCTCCTAACGGTCAGTTTATTTTGTTCGTGAGGAAAATTTATCGAATAATTAATTATAATATTATTCTAAAATAAAAAAAATTGCCTGAGGATACTAAAACATCATATTTAACATCCGGTGGCGACATATGAGTACAACGGATATGATATTATATATATATATATATATATATATATATATATATATATATATATATATATATATATATATATATATATATATATATATATATATATATATATATATATATATATATATATATATATATATATAATTAGTTGTATCCATGAGTTTCCGCCACTGACCGCCAGTGAATCAGCTGGTTCCCGAGACTTCGCTTTTGTGGGTGCTGTAGAAATTTCGAGATTGCGATTTCCATTACGATATTGTAATTGTAACCGAACATTTTGATAGCACCACTCAAATCACTGGCGCTCTCGATCCGCATCACTGCCAGCACCGGCAAAAAAGAAAGGGTTTCAAGCGTCTACGGAGCTGAATAGGAAAGGGCAAGAAACTCTTGGCGGATGGACTGGGAAAGACTTTTCCAGGCTGAAGGACCTAAATAGGCAAAGCTCCTGGATTGGGCCGTGGAAGAGTGCATAGGGGGAACATCCATAAAGCCACGGGCCGAGGATCGCGAGGAGACCCTTTGGGGCAAGGAAGAAACCAGGGTTCAGAAATTCTTTAGGTAATTAAGATGGCGCAGACCCAATAAGGCAGTTGCGCATGAAGGCGAGGGTTTTAAACTGAATTATCTGTCGGGCACGAAGCCAGTAGAGGGAGTCACGAATAAAAGCAGAGATGTGGGCAAACTTAAGAATTTCTATAAGCCGAGCAGAAGCATTAAGAATAGACTGAAGTTTGTGCATATTGGAGGAGGAAAGGTCAATGTACACAGCATTGCCAAAGTCCACGAGAGTGCAGATCAAAGCGTGGACCAGTGTAGTGGCAGCATGCACCGAAAGACACCTGCGGATGGATCCAAGCTGGCGTTGATGATAAAAGCAAGATTGGGATACAAGGTTAACTTGATCAGTGAAGGAAAGGGTAGGATCAAGGACAATCCCCAAGTCACGAAAAGAGGAGGAGGAGAACTGAATGAGGGGAACCTGAGATAAAGAGATTCCAAATCATATAATATAATAGATTCCCTGTTATATAGTGGCCCTAGAAGACCAGAGTTCCTTACTAATCTAGCTTGTGCGGAAGCCATGAGCTTTCCATGTGGTAGCCTAAGTGTTAGCGACTTCATTTTTCTTAGCCTTGGCCTATGAGGTCGGGTGGCCAGTCCTCTCATCGTCGTCTGATCCTCCCGCCCACAGTGTATGGTCAGTGTACTCAATTTAGCTGAGTGGGTTAGGTGACGCAGGTGAAGCAGATATATCGAAACAGATTTCTGCCCTTGTGGATAATAGAACCCGCAACCTCTCGGTTGATAATCCAACACGCTAACCACTATTTTATCGCGCAACTGTAACCAGTTTTTAACGAAATTTTGAGGCTGTCTTGCGGAGTCGTTATCCAGCGTTACAGTAATTGACATGACAATAATCAAAGTAAATGAATCATTTAGGCTATTTATACAAGAAGGAGAAAGCGTTTTAAAGGTGTCTAATTCAACTGAACGGTTTGTAATTGTCCAATTTTTAACGACATCATACGGCACACTGGACCGTTGGCGTCCACCTGACGTACAACAACAACAACAACAACAACAACAACAACAACAACAACAACAACAACAACAACAACAACAACAACAACAACAACAACAACAACAACAACAACAACAACAACAACAACAACAACTACTACAACTACTACTACTACTACTACTACTACTACTACTACTACTACTACTACTACTACTACTACTACTACTACTACTACTACTACTACTACTACTACTACTACTACTACTACTACTACTAATACCGCTGCCAGCGCTCGTGAATAAGCTGGTGCCCTGCGCTTAGCTTTGAGTGACGTTTTACATATATGGAGTTTACGATTACGATTAACAACAACGATCTCTTATGTAGTTATCCAGATCTGTGTGTCCTTCTATAAACGCTCAACAATGTTTCGAATGTCACTGATGCTGCCTAAGGCATGCATCTGCCGAAGGCCGATGAGAAGGCATTGACAGACCTGCCTACTCATGCTGTCTCACCTCCCTACTGATGCTGCCTGCAGGCATACAGGCGCTGCTAATTATGACTGAGAGGCCGTTTGCCGACCTCGGTCGAAGACGAACTCGATATCACACGACCGCTGCTAACCAATTCTGTCTCTGCCTCCCTCCATCCCTCCCGGCATCACTACCTCAATATGGCACACAGTATGACGAGAGGTTGAGGGGGGGCAGGAGCAAGGACGAGGCAAAGACTGATTAGCCTAAAAATCGATTGGTCACATGCAATACACGAAGAACAACAGATATTGTTTGCTAATAGTCCGAACTTTTTTCATAGAACACGTATATTTACATAGCCGGGTTTATGTTGCGCTGTCGGTTTCACGAAACCGAGACAACTTCAACGTATTCATCAAGAAAAACGACCGTCAATGATGCTCGAATCTTCACTTGCAATGCGACTTATAATCAAGCATTACGATGAACAAATTCAACGTATTCATCGAGAAATTCTGTTCTCTTCCTATAGATCCATTCAGTTTTTCAACCCGTCATTATGACGGGCAAATACTCTAGTAATAATAATAATGTCTATTGGAGTCCTCAATAGTGTAGTGGTTAGCTGCTAGCCTGTCAAACGAAAGGTCAACGGGGTTCAAATCCCCGCCAGGAGAGATATTTGGTTCGAGATTTCTGCTTCACCAGCGCCCCCTAGCCAACTGAGTTATAATTAGTACATTGACTGTACACTGTCGGTGGGAAGATGAAACGGCAAGAGAGAGGACTGGCCACCCGATCTCATATGCCAAGTCAAAGAATATTAATCCTCCTCCTCCTACAATGCTATATGAAACCCACGGTTCCATTTAGACACCTTTAAATTACATAAATTCTTATCTACATATTGACCAGTCGCGTTCAATCGTCAAATCTCAATAACCTGCCAAACAAGGAAACAAACGATGAGACAATCAAAAGAAAGAAAGAAAAAGAAAGAAAGAAAGAAAACAGAAAGAAAGAAACTGATGAATGAAAGCTATACGAACATGAACTGAAATATATAAAAAAAACTGTAAAGACGTCAACGGCCTATGTAGCCATAAGATGTCGTTAAACTTTTGGAATAATAAAAATAATCGTCAAATCAAATTCAGAAATAAATAGTGTAAATTATATCTGAAAATACTGTCAACATGGATATTGGAGTTCTGCCATTTGAGTTGGATGTTCTCCGATAAAATAATGTAAATAGTTATAAATTTTGTTACCATAATGTTTATATAAAAAGAAATTAATTGACAGATTCTTATGTGCTTATCACTAATCATCTGTTAATTTCTAGGTAATTCACTAATTTGAACTAATCCAAGAAACTATTTTCTTCGTTGTTCCATTACATAATATGGTGTTATCTAACCATATAGCACTTTTTTTCCTGGACACTGATAATTTCTTGTTGCCTATAAATTGGTGATTTGTAATGTTTTAAAATGTATGGAATTCATAACCTAATGTGTTTTTTTGTTTTTTTTAATTGGATATAATCGATGACTAATAATATTTATAATATTATTGGTCCTTGGACAATACTGCAAAATTGGTGTGCGTGCGTGCGTGTGTGTAAATCAATGTATGGGATCAGACATTTCAACTGATTTTGAAATAGAAATGACATTGAATAATATTGATATTATTATTGAAGCCTCTAAATAAGAACTAAGTACTTTCCATGTCAAGTTAATATTGAATATTGAAGCAATCTGTATAAATATTAACTATTAATGTTTATATTGAACATTGTTTGTAAATATGTTATGAACGGATCTTATGATAATGTAAATAAATGTGAAATTCTTTAAAAAAAAGAGCCTTATATGGCCATCAAAAGAACCTTTATGGTTTAAAAAAATATAAAAAGAAAATGAAAAAAGAAAAGAACCGATATGGTCGAAAAAGAGCCTTTGGGCCAAATAGAAAATGAATATAAGCCAAATGGCTAAATGAATAATGATGCATATGTACATACGTGTGTATATATAAACATGTAAATTAAAATATTAATCTATATATTAAAAAAGATGGACTGCTACCAGCTGTCAATCAACGGCATCTCAATAACCTGCCAAACAAGGAAACAAACGATGAGACAATCAAAAGAAAGAAAGAAAAAAAACAGAAAGAAAGAAACTTATGAATGAAAGTTATACGAACATGAACTGAAATATATAAAAACTGTAAAGACGTCAACGGCCTATGTAGCCATAAGATGTCGTTAAACTTTTGGAATAATAATAATAATCGTCAAATCCAAACATTGCCATCCCATTGACCAGATGTCGCTAAACACTCAATCATTAATAATAATTCCCTAAGCTCTGTGTATACATCTGTGGTAAGACAAACGCTGTGACTCATGCTGCCTCAGCGGCTGTAGGCCGACTCCAGTCGATTAGCGGCTGCAGTCGATGCATCGGGCGGCCGGCCTTAGCCTCCAAAATTTACTCCCACCCCACATCTACCTCTCCTTCCCTCTCACTCTTTGCATCCATTCCTTTTCCTGTCACTGCCTCCATCTCTGCCTCCTTCCCTCCCGGCATCAGTCCCTCAATATGGAACACGATCTGAAAGCAGGTTGAGGAGGGAAGCATCGATTGGTCACGCCCAATACGCTCTACCTCTGCCCCCTCCCCGTCATGTATGACGGGCAATCATCTAGTGCTGCTATAAAGCCAACTGTTCCAATTAGACACCTTTAAAACGACGTCATTCAAGGCTACATATTCACCAGTCGCGTTCAATCTCTCAACACTAGACATAAGGTCGACTTCAACAAAACAATGCAACAAAAAATCAAAGGTTACCTTTAGACACCTTTAAAACGCGGTCATCCTCAGCTATATATTTATTAATCGCGTTAAACTTGCAATGAAATTTTTTACTGATTCATATCAATAGATTAAAAATACCATGTATATGGAGAATGTTAATCAAGAATCTTTTGTACATCTAAAATTCATGCTTTATGATAATTGATGCAAAAATATTGTTTAGAATGTCTTATCACAGTTCGTGTATAATAGACAGCGTACAGTCTTTTGCCTCCATTGGCCCTGCTCTTTGAAATGAGCCTCCTCCGTTCGTTCGTTCTTGTATTCTCTCAGGTAACGTCTCTTCCTCTTTTACCTTTCTTAAAACTTGCTTTTTCTCTCTGGGTCTCTCGCACTGGGAGCGCTTCTGAATGGCCCTCCCGCTAGAAGCGCTTTATAAATATCCAAGTACAATACAATTATTAACTGTATTATCTTATGTTGTTAAACAATGAACACTAGTAATGACATTGTAAAGTTCAGTTTTGACACCTTTAAATGGTGTCTTACAGATGTTATAACTTCATTTTACTGCGCTGTATATGATCTAAATTGTCGTCAACGGCCTTTGATGTCAGAGTATGACGTTAAACTGTGGAATAATAATAATAATCGCTAAGTCTCCAAGACGCCCATTGGAGCTAAAAAGCGTAAAGTCGACTTAAACTTAACTGACATTCTCAAGATGTCGCTCAGCACAAAAAGCAATTTACAGTGCTACATTACAGTGCTACATACAAATCCACAGTTTTACAGTTAGACACCTTTATTTCTGCCATCATCTTAGTCATGGAAGCTAACCAAACTTCAATGAACAATATTAAACACCTTTAAAACGTAATCATTATTGGCTACATATGTACCTATTGCATTCAATCGCTGTATTACCTTCAATGCATCGGCCATTTTTGTCGCTCAACACTAAATACTACTACAGAAAACCTATATTGGTTTCGGGTTATGCCAATCCTCAGTCTGGGTAGAGGAGGGCGACGTTTATCAATATCTTCGTCATAATACGGCGTCGCTAACTATGGTATGGTATCTGAGAATTTATAAAGCGCCTCTCACAGTATGAACTAATCAGAGGCGCTCTCAGCATGTGGGCCTCGTGGAAACAGAAAAGACTTTAAACGATGAACAACAGAGAGAGAGAGAGAGAGAGAGAGAGAGAGAGAGAGAGAGAGAGAGAGAGAGAGAGAGAGAGAGAGAGAGAGAGAGAGAGAGAGAGAGAGAGAGAGAGAGAGAGAGAGAGAGAGAGAGAGAGAGAGAGAGAGAGAGAGAGAGAGAGAGAGAGAGAGAGAGAGAGAGAGAGAGAGAGAGAGAGAGAGAGAGAGAGAGAGAGAGAGAGAGGAGAGAGAGAGAGAGAGAGAGAGAGAGAGAGAGAGAGAGAGAGAGAGAGAGAGGAGACAGACAGACAGACAAGACAGACAGACAGAGACAGAGACAGAGACAGAGACAGAGAGAGAGAGAGAGAGAGAGAGAGAGAGAGAGAGAGAGAGAGAGAGAGAGAGAGGAGAGAGAGAGAGAGAGAGAGAGAGAGAGAGAGAGAGAGAGAGAGAGAGAGAGAGAGAGAGAGAGAGAGAGAGAGAGAGAGAGAGAGAGAGAGAGAGAGCTACACATTAATAGGTCAGTAAATTCAAGGACTGCGTACAAGATTCAACCGTGTTTGGGCCGTGCGATTACAATCATGTAAATGTACTAACCGTAATTGTAAAGACGACACTGTGGATTGGCATATCAACAGTCTTCGCCACACCACGGAGCAATGTTTTAGTTGTCAGAGGGGTGTTCAACCCCATAGCTCTTCTTGGAACTCTCAGCTAAGTAACTGAAAAGATGTTGGGGTCTGGTATTTACATTGTTCAACATTATTTTGTAAACTAAAGTGAAAAGCTCTGTAAATTGTCATTTTGGCATACACCTGTTTAGATGTGTAATCATTTTAACTCAGGGGTCATCCATAAAGGTCCGGCTGACCGGGAGGAATCCAGTCCGGAATGATCTTTCCATGAATTCTCCACGTGCTAGGAGTACATCGTATTTAAATTATTATTTTTGCATGAGTTTCCATTCTTCTTCTTCTTGTGCTGTCGGCTCTAGGAGCCCTAGCGATCGTCATGATACACCGTCCCTTTGCCGTCTTGCTACTTCCCCAGTAGCCCTTGAGTCGCGCTCCGGCCTGGGAGTCCCACCATCAGCGCTCCGGCCTGGGAGTCCCACCATCAGCGACCATCGGCGTGGTTTGGTGTGTCTCATGACGATTTTCTTGGCATGTTAACAGGGGTGGTTTGCCATTGCCTTCCCCTGGTTTTGCCTGCCGTGCCCGTTCGTTCCCCTTCCTTTGGAAGGGTACCAACAGTTCCCCTTCCTTTGGAAGGGTACCAACAGTCCGCACCACGTGAAGGTGGGCACGGAGGACTTTGGTTCACCAGCCCAGGTCGGATCCGAGTCTACGCTCATGAGAGACGTCGGTCAGGTCGCCTCCCTGCTTTACCCTGTAACAGAGTGACTGGTGAACCTTTGCGGACCATATATTTATTTTATTTTATTTTATTCCGGATATTTCTATAGCGCCTCTCGAAGTCAACTACTACTCAGAGGCGCTCCCGACTACAGCATTTGATACTGTGCTGGAATTTTCACGCCGAAGCGCCACGAGCAATTGCAGAAATATATAAATAATATATATATATATATATATATATATATATATATATATATATATATATATATATATATATATATATATATATATATATATATATATATATATATATATATATATAGATTCCTTGTAGTGACCCCAGAAGAAGAGTTCCTTAATCTAGCTTGTGCGGAAGCCACAAGTTTTCCGTGTTGTGTCAACGATTTCATTTTTCTTAGCCTTGAGATATGAGTGTGGGTAGGCCAGTCCTCTCCCTCGCCGTCTGATTTCTGCAATTATCTAATAGGTCGACGTGAACGGAACTGACATCCACAAGATGTCCTTAAACACTACACAATGCTTCATAAAAACCCACGGTTCCATTAAGACACCTTTAAATCAAATCGATTCTTAATTACATATTGATCAGTTGCGTTCAATCGTCACACTGGCCACCAAATACGTAGACAGCGTAAGGTCGACTTTAACGTAACTGACATTGACAAGATGTCGCTAAACACTTAAACCAGCTTAATATCGATCGTATCGTACTTGGAGATTTGTATAGCGCCGCTCACAGCTGATGCCACTTTAGCAGCGCTCCCAGTGCGAAGGCCCCGAGAAAAGAAAAAGGTTTTAGGCACGGAAAGGGATGTATAGGAAGAGATCCAGAAAGTAAGGTTACTCGTAGAGAGGAAGGAAGGGCATTCCGATGTCCCGTTTGTTTTTCCGTCCCGTAACTTTGGACTATAGACGAAATCCCGCTCCCACCAGATCCGTCTTGCCGGGCTGCCTGCAGAATGCAGACAGGAACATCCAACTGCCCTATCGACCTCTGGACAATGCGTATGCAAGCAAAGAGGGCCAAAGGGGTAGCTGAGAGAAAAAGCTGCATCAATATAAAGAAGGCTAAATAGACAGATACATAGACAGACAGAAAACATATTATAGATAGAGAGAAATCATCTGTGGAGCTGAATGGCGCCCACTTAATAATTACTCAACTCAACTCAACTCAACTCAACTCTCTCTCTCTCTCTCACTCACTCACTCACTCTCACTCTCTCTCTCTCTCACTCTCTCTTTCTCTCCCTCCCTCTCTCTCTCTCACTCACTCTCTCTCACTCTTTCTCTCTCTCTCACTCTATCTCTCACTCCCTCTCTCACTCTCACTCTCTCTCTCCATCTCTCTCTCCCTCTCTCTCTCCCTCCCTCTTTCTCTCTCCCTCCCTCTCTCTCTCACTCACTCTCTCACTTTCTCTCTCACTCTCTCTCACTCACTCCCTCTCTCCCTCTCTCTCCCTCCCTCTCTCTCTTTCTATCTCTCTTTCTCCAAGGGAAGTTGTTCAGACAGCCATGCACCTGTATGTTGACAATGTAGAAGGCAAGCTGGCCGACCGTTAAATGGTACTGTTATTGTCTTTCAAACTAGCCGTTGTGTTTACAGTTTACGTGTTTACTTGCGTGTTTAGTTTTAGTGTTTAATAATAATACCGGATAACGAACTTGAGAATTATTATGCAAAAAGCCAACGAACATAAACAGCCCCTTTTCATCTGTTTGTCGACTTTAAAAAAGCGTTTGACTCAATAGCTCATGAAACACTATGGACGGCAATGATAGAAATGGGGTTCCCAGGACACATAATAAATTTGATAACAAAATTGTACAAAAAACAAAAAGCAAAAGTCAAGGTAGCAGGAACATTATCTACAGAGTTTAGAGTCAGAAGAGGGGTGAGACAAGAATGTGTCCTGTCTCCAAGTTTGTTTAACATTCTGGCGGAGAAGGTGATGAGAGAAACCTTAGAGGGATACGACGGAGGAGTGAAGATGGGGGGAAGGCGGTTGACGAATTTGAGGTACGCGGATGACATAATACTAATAACAAGCTCGGAGAAGGAACTACAAATACTGGTGGAGAGATTGGACAGGACGGGGAGAAAATATGGAATGCAGATTAATACGGATAAGACAAAGGTCATGACAACGACAGAGACCATATATATGCCAAATTAAGATCAACCAAGAAAATCTGGAACAAGTGGACAGTTACATGTACTTGGGTTCGAAAATCGATAGGGACAGCGACTGCGGTATAGAGATCAAGGTACGATTGGCAAAGGGATATGCTGTAGCTACAGACCTCAAAAAGATATGGAAAAGTCATGACATAACAAATGCAACAAAGAAAAAGCTCTTGAGAACACTGGTATGGCCGGTGGCCTTATAGGGCTGTGAGAGCTGGACACTGAGGAAGGAGGAGAGGAGAATAGAAGCGTTTGAGATGAAATGTCTAAGGATGATCATGCAAATTTCGTGGATGGAAAAACGGACAAATGAATGGGTGCTGGAGGCTGCGGCCGTGGAGAGGAATTTGCTGAGAACAGTAAAAGAAAGGAAAATGATCTATTTTGGACATATCATGAGAAGGGAGGGAACATGTATAGAGAAGGAGATCATACAGGGCACGATTCCAGGGGATCGAAAAAGGGGAAGACCGAGAACGAACTGGCTGGATAACATAAAGGAATGGACTGGGTTGACACTGGAGGAAATGCTAAGGTTGACGGAGGACAGGAAGCGTTGGAGGAACATCGTGCATGATGCGGCCGACTCTCGAATCGAGGATGGCTAGGAACAGAACAGAACAGAATAATACCGTGATTTTTCACGGTGTTACAGCTGGCACTGCTATAAAAACCAACTGCTCCAATTAGATACCTTTAAAACGACGTCATTCAAAGCTACATATTCACCAGTCGCCGTTCAATCGTTACATACACGAGCACATAAATTCACATCAGGGCCTACCTGATAAAAGTGACAAAAACTTTATCTCTCGAATGCTCTATAAAACATTTATTAACTAATTTAGCCACTGATACTGTTCTTACTTGTATTCTTTAAACTAGCATCTAGTAATCGGTTGCAGTTCCTCGTTACAAAACTGCTTTCTGATTTATAATCCATTGCCATAGGCCTAACTGTCTATGTGGAGCTATGTGATCCAGTTGCGCCCGTGTCGACGGGAGCTTGCAATAAACGAATATCTGATGATTAATTTGACTAACATAAAACCAACGGTTCCAATTGGACACCTTTAAAATGCCGCCATTCCTAGGTACATATATACACATTGCATTTCGGCAATGCTCGTACTCCGGCACTGACCGGCAGTGCTACTCTCAAGCATAGATGCAGGAGGAGGACGACGCTAATCTCCTTGTTATGACCTGGCGTCGTTAAACAGGAACTAAGTAACTAATCGTTAGGTCCCTCGCGTCTTTGAGCTAAGAAGAGTAAAGGTGACTTAACCGTGACTGATATCCTCAAGATATCGCTAAACCCAAAACAGTGCTACATAAAACCCAAAGTTCCAGTTAGACACCTTTATAAAGGCCATCATCTTAGTCATGAGGTCTCCCGAAACTTCAATGATAAACAAAATTAGACACCTTTAAAACGAAACCATTATCAGCTACATTATTCACCAGTCGCGTTCAATCCATAATATTGCTAAAATAAGGTCATAATGTCGACTTCCATGAAACCGACATCGACAAGGTGTCGCTCAAGTGGCTAAAAACTAAATATTAAATACCCTACTACAAAAACATAAAATTCGATGCTGTTTTCGGGTGATGCCCATCCGCAGTCAGGGCAGAGGAGGAGGGCAACGTTTATCAATATCTTCGTTACGACACCGCATCGTTAACTACACATTAAGGTCTGGACATTTAAGGACTGTTCTACAAGATATTTGTGTTTGGGCCAAGCGATTACAATCACGTAAATGTAATGACCGTTAAGTAATGTGATGTAATTGCAAAGACGACACTATGGATTGGCAAATCAACAGAATCTTGGCCACACCATGGGAGCAATGTTTTAGTCGTCATGGGTTTTGCTCAACCCCCCCCTAGCTCTTCTACTACCTCAGCTAAGCAACTAAAAATATTACATTCTTCAACATTAGTTTAGTAAAGCAAAGTGTAAGAGTTCGGTTAATTATGTTAGTTTTTGCATTCACTCGGTTAGATTTTTAATGATTTTAATTCATCAGTCTCAGTTGTTTCGTGTGGAACACACTAGCAACGTTATATGTTGACCTGCATTCATGTACTTTTGTGGTCTGCAAAATGTTCGACCCCAGCTGCTCTTTTTTTAACACTGCAATGTGGCATGGAGATCAGGCTGAAACATATGATATGCATGCTTCAAGCGGTAATTCCTAAGAAAAGCTTTATGATAACCACCAAGTTCTGTTCTCAAGTCCTAAATCCTTGGGAAAAGATATTGCGAATGTTAATGTTCATGATAGAAAAATTCCAGCTCTATGGAATTTAAATTATCTGAAGCAGTCGGAAATTCCATAGGAAACAGCTCTGGATTCCAAAACTTTTAAGCTTCAAGTCAGCAATGCTGTTAAACCCGCACCTTGTCCTGTCCACGTTGAAGTCCTTCGACATTGTTTAAGTCCGTAATAAAACTGACCGTCGCTTTAAAGACCTAGCGGCCTCAAGTGTTTCTCAACAACAGAATGTGATTTCATGGTGCCGTATTGCTTATAAACAACGTCAAATTGATCGATCGTTGCGCTCTGCTAGCCGTGAAGATATGCAGGTGCCGCACTTCAACTTCCGCACTTGAACTCGTCGTGCCTTCTCTGTTGCACTCGTCCCTGTGCAGTAAACATTCTTAAAACGCATTTCTTTAGATCAGTCAGATAGTCACGTGTGCAGCTCTTTTGTGAGACACTGAAAAGGCGCTATATTAAGTATCTTGATACGTCAAAATATCCTACGCCTTCCTATTCTCAACCTAAACACCCACCTTAGCAGCTACTCTGTCTAGCTCCTACTCCGACCCTCTGGAAACCGGACTCGGGCCTCATTTGGACTACTCTCTGGAAAATCCCTCTGACTTGACGTAGCGTTCGTGAATAGGCTGGTGCCCTGCGCTTAGCCTCCGAGTGACGCTTTTGAAGTTTTGAGATTTCGATTCTCTGTTTCAGTAGCGCCCCCTAGCAAACACAGCCACGCGTATTCTTTAACTGCGCTTAATCGCGTATAATAGCAGTGGCTTAGAATCTCCGTAGAGTTTCTGTCTCTGACCTTGGCAGTCACAAGATGTCGTTAATACAATTGACATTATATATGAGATCCAATGCCCCAATTAGACAACTTGAACCGATTCATTCCCTACCCATAGATGTTCCCCAATCGCATTCGATCTATAAAATTGCTGCATTTATCTTAGGCGCCTAGGTCGACGTCAACGGCACTGACATCCACAAGCTGCCGTTAAACACAACAAGGCTAGATAAAATCAACGGTTCCATTTAAACACCTTTAAAACGCATCCACTCTGGGCGACATAAAGCACCAGTAGCGTTCAATCGACTGATAAATTTTCGGTTTCATTTATACACCTTTAAAACGCAGCCATTATCAGCTATATAAGACACCAGTCACGTTCAATAGTAGGTGCAGCGGCTGTACGCCTAGGTTAGTCGATTTCAACGTAATTGACATCCATAAGATGTCGCCAAACACTAAATACTGCTACATTAACACTTATTTACTCACTTGGAAGTCAGCGGTCCTGTCTGCCGTAAATTATAAATTACATAAACAAATTATATAAACATCAAATACTGATACCTAAGTGCGGGGGCGGACGGAGCTCCTTGTCCCTCGAGCGCGTACTGCTATGCATCTGCACCGTTCATTCTCTGGAATTGGACTTCTGGTGGCATTAAGTCACTCTGCCCTGTTTTTCTCTGACCTTCAGACTGTCCTGTTTGATCAGGGTTGGGTTGGGAGCGATCCTTAGTAGATAGGCCTGATCTTGGTGGGGCGCTATATAAAACTACTGCGATAATGATAATAATAAAACAGTTAGACACCTCTACAACGCCACCATTCTCAGCCATATATTTACCAATCGAGTTCAATCGCTAGCTTTTCACTGCATTCACGGCTATGAAGCGCAAGGTCGATTTCAACATAACTAACATCGATAAGATGTCGTTAAATACTAAGCAATGCTACATAAAGCCCACAGTTCCAGTTAGACACTTGGGGGGGGGGCATCATCTTAGTCATGAGCAGCGATGGAGAAAATACTTTTAAAAAGTATTTTGAGTACATGTATAAATACTTGATCACAAGAGTATTTTGAGTAGGCCTACATTGCAAGTATGAATTCTTTTCATCCAAGTATTTTAAATACAAGTAGAAAAAAATTGTTTTGGAAAAGCATTTTAGATACTAAGTGCAATATACTTTGAGCCAAAGTTTTGAGCATGTTGCCAGGGCACTTCTTAGCGAACGCTTGTAAGCACCAATGTCACCAGTCACAATCTTCTGGAAATCAGTTAATAGTCGTTCTCATATTCAATGTATGACTTGCACAGCGCATATACTTTGGCAAGAATATGTCATTGGTATTATCTGAAGAGGACAAAATTCTGTCCATATCTAATCGTATCGTATCTAATCGAATCGTGTCGTATCTGGAAATTTATAAAGCGTCTCTCGCAGAATAACTATTCAGAGGCGCTCTCAGCACATAAGCCCCGGGGAAACAGAAATGCCTTTAGGGAACGCGAGCCCGATTAGGAAAAGCCAGTCATTAGTTTGGCCCTGAGCAGGGGGGGGTTATTCCAGATTGTGGAACCCGCAACAGCAAACGCCCGGTGCTGGCTGAGTCAGTTTTAGTCCTGGGAACAGAAAAGATTCGCAGAACGCAACGAGCGATAAGAAGATGCAGGTAGCGGCTTTTGCAGATAGTTCGAGAGATATTTCGCGGAAGTGCGCTGCTGAGATTTGGAGACAAGGAGGAGGATTTT
This sequence comes from Allolobophora icterica, assembly GCA_963556255.1. Classification (NCBI taxonomy): domain Eukaryota; kingdom Metazoa; phylum Annelida; class Clitellata; order Crassiclitellata; family Lumbricidae; genus Allolobophora; species Allolobophora icterica. Next base: position 12,112,981 of record OY744614.1, on the reverse strand, counting down.
ATAACGGATGCGCGCGGCAATAGGGAGCCAGCGCAGGACATCAAGCACGTAAGTAGAGATATGGACAATGCAGGGGGTCGAGCAATGGGCCTAGCAGAAGCATTTAGAACAGATTGAAGGGGAGAGACGTTAGAGTTCCTTAATCTAGCTTGCGCGAAAACCATGAGTTATCCAAGTCGTGTTAACGACTTCGTTTTTCTTAGCCTTTACGTATTAGTGCGGCTAGGCCAGTTCTCTCCCTCGCCGTCTGATCCTCCCGCCGACAGTGTATGGTCAGTGTACTCATTATAGTTGAGCTGGATAGGTGGCGCAGATGAATCTCGAAATTTCTGCCCTTGTGGTTAATTGAACTCCCAACCATTCGGTTGATAATCCAACAGTTTAGCCACTACACTGTAGCGAAATTTAACGAAATCTTGAGGATGTCTTGCAGGATCGTTATCCAGCGTGTAACAGTGATTAGAAGAACTATTCAGAACACATCGCATCGACAACTTCTTCAATTTAACGTAAATTACATCTTTTACGCTATTTTAGAAGGAGTGTGCGTTTTAACGGTGTTTAATTCATAATTCATTTTTAGAAATAGAATGCGTTTTAAAGGTGTTTAGTTCAACTGAACGGTTTGTAATTGTCGTGAAATTTTTAAGGATATCATACGGCAGACTGGGCCGTTGGCGTTCACCTGACGCAGGCCTACTACTACTACTACTACTACTACTACTACTACTACTACTACTACTACTACTACTACTACTACTACTACTACTACTACTACTACTACTACTACTACTACTACTACTACTACTACTACTACTACTACTACTACTACCACTACCACTACTACTACTACTACTACTACTACTACTACTACTACTACTACTACTACTACTACTACTACTACTACTACTACAATTACTACTACTACTATTACTACTACTATTACTACTATTACTACTACTATTACTACTACTGCAACTACTACGAATACTACGAATACTACCGCTACCAGCGCTCGTGAATAAGCTGGTGCCCTGTGCTCAACTTTCGAGTGACGCTTTAGAATTTGGAGTCTACGATTACAATTAACAATAGCAATAACGATGACTACGGAGGTCCTCCATAGTGTAGTGGTTAGCGTGCTGGACTGTCAACCGAAAGGTCGGGGGTTCAAATACCCGCCAGGGCAGGGCAGAAGTTCGGTTCGAGATTTCTTCCTCACTCGCGTCTTTAGCCAACTCAGTTATAATGAGGACACTGACTGTACACTGTCGGTGCGAAGATGAGACGGCAAGGGGAGGATTGGCCACCCGCCCTCATATGCCGAGGCTTAGAAAATGAAGTAGCTAACACTAACATAAATCATGTGAACTTGACCCCTCCCCCGTTCGTCATTGTTACTGTTTTAGATGCAATAGCCCCAGTTTTGGTATATACTTTTAATCGGTCCTTTTTTGAAGGGTACCTTCCGGCATCACAAAAGCGGCTCCTAGTTCTTCCTATTCGAAAAAAGCCTAACCTTGACCCCAATGTTTGTTCAAACTATCGCCCGATTGCTGACCTCACCTTTCTGTCTAAAACACTGGAGCGCTATAGTTGCTATAGAATTTCTTCTATATCTTGAAAAGTCTCGCCTTCTCCCATCTTGTCAATCTGGATTTAGAGCATCCCACTCCACTGAAACTGTACTCCTATCCCTCCTATCTGACATCTACCTGGCGATGGATAAGTCCTGCCTTACTCTTTTAGCTCTCTTGTATGTATCGTCAGCCTTTGACATGGTTGATCATGAGATTCTTCCTCGCCTTCAAATCTCATGTGGCTTATCTGGTCCCCCTCTCTGCTGGTTCCAATCCTATCTTACTGACCGAACGCAGAGGGTGATCCTGAGTAGCTCAAGAACGCCCTGGGTTTGAAAATCTTGTGCAATATATCAAATTATGTTTTGGGCGGTTTTTATAACTGAAAAAATGTTCTTACTCACTAACTCAACGTGTGACGTCAGTGAGATTAGACGCTTGCTGTGAAACTCTGGTTTATTGACAATACATGAACTCATATGTATACATGCAACGGCTAGCTAAGTCAGAGCACGGAAGGCCGCGATGTTGTATGTCGACTAGCATCAACCTAGAGTCCGAGCGCCCTCTGGCTGTTCTACTAGGCGTGGCCTACGCTAGCCAATCGGATCCCTCCACAACGTCATTATTTCGCGAACTTCCGGTCGCCATCTTCATAGTTTATGCCACTTTTACGGAGCTCCTTCGCACACGGCAAGAAACACAATCAACTTCCTTCTTCGGGAGAACGTCACCTTTATCGAACCAGACATGTGGCCCCCAAACAGCCCGAACCTAAACCCTGTAGATTATGCTAGGCCTATTTGGGGTGCTTTTCAACAAGAGTCTACTTTCGTCGTAAATTTGAAACAATAGATCAATTGAAACTGGTCATTGTTGAAGAGTGGCAAAAACTCTCTCAGCGGTTTATAAACAGAAGCATGGACCAGTGGCGCAGACGTTTAGAAAAAACTGTTGAGAACCGAGGAGGACACATTGAATTTGATTTCTGATTTTTTTTAAATTATCATTTGGCAACAATTTACTTGTTTTTCTTAGAAGAAAAACTTAAACTGAAATTTATTACTTGATATTATGCTAGGTGGTCCCACTTTCTTTGCGCCACCCTGTAGGCCTATATTCACCAATCGTGCTCCACCACTGGTTGTACTCCATAAGTGCCAGTCCGAAGCCTGGATAAAGGAGGAGAGCGACGCTAATCATCTTTCTTTTAATACAGTGTCGTTGAACAGCAACTAACTAACTTATTAACTAATAAAGGATAAAGGAGGAGGTTGACGCTAATCAACTTTGTTATGATCTGGCGTCGTTAGACAGGAATTATAACCAATCGCTAGGTCCCTCGCGCCTTTGAGCTAAGAAACGTAAAGTCGAATTAACCGTTACTGATATCCACAAGATGTCGCTAAACCCAAAACAGTCCAACATAAAACCCACAGTCCACTTAGACACCTTTGTGGGGGCAGTCGTCTTAATCATGAGTTCATGACCCATGAGTGCTCCTCAACCTTCAATGAACAACATTAGACACCTTTAAAACGCAGCCATTATCAGCTACATTATTCACCAGTCGCGTTCAATCGCTCGATTTATAACTCTGGGCCAGGAAGCGTAAGGTCGACTTCAATGCAACCGACATCCACAAGATGTCGCTAAACACTAAACGTCAAACAATACACTTATCAATGCATGTCGCGTAACTCGAGTCCTCTGACGCCAGCCAGTGAGGGAGGTAGACCCTCCTTCCCTCACTCACTCAGGCCCGCCTAGTCGATAGGTCAGCTTCCGTCAGGTGGGCGAAGCCGGCCTTTCCTCTTTCTCTCTGTATGTCGGTTTGTCTGTCTGTCTCTCCCACACACACATACACACACACACACACACACACACACACACACACACACACACACACACACACACACACACACACACACACACACACACACACACACACAGCGCAGCTGTACCCGGGCTCGCCAACCCTATCAAGGCTAGTTGTTAAGACAGACGTGTACCTGTACTTTCACAATATAGGCAGAATAGTCTTTAAAGTTTAAGTGTTGAATTAAGTGTTTAGCTTCAGTGCTTAATAATGACAATTACTTGGGATTTGTAAACTAAATTTACATACCGTGATTTCTCATGGGTTACAGCTAGTTGCGACATAAAACCCACGGTTCCATTTAGACACCTTTAAAACGTATCCATTCTTAGCTACATATTCCCCAGCCGCGTTCAATCGTCAATCACTAAAAAGAGCGGGGTCGAGTTTCAACTTAACCGACATCCACAAGATGTCGCTAAACACTAAACACCCAACTACAACATAAAATCGACGCTGTTTTTGGGTGATGCCAGGACGAAGTTTGGATAGAGTAGTAGGGCGACGTATATCAACATCTTCGATATGATACGGCGTCGTCAACTACACATTAGTAGGCTAGTCTGTAAATTTAAGGACTGCATTACAAGATTAACCTGTGTTTGAAGCCATGCGATTAAAATCATGTAAATGTAATAACCGTTATGTAACGAGATACCAGTGATGTTACTGCAAAGAAGACACTACGGTTTTTACAAATCAACAGTCTTGACCACACCACGGAGCAATGTTTTACGTGTCGGGGAGGGGAATCAACCCCCAGCTCTTCTTCTAACCCCCTCAGCTAAGTAACTGAAAATATGTTGGAATATGGTGTTGACATTTGTTCAACATTGGTTTTGTAAACTAAAGTGTAAGAGTTCTGAAAATTATGTTATTTTTGCATAGAACTATTTACACATATCAGTTTATCTCATGAGTCGTCAGTTGTTTCTTGTGCAACGTATCAACAACATTAGATTTTGACCTGCGTTTCGAGTACTTTGGTAACCTGTGAAATTTTCAACCCCATAAGCTCCTTTTTGACGATTAAAATACTAAAATGTGTGCATGAAGGTCGATCAGGCTGAAATTAATGTTTTAAGTTGTAATTCTTAATAAACACTTAAGAATTACCACAAAGTCCTGCTCTCAACTCTTAAATCTTTGGGGAGGGAAGATATTGTGAACACTAACCTTCACCATAGAAAAATTCCAGCTTTGTGGAATTTGAATCTATCTTAAGCAGTCGGAAATTCTATAGAAAACAGTTCTGGATTTCAAAACTTTTTCAACTTCTGTTCAGCTATGCTGTTAAACTCACTACCTTCTTCTATCCACGTTGAAGTCCTTCGACATTGTTTAAGTCCGTAATAAAACTGACCATCGTTTTCACGACTTGCTTAATTAAGGCCTACCTAAGTATTTCTCTGCAACAGAATGTGATTTCATGGTGCCATATACTGCTTATAAACAACCATAAATTAATCGATCATTGTGCCTGTCTAGCCGTGGAGATATGCAGGTGCCACACTTCCGCCCTTCAACTTGAGCTCATCGTGCCTTCGCTTATATTGGACCATCTTCGCGGAACAGTCTTCCATTGCATTTACGTTCTGTTGCACTCGACCCTGTGCAGCAAACGTCCTCGAACTGTCTTGAAACACAGTCGTTAGATCAGTCAGAGACTCAGATAGCCAGGTGTGAAGTGCTTCTGTGAGGCACTTAAAAGGTACGGTATTACGTATCTTGATACACACATACATACTCCGCCTTCCAATTTTCGACCTAACCAACATCCACCTTAGCAGCTACTCAGCCTCCTCCGATGTCGGAGTTCGGTTGTCTTTTTGACTACCCTTTGAACCCCTCTGACTCGACGCAGTGCTTGTGAATAAGATGGTGCCCTGTGCTTAGCTTTCTAGTGGCGCTCGAGAAATTTGGAGTTTACGATTATGATTACACACATAAATTGACGTCTTCAGCGTTACGCTATTGAAGTTTCTTGCCTAGATTTCGAAGACCACCTTCAGAACATACCAGAAATCTGCACATCTGACCAAAAAATTCTGCATTAAACCCACTATAATAAACTCCCACATTTTTATTCTTCATACTTTTCCACCAAACTGTTTCTAGTTTACGGCCGAGCTTCACGCTGCAGCAAGATTAGCTACAGTTTCTGTCTTCTCCGAATCTGATTTCTTCGTTTTGTCCTCTTCCGGTTCCTCTGGCATTGGACCAAAATCCGGCTTTCGCATCGTCCTCAGGATCGGCTGACCGGGCGGCATCCAGTCCGGAATGATCTTCCCATGAATTCTCCACGTGCCATATTCGTCGGCGAGGTGCTTTTCGAAGACAACGTACTCGAGACAGTCCTTGGCGAGTTTCTCACTTCCAAACATCAGACGCCCAAAGCGGTCGTAGATGGCAAGAATCTAAAGCACATTCATCTTCTATTATCTTATCTAATCTTGGACACGATAGCCAGTTTGTTAGAGCGCTCTGCAGGTAATGCAGAGAGTATGGGTTCGAGCCTCCACTCAGGCAGTCACTGTGTATGGGCATTGAGCAAGTCCTTCACTCACAATTGCTCAGCGTCATCGATGTTCTGTCGTATGATTGTGTGTGCACTTCTGAACCCCTTTGGAAAGAGGGCAATATCAAATACAGCTGTTTTGTATTGTATTGTATCAAATACATTGTATTGTATTGTATCAAATACAGTTGTATTATATTGTATCAAATACAGTTGTATTGTATTGTATCAAATACAGTTGTATTGTATTGTATCAAATACAGTTGTATTGTATTGTATCAAATACAGTTGTATTGTATTGTATCAAATACAGTTGTATTGTATTGTATCAAATACAGTTGTATTGTATTGTATCAAATACAGTTGTATTGTATTGTATCAAATACAGTTGTATTGTATTGTATCAAATACAGTTGTATTGTATTGTAAGCTAATGACTTCCATAGCACCGCTATAATAATGCACAAGGTGCTGATATATGATCACAAAAAGTATCATAAAGTACAAGTACGTACAAGTATTGGTTACAATTACAATTACTGGGTACATGTATCGCTTTGATTACAAGTACAGTGACACATACAGTTGCAAGCTTATATTCCCATGTCCCTAGTGGAACGTCGGAGAGGCAGTCATTTCCAACTATTTGGATCTTGAGATTATACTTACATACTTACTCACATGAGCCAACGACAACAAATGAATCCAAAGGACCGAGATCGCAGGATCTGCCGTTTACCTCCTGGATACAAAATACTCCACTGTTTTGTGACAACAACAACTGTGTGAAAACAATTTGTCCAGGACTGCTAGAGTCTGCTGAGCAGGCTTGAACTCACAGCTGTTAGGTACAAACATGCTACCTTACAAGTATATTGTATTGGGCTGATCTTCTGGATACTGACCTGATTACAGCTTGTTTTGCAGCACCATCGGTTGATGCTCTGGGCATTTGATGCCAGCACCACAGAAGTTACTAATTAACAATTAGTAGCAGGGCAAAAAATAGTCGAGTATGCATTTGACATTGTCAGGTGTGCACTTGACATTGTCAGGTGTGCAGTTGACATTGTCAGGTGTGCAGTTGACATTGTCAGATGTGCAGTTGACATGTCTGGATTGTGGAGGGTGTTGTATAAATTTTTTAGAGATTGGTTCAAGTCAACTACACACGAATTCATTCTAATACCTGAAATAATATTTTACTTACAAGTACAGTTTGACAGATTTAGAAAGAGTGTGAAGTTTGCAGTATGATATTTGACAGATTAGGTCAATTCAGCTATACCTTAAATTTTACTTACCAGTTCAAGTACAGTTTGACGGTTTAAGGGAGAGTGTGCAGTTCTGACTATTTTAGGCACTGATTACTAGTAATACATTTGTTATAGGTATGAGTATAGTTACAATTAGTTACAGTTGCAACGTGTGTAATCGAGTTGCTCACCTGCTTCGTCATGAACCTGACTGTGACCTGTGCATAGAGATTCTCTTTGCTCATCATTTCTGTTGTTCGTACGTGGACGACTCGTGGAGGCTCCAGCAACTCGACGTAGTTCCAGCGGAAGCTCTTGTTCTCCAGTTTCCACGTCATCTCCTTCATTGGGAAAAAAACAACAATGTTGCAGCACATGTTTCTAATTTTTGACCGAGTGGATTACACAGAATTGCACAGCGGTTGAGTTGTTGTTTTGAGGGTGTGATTTCCATTGGAGCGGAAGTGACTTTCATCTGGAGACGGTGTGATTTTCAAGGGGAGAGGAAGTGATTTTCATGGGCAGAGGGTGTGGTTATCATGGGAGAGGGAGGGTGTGATTTTCATGGGAAGAGGATGAGATTTTCATGGGGAGAGGATGTGACAGATGATCCTGCATGTTGCTCATAAGTAAGTCAATGCGTGGTTTGAAGCAAGTCAGACATAGTCTCATGTAATTGTCTGCGCTCAGCCTATTCCTGTACTTAGTTTTCATTGCCATCAATACTGAAATCCAGCCAGTTATAGCCCAACCATAGCCAAATGTTGCTCTGAAAAAATAAATGTTTCTAAAGAATTCACGACCCTCTTGCCAAAGCTTTGCGACCCAGTTTTGGGGTGCGACCCACAGTTTTGTAAACTCTGCTCTATAAGAATAATGACCTCAATATAAAAGAAGCTCATCAGAATATGACCTCATTAGACTAAAACCTCATTAAAATATGACCTCATTAGACTATAACCTCATTTGACAATGATACACGGTAGTATATGATGACCCCATTAGAATATTATCTCATTGGAATATGGCCACGTCAAAATATGACCTCATTAGACTACGACGTCATTAGACTATGACCTCATTAGAATATATAGACTACGGCCTCATTAGACTATGACCATTAGAATATGACATAATTAAAATATGACTTCATTGGACTATGACATCATTAGACTACAACCTCAACAGAGTATGATCTCACTGAAATATGACCCTATTAAAATGCAGTACTTTATGGCTTCAACAGGTAACGTAGAACTGATTACCGGATAGGCTTTCTCTGTGACGAGTTCATGAAGTCGATCTTCATTCTTCTTGATACTGCGGAATAAGTAAACACCTCATTTGTACAACTCAAAAATATTCTTTTCCTTGTAAACCTGTTTTAACACTGTACTTCAATGAGAAATTTACACTGATCCAACAATTGATATCTTCATTTTAAAATAATTTAAAATAAAAAATTATAAACTAAAAATCTAGAAAACTCCAGTCAATCTATACTCAGACAACAGATGAAAGTAAAAACGTAAATTGTAAATGTTAATTTATATAGCGCTTCTTCAAGGAAACTCATCAGAGGTGCTCCCGTCCCGGTTACACGAGACCATGACAGAACGGATTGGTCTTCAGCCACTTGCAAAATGGAGACAGGGAAAGTAGAAGGAGTGTCTGTCTGCCTCCCTGATGGAACAAATGGAGTTTGCTTTTCCATCGGGCTCCATATAAAGTAACCATAAAATTTCAGCGCTACAACATGGGAAAAGGCGCAACTATGACCATTAGAATAGGACCTCATTAGACCATGACCTCATTAGACTATGACCTTCAGAATACGATCTCGTTGGAATATGACCACATTAGGCTATGACCTCATTAGGCTATGACCTCATTAGAATATGACCTAATTAAACTATTACCTCATTAGAATACGATCTCATTAGAATGTGACATCATTAGAATATGACCTCATTAGAATATGACCTCGTCAGAATACATGTATGATCTCATTGGAATAGTACCACATTAAAATATGACCTCATTAGAATATGATCTCAATAGAATATGACCTCATTAGACTATGACCTCATAACCTCATTAGACTATAATCTCATTAGCAGATGACCACATTAGAATATGACATCATTAGAATATGACCTCATTAGACTATAACCTCATTAGAATATAACCTCATTAGACTATGACCTAATTAGACTATGACTTAATTAGACTATGATCTCACTCGAACACGTCCACATTCAAACATGACACTCACTCTTCAAGGAGTTTGTGCGTCTCGATGTAAATCTGGAGAGCGCTATCCGCAAATTCCTTCGTGTCGAAGCTCTCCTCGAACTGGCGAATCTTGCGGACCTGGAGGAAGGACTTTCCCTTCTTCTCCAGTTCAGTAAGTCTTTGCTTTGCACCCTGAGCAGTTCAACACAAGAAGATGTAACACAAATGACCAAATTTAACTTTATATCGCACCTTTTGCTAACCTCTGAAAATGCACTATATAAATAAACACACATCTGAAGTTCCATGTCCCAGAGCAGGGGTGGCAAAATTATGGCATGCATGTCTAAACTCTAAAGTGCCACGGGTACACAATTTTTGGCCATGCATTATTCAGAGCGTCCCCCCAAATTTCAAACTTCGAAATACACAATCATTCTAGGAATCCACAAATTCCTTTAACAAAGAATTTTATTGCAACACCTTTCGAAATGCATCTTTTAGCATTTTTTGCTAAGCTTTGTCAATTAAAACCTACATGAGAAAAATTATTATATACCGAGCAAAATTCTGAGGATATTTTATTAAGTGGTTTAGCGGCGCTTTTTGCACACACCCTTAAAAAGGTTCGGCACCCCAGGTGAAATATTGGAGAGGGACTCCTCTCCTCTTCTTAGGAAGAGACAGCAGTGGACAAATCAAGAGGTCATGGAAAGGGGATCGGTGCATTTCGAGACGTGCCATTTATTGTCCCAGCATGGCAAATTCTAGTGCCTTGTGACAGAAACAGATGGCACCACATGTTGAACTTGCTCCTTTTAAAAACCTCTTGAAAGCTGTGTTCATACGGCTGCCACATATATATGAATCGCATTGTAAGGGCTCACTTATATAGCGCCTCTACACAAGAACATGATCGCAGAGAACGGTCTTCAACTGCTTGCAAAATAAGAGGCGTAGAAAGGAGAAAGATTAGTATCGTACACCGCATGGAAGAATGTTCCAGAGCGAAGCGAAGCTTTCCATCGTGGCATTAAGAGATGGAGGAACAACCACATCACCCAGTGTTGCGGTATTTATGTTTATGTGGACTCCACACTGTCCCTCGTGTGCATACTGCTACAGTTCAGTCCAGAGCCTTTGCCTATGTTGGGCCCACCAGGTGGAATCGCCTTTCTCAATAGCTGTGGCTTAAGCTCCTCAGTTTGTCCCTTTCACAGTTCCGCAAGCACCTGAAGTCTGTATATTATTCAACAGTAATTTCACCAGTGATGAGTTTTTTCTTGAAGTGGCGCTTTATAAATGTCAAATTACAGTTACAATGTGTATGTATGCACGTAGGTATAAACTGCTCTCACAAAGGCATGCACCAACATACATCTGCATAATAATAATAATAATAATAATAATAATAATAATAATAATAATAATAATAATAATTCATGTTTATTGACAAGATCACGGGCAAACCGCAGTAAGCAACACTGAACTATACAGCAGTACAATTATCAGCCTGTTAGGTGCCCACGCATTTTACAGCTGCTCCATATGAAGTGGAAGACCGAGTCGAGCTATAGGGAGCTTACAAGTATCAAACCGCGTCTTTCAAGATCTTATGTTCTTTCAGCAAGAGCGAACAACCATTCTTCTAATCCCCGCCCTCTAACATACATTTTCAGCGAATGGTCAGCTACAGGAAATCGCATTCTAAGGCACCGGTTTCTGCACATGTTTACCTGTCCTGAAACTGGAGAAGCGAGGCCGTCTCCCTCTGGAGGAACGTACTGCTCGAATATCGTGCCTACAAAAACGCAACAATCCAGTGACATTATTTTACCTGAGGAAATGTAACTTTACATACAGTAATATACATATTACTGTATGTAAAGTTACATTGTAACTTTAGTTGTGAGCATGGCAAATGTCATTTGCGAGCATGGCAAAGCACGTTTCTACACGACAATACAATTTTCGTTGTGGCCATGTAATTTATTTGATCATTAATATGATAATTATTATTGTTAAATATTGCAAACATATTTAAAACATGCAAAGTGACACAGAAATGGGAATCGGAGGCACGATAATGTAATATTATGTGTGGCAATGTATTTTTGGTATGGAAACGTAATTTATTTTCTGCGTCACAATGTAGTTTTCTGTATGGTTATGTAATTTTCTGTATGATAATCTAATTTCTGTATATGAAAGTAACGTATTTATGTCAACATCTTTGCATCATATCTAAATTTACTGGCATTTCCTTAGCGCTTTAGTTGTTTAACCCTTTAAAGGGCATAATGGCCCTGAACAGTTACAACAATAATAATTACACATTATATGCCTGCTAAGTAACCATATAGAGGGAATATATTCGTCATGTGGAAAAGTTGACTTTAAAAAAATGGCAATATTGTGTCCTATACCCATGAAGCCGAAACTTGTAGTGGCAACATTGTCGCCACTGCCCATGAAGCCGAAACTTGTAGTGGCAACATTGTCGCCACTGCCCACTAAGCCCAAATGAACGAATTAGAAACAAGTGAAACCAAAAAGCAGTGTTGTTGTCAATCATGTAAGAAACATTAGTAAAAACAATAGGAAATTACAGAGTACGGTTTCGTACTAAGTGGCAGGCCTAGTTGTGTTTCAAGTGCAGTTCACTTATGAAAATCTGCGAAACATGGGTATATGCATAGAGCGACACCGCACGCACTACAGGCAATCTTCGACCGTTTATTGTTCAGCTGGGTGCTGCAAGCCCGGCACCTGCGATATTTATCTATGCGCTGCAGCATGTGGACTCCCACTGATGACAGACGAATGTTGTCTGGAACACCAGCTCCTTTACGGTTGAGTGGGTTTCGACGTGATTTGCGCCTAATGAAAGAGCCACCTTGTAAGCTTGACCGCCGTTGCCGTGATCTGTAGTTTGTCGCCGTATGCATTTTATAATTACAAAATTACAATAACGCTTCAAATCTTGTGGCTTCGTAATTTTCGTCTGCATGTGCTACAAGCATGCGCTGTTGTTTTCATTGTTTTCGTTTGGCTATATATATATATATATATATATATATATATATATATATATATATATATATATATATATATATATATATATATATATATATATATATATATATATATATATATATATATATATATATATATATATATATATATATATATATATATATATAGTTTGTATGCACATGCTGTGTAGTTTAATTCATGCACTAACCCTAACCCTGTGCCTTCTAAGTACATCGACCAGTAGGAAAACATAATATTGCCTATACCCTTTAAAGGGTTAATTACCAAGGGAATCCAATCCAATCCATTCTGATTTAATCCAATCCTATCTAATCCAATCTAACCTAATCTAATACAATCTAGTCCAATCCAATACAATCCACTTTAATCGAATCCAATCTAATCTGTCAACTTCTCCAGCACCTCAACCATTATGCACAATGTCCCTATGGAGTCGAACTTGATAGTCACTCCTAGCTTAAACGAGTGTTTGTATACATGCGTTTGTATATAATATGTAATTGTAATTGTTAACTTCTATTGTGCCAGTGTCTAATGCACCAAGCCGTAATCAGGTCAATATCCAGAAGATCGGCACGTAAGACACAGAAGCAGCCTATGGTGGATAAGCAATTTGAAAGAAGTAAGTTTAAAGTTGAGAACAAATGACACAAGCAACAGAGCGCACAGACACAGGGAGAGATACAGGCAGACACAGTATATATGTATGTAGGTGGGTGTGTCTGTAGACATATGTGTGTACGTGCACGTCGTGCATGCATAGGTGTATAAGTGCGTAAGTATGCATCAAGACACTTAATACATCACCGTTTATGGAGCTCCCAAAAGTGCTTCAGTTACCTCAGCAAAAGCAATGAAAAGATATATCTTTGTGAAGGTACCATATCATACCATAAGGCGCCCTTGTAGCGGCATGGCCGCGTCACAGCGCCGTATAAATTGTCGTTATTATTATTATTATTACTCTTATCACCATCTTTATGGCTGGAAAACTCCATTGGCTCCCAGTTTCTGCACCATCCAATTCAAAGTTCTCAATCTTGTCTTTAGGGCTTAACTTGATCTTCCTCCAAAATATTTATGTGATTTAATTCTTAAAAATTGTCGTTATTATTATTATTATTATTATTATCACCACCTTTATGGCTGAAAAACTCCACTGGCTCCCAGTTTCTGCCACCATCCAATTCAAAGTTCTCAATCTTGTCTTTAAGGCTTAACTTGATTTTCCTCCAAGATATTTATGTGATTTAATTCTTAAAAATTGTCGTTATTATTATTATTATTATTATTATTATTACTCTTATCACCACCTTTATGGCTGAAAAACTCCATTGGCTCCCAGTTTCTGCACCATCCAATTCAAAGTTCTCAATCTTGTCTTTAAGGCTTAACTTGATCTTCCTCCAAGATATTTATGTGATTTAATTCTTAAAAATTGTCGTTATTATTATTATTATTATTATTATTATTATTATTATTATTATCACCACCTTTATGGCTGGAAAACTCCACTGGCTCCCAGTTTCTGCCACCATCCAATTCAAAGTTCTCAATCTTGTCTTTAAGGCTTAACTTGATTTTCCTCCAAGATATTTATGTGATTTAATTCTTAAAAATTGTCGTTATTATTATTATTATTATTATTATTATTATTATTACTCTTATCACCACCTTTATGGCTGGAAAACTCCATTGGCTCCCAGTTTCTGCACCATCCAATTCAAAGTTCTCAATCTTGTCTTTAAGGCTTAACTTGATCTTCCTCCAAGATATTTATGTGATTTAATTCTTAAAAATTGTCGTTATTATTATTATTATTATTATTATTATTATTATTATTATTATTATCACCACCTTTATGGCTGGAAAACTCCACTGGCTCCCAGTTTCTGCCACCATCCAATTCAAAGTTCTCAATCCTGTCTTTAAGGCTTAACTTGATTTTCCTCCAAGATATTTATGTGATTTAATTCTTCGCCCTCACTCTGCTGCTTCTCTCCGTTCTCTTTGTTATCCTCAAACCATCTGGACCTCACTGTTCCCACGACAGGACTTCTCTGGCTCAATCTAGGTCTTTTGCTTCCATTGGCCCTGCCCTTTGGAATGTCTGTTCGTTCTTCTGTTCTCTCTGGTAACGTCTTTTCTTCCTTTGCCTTTCTTAAAACTTGTTTCTTCTCACGGGGTCACTCGCATTGGGAGTGTTTCTGAATGGCTCTCCCGATAGAAGCGCTTTATAAATGTCCGAATACAATACAATACAATTTAAAAAACTGAATTCGGAATTTATTTAGCAGTGTAACAATTCTCAATACTAATAAATAAATAAATTAATTAATCTAATGAAATGAAAACCTGTGCTGGAGATGATGATGTTTCGGTCTTGGTATGTTCTCGGCGGCGCATGGCCGCGCCGTTTCAACTCAGCGCGAAACTCATCTGGTGCCATATTCGCCTCCCGTCTTATCTTATCAAAGTTCGGCAGATCAATCTACATGATCAGAGGAAATCAAAAGCAATCAGCACCTCCATAATAACAAGACCAACACATGATGACACAAACACAACTCAATAAAAAACAAAACATAAAATAAAAATATAATAAAATAAAAGCAAATAGTATGTATACTATGTATGTACGGTATGCACAGATGTATGTAATTTTTTTAAAGTTTTTGTAATTTGTAATCGAGAATTTATATAGCACCACTCAAAATCAGAGGCGCTCCTGACCCGGGTCAATGTCTTCACTGACAAAGAGAAAAGTTTTCAGGTGCTTGCGGAACTGGATATTGCAGACTAAATGCTCAGGAGCGGTTATTTTGAGATTACATAACAACCGCTCTCAAGAACCAATAGTACATTATAACTAGATTAATACAAGATTAATACAATAATACTGGAATGACACAAAAACACTCGATTAACAGAAAATATGCATTAATAGCAAAATCAAAGGAATTAATTAATCCATTTCAAGATTGTAACAAAGACTGTAACAAACAGTTGGAAAAAACCAACAAGATCATTGTTGGAGTTTGACAGGAATTCACTGGACCAATACAAAACAGCCATAAAATACATTAATAATTCAATAAAGTAGATTATATTTAATAATGCTGCATTTATAGACTGTCCTCAAGACGTAGATTTACAGCTGACCTTTTGAACTTTGGCTGCCCGGAGTTTTCGCCATTTTGGATCCCAATGCTTTGAACGAACGCTGCCAGCATAAATGGCAGCTAAGTCAGAGACCAACAAACTCTACAACATATTATATATATGAATTATGTATGCATGTACTGCACACCAAATGATCAGCAGCACTTATTTCGAAATGCATATTAACCGTTTAGCAGCGGATCGTATGGAATCTGAAGAAGTTCAACGACAGTTTTACCAATTACAAGCAAGCCATACGTCACGCTTGGATCTGAAAGTTATTAATAATAATAATAATATTTTCTTTAATTAAGCGCCTGCTAACCGCACTGCACTGTACAGTGAACATACATATAGTAGAAACGGCACCCTAGACAGTGCAGGGCGCCTTACATACATGTATACAGTAGAAGCACATGATAACAGTTTTACAGGAGTCGAATACAACTGTTTTTAACGGCAGCCACGCAGGGCGTTAATCACGGCCTAACACTCACTTAACTACCGCCGCCATCTAGCGAGTAGAAGGCTGACTAAACCTTATGGAGGGCTACAGGATTCGATCTTGGCACCTTCCACACTTCACGCCAGTGTGTTATCCATTACTCTAATGTCGAACTGAACTTTACATCAGCGTTTAATTGTGTCCAAAACTCGATTTCAGATAGAAGTTTCATAAATATGCAAAAGCAATTTACGACTTCTCCTATGTATGCGAGTGCTAGTCTCGAGTACGTAACTACACCGAGCGATAATAAAGGTTCTTTCAATACCTTCAGTCCTGAACACGATCGGCATGAAAAGATTTTATTCAAATAAAGGGCCATGCTTTTCAGAAATATACTATAAAACGTAAATTAGTTAAAGCATAATTATTATAATACAGTTAATAAAAGTTAACTGAAGATCATCCTAAGCAACCTTCACGCCAATGCATAGACTATGTATTTACGATATATGATATTTCACGCAATGACGTATGAATGCCAGTGTTTTAGCGTCACCATGCGATCGGAATCGTAATCGTAATCTCGATCCTTCCACAGTATAAATAATTACACAGTACCCCGGTACGTCGACTCCCGGCCGATGCAGCAGTCAGGATGTGTGACCGACCGCCATTTTGAAAATGAGCTTTTGCACGTCGATACACCGGAATCCATCACATCAAATATTTTTAAACGTTACAACAACATTGAGGACTACACGGCGATACACCGGAATCCATCGCATAAAATATTTTGTAAACGTTGCAACAACATCGAGGACTTCATTAGAATTTAAAAAAATTATTTTTAACGTTAATTTCAGTTTAAATCTGTAATTCAAAAGCTCAGTTTCAAAATGGCGTCACCCCAAAAACTAGTCAACATTTAGCAATGCGAGTCGATCGCTCTGTGTAATTATTTATTCTGTGATCCTTCTATACAGCCACCACAAAAGCGAAGTCGCGGGAACCAGCTTATTCACAGGCGCTTAGTCAAATCAAAAGGTTTATGGTCAAGATCCAAAGGAGTCAGTCAGGTAGACAGTAAGACGGTTAAGGTGGGTCGTGTTTAGGGTTTAAACGGCGAGGGAGGTAGGGAGAGGAGGAGAAATCGGGGGTAGGATTTGTGAAAGAGCAGTGTTTTCAGTTTTGAGTGAAAGACCTGTGCAGAGATTGCCTTAATTGTGGAAAAGGATGTTGCATCGAACCTGACTTTATAAAATCATATCTTGGTTGCCGATGGGTTTGCCTTAGGCTCGAGATTTGTTATCTAGCAAATGAGGTTCCGGTAGCTTGATTACATGCAAAGAGGAAGAGAAGGAGAAGACGTCTTCTCCTTCTCTTCCTCTTTGCATGTAATCACTGGCGTAAGCTTGTCCAAAATATTGGGGGAGGACATTTGGTTATTCATTATACCACAGTATAAATAATTACACAGTACGTCGACTCCTCGCCGCTGCTGCAGTCAGAATGTGTGACATTGTAAATAGCTAAGCCCCGCCCACTGTGACGACATTATAAGTACCTAAGCCCCGCCCACTGTCGGTTACCATGCCGATACACCGGAAACAATCACATCAAATATTTTTTTAAACGTTAAAACAACATTGAGGACTACACGCCGATACACCGGAATCCATCAAATAAAATATTTTTTAAACGTTACAACAACATTGAGGACTTCATTAGAATTAACAATATTATTTTTAACGTTAATTTCTATAATTCGGGAGCTCAGATTCAAAACGGCGTCGTAATCACGTGACCAGATGTCGTAATCACGTGACCAGAAAAACTTGTCAACAGCCAGCAATGAGAGTCGACGTACTGTGTAATTATTTATACTGTGATTATACACTTATTGCATTGTTTGTACAGTCCATCTCAATTATTGGAGGGGCACGTGTCCCTGCTCCCCTCCCCCAGAGTCTACGCCTACGGTAACCAGGGTTTAAAGTGGGTGGGAACGCGTGGGAACGGCGTTCCCACTGCTCTCGAAATTCGTTGCTTGCGTTCCCACTGCTCACAAGGCAAGAACCCTGGTAATGCATGCGTTCCAATAAAACTCTGCTTTGGCGTTCCCACTGCTCACCCAATCCACTTTAATCCCTGACGGTAACTGATTCTCGATGTCATCAATGAAATGATCTGAGAGATTAAATAGCGCGTTATCGTTTACTAGTTTATTCTAAAATTTTCTAATGAACTTTAATTTTCAGTTATCACTCATGTAAGCATTTCTGCGTTTTTGTCAGATTGTTTCTTTCTTCTCAATAAACGAATATATATTATCAATGAATCGGGATACAATAACAGTTTCAAATATGAATTCCTGTGTGTAGCCCAATCACGTGACCCCAACAATTTAAACTCGGATTTAAACGTAGACCTAAATCTGATTGAAATATAACACAGATGTTACAACTGAATTCTTTGCTAGATATAAGCTACAGCCAATGCAGTGGCAATGTAATCTTTTGACATTTAGATAGCTCTGATATGAGAAAAAAAATTAGAACCAAATTTAGTCATGATAGCAGATTAGCCGCCAAAAATTATTGTCTATAGACAGAAGAGTCTATAGACATTTTGGCGGCTAATCTGCTATTATGACTAAATTTGGTTCTAATTTTCCTCTGAATCAACTCATCTACACGGTGAGTGATTAAAAAACGTGTCCATACATAACATAAAATAATTCATGCATATAACAATCAATTTTAATGAAACTTCATAATAATGAAGCTTAATAGTCCAGCTAAGTGCTGTATGAATTATTTTTTTTATAAAAAAAAGCTGAACCCGCCTAAACTATAATTAGCCTATGTCACGACAATCCTCGAGAAATGGTATTTACCATGGAAGATAAACATTTCATAACCCCAAAAGAATTTTTTCTTAAATGACGGTACGAAACGTTTTTTAAAGGAATTTTCAGATAAAGGGTTGATTCACAATAAAACTCTATCTTTTTTTATCGTCGACCATATAGATGCCGCCCGCTAATGGCCAGAACGGTTGACAATGAGACTTTTGAGTTACTGCAAACTGAAACACCTGATTTCATTCCGCCTACTTTGCGTGCCACCTAACATACCAGATTTAAATTCGGTTGAGTATAAAATATGGAGTGTCGTGCAAGAAAAGGTGTACAGATATCGAATACATGATGTTAACGAGTTGCGTCATCGAGTTTTGGAGGAATTGGACGAATTGGATCAGCGCATCATTGAAGTCAGACAAGCAGCGGTGTATGCGTCTTTGCGCATGCGTGGATACCCAAGGATGTCAATTTGAACTTATAATAATCTTCGTTTAATATCTTCAAACTGACAATAACGCCTGTGATTACAAATCAGTAGGCTATGAACGGATGATCACAAGTTATTACAGGAGTCGAATTTAACTGTACACGGCAGCCATGCAAGGCGCCCATCACATCCTACATCTCATTTTAACAACGCGCCATCTCGCGAATGAAAGGCTGAGTGGACCTAAATTTAGGGAGGTTACGGGAAGCGATCCCGCTACCTCTTGCTCTTCACGCCAGTGATGTTACCACTACTCTTAATGCTCTCTAATAACTCCTCTACCTTTACTTAAAATTTCTTTGACATAAACTTATATCTGAGGAAATTATAGCAAAATATGAAGGAACACGTTTTTTTATGACTCACCGTGTAGATCTAATTAAATCTAAATCTTTCTGCCGGTCAATAATGTTATCGCATAGTCTGTGGTACATATTACGTTTAATATATTCGCCAGATGGCAGAACAAACTAGTAAAGAAATCTAACGTTTAGTTTCAATTAAGCAGTTTCCATTCGTTCGCCATTTTGTATATTCGAAAGGTAAATGTGCGTCTTCTAATGCTAAAATTGGTATGAATTTGCAAGTTCATGTAGAAATAATTTGTATTTATAGTGGCGTAAAGTATGTAGG
This sequence comes from Allolobophora icterica, assembly GCA_963556255.1. Taxonomy (NCBI): domain Eukaryota; kingdom Metazoa; phylum Annelida; class Clitellata; order Crassiclitellata; family Lumbricidae; genus Allolobophora; species Allolobophora icterica. Next base: position 12,092,863 of record OY744614.1, on the reverse strand, counting down.
CCTAACAGAAAAACTTACATCAATGACACGGTGAGGGTAGTGTTCATATTTCCTGTTGATGTCCGCTGTTCTACGAGAGCCATGCCTTCACCCAATGAACATCATGACATGTCGTTCGAACTAGTGTCCTGTTATACAAGTTTTCTTTATTAAGTTCGTTGGTTAAGACGAGCAAGCAAGTCAGGGAAAGTAGGAACCGATTTAAATTTGCTCTGCTCTATTCTAATAACAGCGATGCTGTTCCGAACGATTTACTAGTTCTCTAGCGATTCTTTGGGTAGATAAAGCGTAAGTATAGATGAACTCTGACAGAGACTTCATTGCTGCAGCTTAATAATGCTTAGCAGTCTTTTTATCTGCTTTTATGGCTTTGAGCTTCGTCTAGCATATTCATTTTGAAGAAGAAAAGTACAGAAAAAACACCAACACCAGAAGTTCACAACGGAAGTCAAGTCCATTTCATTGATTATTTATTTTTTAAATTCAAAATGTAATAACAAGTACAGAAATTTTTCATTACATGAAAATGTAAAGTTTCGCATATGGAACAAATGGTACTCGGTTCATACCCGGATCGCGCAAATAGTACAACCAAATACTCGGATTCAGTACTCGGTGGAAAATGTCTACCCGGCTGACCCCTAAAAATATATTCTTTTAGTGCCGATATTATTGCCGTGGATGAACGATAAAAACATTTCATACTAAAACTGAAACTAGAAGCTGGATGAGCAATGAAAATAAAGCTCAGACTAGACGCTGGGTAATCGATGAAAATATAACTGAAAGTAGTTCGATGAACGATGATTAATGTATTATTTGTCAGTTATTTGAATGGAAGTGCATCTCGGGAAAATAATTTCCGACGCTAAAGTGAGGTTTTACCCAAATCTTTTTCAGGCCAGGGTAGCGCCTTAGGAAAATCCAAAGAAAGTGTGGGCCACAATAATATTTTGAATCAAAATTGTGATTGTTGGTTATTTTGTACTATAGATAACTACAATAGCTGTATAGGAGTACTTATACTGTCTTACAATGTTTAAAAACATATTTCAGAAACATGAAATCAAAAGAAAAGTTATCAATAGTTCTTCATTTGTTTAAATACTCATCAACTAGTGAGAAATTTGGCACTGCCTGCTGCCCAATAAAGGTTCATTACTAGTTGCACAAGTTTTTAGCTGACTCAGAAGATTCTCTGTAGTTAGCCTGTTTCTTAATTTTTATTTTCAAATGTTCATAGTTGAAAAAGTCTGTTTACATAGGTAACTTGAACCCAAAATGAAATAAATTTGCTTGCAATCATGTAACAGGCAGGAAATTATTGTTTGTTAACTATCTTCCAGAAGTCACAACTTCTCAAACCATCTGTGCTCCTGCTTAAGTTTCATACTTTCTTGGAATTCTATAATCTTCAGTTCAAATTGTTCTCCCAGCAAACCAGTCAACTTCTGCCCTAGCAACGATCTCAAATTGAAACATTTTATTACCGAAATGCAATCCCGACAGAGTAGACATCGCTTTGTCGTTGTGTTGAATTAGAAATTCGTGTTCCCAGTCCTCGTTTAAGGCGTGATTTCGGTATTCTCGCTTTCTTCATTACTTTTGTGGTGTTACTGTCACTTGAAGTAGTTTCATGGCTTTCACTGAAACCTCAACTCTTGCTATCTATCCACAGGTCTTTCACTCAAAAGTCTGAAACCATAGCTCTTTCACAAATCTTGTCCTAATTCCTCCTCTTCCCCTTATTTCACTGACCGTGAAATTTCTACACACAATCTAATATGGCTTAGCCATGTAGCTGTCTGCCTGTCTGACCCTTTGGATCTCCGCCTGGAACCAGTGATTACCTCCCCGCTTATTAATTTTGGTTGGACTAAGCCCTGTGAATAAGCTGGGTCACACGACTTCCTTTTGGGTGCTGCAAAATTCTCGAGATTGTGATTATGATTTACCGGTAGAAGTCTCAAGGAACACATGAGAACCCATACAAAAGGAGGTTACTAGTGTAGGCCTTAGATGTTGGTCCATTACAATTACTTTGTGTATTTCATGTTGAATAGGTGAATGTATCGTAACTGGAACATCACCAAGTGGATACTCTTGTTAAGTGAGCTAACCAAGGAATGATACGCCAGGCTGAACAAAGTTAACGCGCTTACAGGAAATTCTATTTTTTCGATGTCATGCTTAATGACATCCAAAGTCAGTAACTGGTGAAAGTTCAACATTTATCATTTCACATCAGAAAGCATTTGAACAGAGCATTTACTCAACTGTGAAACAAATACTAGAGTAATCTGCAGAAATTCCAGTTTGCATTTAACATGAGAAAGACTACTAGTGCCAGTTATATCAGAAGTTATTTAAGCAATCCAATGCTATAAAGAAACCCCTAAAGAATCGTACTGAAAAGAACTGTACGTGTATCTGACTATTATGTCGGTAAACATTTGCAGAGTATTCTTGTCAACTAAAGATTCACAATAGAATGCATACAAAAAACAGCCGTTTGAATGCCATTTATGCCAGCAATCATTTCCACAGTCTGGTCAATTGAAGCTTCACATGAAAACCCATACTGGAGAAAAGCCATACAGATGCCAGTAATACCGCCAATTATTTCCTGAAGCTGGCCATTTGAGAGATCACATGAGAACCCATATAAATGCCAGTTATGTCAGAAATCATTTGCTGAAGGCAGTACTCTGAAGAATCACATGAGAACCCATATTAGAGAAAAACCGTTCAAATGTCAGTTATGTCAGAAATAATTTGTGCAGTCTGGTCATCTAAGGCATCACCTGAGAACCCACACTGGACAAAAGCCACACAAACGTCTGTTATGTCAGAAATCATCTGCTGAAGGCAATACTCTGAAGAATCACATGAGAACCCGTACTGGAGAAAACCATACAAATGCCAGTTATGTCAGAAATCATGGCTTTTGTCCAGTGTGGGCATCTAAAGCATCACATGGGAACCCATACTGGACAAAAGCCATACAAATGTCTGTTATGTCAGAAATCATTTGCTGAAGGCAAAACTGTGAAGAATCACATGAGAACCCATACTGGAGAAAAACAATACAAATGCCAGTTATGTCAGAAATCATTTATACGGGCCGATCATTTGAAGAATCACATGAGAACCCATACTGGAGAAAAGCCATATAAATGCCAGTTATGTCAGAAATCATTTGCTCGGGGTTATATTCTGAATGATCACTTGAAAACCCACACTGGAGAAAAGCCATACAAATGCCAGTTATGTCAGAAATCATTTGCACAGTCTGCTCATCTGAAGAGTCACATAAGAACCCATACTGGGGAAAAGCCATACAAATGTCTGTTATGTCAGAAATCATTTGCTGAAAGCAATACTCTGAAGAATCACATGAGAACCCATACTGGAGAAAAGCCATACAAATGCAAGATATGTCAGAAATCATTTATACGGGCCGATCATTTGAAGAATCACATGAGAACCCATACTGGAGAAAAGCCATATAAATGCCAGTTATGTCAGAAATCATTTGCTCGGGGTTATATTCTGAATGATCACTTGAGAACCCACACTGGAGAAAAGCCATACAAATGTCGGTTATGTCAGAAATCATTTGCTGAAGGCAATACTGTGAAGAATCACATGAGAACCCATACTGGAGAAAGGCCATACAAATGCCATTTATGCCAGCAATCATTTGCACAGTCTGGTCATCTGAAGAGTCACATAAGAACCCATACTGGAGAAAAGCCATACAAATGTCTGTTATGTCAGAAATCATTTGCTGAAGGCACTATTCTGAAGAGTCACATGAGAACCCATACTGGAGAAAAGCCATACAAATGCCTGTTATGTCAGAAATCATTTGCTGGAGGCAGTACTCTGAAAAGTCACATGAGAACACATAGTGGAGAAAAACCGTACAAATGCCACTTATGCCAACAATCATTTAGTCGGAGTTTTATTCTGAATGACCACTTGAGAACCCATACTGGAGAAGAGCCATTCACATGCCACTTGTGTCAGAAATCATTTACTAGGCGTTCTAATCTGAATGCCCACTTGAGAACCCACACTGGAGAAAAGCCCTACATGTGTCAATTGTGTCAGAAGTCTTTTGCATATTGTTCTAGTCTGTCTGAACACATGAGAAATCATAGTGGAGAAAAACCGTACATCTGTAGTATATGTTATAAAGCATTCAGACATGCTGCAACACTGAAGAACCATATTAAAACACATACTGGTGAAAAGCCATACTTATGCCTTGTATGCCAGAAATCATTTATAACTAAGACCCGTCTGAATCTGCACATGAAATCCCATGTTTCGGAGAAACTGTATATTTGTCATTCACGTACAACAGCATTTAAATGTAAGCAGTCTCTAACTAAACGTCTAAGGCACCACACCAGAGAAGATGACGTTGGCGTTGGGTGCGATGATCAGCGAACGGTCGATATTAGTCTGTCTGAAAAGAGCGAGATTTTCTTGAGGAACAAGTTACCAGCTCCCAATACTGAAAGAAGTAAAGATCTGCCAAAAGTAACTGAGGCCATTGAGGAACTTTCTTCAGAGAACTCAACCTGTGCTGAGGATTCCAATTCTTTTACAGCAAGACGTTTTGGATGTGGAATTTGTGATGAAATGCTTGAAACAGAGAAAATATTTCTGGAGCATTGTTACAACCATGGCTTTGCTCCACCAGATGCCTTGTTTGTTGACCTGTGCTGATCGTGTCTTCTATATGTGAACGCCTAAAAAGGATTTACATCTTGCAATAATATTAAAGGCTCTGTTTTTCCTATAGATTAATTTGCACTTCAATCTGTTCTAAGTGCTTCTGCTAAGTTCATCGCTCGACTCCTCCGCTTTGCCCATATTTCTACTTACATGCTTGATGTCCAGCACTGGCTCCCTACTGCGGCGCGCATCCGTTATAAGATCCTCCTCCTTGTCTCTAAATCTGACCAGGATACTGCTCCGAAATATCTGTCGAACTATCTGCGAAAACCGCATTCTGCATCTTCTCTCTCATTGCGCTTTATGAATCGGCTTGCTCTTTATTCCCAGGGCTAAAACTGCCTTGGCCCAGCACCGGGCGTTTGCTGTAGTGGGTCCCACGATCTAGAATGACCTTCCCCCTCTGCACAGGGCCAAACTATTGACTGGCTTTACCTCATCGGTCTTGTGTTCCCTAAAGGCACATCTGTTTCCCCGGGGCTTATGTGCTGAGAGCGCATATGAATAGTTATTCTGCGAGAGGCGTTTTTTAGATTTCTAAATAATACAATACTTCTTGGCCATACTTACGGAAAAAACATCGTTTCAGAGCTTGAGCCGCCGATGCTCGTCCACTTATGTCTCTCTCTCTCTCTCTCTCTCTCTCTCTCTCTCTCTCTCTCTCTCTCTCTCTCTCTCTCTCTCTCTCTCTCTCTCTCTCTCTCTCTCTCTCTCTCTCTCTCTCTCTCTCTCTCTCTCTCTCTCTTCCTCCCTTTTGCTTGAAAGTATTCTCATATCAGTCTGCTTCTGAGAAAAGCAAGTCAATCTGCTCTCGTATCCAACATTTCTTTTTGATCTAATGAATACATTGCTTAAATGAAGACCTTTTATCTAACTTACTGCCCAGAACTGCCTGAATTCATTAAATTCATGCACTGAAACTATGTTTGCCTCCATGTTTGGTCTTTTTTACACCTGGCACTGCCTTGACATATTTCATCATCTTCAACCAATCTCATTAGTACTCCAGACCATGCTGTCAGTATTTCAAAAGTCATACTGATGTGAAATAACTATTTCTTAAAGCTCACAACTGGTGGACGCATTAACCGTGGAAGTATTAACAAGCTTTTATACATGTTATTTCCACAAAATATATTTTAAAACTCATGCTGAAGATATGTCTGAAAAATACAAGTTACTGTATGTCAGAAATCAGTAGCACAGGTTGGTAATCTGATGAAGCATATACGGAGATCATCATACAAGTGTCACACAAATGTCAGAAATCATTTGCACAAGTTAGTAGTTGCAAGGAACACATGATAACCCATACAAGGGTAGGTTACAAGTGTAGGCCTTAGAAGTTGGTCTATTACAATTACTTTGTGTATTTCATGTTGAACAGGTGAATGCATCATAATTGGAACATCACCAAGTGGATACTTTTGTTAAGTCGGCTAACCAAGGACTGATACACCAGATCAAAGTTAACACACGTACAGGAAATTCTATTTTTCCGACGTCATGCTTAATGACATCCAAGTCAGTAACTGGTGAAAGTTCAACATTTATTATTTCACACAGGAAAGCATTCGAACGGACCATTTACTCAACTGTTAAACTAATACCAGAGTAATCTGCAGGAATTCCAATTCTGCATTTAACAGGAGAAAGACTACTAATGCCAGTGTTATCAGAATGAATATGAACAATACAACATTATGAAGAAACCCCTAAAGAATCGTACTCAAAAAAACTATATGTGACTATTATGTCAGTAAACATTTGCAGAGTATTCTTGTCAACTAAAGATTTTCAACTGAAGATTCACAATAGAATGCATACCAAAGAAAAGCCGTTTGACTGCCATTTATGCCAGCCATCATTTGCACAGTCTGGTGAAGTGAAGCTTCACATGAAAACCCATTCAGGAGAAAAGCCATACAAATGCCAAATATGTCAGAAATCATTTATACGGTCTGATCATCTGAAGAGTCACATGAGAACCCATTCTGGAGAAAAGCCATATAAATGCCAGCTATGTCAGAAATCATTTGCTGAAGCTGGGCATTTGAGAGATCACATGAGAATCCATTCAGGGGAAAAGCCATATAAATGTCAAATATGTCAGAAATCATTTATACGGTCTGGTCATCTGAAGAGTCACATGAGAACCCATTCTGGAGAAAAGCCATATAAATGCCAGCTATGTCAGAAATCATTTGCTGAAGCTGGGCATTTGAGAGATCACATGAGAATCCATTCAGGGGAAAAGCCATATAAATGTCAAATATGTCAGAAATCATTTGTGCAGTCTGGTCATCTGCAGAGTCACATAAGAACCCATACTGGGGAAAAGCCATACAAATGTCTGTTATGTCAGAAATCATTTGCTGAAGGCAATATTCTGAAGAGTCACATGAGAACACATACTGGAGAAAAGCCATATAAATGCCACTTATGTCAGAAATCATTTGCTCGGGGTTCTATTCTGAATGACCATTTGAGAACCCACACTGGCGAAAAGCCATACAAATGCCATTTATGCCAGCAATCATTTGCTAAAGGCAGTTCTCTGAAGAATCACTTGAGAACCCACACTGGAGAAAAGCCATATATATGCCAGTTATGTCAGAAATCATTTGCTCGGGGTTATATTCTGAATGATCACTTGAGAACCCACACTGGAGAAAAGCCATACAAATGTCGGTTATGTCAGAAATCATTTGCTGAAGGCAATACTATGAAGAATCACATGAGAACCCATACTGGAGAAAGGCCATACAAATGCAAGATATGTCAGAAATCATTTATACGGGCCGATCATTTGAAGAATCACATGAGAACCCATACTGGAGAAAAGCCATACAAATGCCATTTATGCCAGCAATCATTTGTGCAGTCTGGTCATCTGCAGAGTCACATAAGAACACATACTGGAGAAAAGCCATACAAATGTCTGTTATGTCAGAAATCATTTGCTCAGTCTGCTTATCTGAAGAATCACGTGAGAACCCATAGTGGAGAAAAACCGTACATCTGTGGTATATGTTGTAAAGCATTCAACCATGCTGTAATACTGAGGAATCATATTAGAACACATACTGGTGAAAAGCCGTACTTATGCCTTGTATGCCAGAAATCATTTATAACTAAGACCCGTCTGAATCTGCACATGAAATCCCATGTTTCGGAGAAACTGTATATTTGTCATTCACGTACAACAGCATTTAAATGTAAGCAGTCTCTAACTAAACGTCTAAGGCACCACACCACAGTAGAGGACATTGACGTTTCGAGCGATGTTCAGGGAACGGTCGATATTAGTCTGTCTGAAAAGAGCGAGATTTTCTTGAGGAACAAGTTACCAGTTCCCAATACTGAAAGAAGTAAAGATCTGCCAAAAGTAACTGAGGCCATTGAAGGATTTTCTTTAGAGAAATTAACCTGTGCTGAGGATTCCGATTCTTTTACAGCCAGACGTTTCGGGTGTGGAAGTTGTGATGAAATGCTTGAAACAGAGAAAGAATTTTGGGAGCATTGTTACAACCATGGCTTTGCTCCACCAGATGTCTTGTTTCTTGACCTATGCTGATCATATCTCCTATGTGAACGCATAGGCCTACAAAGGATTCACATCTTGCAATAATATTAAAGGCTCTGTTTTCTTATAAATTAATTTTCGTGTATTTAGATGTCGAGTTCACTGCTGTTTGTGATTAGGGGCCATCCATATATTACGTTCGCATGGAGGGGAGAGGGGGGTAAAAATGCATGTGTTTGCGTACGCTTGCGAACGGAAGCGGGGGGGGGGGTAAAGCCTATAATTTGTCTATATTGGCCCTCAAATTGATTGGCCTTCAAGTGAGCCAGAGTTCAGTCTTTCAGCTATCAGATACTGTCAAGGGAAATAGGACTCTGGGAGTGGTATCACTTATAAGATCTTACGTCCTTACCTCTGAACGCTATTGTTAAACTATCACACAGCTGAGGAGTGAGTCCATGTATTACTCATCCTTCAATCTGGCCTAACGTGCAGACAGCCGCTGCCGAACCGACACATTCTGCAGCTGGTCTTGGGGGGGGGGTGTGCGTCAAGCGTATGTACGCAGGTAGGAGGTGGAACAAGTACGCTTGCGAACAGGAAGGGGAAGGGTCCAATTTTCCCGGATTTTTGCGTATGTAATATATGGATGGCCTCTTATACCATGTGGCTAAATTAAAATTGTACTACCGGACAAACGCAATTTCTCGACAACCGATAGAGTTTTTTTTACTAAAATGCTACGATTTAAAGTCGAAACATTTTCCAACAATCCCTGAAATGTAACTGCAAAATTGCCATTGCTTCAAAAATTTCAGCTGTTTAAATGTTCTATTTGCCAGTATTTGGCATTTTCGAAATAACGCAGAAAAATGGACAGTCACTTGTAATATTCAATGTCAATTAACATCACCTTAATTTCATTGCATGTCATGGTTTCTGCTGGCATTTGATACGGCGGTTATGAAAGACTGCACTTCATTCCAGACAAGGCTAATATGATACGCTAAACTTTATGTTGAAATTCTTACCCTGACTCGTTAAAGCCTGCGTTTCGTTTTTACAGTCTGGTTTCATTGTACTGTAGTGAATTCATAGGCGAAGATGAACGGCCGCCTACAGTGGCGGCGATCTTGTTTGAGAGGTGGGGGGGGACATTTGGGAACTGATCTGGTCAAAAAAGAGTTTTGAACTGATCTGGTCAAAAAAGAGGTCTAAAAAATTAACCTGAGTACAAACAAATTTTGGTGTTCCTTCAAAGTTTGGGGGGTCCGATGTATGGCGTCTCCCCCCCCCCACTGTTAAAGGTGGGGGGTCTTGTCCCCCTCGACCACCCGAGCCATGACAAGATACAGTGGGTCCGAGTTGATGTAGGCCCTACGGAGGCGCAGCACCTGCATAACTTTACGAGCAGCTGAGCTCCACGATTGTTGACCTGGTTGACTTGAGACTGCAACATAAAGCTTCTGATGTCTGTCAGTGCGGTGCCGACCAACAGGGCCCGCCCCAGAAAAAGAAATGTATTTTATTCTTTCCTTTAGGGTACTATCTGTTGTAACATGTAATAAAAATCTTCGTGGTTTACTGTGTTTCTATGGTGCCTGTGGATTTGCTGGGGGCGAGTGTTCTGCCCGAGGGGTGATAGGATGGATTCTGATGCATGTTATGGTTGCACTATGGCTCTCTGTTGTCGGTGTAGTGTGTGTGCGTGCGTGTGTAGTAGTAGTAGTAGTAGTAGACCTGCTGGGCCTCTGGCGTGGCTTAAAATCCCGTAAGCTCATAGTTTGTCGGTAGATTTTTGTTGTTTATTTTGTTGTTGTCCTGTAAATGAGCCGAGGGATAAGAAGGAGGATGATGGAAGACCAGATTAGAAGGAAGAAGAGATGGAGGTGGAAACGAGATGGACGCGGAAATACTCAGAAATGTCACCTGCACACTCTTCCTCAAACTGTTGGCAATTAGGTCTGAGGAAGCGCCGTTAAGCTACCCTAGAGGTGGTATGTGGCAGAGCCTCAACATCAGTGGACATTTTCCGCAATGCCGAAGACTAACTCTGAATGCAGACAGATTGAGTCAGTTTAACTTGAGTTAAAACTCGACAAGATATCGAGTCCGAAGTTTCTCATCGGCCAAATCTGGCGCTTCGGGCAAGTTCGGGGTATAGGCTCTCGTTGTCGTCACGTGATGACCATTGAAGTTATAGGGTGGTGATAAAATTGTCTTAAGCACCTCAGTTTGCCGCCCTATTTTAGAAGTCCCTTATACATCGCCCGCGATGCGGCTGCACCATTCCTCTACAATAGCTACGCCATAGTGACATCGTCGCACAGAGAGACGCCTATAGCCGTACGCTTTAACCAATGTATAGCTAACCAGCCGTATATAATAGTTTACCAAAATGGAGGATTTTAAACTGATACTGATTAGGCCTATATGTAGCATGATTATGATTTGAGCGTGACAATTCAGTGTCAGATTACTAGCAAATACGGCAACAAAGTAACTGATTTTGCAAGATTCTTTTTCTATCATAAAATTATAATTATTATAATTAGCTCATAATTTCAGCAAGTATATTCGGTTTAACATTATTGAAGAGTTTGCAGTAAAAATGTCTTGCAACGTTAATCTATACTAGTGTTCGTCTGACACTATAGACAGTTTCGCACATGTTAATATTTTGTTCAAGCGGTTTCTACCTCTAGTCGTCTAGTCTCATCTGATCAGAGAACGGGCAGAGAACTGGTTTGCAAAGCAGTTCATTGATAACTTTAAAAAGACTATATGCGGGTTTTGTTTCGTTACAGCGGGGTCGGATATTATCCAGTTTATAATTTCTCTTCTTGCTTGCTCGTTTTCCGTTTCCAGATATTGACGCTCATGATCGCGATCCTGAATCCGTCTTCCGAGACTTTCGATCATCCGTTCTGACTTCCATTCTCCACCCTTGCGACCCTACAAACACACACACACACACACACACACACACACGCACACACACACCTACACACACACGCACACACACACTCACACCCACACCCACCAACACACACACCCACACACACACACCATCACACACACAACCACACCAACAAACACGAACCCATACCCACACACACACACCATCACACACCCACCCACACACACACACACACCCCCACACACACCCACCTAGTCGTAGTACCCCATGGAGCTTACGGGGTTTTACGCCACGCCAGGGGCTACATGGGGTACTACGACTAGCACACACACACACACACACACACACACACACCATCACACACGCACCCACACCCACACCAACACACACGCACCCACACCCACACACTCACACCCACACCATCACACACGCACCCACACCACACCAACACACACGCACCCACACCACACCAACACACACGCAACCATACCCACACACACACACACACCCACACCATCACACACGCACCCACACACACACACACCCACACACATCTAGTCGTAGTAGCCCATGGAGCTTACGGGGTTTTACGCCACGCCAAGGGCTCCATGGGGTACTACGACTAACACACGCACACACACACACCATCACACACACACCCACACCAACACACACGCACCCACACACACACACACCCACACACATCTAGTCGTAGTAGCCCATGGAGCTTACGGGGTTTTACGCCACGCCAGGGGCTACATGGGGTACTACGACTAGCACACACACACACCATCACACACACACCCACACCAACACACACGCACCCACACACACACACCCACACCATCACACACGCACCCACACACACACCAACACCAACACACACACACACACACACCTAGTCGTAGTAACCCATGGAGCTTACGGGGTTTTACGCCACGCCAGGGGCTACATGGGGTACTACGACTAGCACACACACACACACACACACACCATCACACACGCACCCACACCCACACCAGCACACGCACCCACACCCACACACACACACCCACACCATCACACACGCACCCACACCACACCAACACACACGCACCCACACCACACCAACACACACGCACCCATACCCACAGACACACACCCACACCATCACACACGCGCACACACACACACACCCACACACATCTAGTCGTAGTAGCCCATGGAGCTTACGGGGTTTTACTCCACGCCAGGGGCTCCATGGGGTACTACGACTAGCACACGCACACACACACGCCATCACACACACACCCACACCAACACACACGCACCCACACACACACCCACACCATCACACACGCACACACGCACCCACACACATCTAGTCGTAGTAGCCCATGGAGCTTACGGGGTTTTACGCCACGCCAGGGGCTCCATGGGGTACTACGACTAGCACACACACACACACAACCACACCATCACACCCACACCCACACCAACACACGCACCCACACACACACACACACACATACCATCACACACGCACCCACACACACACACCCACACCAACACCAACACACACTCACACCTAGTCGTAGTAACCCATGGAGCTTACGGGGTTTTACGCCACGCCAGGGGCTACATGGGGTACTACGACTAGCACACACACACACCATCACACACGCACCCACACCCACACCAACACACACGCACCCACACCCACACACACACACCCACACCATCACACACGCACCCACACCGACACACACACCAACACCATCACACACGCACCCACACCGACACACCCACACCATCACACACGCACCCACACACACACCCACACCAACACACACGCAGCCACACCAACACACACTCCCACACCATCACACACACCCACCTAGTCGTAGTACCCCATGGAGCTTACGGGGTTTTACGCCACGCCAGGGGATCCATGGGGTACTAAGACTAGCACACACACACACACACACACACACCATCACACACGCACCCACACCAACACACACGCCCCCACACCCACACACACCCACACCATCACACACGCACCCACACACACACCCACACCAACACCAACACACACCTAGTCGTAGTAACCCATGGAACTTACGGGGTTTTACGCCACGCCAGGGGCTACATGGGGTACTACGACTAGCACACACACACACACACCATCACACACGCACCCACACCCACACCAACACACACGCACCCACACACACACACCCACACCATCACACACGCACCCACTCCACACCAACACACACGCACCCACACCACACCAACACACACGCACCCATACCCACACACACACACACACACACACACCATCACACACGCACCCACACACACACACCCACACACATCTAGTCGTAGTAGCCCATGGAGCTTACGGGGTTTTACGCCACGCCAGGGGCTCCATGGGGTACACACTTAGAAATAAGCTTACCAGACGTTGCTAAAAGGCAAGGTAAGTTGCCTCATGACAGGCCAGCCTACCCGAGCAGGCTCCAGTAACTTCAGCCTACTCCAGACATACCACAGCAGCATGCAAGTAACCTCAGGTTACTCCGCGCTATGATTCGAGGGTCTTGCACGTACGTTACTTCAAAGTAGGGAGAGTAATGTTTTGAGAATTTACAAATGTTGAAAATTCAATGGAATTAATTTAGAATAGTAAAAATTATTAAACAAATATATTTGTTGGTTTTATGAAAAGAGCAAAAAATAAATGAAAACCAATTGTACGCAAAACGTAGTTCTGGTATAACCATGCAAACCGAGCGTCTACGCGTTGGTTAAATAATTTTAGTAAGCAAGTAATTTAACATTTTATATATTATGCAATGTTTTCACATGAGAACAAACGCGGACAGTATTATTAGAGCAAATTTGTAACTTTTGAACAGTACTTAGCGCGGAGCGCTGCATTCGCATGAATAGGCCCTATACAAATGAGCTTCATGAGCGCCCAATCGCTGCGGCATTTTGATGTTGGCCGTGTAACATTTTACCACAAAATTCACTGTATATACAAACGCCTAAACTGACACGCAGTCAGATGGAAAAAAATCAAATCTAT
>OY744614.1:11943592-12073592 GCA_963556255.1 Allolobophora icterica | reverse complement strand
GTAGGCAGTGCCGTCTTAAGGCATGGGCACGTTGGGCAGGCGCCAGGGCCCCACGATTTTAGGGGCTGACACTATTTGCTCTCTAATTGATTTTGGACAATTTCTTCCCTTATGCCTATGGAAATTATTATTATATTAGTAAAGCAGTTTTTTATAGTGTCCTTCAAGATTGCTTACTCAGACACTCGGCCAACTTGGGGATGCGGCCTACACTCCGGGAGACCGTCATATATGGCACTACAGTAGTCCAGCCGAGAAACAACAAATGCATGGACAAGCCACTTGTGACTTTTGTGTGTGAAATTTAACTTGTTCTATTTTCACTTATGAAATACCGTATTTCACATGTGATGTGAAATCCTAGTTTTCAAGTGTGATTCACATATTTTAATATCTGCATGGTTTCTAGGCAGAATTATCTTGAGCAAATTATTTCAAATTTTTTTAAAATCTGTTGTAGATTTTGAGACATGTGCAGCAATTCTGCAGCTGCCTGTTGTTAATGGGGAAAATGAAATGTTTCTGCCTACTCAATGAGGTAAGAGTTTAGCACTATATGCAATAAATGCCATGTGTTTCAAGTTGGCGTGCACTCATTTGGTCTTGTTGGGAAATTTTTCAACATCGCTGCTGCAATAATAATAATAATAATAATAATAATAATAATAATAATAATAATAATAGTAATAGTAATAATAATAATAATAATAATAATAATAATAATAATAATAATAATAATAATAATAATAATAATAATAATAATAATAATAATAATAATAATAATAATCTTTTCTTTATTTAACCCTCAGAAGGTTTCGCTACCTTGGTCTACACTCAAGGTCTCGGGGGTGCAAATGCACCCCAATGTATTCTCGATGTATTTGAATCAATCGAATCATATAATACTATAAATAATTGGAGCACAGACAAAGACTCAAAAGTAGTTTTATTAAAGTAAATTCGAAGACAATGTATTACGTCATATGACGTCATGACATGGCGTCAAAGCAACATGTCGAAAAATGTACACTTTTACACCACAACTATTTGAAAGTTTTCTGTACAACACAATTGTAACACTGATTAGTGTAAGGCCTACAGATGAGAAAGCAATATTGCAAGATATCCAATAAGTTTTCCTTATCTACTTTGCACACTCATGCACAGCCTGTGCAAAGTGCGACTAAATGGTCTGCGCAAGCAAATGAACCACACCTATGACACGTAGTACGCGATTTCTTGTCTTTACTGCGGTCACACAGAATGCAACGACCCTCCTTTCTCTTCCTCACAGCATTGTCTGCACCGCCATGGCCATTGTTCTGCTCTTCATAATTGTTTTGTGTCGCATCATCTCGAGCATCGCCTTGTGATTCATGCTGTTGTTCAATGCATTCATGAATTGTGGTTTTGAACATGATTCTGATGACTGACTTTCTGATTCTAATATAAGCTTCCTTGCCTGTTCTGCGGTAAAAATTCGAATATTATCTTTTTTATAGTCGCCATTGTTGTTATCTCTTATAAATATACGCACTTCCTGTCTGGCAACAAAGAATATGTAATCTAAGAAAGGAGTCCATAGATATAAAAATGCCAAGTTAGATAATTGACTTATAAATGCCGCAATATAACACATGGGGTGCATTTGCACCCCGAGGACCGCAATGTATAAAACTCAAAATTATCAGAAATGTTGAGGGGTACAATTATGGGCAAATATAGTTAAGTGCATCCTCATAAATAAGGAAAAGTCATAAAATGTAGGCGTCATATCATGAGTCCTTCTGGGCGAAACAAAGGAACAAAGTGTGACTAGGGGTGCAAATGCACCCCAAGAACGTCACAGGGTTAAGCACCTGTTAACCGCAGTGCGCTGTGCAGTGAACATTAGGGTGGAGTTTAAAATGGCACACAAATTTTTGTTTTAAGTAAACGTTTTCTAATAGTGATGAAAAGTTGCCAGCATGTTAGTGTCAGTAGTGTTCAAAATATTGTTGATTTTGCTTTGCGTCTTCTGCCCTCTACCGGCGAAAAAATATTTACCATTTAAAATTCTTTGGAAAAATGTCCATGTATATTGCATTATTTTTTCTTGAACGAACTATTGTAGAACTGTTACAATTCATGAAATACACATTCAAATCAGGGGGGAAATCGCATCTGGTATGCTACAGTATTTTGGAATTATAATGCCTAATGAGGGCAGCGTCATCATTGAAAAGAAGAAAATTATTAGAGAACGAAAGAAACTTGTACCGAAGCTCTGTTCAAGCAGGATGCGCCAGTATGACTGTAAGTGTTGAGGGGGTTTCTAGAGAGTAGTCCAAAGGAGGTCCGAGTCCGGTTTCCACGGGGGTCAGATCAAGAGAGGAGGAGGCAGAGCAGCTGTGAAGGATGGTGTCGTTTAGGGCGAGAAGAATTAGAAGGCAGAGGATCAGATGAGTCAGGATAGGAGTATACTTGAAAAGGTGAGACCAGTTTTGAGTGGAAAGCCCACGGGTGATAGAGGAAAAGGAGGATGGAGGACGGACTGCAGTGGTGATGGAGGAATCGATAATCTGCGGAATTCAAGGGGAAGATCGTTCCAGAGGCGTGGTGCTCTGTGACTGTTGGATATAGCTCGGTTGGAGAACTTGAGATGAGTAGTGACTGAGGGTCGAGAAAGACTTAGATAGGAGGGTGATCGGGTGGAGCGGGTTGTCTGGATGGTGAATAGATCACGGAGGTACTTGGGCTGGGAATATTATAGGGAGTTGTAGGTTAGTGATAGAACTTTGTAGTGGATTCGCGCTGGAATATTTAACCAGTGGAGTGATTTGAGGATGGGAGTGATAAGATGATATATGGGTGTTCTAGTGACAGCCCTGGTTAGTCAGTTTTGGATAAGTTGCAGGCCCTTGATTTGGGTGGATTCAAGGCTGAGGAAGAGGGAATTGCAGTAATCAAGCTTTGAATGAACAATGGAGGTAGCAATAATAGAGGCAGTTCTAAGGTCGATCATGGCCCAGATGCGGCGAAGGTCACGAATGTGTGTGAAGCAGGAGCGCGAGAGGTTGGAGATGTGGTTACAGAAGGAGGTGTGGTCAAGATTGCGGACGGGGGGGGGGCGGGGTGGGGGGGTCCGAGGTGAAAGTAAGAAACGATGAGTTAGTCAATAGGTGTATGGAAGGGTTAGGGATTTTCTTGATATGATCAGGAAGGCCTAGGATGATGAATTCTGTTTTGGAAGGGTTAAGGCAGAGGAGATTGGATGACATCCACTGTAATATTAGGTTACCTTGTCACCTTGTGCTGTCAGCTCGTGGAGCTCTGGCGATCGTCCTGGTGAACACACTCCACCGTCTCCTATTAATATTAGGTTAACCACGTAGAAATATTGCATCGATGGTAGAGGGCAGAAGATATCATTTGAAATTTAAAATATTTGGTGTGTTTCTTTCTCTACCATAGTTGCATCTTTTGCCCACTATTAGAATTCATTTTTTTTAATTTTTTTTCACTCCACCCTAGTGAACATACATATAGTAGAAACCGCAGCCACGCAGGGCGCCTTACATACATGTATACAGTAGAAGCACATGGTAACAGTTTTACAGTAGTCGAATATGACTGTTTATTCGGCAGCCAAAAGGGCGTCATCACGGCCTACTATTCATTTAACCACCGCCGCCACCTAGCGGGTGAAAGTCTGAATAAACCTTACGGAGTCTACGAGATTCGATCTTGGTACCTACTGCTCTTCACGCCAGTGTGTTATCCATTATTCTACGCCCCTCTCAATAACACTTGTATCATCATTGCTTCTTTCATGTTTCATTACAAATGATTATCACTCATATTTTGGTATTCTTGCATGTAAATGACTGAAGCACGCTGGAAGCCTGCTAGAGCTTGCTGAATGATGTAAACTTCGATGTAAAGAGGGAATTTTGTTTTATTCTGACTTATTAAAAGCATGCCAGGCGAGTATCACTTGTCTAGAGGTTAAGTGCTTGATTAGTCTTTTTTGGCTCGCACATGGCTTTAGCCTTCAGACAATATTAAGAAATTATGCTGCTACAACTACATTTACTCGTCTCATATTTCCTCTTTTATGCTTAATCATCTTCATTGGCTTCCTTTTACTGCTCGGATTCAGCTTAAGGTTTTCACTTTGGTCCATCGGTCTTACACAAGCTTCGCACTCAAGTACCTCTGTGACCTCGTTCGTCTAACAGTTTCAGCTGCTTCCCTTTGTCCATTACGATCGCCATAATCTTTTTGTCCCACGAGCAAGGACTACTATGGCCAAAACTCGAGCCTTTTCTTGCATTGGTTGAATCAACTCCCTCCTTTGACACGTGACCCTTTCTTAGCTAGTGGCCCAAGTGCCTCTTTCTGCTTTTCTGTTCAAATGTTGGGTCTTTCGCACTGGGAGCGCCTCTGGTTAGCGAACAATTTGAGAGGCGCGTTACAAATGTTCTGATACAATACAATAGAATACCTACAAGTATTTCAATCCTTATTCAGTAATATGGCTGTCTTTAGTTGTGAAGGTTAATGGCTAAATCGATTTCTTCACATCAGATTTTTTGGATGTTTAAATTTCTTATATTTTCTTACTTGTTCAATTCACATAATGGTATGAACAGTATTAAGTCATAATTGTATGTTAAGCGCAATATTTTGGATCTTTAAAGCAGAACTTTGTTGAATTTAAGTTTTCGATGTTTTTAGGAGTCGTCATCAAATTATCCAATGATTTATCTCCGCAAAATGACCGATTGTCTCCAGCATCGCTGTCAGAGCAGGTGGCAAAGAGGTGTTTCATAGACTGTGGACCTTCCGAAGGCTCACTGCTGTCTGATTGCCACTTATTTTATTCTGGGCATGACATTCCCTTCTGCTTTTGATCTATCTGTATAGTTGAAAAATGGTTTTGTGTTAACAATTGTAACCGACTCTGAATTACTAACTGTTTACGGATAACACTAAAAATGTCCTTAAACTGATGATGGTAAAAAATGTCTCTGATGATCATACTTTCATCAGACAGATTAATATGGTTATGCCAAGAAGTATAACAAAGATAGTGCTTGATGAATGGTATTTTGTCACTAATATTGTTGTATTAATTAATGCAATTATTATTATTATTATTATTATTTTTTTTTTTTTGCCCCGAGGTATACAGGATCCCTCAGGGACTTCAATATTAATTAATGTAACATATAAAAAGTCCGGAATGGCCCATAATATTATTATTATTATTATTATTATTATTATTATTATTATTATTATTATTACTAGCTGTCCTAACCCGTGAAAAATCACGGTATATAAAAACAATTATTATTATAACGTCATATTATAGGCCTATAGCCGTCGTCAAGACAACCGTCAAGACAACCGTCGCCAAGGCGGCAGCATAGTGACGTCACAATAGTGTTTGTTTACGGGACAGACAGACAGACGTACAACGGTTATTATGTAAGTTGATTATCATTATTATTATTATTATTATTATTATTATTATTCTGATATTATCAAAGTTGTGATTGTATAAGATTGCTACAAACATCTTTATTAATAGGATTTAGTTAAAAATTGGTACTATTGTTATTGACATCCTAGTTAAATATTTTGTATCAATATAGTTGTCTTAAGTTCAGGGTTTATATGCTGAAATATTCTTTAATATAAGCATCTCTTCCTTCAATCATGTTAAGAACTATCTCTAAATCTGGACAATTCTATTATGATGATTTAATAATGTAAACGAACCCAATATGGAAACAGGGGCCTAACCTTGTATAAGTCATGTATGCTTTTGTAGGGCTCTGATTGTACTTTAATGCATGATTATGTTTGTTATTGGTATGTGATTAAGTACAATAAAGAAATATATATGAATCAAATAATGCTATATCACACTAGCACAACTGAGGAGTTGGAAACATCCCTGTGGGGTGTGCAATGAAGACTTAACTGTGGGGTCCTAAGAAAGACTAAGGGTTTCAACCCCCAGAAATTCCCACCCTGGGCAACATGGACAGTTTGCATTTGCAATCGAAACTTCGTATGAACAGTTACTTGTCATGAACTGTTAAGCTTGTCTCGGTATATATGGTATTATATTCCAGTAATAAAAATCATTTCTAATACAATGCATTGTCAATAATTGGTAGGAAAAGGTACCAGTGTGTACTTAGTTCTCAGAGAATAATTATTATTGGTAAATTCATAGAGTATCAAGCTGAAGATTGTATTAGTAAATTTATCATTGAAATTTTCTTGTTCTGGTATAGTACTGTATTGAATATTTCATTATTTACTACCACTGAAGAAAATCTGAAGGTTTCATCTACAGAATCCTACTAGTCCATGGAAGTAACACTAAAGGTTCCATATAGTAACTTAGACAACGGACTTTCAAAGTATCATGAGCCTGCCAAGTAGTAACATAGCCTGCTTTCAAAGTATCCTCAGCTTGCCAAGTAGTATCCCAGTCAAAGTTACTGTATGGTAGAGCTTAAACCAACCGCCTGGTGGACAAGGCAAAGGTAGCCTCAGTTTACCAGATAGTAACCTAAAACAGCTTACTTTCAAAGTATCATTAGCTTGCCAAATAGTAACATAAGACAGCTTACTCTGAAAGTATCATGAGCATGCCACATAGTAGCCACAAACAGCTTACTTTCGAAGTATCCTCGGCTTACCAAATAGCAACCATAGACAGCTTACTTTCAAAGTATCATGAGCTTGCCAAATAGTAACATAAGACAGCTTACTCTGAAAGTATCATGAGCATACCAAATAGTAACCATAAACAGCTTACTTTCGAGGTATCCTCGGCTTACCAAATAGTAACCATGGACAGCTTACTTTCGTAGTAACCTCGGCTTACCAAGTGGTAACCATAGACAGCTTACTTTCGAAGTAACCTCGGCTTACCAAGAGGTAACCTAAACAGGCTTACTTCAGAAGTAACCTGTCCAGGTTACTATATGGTATAGCTTAAACCAACCGCCTGGTGGACAAGCCCAAGTAACCCTAACCTTACCATATGACAAGGTCCGGGTTTAGAGTGTACTACGACTAGCACACACACAACCACACCATCACACCCACACCCACACCAACACACGCACCCACACACACACACACACACACACACACACCATCACACACGCACACACACACCCACACCAACACCAACACACACACCTAGTCGTAGTAACCCATGGAACTTACGGGGTTTTACGCCACGCCAGGGGCTACATGGGGTACTACGACTAGCACACACACACACACCATCACACACGCACCCACACCCACACCAACACACACGCACCCACACACACACCCACACCATCACACACGCACCCACTCCACACCAACACACACGCACCCACACCACACCAACACACACGCACCCATACCCACACACACACACACACCCACACCATCACACACGCACCCACACACACACACCCACACACATCTAGTCGTAGTAGCCCATGGAGCTTACGGGGTTTTACGCCACGCCAGGGGCTCCATGGGGTACTACGACTAGCACACGCACACACACACACCATCACACACACACCCACACCAACACACACGCACCCACACCCACACACACACACCCACACCATCACACACGCACCCACACACACACCCACACCATCACACACGCACCCACACCCACACCAACACACACGCACCCACACACACACCCACACCATCACACACGCACCCACTCCACACCAACACACACGCACCCACACCACACCAACACACACGCACCCATACCCACACACACCCACACCATCACACACGCACCCACACACACACACCCACACACATCTAGTCGTAGTAGCCCATGGAGCTTACGGGGTTTTACGCCACGCCAGGGGCTCCATGGGGTACTACGACTAGCACACGCACACACACACACCATCACACACACACCCACACCAACACACACGCACCCACACCCACACACACACACCCACACCATCACACACACGCACCCACACACACACCCACACCATCACACACGCACCCACACCCACACACACACACCCACACCATCACACACGCACCCACACACACACCCACACCATCACACACGCACCCACACCCACACCAACACACACGCACCCACACACACACCCACACCATCACACACGCACCCACTCCACACCAACACACACGCACCCACACCACACCAACACACACGCACCCATACCCACACACACCCACACCATCACACACGCACCCACACACACACACCCACACACATCTAGTCGTAGTAGCCCATGGAGCTTACGGGGTTTTACGCCACGCCAGGGGCTCCATGGGGTACTACGACTAGCACACGCACACACACACACCATCACACACACACCCACACCATCACACACGCACCCACACCAACACACACACCCACACCATCACACACGCACCCGCATCCACACCCACACCAACACACACCCCCATACCATCACACACGCACCCACACCCACACCAACACACACACCCACACCATCGCACACAGACAGAGAGAAAGGTGACCGAGTTCATGTGCGGCGAATTGGCATTTCAGTAGAATCGGAGAATCGGAGAATCAGTAGAGCAGTAGAATCATTGATTCGTAGAATCATTGATTCGTAGAATCATTAGAATCGTAGAATCGGACGCATGTGATCTACAGAAGAAAGTTAAGCAAGTCCATATAATTATAATTATATTATCATAACAATACATCAGGCCAGAATAATAGGAATAAGACGCTTTGGCGGCTTTGTGATACGTGATAGTCTAGTGATTAGTGTACCAGACCGTCAATCGAAAGGTCGGGGGTTCAAATACAATCATCCAAGCCAAGGCAGAAATTTGTTTCGACATTTGCGCGACCATGTCAACTCTGCAACAATAGGTCCACTGACCGTACACCGTATTATAAGTGGGAAGATCAGGCGGAAATGGAGAGAAAGGCTCCTAAGAAAATGAAATCACCATCCTTTCATACCGATGACCTTCGACCTAAACTAGTTGGGCCTATTTAAGTCAGAGGATCTCACGGATCGATCAAACTCTGCCACTGCCCGTACTCTGGTAGTGCCAGTCCCAAGCCTGGAGAAAGGAGGAGGGCGACGATAATCACCTTTGTTATGACACAGCGTCGTTAAACCGAACTACGGATCGATCTCGGCTGGTTACGCTTTTACAGTAGGGTTTTGCGTAAAGCGACCGTTGTCGCATTATGATAACATTTTTTGTATCACAGAAAACTGGATGGCACACCGCAGCCAGGTAGGCTTTCATTAACTTGGGAATCAATCACATCAGAATAATAAATATAGCTAAATCTAATAAATGATGTTTTTGTCACAACGCACACTGCGACAGACTGAATTAGCATAATTGGTGGAGATTATGGAAGGCTACAGATAATACCAAATAGGGCTGTGGCAATAAAGTTCCTATCATCCCTACTGGGATTTCAAATTGGTGAGAACGTGGGCGAAGATTCTAATTCCTCTTAGCATCTGGTAGAAATAGCCCCCGAAGAATATGATGTTCGTTTTCGTCCATGGAACGAACTAGCCCGTCGTCGTCACGTGCCACCAGCTCCGCAATGCTCAGATTTATGCATTGTCATAACGTTGTGCATTATGGTAATTTTGTAATTAAGATAACGTGCATTGATTATTTGGCTAGGCACGCGACAGCAACTCGCTAAACTTGACCTCACTGCTCTTGCAATTGAATTCCCCAACTATACCTTCTCAACTCTTGTCTGTGATCTTGGTGTCTGGCTCGATCAGGAGCTTACTTTTGCTCCACAAATACACCGTCTTAGTAGGGACTGCTACTACCAACTGCGCCAGCTTCGCACTGTTACTCGTTCCCTAACGCCCAGTGCCACTGCTACACTGGTTCACTCCTTTGTCACAGCCCGCCTTGACTACTGCTCAACGCTTTATTTTGGTCTTCCATCTAGTCGCATAGTGTGTCTACAGCGAGTTCTGCGCTCTGCAGCCCGTCTCATTGGGCATAATCCTAAACATGGCCAAGTCTCTAAATATATACTGGAGGTCCTTCACTGGCTTCCTATGCGCTTACGCATAGAATATAGGATCGCTGCCTTAGTACGGCGATGTTGTCAGGGCCCTGCCCCTGCTTACCTTCGTGAGCTTTGCTGCACAGTTTCAGGTGCCCAAGGCCGACGCTCCCTCCGCTCATCGGGAAAAGGGGTACTTTTAGTTCCATTTGCTCGTTCCACGACTATGCAAAGTCGAGCTTTTTCAGTGGTGGGCCCGACAGTCTGGAATAGACTTCCCTTAGAGCTCCGCATGTGCCCTGGGGCCACCCCTGGCCTATTTCTTGCAAATCTGAAAACTGTCTTATATGAACGTGCTGGTGTCAGGAGCGCCTCTGAGTAGTTACCTTGAAGGGGCGCTATATAAATCTTCAAATGAATGAATGAATGAATGAATGAATGAATGAATGATAACGTTTTGCATTATGATAATGTCAAATTATGATGACGTTGTATTATGATAACGTTGTGCATTATGATAGCGTTCTTCATTATGATAACGTTGTGCATTATGATAGCGTTCTTCATTATGATGACGTTGTGCATTATGATAACGTTGTGCATTGTGATAACGTTATACATTATGATAACGTTGTGCATTGTGATAACGTTGTGCATTATGATAACGTTGTGCATTGTGATAACATTATACATTATGATAACGTTGTGAATTATGATAACGAGGAAAAGTCTCCAGATTAGGTTAGACTTTTTCATCTATCAATCGATCAGCCGGGCTTAAGGCCTAGGCCTATATAAACATTCATTTATCAATCTGTGTCATAAAGCGAAACAAATAATTCTTACGTTTAGTTTCGATCTTCTCTTAGATGATCGATTTACGTGTCGACCAGTCAGTTCCTGATCGAAATTGTAATTCTTCGGTTTACAATTCCTTCGCCTGATTTCGTATTTATGCTTCTTGTTGATCGATGATTTTCGATGATCCTCTGATCTTATTCGATGTTATTCTTCGAAAGGAACAATGCTTCCATCGAATTTCAAATGTCCACTTCTTTTGATCGATATTTTTCTTTACGAAAAGATAAATTCGTTCGATCGTTCGATGACTGGTAGATTTGTTCTTTCAAAAGAAACATCTTTCAAATATTTACTTCTGCTGATCGATCAATTTCAACGATTTTCTGTGAATTCGTTTCATCCCGTCTGTCATTTTTCAAAATCAACTTCAACCTCGACGCGAACAATCGCTCCGAAGATATGACGTCATCGATAAACAATAACAAATTGACGTCTTACATAAATTATGCGTTATTAGTATTCGTGTTTACTCGGAAAGTGAGTAAGTAATTTAACGTTCATGGCACTTTTGGGCCTACTCGTATTTCTTCTATTTCCAGAGTTGTATAGTTGAACATAAACTGCCTCGTAACGTATAGTAGGCCTAATTGCATATATTTTCGGTGTATGGGGTCATTGCATAATTACGTAACGCCGAAAATGACCGTTTTTGACCCACCCACCCACCCTGTAACGCTTCGTAACGTTTCCCTAGACCCACCCACCCACCTCCCACAGCGTTACGTATTTATTGTTACGAAAAATCATTTTAGATTTACCATGTGAACGCGCAATTATAATTCATATTTTATAGCGAATTTAATATAGTATGTGAATTAGAACTTGACAGTAGACCTAAAATATAGGGCCTACAGAACGTTTTATTTATATAAATGACTCTCATGTTTGAAATGCAAATTACTTTATTTTAAAAGTTTTACGTCAAAGTTCTACACACTGGAAAGTTTCGTGGACTAAATTGCTTATTAATAATTAATCAAAATTAAGACGAACTAATTATTTGCTTAGTCTAAGCACTTCGATAATTATTAATATAAATTTTGCTCAGTTTTTGTCGGGCATTAATTTTAAATGTTTGAAATTCGTGTCCACTAAGTGAAATATGCTTTAAAGTTGTTTTTCAAGGTCAGGAATCCAGGGAGAATTACCACGTTGTTCCGACGGTAAAACTATGAAAGATCCAAACAATTCGAACAGCGGTTTCCGGTTTACACAAACGGGAGGTGAAATCGCAGCTTATTTTAGACCAATAGCACAGCGTCTAACCAGTTTGGTCATTCGCCATTGGGCCGTATTTATATACAGAAATAGGTCACCTGGGCGCGTTGCGAAAGGTGGTTCCCTAAGAAAGCCATACAAACTGTGCAGGGCCGAACTTTCACAATTTCAACTTTTAATTTTAAAATAATACTCAATAAGGTGTCATTCGATGTTAATTTAATTTTTTTTCTAGCTAAGCTGTTGGTAAAAGCGTTACGTAACGTTCATCTCCATACACCCACCCACCCACGTAACGTTTCGTAACGTTTTCAAGGACCCCACCCACCCACCCTCGAGCGTTACGTAATTATGCAATGACCCCTATCTAGTTATAGGCCTATTAACTTACGCTTTATAAATCTTCATATAATAATAATAATAATAATAATAATAATAATAATAATAATAATAATAATAATAATAATAATAATAATAATAATAATAATAATAATAATAATAATAATAATAATAATAATAATAATAATAACATTAGTATTAATAATGAAAAGTAATATTAATAGTAATTTGCGAGCATTCATCGATCAAAATAAGCCTGCTTGCAAGGCGGACCAATTCGCCATCCACTGTACCAATATCATCTCAAGCTCCTCTGTCAGTCCTCATGCTTTCCATTCACAACGAAGAATTCCAGCTTTTGCAACTTACTACTGAACACTGACACGGTTGCTTTCATTCAGCTGTCGGTATACTTTGTTTTCAGCTCTGCTTACACCTGAGTGTGAAGAGGCACTGGATGATGTTGCCTGTGAAGAGGCACTGGATGATGTTGCCTGTGAAGAGGCGCTGGATGATGTTGCCTGTGAAGAGGCGTTGGATGATATCGCCTGTGAAGAGGCGCTGGATGATGTCGTCTGGGTAGAGGCGCTGGATGATGTCACCTGTGAAAAGGCACTGGATGATGTTGCCTGTGAAGAGGCGCTGGATGATGTTGCCTGTGAAGAGGCGCTGGATGATGTCGCCTGTAAAGAGGCACTGGATGATGTTGCCTGTGAAGAGGCGATGGAAGATATCGCCTGTAAAGAGGCACTGGAAGATGTTGCCTGTGAAGAGGCACTGGATGATGTTGCCTGTGAAGAGGCGCTGGATGATGTTGCCTGTGAAGAGGCGCTGGATGATGTCGCCTGTGAAGAGGCGCTGGATGATGTCGTCTGTGTAGAGGCGCTGGATGATGTCACCTGTGAAAAGGCACTGGATGATGTTGCCTGTGAAGAGGCGCTGGATGATGTTGCCTGTGAAGAGGCGCTGGATGATGTCGCCTGTGAAGAGGCGCTGGATGATGTCGTCTGTGTAGAGGCGCTGGATGATATCGCCTGTGAAGAGGCACTGGATGATGTCGCCTGTGAAGAGGCACTGGATGATGTCGCCTGTGAAGAGGCGCTGGATGATGTCGTCTGTGTAGAGGCGCTGGATGATGTCACCTGTGAAAAGGCACTGGATGATGTTGCCTGTGAAGAGGCGCTGGATGATGTTGCCTGTGAAGAGGCGCTGGATGATGTCGCCTGTAAAGAGGCACTGGATGATGTCGTCTGTGAAGAGGCGCTGGATGATGTCACCTGTGAAGAGGCACTGGATGATGTTGCCTGTGAAGAGGCGCTGGATGATGTCGCCTGTGAAGAGGCGCTGGATAATATCGCGTGTGAAGAGGCGCTGGATGATGTTGCCTGTGAAAAGGAGCTGGATATCGCCTGTGAAGAGGCGCCGGAATGATGTCGCCTGTGAAGAGGCGCTGTATGATGTCGCCTGTGAAGAGGCGCAGGATGATGTCGACTGTGCAGCTGAGCTGGATAATGTCGCCTGTGTCGATTCAAGGAAAGAGAGGTGTGTTGGCTCCTTTAGACGGCACTAATAACGTTGTCTTTCCCCATGGTATTGAGAATGAGAAGCACACATCGTCAGAATGCACTCAGCATATTATGTGAATCGTCAATTCGTCATGCGACATCTGGTTACTAAGAAATTGAAACAACACATGTATACATATTGTTATCTGACCTCGCCGAAGGTTCTTCTGTTGCCCCGCTATGAAGACACACGATGCGTCAGTCTATGGTAGAGCCCTGCGCCGACGTCATAGTGTCGGCGGCGGCGCGCCGCTCATTTTTGGTCAGCGGCGGCGGCGCGCCGACGTACAAAAATCGGCGGCGGCGAGCCCACAAAATGTCGGCGTCGGCGCGGCGCGGCGTGCCCTAGTCAGAAACATGAGTCACCATGGGTATCCGCAGGAATTTTTCCGGAGGGGGACTAAATTTTTCTAAGGGGGATAAATTTTTCGAGGGGGCAAAATGACGTTTTTGCATGGAATATCTATTCACAAATCCAGGGGGGCAAATCTCCCATTCCCCTCCTTCTGACGCCCATCTGAGTCACTATGAGAGTTGAACAGCCGTTGGTCCTGTGACCAGTCAAAAGTTCTCTAAAGCCGCTCCATCACACTGAAGCTCAACTACATATAAAGGGACTAAAAGACAAGACACCTTCAGACATTTGCCTTACAAATATGAACATCCTTAATTACACTGCACATCTGTATAGCAAATTGTAATCAGATGAAGCAACATGCATTTGCATATTACATGAATACACTTGCACATGCACTGGTAGGCCTACACACCAAGTCACATGGCAGATGCTGGATAACAGCATCCTCCTAGTAAGAGAGGCTGCTGAAGCCATGAAGTGAAATGTAAACATATACGTTTTCCTATGGTAATACACTGGCCGAGTGGCCTCACTCCTGTTAATTTTTCAATGAGTTTACCAGGTGGTCTGCTGCCCGTTTGAATTGGTGCCACGCCATTTAAAGTTTCCACATATAGACCATTGTTTGTATCAGATTAAACTGAAAAAGACCATTCTTGATACTATACGTACTAAGTCAAAACCGGTGTCAAGTTGTCAACTGATACTGTTTACCTGAATAGATTCCAGCCAAAAGTATTTGTATGGTATGGTATGGTATCTGAGAATTTATAAAGCGCCTCTCACAGTGTGAACTATTCAGAGGCGCTCTCAGCATGTGAGCCTCGCGGAAACAGAAATGACTTTAAACGATGAGCAACAGAGAGAGAGAGAACTTAGTAAGTAGGGTCCCACGCAGTACCAAGGGAAGGGAGTTCCATAGGGATGGACCCACGACAGCGAAAGAGCGAGACTGAGCCAGAGCAGACCTCACCCGGGGAACGAATAGATCAAGCCGATTCAGAGAACGTAGGGGTCGATGAGAAGCTGAGAGAGGTTTGCGCATCAGGTCACAAAGGTAGGCTGGAGCTAAGCCCTGCTGTGCCTTAGAGACAAGAGCTATGATTTTGAAGTGGATACGAGCAGAGATAGGAAGCCAATGCAAGACATCAGTCATGTAAGTAGAGATGGAGGAGAACCGAAAACGATGAGCAATAAGGCGAGCAGCTGCGTTAAGTACCGATTGAAGGGCAGAAAGACGCACTTTCGGAAGGCCTACCAGTAAAGAGTTGCAATAATCAATGCGGCAACAGATGAATGCATGGATAATGGTAGTGAATACTGCAGGAGAGACGGATCGACGAATAGCTCGCAGTCTTCTCAAGTGGTAGCAGCAAATGCGAGTAAGTAAGGAGAGGTGAGAAGCAAAGGTTAATGAACTGTCTAAGGTGACTCCCAGATCACGGACATTCGTAGAGTATGAGAAGGTCGGGAAGTGAGCTGACAGAAGTGTGAAATCAAGTTTAGATAATTGTTGCCTTGTACCAAACCAAATGAGTTGGGTTTTCGAGGGATTAAGATTCAACCGATTAGAGAGCATCCATGAGCGAAGATCTTGAGAAAGGGAGTCAATGGAGCGAACAAGAAGAAGTTGGTTAGCTGGGGGACCATGGACATAAGTTTGCACATCATCAGCATAGAGATTGCCAGATGCAAGATGCTTAGAAAAGAGAGAGTGAATGCCAGAGGTAAAAAGAATGTAAAGGCTAGGACCAAGAACAGAACCCTGGGGGACACCATAGTTAATCCCAACCCAGGGCGTTCTTGAGGTACTCAGGATCACCCCTTGCGTTCGGTCAGTAAGATAGGATTGGAACCAGCATAGAGGGGGACCAGATAAACCACAAGAGATTTGAAGACGGCGAAGAAGAATCTCATGATCGACCACGTCAAAGGCTGCCGATACATCAAAGAGAGCTAAAAGACTACCTGGCAGGACTTATCCATCGCCAGGTAGATGTCAGATAGGAGGGATAGGAGGACAGTTTCAGTGGAGTGGGATGCTCTAAATCCAGATTGACAAGATGGGAGAAGACTGTTCAAGATATGGAAGAAATTGTATAGCAACTAGGCGCTCCAGTGTTTTAGACAGAAAGGTCAGGTTAGCAATCGGGCGATAGTTTGAACAAACATTAGGGTCAAGGTTAGGCTTTTTTATAGTAGGAAGAACTAGAGCCCGCTTTTGTGATGCCGGAAGGGACCCTTCAATAAGGGAACGATTAAAGGTATAGACCAAAAATGGATTCCAGCCAAAAGTATTAATCAATTATACCCATGGGCGTAACTTTTCCCTAGAAAGTGGTGGTGACTCACTACTCTTCCCTTCCCTTCTCTCTCCCTTAGCCTTCCTCTATCCCTTCCCCCAAATACTAATTTAGTATGCTTTGTCGGTCACTTTAGCAGTGGCGGCGATCTTGTCTGAGCGGTGGGGGGGGGACAAAGTCGGCCACCATCTCGTCGACGATGTCTTTGGAAAATCTTGTCCCAAAAAAATAAATTTTTCTATCAATTGATCTCCGAAAAATATCCCTTTCATCTCCGAAAAAAGTTGATGACCTTTTTTTAGTCCTTCACCTCTTTTCCACCATTATCTTTTTCCTTTCTGACTTTTCACCCACTTTTCCCCACTTGCCTTTCCACCGATTCATCTCCTAAAATTTTCGATTTCATCTCAAAAAAAAGTTTATGACCTTTTTTAGTCCTTCACCTCTTTTCTGTGTTTCAGTTCTAACACTTTTTACACTCTCCCCCCACTGTCTCATGTCATCACCCATCACCCCGTCACCTTTTTCTCCCCACTTTTTTCATCACAACACCATTTCACACCCTTATATATAAATTCTAAAAATTTCCTTTAAAATTCTTCTCATAACTTTTTTCATTTTTTTACCTTTTTCTGAATTTCTTTTTCCTTTCTTACAATTTTAGAGGGGCACTCCTGCTCAAAAATTGACTTTTGACCTCATCTCTTCCAAAAAGACAGTCAAAACCCTCGCGCTCATATACATTTCTTGGCCTTTTTCGTGTTTCTTCAAAAGGTGGGGGGACAAATGTATGGCGCCGCGTGTCCCCCCTACTCTTAAAGGTGGGGGACCCCTAGATCGCCCCCCATGGTCGCCTATATCTGGCCAGATCTTAACTCTCTTGATTATCACCGACGCTACGAAACATTTAATCCCAAGCCGAAGAACAATGATGAGCTGAAGAACGTCTTGCAGTTAATATGGGACCAAAATCAACAAGGTCATTATACTGAGCTTCACTAAAATAATTGGAGCTTGTGTGAAAGCTAGGGATGGACACTTCGAACATGCTTTGGGGAAAACTGTAACAGATTTTTGAATTTGCGTTGAAAGGTGATTTTGACATTGAAAATTACAAGTGACTTTTTTCTGTGTAATCTTAACAATATCGAAAAGAAGGCGATGTGTTGCGTTTCGTATTCATTAGTGCTATTTAATATAGTAATTCTATTTTTTTATTATAGGCCCCTATATTACAATTACTTCTCATTATGATAAATACAATAGGCCTAATAAGTTTCAGTAGCAATTGCCATGATGTATCATCCTTGCTTTTCACAGTATATTCTGTTTTTAATATTTTTAACCAGAGGTTGACGTCATAAGTGTAATTAACTTACATAATAACCGTTGTACGTCTGTCCGTCCCGTAACAAACACTGTTGTGACGTCACTATACTGCCGCCTTGGCGACGGTTGTCTTGACGACGGCTATAGGCCTATAATATGACGTTATTGTTATCACTGCAATAATAATTGTTTTTTATATACCGTGATTTTTCACGGGTTACAGCTAGTAATAAATAATAAAATTATGAGAAAAACAAAAATTGTCATAGCCTCACTGTATCCACATTTCTGTTGCGCCGTATGTAGGCTATGTACCAGAAAATTGCTGTGTTATAAAGGTGTCTCTCCGTGGTTTCTTTTCAAATCTCTCAAACCATTTTAGGACGGGCAAAATCTAATACATATGATATAATTTATATATATATATATATATATATATATATATATTATGTTTACAGTGATGGGCAATAGGGCCTAGTTAACTAAAAAGTTGCTAACTTTTAGTTTAACTAAAAAAAATTTAGTAAGGATGAAGTTTAACTAAAAAATAGTTTAGTTGAATCCATCGTTTAACTAAAAAAACTTAGCTGCTAACTAAACAGTTTAAGTAAAAAAATCAGCAATATGCAACTATTTTCCCACTGTCAAAAAAACATTTTAACACCATGGTTTTAACGTTAAGAGCCTGTGTTTTCAAATTCATACACTACTTACAGTACGCCTGTAGCTTTATGCTAGAACAGTACACATTGCATAGTTTGAAGGTGAAATTGTCATTGACCCTCTGCATTATAACATTTAACTTAACTTCTGTTATTGTTAAAATTTTGTCGTAAAAAGTTGGATAAAGTTTAACATTTTTAGTTGCGAAATCAGTTGCCAACTTTAAGCTATTTTTTAGTTGGAAAATAGTTTTAGTTTAACTAAAAAAATAGTTTAGTGCCCATCACTGTATGTGTGTTTATGAATTATGAAGACTAAAGTATTTCGCGAGGGTCTATAATTCTATATCATATTGGGCAAGGTTCGGTATTAATAGCAGTTTTATTCGCTAGGTGGCAGAGGTAACGATCTTTTCAGTAAGAGCGAAGGCTGCGTCCCGTACTCATCTGTGTCAGAAAGCATGCGGACTGCGGTTCGCTTCCTGAATGTAGCTTATTTCAGAGATTTAAAAATCTCGGACTAGCACGGGGACTTTAAATCGCGTGGCGCCTATTGAAACAGGCAGCGGTGGTGAAGGATCTCACCCGATCAATTCATTGAAAAATGCGCAGGGTCGAGGCCATTCGGTCGCTATAGAAAATCGCGTTCGAGCTGCGTTACATTCAAGCTGCGTTCTAATTTCTTATATTACCGTGATTTCTTATATTACCGTGTTAGGACGGGCAATCGTCTAGTAAATTATATGAGAATGTGTTTGAAAGACTTGAGTCATCCTGGATGGCTAAACTGCGGTCACTGGGGGAAGCTGGTCTCGCGCAATCTCCAAGGCGTTTATGGTCTTCCATCTCAGGTCTTCTGGGCCGGCCTTCTCGCCCTTCTGAAATTCCTGCCTTCTCTGCAAGTGACTCTCGTGTGTCTCCCTAAGCAGCGTCTCTCCCCTTATGCTTCTGCTAGGTTCATCGCTCGACTCCTCTGCTTTGCCGATGTCGCTACTTACATGCTTGATGTCCTGCACTGGCTCCCTATTGCCGCGCGCATCCGTTATAAGATCCTCCTTGTCTCTAAATTTCAGCAGGGTACAGCCCCGAAATATCTCTCGAACTAGCTGCGAAAGCCGCTATCTGCATCTTCTCGCTCATTGCGCTTTGTGAATCGGCTTGATCTTTTTGTTCCCTTGGCTAAAACTGCCTGATCCCAGCACCGGGCGATTACTGTATTTGTTCCCACGATCTGGAATGACCTTCTCTCTCCGCTCAGGGCCAAAGCAATGACTGGCTTAATCGGTCTTGCGTTCCCTAAAGGCATTTTTGTTTCCCCGGGGCTTATGTGCTGAGTGCGCCTCTGAACAGTTATTCTGCTAGAGGCGCTTTATAAATTTATAAATACAAAACAATACTTCTTGGCCATGCTTACGGAAAAGACTGATCGTCTCAGAGCGTCCACTTCGGATGGTCCTCCACCTCCGTTTACGTCAGCGTCCTCCGTCTACGACTATTTCCGACCCATATCGGACTCTGACCTTCGTTCAGTTCTTTCATCGGTTAATTTAAATTCTTGTGAATTAGATCCTCTTCCCCCTTTCATCGTTAGTGACATTTTAAACGATTTTGCTCCATTTTTCGTTATCTATTTACTAGGTCTCTCCGAAGGTTGTATTCCCCCGCCTCGCAAAAGCGGGCCATTGTATATTCTCTCACTCAAGCAGCCTAATCTTGACAAAAACCTCTGCCATAACCAATCTCTAATCTATAATTTCTGTCCAAAACCTCTGAACGCCTTGTCGCTCATCAACTTCTTCCCTATCTGAAACAATCTGGTCTTCCTCCCTTTCAGTCAGGTTTTAGGGCTCACCACTCCACTGAAACTGCCCTCCTTTCTTTGCTTTCTGAAATCTATTCAGCTGTTGATTGGTCCCAACTCACTCTTCTGGCGCTATATGATGTCTCCTCAGCCTTCGACATGGTTGACCACACCATTCTTCTGCAGCGCCTTGAGACCTCGTGCGGTCTCAAGCCCCCCCCCTCCAGTGTTTCCGATCACACCTGTCTGATCGCACTCAAATGGTTATCTCTCTGGTGAATCTAGAATTCAGTGGGTTCCCGTTAAATTGGGCGATCCGAAAGGGCTCTGTTTTTGGTCCTCTCCTCTTTATTTTATACACGGCCGGTATTCTGACATTTCCTCTCTCCTCCCCATCCATTGGGCTTCAGGCCACCTCAGTGGCGATGTGTGGGGGTGCAAGGGGCGCACCGGGCGGCCACTTGAGGGGGCGGCACTTTGGCTACCTGTGATATTTTTTTCGGCGAGTCAGTTATTGATTCGTGCGGTATACTATTTGCGTTACTGATTTAAGCGATGAAGTAGTAGTGTTTGACATAGTGATTCCTCTGGTCACCGTCGTTTTTCATTCGGAGTTATTACATAATTCGTGGCTGGAAATTTCTATGAAATTTTAATATATTAATTCATTTAAATATAAATTATAAATGTTCCTGTGAGCTTCAAGGTATTTCTTCATTATAGGCCTACTTTTTTAGAATTAATGATTACGCTTGATTATATTGATAATGATAATGTGGCATTGCCATTCCACTAGCAGTATGGCTAGGGTTGCCAGATACATGGGTAGCCAAAGGAGGACACAGAAAGCCGGAAAGAAGGACAAAGGAGGATGCATTGATTGTTTCACTCCAGAGTCATAGACTCTGACTCATAGGGTCTGCTCAGTAACCAAGAAATTAAGTCACAATGAAAAGCTGCATATAAAATCAACTGAGTTTTTTTTATCATAATATTGCTAAGTATTTATTTAATTAGCACCTTGACAATAGATACAGTGTAATATTACTCAGATCATGGACCAGAAACGTCTGAAAAATAGGGTTAGGCCCTACATTCCTACAATAAAAAAATAAATAAGTATGTAGATTGGTTAGGGTTACTTAGGGACAACATATGCGTGGAAAGTTGTTAAAAACGGCCACATAGTAATAGCCAGTAGCCCTATAATACAAACATACAAAAAGCCGGACATTTTCCAGTTTTTAGCTTTGCCTGGCGGACGGAGGACACAAGGCCATAAAGGAGGACATGTCCTCCTTTTGCCGGACGTCTGGCAACCCTAAGCATGGCAACGCCGTGAGCGATAATATGGGTGGCGTTTGTTTTACTTTTCTATGAAAGACTAAGTCGAGTAAGAAAAATCACACGAACGCGCAATGATTCACTCATAGCGGATTGCTGTCGTAAACTCGAATGTAACTCGAAGTAATTAGGCTTATGAGCTTCCGGTCGCCTTACGTCTGCTTTCTTCCGACTCCTCAAGTCCTGGTGTTACATTGTTTGAACGTTGCACTAATTAACTTTCCTATATCCTTTGAATTACAGTTCGTACTCAGTTGACATTATTATGGAAACTCACAGGGCCCTATATAGGCTAATTATAGGCCTAGTCTCTCTGGCAACCGGCTTCGGAATTTCCCTCGACCATATCTGGACAACCCAGTTGCTTTGACGTAGCACTCGTGAATAAGATGGTACGTTGGTGCTTAGATTTACAGGTTGCGTTTTAGAAATTTGGAGTTTACGATTGCGATGACAAGGCCTGCATCTGTTGGTCGAGGTGATGATTTTGCAATTTCTGGTGTCATCACTTGTAACACGTCCTTGTTTTTGATGCTCTCATTTAACTTTCCGAAGAGGGCTGCCAAGCAGTCCTTTTACTTTGAGCATATGTTTAGCACAATTGACATCGTAAAGCGCGATAGAATGAAGTTACTCGCAAACTACGGTGCTATAAAAATTCTCCTATTTATATAATATTAGTTACATTGCGTTATCTAGTCCTGAGGTGGGACACGAGTTGCTGTAACAGGCTGCTGAACGTATTCAGTTCTCCATAGCCACTGTGTTGAATAGTCTTATTGATTATACCGTGCATTGAATATATGGGCCACGCAAGCGATTAGTTTTCGAGAACATGTACAACTCCGATATATAATCTACTGCTCGTTGCTATTTATAACTGTTGTTATTGCTACTTCATACTCCACTTTGTATGTTATCATTATTTACCTTAGGCCTATTATTATTTTTTTGGGCCGAGGTAAACATGATCCCTCAGGCGTCACAAAAATTTGTCAGGAGACAAAAGAAAACTAGTTATTCTGGATTATTATTATTATTATTATTATTATTATTATTATTATTATTATTATTATTATTATTATTATTATTATTATTATTATTATTATTATTATAATTACTATCATCATTGTCGTCGTCGTCGTCATCAATATCATCATCATCACTATCATTATTGCAGTAACATTATTATTATTACTATCATTTAATATTCATTAAGTAACAAACACATGTATTGAGTAATAATATTATTAGACCAACATCATACATGTATTGAGTAATAACTGAGCATTGAGTAATAATCAAGAAAGATGGTCAAAGGCTTATTATTATATGTATACATAAAGCAACCGCCAAGGTTAGTATAAGCTTTTCTTGGCTCCTGTAGCACATCACTTGCTGATACATAACTGTAAATGTAACACTTGTCCAATAAACAAATTCAGAATTATCCGCTGGGTGGAGTATGTGTGAAGAAAAGCAGTCCCTTAAGAGATAGCCATAGGTATGAAGTGTTAGCGACTTCATTTTCTTAGCATCGGCATAGGATAGCGGGAGGCCATCATAGGCGTAATTTGTGGGGGTACGAGGGGTACCCGTACCCTCACTTTTTGGATTGGGGTATACCGTACCTCCCATTTTTTAAACACACTGCCAATCAATATTTTATTATTGTGTCTTCCCAGATATCGCAGTCTCCGCCATGCTTCTTGTATGTAGACAGAGTGAGGAGTTTGTTCCACAAAAGTACGGAAGTACTTTATTAGATACACAGGTAAACCGACAGCCACACGAACTGAGTCACAGGCAGACAGGCAGACTTTCAGCCACACAGGTCATCCGACAGACTGACCGCCGTGACCGGTCCGCAGGTTGCAGGCGCCACAGATCTGGGCCACGGCTTCACTCTTCTTGAAAAGATCTGACATCACTCTCACTCTCCGCCTTATGGTTGTCATCTTAGTCATATCGGGATGTGGAGATGTAGGTAAAAGCGCAGACTTCTATATCCTTCATCAGTTACAAATCCGTATATGGACCCATACTCATAGCGTCGGCCTTGATATGACTCCTTACCCCTCAGTCTCCTTACAATCTCAGAATCAATAACTGTCCTAGGCTAAACTTATCCGAGCCAGTTAGCTGAAGACAGCTTCCTCCGTTACATAACATAAGCATTTACGACGTCGTTGATTTTCACTTATACCCCTCGTCAGAGGCGTCTACACCATAGAAACCGTGGAGCAAATGCTATATCCAAGAAAGAGGGGGGAAAGATCTGTCAACGTGTGTGCCACCATTTCGGGGGGAAGGAAGGGGAAGGGGGAAAAACAGGGGAAGGGGAAGTTGCTCCAATGACTAAGGGGGGATAGACGCCCCTGCCCGTCGTGTTCAGATTTTGCTGATAGGGAAATGGATAAGTTTGTTCTCGAACTAAAACGAGTAGATGACATTATTGACGATAAAATTGCCGTTATGGAGGTAAGGTCATCAGCCTTTCATAATTCAGTTACTGGCGTTGTAATAATTATGTCCAAAATGCATGGTCTCCAAGAGAAAAGCGAAAGTTCAGAAGAAATTGGTACCCCATTAATTTTATTTAACCCAAAGTTACGCCCCTGGTGGCCAATCCTCTCCAAGCCGTCTCACCTTCCCACTGACCGTGTACAGTCAGTGTACTCATTATAGCTGCGTTGGCTAAGGGGCGCAGGTCGGGCAGACATCTCGAAACAAATTGCTGCCCTGACGGGGATTTGAAACATTAGACTATCGCGCATATAATATGTATGACTCAAGTCGGAGCAGAAGTGAGTCAGACTACACCGACGCCACCGTGGCACGTGAACAGTGATAGAAATAATGACCGTACATCTTGTTCCCCACTACCATTAAACAAGCTAACGGAAGTAGAATTTTAGGGCCACGGATAAACAGGCATCACAGCGACAATTCCCACTAACCTCCATACTATTTAGGCAAGTGTGTGTGTGTGTGTGTGTGTGTGTG
The DNA here is from genome assembly GCA_963556255.1 of Allolobophora icterica. Lineage (NCBI taxonomy): Eukaryota > Metazoa > Annelida > Clitellata > Crassiclitellata > Lumbricidae > Allolobophora > Allolobophora icterica. The sequence continues at coordinate 12,048,752 of OY744614.1, read as the reverse complement.
TGTGTGTGTGTGTGTGTGTGTGTGTGTGTGTGTGTGTGTGTGTGTGTGTGAGAGACAGACAGACAGACAGACAGACAGAGAGAGACAGACAGAGACAGAGGAACAGATACAGAGAAACAGATACAGAGAAACAGAGAGAGAGAGAGAGAGAGAGAGAGAGAGAGAGAGAGAGAGAGAGAGAGAGAGAGAGAGAGAGAGAGAGAGAGAGAGAGAGAGAGAGAGAGAGAGAGAGAGAGAGAGAGAGAGAGAGAGAGAGAGTCTGTGTACAATGCACAATCAGCCTTTGGTTTTGAAGGACGTAGGCCTGTGTTAGCCTCTGTTACCACCTAACTGCAAAGTAAAGAATGAAAATTTGTCTCGTGCTAATAACAGATTACCGTACTTACTTAACTGCATTAGAAACAATTAAACCTTAATACGTGCAGTAAAAATAACAAACTGACAAAAACATCCGGATGTTGTCTAAAGTGTATTTTATTCCAAAACTGAACAACAACTCGATGATGAACAGTTCCTCCGCAACACTTCTATCGATTAGATATATATAACCTATTAAAACACACGATTACGATGTATACATACGACTCCGTTACGCTACAGAACTAGATATGAAACCAACGACAAGTCACATATTAATCATCATATGAAATTATAATCAACAATACTTGGTCACCAGGCGACTGGTCGACGTTACGCGTTCAAAGTCCTATAGGTGGGTCCTACTCTTCTGGGTAACACTGCTTTGTAACCTAATCCCTGGCAACATTTCCATTGGGACCCATATGATGGTCCCATATGGAGATAATGGTCCTATTATCCTATATGGATATGCTGGCAGGGATTTTAAAGCAGTGAACATACAAGACTTTCTAAGTACCTCCATGCCAGGAAATATTACGTGACAGTTCAGTAGAAGCAGAAGATCCAACAAGACAAATTATGTGAGGTACTTATAAGTAAGTTAATTGTCAGATACATACATACATGTTGGCACAGCTCAAAAAGCGTTCAAATTGTGCGTTGGCCAACAAAAATGTCTCTACTTACAAAATGCATACAATTTCAAAACATTTGTTGTACTTAACATAGTCTAATGACGAAGGTACGAATCGATGGTGACCATAGCAACTGATGTGCGCGTAGGACTTGCTTGGGGTCCCCACACAGTTTTCCCACCTCCCCAGAGAAAATTGAACCCACACACTGCGTTACAAGGCATGCATTCACCCAATAAGCCACCGTGCACACCACACACACACGCTCTTTCTTCAATATTCAACGACATATATATATATATATTAGGGTGGTTCTGACTTTCATGGAAAAAAATTAAAACTGTTTTTTCTTGACTTTCCGCTTTTTGTTGTGTTCCAATGAATATAAAAGAAATTTGTGCAAAGTTATAGAACATTATCTTGTCATTTAGGGGTAGCTCAATAACATTTAAATTTGACATAACAATATTTTAAAAGAAATGTTTCCATTATCCATCATTTTTAATATTTTCCTTACCTAATGAAACAACAATGTTTATTTGTTGTTATTGTTAAGTGAACAAACTGTAGTAGTTCTAAATAATTTCAATTAAGTAGTTTGACTGTATGTTATTATGTAATAATAATATATGGCTCACAAATCATTTGCTGGAGTTTATTTTGACTTAAGCATTTCTTTCTTGTATTCCGGAAAGTTACGTCTATGATCATGCACCACTTGAAACAGATATCGTTTCTCGTTTTCTTTGTAATTATGGAATTGTACTCTTCAATCAAAGCAACTCCTCTTTCAGCATTGCCATTTACAACTTGTAGATGATGAATAATTTCTGAGGCAACTTTATAATCATCTCTAAGTTCCCATGTTTCAGGATTGCTTTTCAAGAAATCACTAGAGATTCTTTTACCCGGTCAAAAAACAGGAGTTCACTGTATGTTCATTGTATGTTCATGACCACAGATTTCTGAACATTTACCTGTATTCTCTTAGGAGGATCACCTTGGCCTGGTCGCTCGTGTAAAGTTTTCACCATTGCTCGTTTGGACTTGGCTGTCAATGCCAAATCAAAATATGCCAAAGCCACGAGCTTCTCACTAAGGTACCACAGATGACCTGCAAATTTATTGCTGGCTACTTTGGAGAGAGCACGATTTTCTTTTTGATAGCTAACCAGAGTTTTCAGTAAGCATAAATCATTCCAGCAACAGCGGTTGCCTGTGCTTCTCCTGTGCCAGAATGTAGCTTGGTAACTTCAAGAAGTTGGCTTTCCCCAACATCAGATAAAATGACAGGTAGACGGGTCAACCACATGTTTGCCTATCAGATCCGGAAGGAATTATCATCCAAGTGCACAACCAGTGTATAGATGATGTAGTTGTTTTAAATATATCTTTTAATTTCCTAGCAGTTTCTTCTCGATATTGTTCTCGTTCTCTATGTATTGAAGAACGGCTGATTTTCAACTCGTCTACTGTACATTGTGGCCTAGACTCTGCGCTGCAGCTGCTAATACGTATGTTGCCTTCCTGTCACTTAACTTTGTCCTGTCCAAAGCTGCTGTCAGCCTTGGTGTCACAATATTTGTTGTTAGACGCTTTTTTAAAGGAGTTTTCCTTTTCACTAAATTTACATTTTGACTGCCACCATCTTCGCATTCTTCAGTTGAATCATCACTACTAAAGGTTTCAAGAATAATTTTCTCATTCATGGCTTCCAAATATTGATCTTCTTTCTGCTTTTTCTCTCCGTGCTTGATCTTTGTCTTTTAGATGCCCTCATTTCTTTTGAAGTAATTACCATATCAACTGGTCCCTTACAACAACGGCGACCTCTTTCTCTTTGGGCAGGCAGACGGTCTTTATCCTCTTAGATTTCGATTATGTTTAAGGCATCCAAGTGAGCAATGTCAAATAAATTATCTAAGACATCAACAAATTCTGTTTAATTTTTTTCCTGTTAACATTTTCTTTAATTAGGCCTATATCCAATAATAATTACTAATCGTAACTGTTATCGTAAAACTGAAACTCTATCCTTTGGATGCACAGTAATTAGGCTATGTTAGACAAGCTCTGACAACTTCAACTTCATTGAGCTACCTCTAAATATTGCTCAAATCAGCTCATATTTTGCCAGATTTATTTTAGTATGTACTAGAACAAGATATTAAGCGGAAATAATCACATTTAAAACTTTCAGATTTCAGAACCACCCTAATATATATATATATATGTATATAGTGGGGCGTGGTGGTTCAGTGGTAAGTTCGGCGCCTTGTGACCGGAGGGTTGCAGGTTCGAATCCCACTCTAGCCGCTGCGTACGGACCTTGGGCAAGTCCTTCACTCGCAACTGCTCGTGGCGCTTCGGCGTGAAAATTCCGGCACAGTGTCAAATGCTGTAGTCGGGAGCGCCTCTTAGTAGTTGACTTCGAGAGGCGCTATAGAAATATCCAGAATAAATAAATAAATAAATAAATATATATATTATGCTTCTTCAGCTTGAAGATATATATATATATATATATATATATATATATATAATTTTGACTCACACTCACATCACAGAAACGTAACCAGGGCGGATGTAGCATTTGTAATGTGATCAGAATAGATGCTACACAGTCTCACAAGCTGTTTGTCGGTCAAAGTTTTTACGAAGAGAGGGTATACGTCCTTAATGGTATCCACTATATCTGTCATCTCATTTCGTCTGATCAGGGCACGCACACCCGACAAATAAAGATATGCTTCTGTAATTAATATACGCCAAGTAAATTAGGGTCTCTTCCTCCGCGGCCAAAGTCCAAAACGCCAAGTAGGCCTAATTAACGTCTCGAGTGCTTCTCATCTAACAAATCCTTCTCACTTGAAAAACAAAACAGGTCACTGGAATTATCTCTACAGACGTACACGAATGATTATTATTAGTAGACGGTCTGAGTATAATTTATATATATATATATTTATTTATATATATATATATATGCACGTACAACTACAGACAGTTGAGTGTAGAATTATTCAGTTTAGTCTATTTCGGGAGAGATAAAACCAACACGTGGGTGCGCGATATAGTCTAGTGGTTAGAGCGTGCTGGACTGTCAGTCGAGAAATCGGGTTCAAATCCTCTGCACAGCAGGAATTTGTTCCGATTTCTGCTCCACTCGAACCCCTGGCTACAGAACAGGTAAACTGACCGAACACTGTCGGTGCAGGCGAAGATTATGCGGCGAGAGAGACAGTGTGTAGTAGATAGTAGTTCCAGTAGTTCCAGTTTAATGACACTGTGTGATAACAACGATCATTAGCGTCGCCCTCCTCCTTCATCCAGGCTTGGGACTGGCACTGCCAGAGTACAAGCAGTCAGGGGCGCCCGCAGGCTTTAAAAAATTGGACGCACACCCCAACAAAATTGGACGCGCACTCCTCCCGTCCCCTCCCATCCTACCCGTTCTCTGGCCGCCGTTGGTAGTCATACACTGAAAATGACTCAGAGACACATTAGACACAATTCAATTTAGATAACATCCAAATATTTAACATGCCGTATTGTCGTTCATAAAAAATATCCATGCTCTGCCTCATACTTGTGTGGATTTGATCTGGTGGGTGGACGCACGTGCGTCCGCCCCTGCAAGCAGTTGCGGAGTTCTGCGAGAGTTCTGGCCACTCGCTCTCATATGCCGAAGCTTAAATAAAACGAAGTAGCTAACTTCATAAACTTCGCCACTGTCCCGTTCTTTGGTAGTGGCAGTCCCAAGCCTGGAGAAAGGAAGAGGTCATTCTTGTTACGACACAGCGTCGTTAAACAGCAACTAACCTCACGTAGCATACTTCATATCCACGACTGCCTCTACGGTCTCGCTAAAGGGACTGCACAAAATCCTACGACGGCAAAACTATACATGTTAGGCTATACAGTTTTGCGTCAATGTTTTAACTATATTCTAAAAATTTGCCAGTCAAATCAATTTTTGTATAATTAAACATTCTTCTTACAAAACGCCCTGTATCATCATATAACGGCCTACTGTTTTCATTATTACACATAATATTATATCAGTACATTTATTTATTTATTTATTTCGGATATTTCTATAGCGCCTCCTCAAGTCTACTACTACTCAGAGGCGCTCCCGACTACAGCATTGGTATACTGTGTCGGCGTGTAGGCCTATATTAATATATGTTGCAATCAACGTATATTGGGTTACATATCCATGAACAGTATAACAGATTCAATACTATATCGATAGGACGTACAACAAATTAGCCCACAGCTTGCCTATGGCCGACACCTTTGGACTCGAGTGTAGGCCTACATCAATCAAAATCAGGGTCATATTCGCGTGTCGATACGTTACTGTGCATGATCATAGTATAGGGCCTACAGACGAGTACAATTTCATCGTCCTTTCACAAGTATGCCTCTAATCACCACGGGTGGTGCAAGTGGATAAAGGAGGAGCTAATCGTCTTCGCTATGACACTGCATCGTTAAACAGAACCTATAAAACCCTCTGCGGACAATTTAAAAACGTTCTATATTCTTTTATTGTGTTTAATTGGATTACCGTCAACGACCCTGGCAGTCACAAGATGTTGTTACTACAATGCACATTAGTACATGAAATACATTGCCCCGCTTACACACCTTTAAAACCAGGGTGAGAATTGTCGGGGGTTGGGGGTTCAACCCCGTCTTTCTTAGGCCCTACAGTTAAGTGTTCATTGCACACCCAAACTTCACATGGATCTAAATCTAACCCCCATCCCCCAGTCTTTTTTTCTACAATTCTCATACTCTTTACAACGATTCATTCTCAGTTACAGAAGTTCGCCATTCGTGTTCGATCGTAAAACGCCGCCACTGCTCTTACTCTGACAGTGCCAGTCCCAAGCCTGCATAAAGGAGGAGGGCGACGCTAATGATCTTTGTTATCACACAGTGTCGTTAAACTGAAACTACTACCACTCGATCGCAAAAACTTTCTACAATTAAATCTGATATAGGTCGACTTCAACGTAACCGACATCCACAAGATGTCGCTAAACTCTAAATACTTCTAGAACAGATCAAAGAATTTAGTTAACAACTTAACACACCCTTTTAAACGCCGCCATTCTCAGCTACATATTCCCTATTCGCGTCCAATCGCTCCCCAAATTCTAATAAACAACAATCGCTAGATTCTGTGGCCCATCTTCTATGTAAGGTAACGTTAACGGAACCAACAGGCACAAGACGTGTCAAAACACTAAATACTGCTACATAGAATCCATGCCGTATACTCGCGTGGTGCCAGTCCGAAGTCTGCAAAAAGAGGAGGGCGACGCTAATCATATTTGCTATGATGCAGCGTCAACTACACACGTATACATGACAAGAATGTACTTCTTATCATGCACCACCTGTGGTAGCTCAACCATGCACGCTGTACGGACCAGACCAAGCCACCGCACACAGACCTAACAAATTAAGTGTCCTGGCTTCAAAGGTAGGCCTAGCTTGGCCTTGACTGGGTCTACATGACGATTTTCCTAATTAACCGAATGCCTATGTAACAAATGCAAGATAAAATATACAGACGACTCAAGTACTATTCGCTAACCATTTGAACAGACTCGCTACTGACGAATAAATGGATCTGAACCTTTGGTGAAGATACGTGGTATACAGACTACATCTGCTGGACAGCTGCCCTTCACAGACGATTTCTCTTGGCCAATTAGTGACGACTCAGATGTTGTGTAAAATGGGACATTTATGATTTATATCGCGCCAGTAAAAATAACTCAGTGTCAGTGATGATGGCGATGAGAGAAGAAACTGTGAAAATAAAGAGCAGGTGAGGTGGCAGCGGCGGAAGGGTTGATGGGGAGATTGTGGATGTGGTGAAGGTGGCATAACTAAGTCTACCACATTTGATCAGGAACCACCTGGTCCCTGAACAAATGTGGTAGACTGTGGATTGACAAGGAACGAATGAATAAACCCCAACAGAGGGGCTAACGACTGCAGGGTGATGTGTTTAGCAGTATTCAGTATTTAGACTGATGACAAAGGAGAGGGGCTACACGGAAACAGATGGATTGAGGGGTACATAGATGATTTGAGTGGATGCCCTGGCAAAGATATATCACGACTATCAGCGGGGGGGGTGGTGGTGGCAATGGTGGTGGCAGCAAGTGTCGAGAAAAGTCTAACAATTCAGGTGAATTAGATGATATCTGATGGATGGATGGATGGATGGATGGATGGATGGATGGATGGATGGATGGATGGATGACAACATTAACGGATGGGCGGATGAATGAGGATAGTATTTCATAGATGAGTGGATGACTACACGAATGGATGAATTAATGGATGCCTTTGACAACGTGAAATGATGACTACTATGTGGGTATGTTGGAGGTGGTGATTGTGCTATTGATGGTGGTGGTGACTGTGGTGTTGGTGTTGGTGGTGGGTGAGGAGAAGAGTCTAGCAATTCAGGTAGAAATCTCTTTCCCATTGGCTAATGTGTGCGTGGAATCCGGTCCATTCCTTCTGCTTGACGTAGATGAATCCGTCGACAATGGCGTCGCCAAGCGTTGCCCTAAGGAACTTGGAGGCCGTCAGCAGCTGAAGAGCATCGGCCAATGTCGACGGCATCTGACGGAATTTTTCCGGATTCTTACACACCTCATAGTCTGTACGCTCTCCTGGATCTACAAGGAATGAAGGAATAAACCAATGAATGAATGAACCGAATTAACAATGAATGAATGAACAAGCGAATTAATTGGATGAATGTATGAATGGTATTAATTGAATGAATGAACTGATGAATGAACGAAGGAACGAGTGAATTAAGAAATGATTAAATTTAATTTGATTAATTTGATTAATTTGTGGGGGTACGAGTGGTACCCGTACCCCCAACTTTGGCGACTGGGGGGTACCGTACCCCCACTTGTTAAACAATGTCAATCAATATTTTATTATTACTGCAAATAAAAAAGACGGCTTGTGATTATGGACACAAAAATTAATCAGAATACTCGCAGGGTAATATGTCCAAAATGGTCTCCATGCGAAAAGCGAAAGTGGAGAAGAAATTGGTACCCCTCACTTTTCAGACCAAAGTTACGCCTCTGGGTGGGGGGAATAGATGACTGGTAACACTCCTGAAAGACGCGGTTCGATACCCGTAAGCTCCCTACAGATCGACTCAGTCTTCCACTCCCTAGGGGGCAGCAGTAAAATGAGCGGGGCCTAACAGGCTGCCAAGACGTGTATTTTACACCGTGTCTCAAAATAAACTGTGCAAAATTGTTTTTGTCAGAACTTCGTCAAATTTCCACCAATTTTAATAATTTTTGGTAGGTAGATGGCAAAATAGCTGAAATTTGATGCTATACATAAATTTTCTACCTCACCTGACTCATGTCACCGTACTACGTTGTTAAACACAGATGTACGGACGTAAAAACGATCGAAAACACCACTTTTAATCAACGATAGCGCAGCTTAAAATAAACAGTTACGTCATTAATACGTAAATAAGGATTGCCAGCTATTCTGAGGGTAGACTAGTTAAAATTAGAAATTTAATAAATAACATCTGACGCCCTCTAACGAATTGATGAACAAAATCTGAGCATTGTTAAAATTTAAGCCCTATAGAAGAAATTGGCACATCTGTGTTTAACAAGGTAGTGCGGTGTCTTGAGTCAGGTGAGGTGGAATATTTATGTATAGCATCAAATTTCAGCTATTTTGCCATCCACCTACCAAAAATTATTAAAATTGGTGCAAATTTGACGAAGTTTTGACAGAAACAATTTTGCACAGTTTATTTTGAGACACGGTGTATAAGCTCTTGATAATCGTACTGTCATATGTACTTACTGCGATTTGTCAGTGAGCTTGTCAATAAACACGAATATGTAATTATTATTAATGAAGGTGTCTGGTCACGTGTGGTTAATCATCGTCGACATCTTACCTGTCTTGTTTTCGATGCCATGGAGTCCAGCAGCCAGGATGACGGCTTGAGTTAGATGTGGATTCGAGCTCCCATCAGCCAACCGATGCTCAATCCTAAACATCCAACACAGTAAACAACATATATATTTTTTTCAGGGATACCACTCGCTTCGTCAAGGATACCACTCACTTCTTCAGGGAAACCACTCGCTTGAGTCGCTTCTAATTTTTCAGTGAACTGATCGGGTGAGATCCTTCACCACCACTGTCCCGTTTGAATGGGACCACGCCCTTTAAGGCCCCTGTGTACGGATCGTGCTAGCCCGAGATTAAAATCTCTGAAAGCTAAAACACTATCGGGAGGTGAACCGGGAGCCGCTGTCACAAAGGTGAATGGAACATAGTGCGCTCTAAGCAATGCATCACTGATGGACAGAGGAAGTCGAAGAAAGAGCCGAATAACATGAGGGGTGACGCCACTGGACGTCAGAGCCTGCCACTGACCTGACATTGACATTATGAACTGACATTATGACCTGACATTAACATTACGACATGACATTATGATCTGGTATTGACCTGACATTGCGACCTGACATCGACACATGTCCTTTGTTGTGGCGTTTTAGCGACGGAAAGAACACCTCTACGGACCCACTGGGAAAGCGCCTGAGGAGGAAGAGGACGAGGAGAGAGGAATAAGAGAAAGAAGAGGACGAGTGGGTGGGTCTAGCGTTCAAAATCCCACCCATGCATCAGGCGAAACGGAGACAATGAAACTGATCTCCTGGTAATGGAGAGTGATCTGACTCCAACGCAATCTGACTCAGAAGAATACCAACGAGAGGCTTTGTTTGATTCACGGGTTGATGACATATTTATAAGCTGTAGAAATATCAGAATCATGTGATGAGGTCTTTGTTTACAAAACATACATTCTGTTTATATGTATATATATGTGTGCACACACACACACACACACACACACACACACACACACACACACACACACACACACACACACACACACACACACACACACACACGCACGCACGCACGCACGCGTACACACACACACACACACATCAGTGGTGTAAGCCATAAGTTGTCAAGCGGAGCCAGCACATGGTTTCTATGCGATGTATACTCACTGAGAACCAACGCCTCAGAAAGGGAGGCAACGGCGTTAGAAGCAACAGATTCGCTTTCTATCACTTCCTCATACAGTCTCCTCATCTTCAACGGACTGGGCTGCAGAGGCTGATAACGGAAGATGCTTTGAACGACAGTATCTGGCGCTACAGAAGTTACTAAATTAGTTTAATTTACTTAGTGTTATGTTATACACATTGTTTCAACTCAGCTACATACAGAAATATCCCACGATTTAAAAAACCTCTCGACATGTCCCAGTTTCTAAAAGGCCCCATACGTAAATACGTACAGTACAAAAATACAAACATACATACATACAAACATACATACATACATTCGTCCAAGCACACATACATACTACCATACATACAAATATACATCCATTCGTCCATCCACTCAAGCTATCCAATACATACACATACATACATAAATACATACATCATGCATACATACATATGAATATATATACATACATACATACTGTCACAATCATACAGCATACATACATACAAACATACATCATACACACAAACATACATCACCCATCCATCCATACATATATACATCATACATACAAACATAAATCACACATACAAACATACATCTTACACATGAACATACATCAACCATCCATCAATCCATACATAGGCCTACATCTTACAAACATACATACATCATACATAGAAACATACATCATAGAAACAACCATCATCACCTATCCATCCATACGTACATCATAGATATACACACACATAATACATACATATTACATACATACATACACCACTGAAAGACCTGATAGGCCGTTTCATGCGAAATGTGCAGGCAAAAAAATATCGTCAGTGGAACATAAACACACAACACAACCAGTGTAAGTTTCCCCTTTCCAACGATACAAATCGCACCCTGTCTAGACACACAACTGGACAACGGTAACTGCTGACCTGTTGTCGGCAGGGATGCGCAGAAGCACGGTCCGATTGTTCCCTCCCCACGAGACAGTGTTTGGACACCATGCTCCGAGGTTCAAGCTGAAAACAAACACAAGGACCAGGAACTCTTAACACAACTCTTAACACACTGTATCATACTCAGTGTAACTAGATAGAGTTTCCCAATCACCAGTTATGTCGTGTACTCCAAGGTGCGCTAAAGCAGTTGGATTTAATAAAGAATATACTTACTTACTTACTTACTTAAGAGCGAAGAATGTGAGATTATTAAAGGCGCTATATAAACATACATACATCCAAACATATACACATACATACATATATATGTAAGACTGCTGGGGAATAGCTAAACAGAAGAGACATTCGTTTGAAATATATTATATTAAATAAATGAACATATCGTAATTCAAGAGTACAACAGATTCAACATTCTGTTCTCTCCGTCAAAAGTCGCCTGTGCTTCTGTACGTGTCTTCCCCACCTCAGACACGCACAGAATGCCCAATCCCTGCTCCTCTCTACCTTAAAACCTTCTCTCAGCCTCTAGCCTGCTAGCTACTACCAGGATAACTACTCCTCCTGCCCACAGGCTAATTCCCTCTCAGCCCATCTCCTTCTATTCGCGCATCAGCTCAGTCCTCACAGTTATTTCCAGTCGTGGCCTCTCCTTTCCTGCTACCCGTCTTTTTCTGCCCACAAAGCCCTAGAGCTACTTTTGCTAAATTACTAATACCTCTTAAGTCTGAGTATCCCGCAAAATCCACCTGTGCTCTATAATACATGTTACACTTTTAGCCTAAGCCTCGCTACTCCTCCAGCTGGACTGTCCGGCTGTGAATAGAGCCATTTGCTTTCACCACTAGTGCATGCTCACCTATGACTACCGTATGTCCAAAATACTTCTTCTGTCTTGGACTGTGTAGTACACTAATCTTAGGACCTACTGTATCTACATACTACCTATGTCTACTTATACCTCTCAGTGCGTTCATTTGTTTCAGTCGACCATTGCCTGTCTATGCGTCTGCTGCATACTGCTTCTTGCCCTGTACTGAATCTGCTCCTTTCAGTCAGAGGATCGGTCATATCAACCTAAAACTGCTACCAATCTGGACCATCCATGCAGTTTCCCAAGTAATTCTCAATGCTCACTGATATACCTGACCTTCATTATCATTCAGTCAATTGCCTTAACTTCTATGGCATGTATTATGCCTTTGGCATATATACATGCATACACCTAAATCCATACATACATACATACATACATACATGACCTCTGTTCCTTTTGCAAGCACCGTTACTCTGCAGCAGCGCACAGTGCAGCTAAAGGCATATACATGATAATTAAACAGTTTAAATTTTAATAGAAATCGTTCATTACTAAAACATAACATCACATGTTCGAGCAATGCCATTAAAACAGGCATCCAGCACATTCCGTAATTTCTGCCCGATCGATAAAACGTAGGCTTTATATACATGAACCCATAATGGGGATCGGAAGCAAAGACATATATATATATATATATATATATATATATATATATATATATATATATATATATGGATATATATATATATATATATATATATATATATATATATATATATATATATATATATATATATATATATATATATATATATATATGGATACGAAACTGTATGCATTGACATAAATAAACTACCTTTTAAATTTGCAATTTCATGCATATCACAACTAATTTAAGTTTCTTAAATTCAGTTTCTGAATTTCGGTTTCTATTAAAGTTTTGTCCATTCCAGTTTCTATTCAGTTTCAGTTTCTTGACCCTTTCAGTTTCTATTTCAGTTCCAGTTAACTGAAATTAAATAAATCAGTTAACTGACATTTCAGTTTCAGTTAACTTGATTTACACTGGCAGCTTGCTTTCTCAGTGTTTGAACCCACAATTTGGAATGGGCTTCCTCCTGAATTGGGGTCTCTTCTTCGAGACTCATCCACCATTTTCTTCCCTTTACTGTTCTCTTTCACCAGGGTCGGACTGGGAGCGCCTCTGAATAGTTGCCTTGAAGGGACGCTATTTAAATGCTTAGTTGACTGATACATAAATACATACATATATACATACATACAATGTCATACATATATACATGTGTCACATAGTGCACATCTGGATTTGTTTGCAAGTCCGGGAAACAGTTTTACAACAGTTAAGTTGAAATTACAACATGTGTTTGCTGTTCTCATCCACAGTTTCTCTTTCCCAGCTTCAATTTGCACTTCTGCACACACAATTGTATGGAAGCGCTAACAATCTCAGTTGTATTGTATTTTTATGAATGTTTACCAAAGTGCGACGTTCTGTTCTTATGTATACGAGTGCAAACATAATTATGTGAGCACATAAGTGAACATACGTGTGAACACCAGTGAACACGTGTGAGAACATCTGTGAACATGTGTGTGAACATTTGCGAACACAAAGTGTGAACATCTGTTTGAGACACAAGTGTGAACATCTGGTGGGGAGAGGATAAATGAATGGTAACACTCCTGCTCAAAGAACATAAGATTTTAAAAGACGTGGTTCGACACCCGCAAGCTTCCTGTCATATGTTTCAAAGTTACTTACTGCGGTTTGTCAATAAACACGAATATTATTGTATTGCATTGTATTGTGTCATATTGTGTTGTGTTGTATTGTATTGTATCAACCATATCCAGCAGCATCACTTGAGGTCTTCCTTTCGTCCTTACATTGTATCGTATTGCACTGTATTGTATCATATTGCATTGTATTGTATCGTACTGCATTGTATTGCATTGTATCATATTGCATTGTATTGTATCGTATTGCACTGTATTGCATTGTATCGTATTGCATTGTATTGCATTGTATTGTATCGTATTGCACTGTATTGCATTGTATCGTATTGCATTGTATTGCATTGTATTGTATCGTATTGCACTGTATTGCATTGTATCGTATTGCATTGTATTGTATTGTATCGTATTGCATTGTATTGTATCGTATTGCATTGTATCGTATTGCACAGTATCGCATTGTATTGCATTGTGTTACCGTTTGTAGCTGTTGACTGTTGGACATAGGAGAGCACACGACTCTTCGACGTGCTCGAGGAGTCCTCCGAGAAAGTGGTAGGCGGTCTGTGAGAGACCCAGCTGCCGATCGCTTGGGTCCGGGAAGACGTTCTTTCCGTCACTCAAACGCCATAGCGATACGTTGACGTGCAGGCCATTTGCTATTGGACAATAACAAACGATATGTGTCAATGTCAGGTCACAATGTCAGGTCATAATGGCAAAGTCAGGTCATAATGTCTTAATGGCAAAGTTAGGTCATAATGTTTTAATGGCAATGTCAGGTCATAATGTAATAAAGGCAAAGTCAGGTCATAATGTTTTAATGGCAATGTCAGGTCATAATGTAATAAAGGAAAAGTCAGGTCATAATGTCTTAATGTCAATGTAAGGTCATAATATCATAATGGCAAAGTCAGGTCATAATGTCAATGTCAGGTTATAATGTCTTAATTTCAGTGTCAGGTCATAATGTCTTAATAGCAAAATAAGGTCATAATGTCTTAATGTCAATGCCAGGTCATCATGTTTTAATGGCAATGTCAGGTCATAATGTCTTACTGTCAATGTCAGGTCATAATGTCTTATGTTCAGTATGAAAACTTCTGACTGATTCAGATTTCGTTCCCAGACAATAAGAAAGCAACTCACAACACAGTAGATTTGGAAGCGGGACGGGCATGAAGGTAATACGATAGCCCTCCAATTCTGCTATTTCCTACAAAATAAAGAACACGAAATGCCATTACCAGCATCACTCACCATCCATAGCAACCGATCCATAGTTACCTGTAGCTTAATGCAATGTAAAGTTCACAGAATTTTCAATTAAGAGGTCAATTCCAGCATATATAAGAGCTTAACCTGAGCAACACATTTCTGTTGGGGTCGGTTCGATTAGCAACATGTAGCAACTTGTCTCTGAGCTCTGGCTGTCAGCCGATCCAATCACAGTAAACAGGTCTCCGAACACCAGGTGGCCACAAGTCAGGACACTAATTAAATTTATTGTCAAACCGATCGACCGATACAACCAGGTGGCCATGTATATACATATATAATTATATATATTTATTCATATATATGTATATATAAATATTATATATATATATATATATATATACATATACTTGCCTTGCTTTCTTGCTTGCCACTCTTTCTTCGCAGATTTGCCGCTCTTTCTTCGCAGACTGATCTTCTGGATATTGACCTAATTATGGCTTGGTTTTGGCTCACCATTGGTTGATGACTTGTGCATCAGACACCGGCGCAATAGAAGTTAACTAATTACAATCACTTAACCATACCTGGGGTGCACGATAGATGCTGGATTGTCAAACAAGATGTCGGGGATTCAAATCTTCACTGGGGCAGAAATTTTTTCAAGATTTCTGCTTAAACGGCACCACCTAGTCAACTCAGATAAATTGAGTACACTGACCATACACTGTCGGCTGGACGATCAGAAGGCGAGGGAGAGGACTGACCACTCACTCTCATATGCCAAGGCTAAGAAAAATGAAGTCGCTAACACTTCATACATAAGGCTGCCTCTCAGGCCTGATTAAGGGACTGTCTTCTTCTAACTTGACCTGTGGCAGAGAAGAGAGCAGCAGAAGGAGTGGCCTACCTTGATCATGAACTTCATGAACGCATGACGATCGGCGGTTGTCAGGGCATCAGTAAATCCATAGTTGATCTCATACTGACAACAAGCAGCTTCATGATCTACCTGTCAGACGATCAACCAGAAGATTCGAATCCAGGCCACAGCAGAAGATGATCAGTTAACAACACTACAGTGCTTTGATAGTTCTCCATATATAAACTGATTGTCTGATTGCGGCTTGACTTTGGTACGCCATCGATTGATGCCTTGCGAGTTAGACACCAGCGCTACAAAAGTTACTAATTAATAATATTAATATGAGAAGTATAATGCAAATTCTGATAAGCGACACAAGATTAATTCTCTTTAACCAAATTGGAAGACATCCAGAAAGATATGAAGTACACAGTGCACACGATTTCATTTCATAACCTTAAAACATAACTTCCTTTCACCGTTGCATATCAATCAGTCAATCAATTCATCCATCTATTTAGTCAATCAATCAATCAATCCACCTGATCATCCTCCAAGTCTATCAATCATTTTCTTCAGTAACTTAGATATTGACATCCAATGCCATCGATACATCCATCAATCAATCAATCAATCCATCCATCCATCCATCCATCCATCCATCCATCCATCCATCCATCCATCCATCCATCCATCCATCCATCCATCCATCCATCAATCAATCAATCAATCAATTCATCCATTCATCCGTCCATCCCACCATCCATCCATCCATCCATCCATCCATCCATCCATCCATCCATCCGCCCATCCATCCATCCATCCATCCATCCATCCATCCATCCATCCATCCATCCATCCATCCATCCATCCATCCATCCATCCATCCATCCATCCATCCGCCCATCCATCCATCCATCCATCCATCCATCCATCCATCCATCCATCAATCCATCCATCCATCCATCCATCCATCCATCCATCCATCCATCCATCCGCCCATCCATCCATCCATCCATCCATCCATCCATCCATCCATCCATCCATCCGCCCATCCATCCATCCATCCATCCATCCGCCCATCCATCCATCCATCCATCCATCCATCCATCCATCCATCCATCCATCCATCCATCCATCCATCCATCCATCCATCCATCCGCCCATCCATCCATCCATCCATCCATCCGCCCATCCATCCATCCATCCATCCATCCATCCATCCATCCATCCATCCATCCATCCATCCGCCCATCCATCCATCCATCCATCCGCCCATCCATCCATCCATCCATCCATCCATCCATCCATCCATCCATCCATCCATCCATCCATCCATCCATCCATCCGCCCATCCATCCATCCATCCATCCATCCGCCCATCCATCCATCCATCCATCCATCCATCCATCCATCCATCCATCCATCCATCCATCCATCCATCCATCCGCCCATCCATCCATCCATCCATCCACCCAACCATCCATCCATCCATCCACCCAACCATCCATCCATCCATCCATCCATCCATCCATCCATCCATCCATCCATCCATCCATCCATCCATCCGCCCATCCATCCATCCATCCACCCAACCATCCATCCATCCATCCACCCAACCATCCATCCATCCATCCATCCATCCATCCATCCATCCATCCATCCATCCATCCGCCCATCCATCCATCCATCCATCCATCCGCCCATCCATCCATCCATCCATCCATCCATCCATCCATCCATCCATCCATCCATCCATCCATCCATCCATCCATCCATCCGCCCATCCATCCATCCATCCATCCATCCATCCATCCATCCATCCGCCCATCCATCCATCCATCCATCCATCCATCCATCCATCCATCCATCCATCCATCCATCCATCCGCCCATCCATCCGCCCATCCATCCATCCATCCATCCATCCGCCCATCCATCCATCCGCCCATCCATCCATCCATCCATCCATCCATCCATCCATCCATCCATCCATCCATCCATCCATCCGCCGATCCATCCATCCATCCATCCATCCATCCATCCATCCATCCATCCATCCATCCATCCATCCATCCATCCATCCATCCATCCATCCATCCATCCGTCCATCCGTCCATCCGCCCATCCATCCATCCATCCATCCATCCATCCATCCATCCATCCATCCATCCATCCATCCATCCATCCATCCATCCATCCATCCATCCATCCATCCGCCCATCCATCCATCCATCCATCCATCCATCCATCCATCCATCCATCCGCCCATCCATCCATCCATCCATCCATCCATCCATCCATCCATCCATCCATCCATCCATCCATCCATCCATCCATCCATCCATCCGCCCATCCATCCATCCATCCATCCATCCATCCATCCATCCATCCATCCATCCATCCATCCATCCATCCATCCATCCATCCATCCATCCATCCATCCATCCATCCGCCCATCCATCCATCCATCCATCCATCCATCCATCCATCCATCCATCCATCCATCCATCCATCCATCCATCCATCCATCCATCCATCCATCCATCCATCCATCCGCCCATCCATCCGCCCATCCATCCATCCATCCATCCATCCGCCCATCCATCCATCCATCCATCCATCCATCCATCCATCCATCCATCCATCCGCCCATCCATCCGCCCATCCATCCATCCATCCATCCATCCATCCATCCATCCATCCATCCATCCATCCATCCATCCATCCATCCATCCATCCATCAATCCATCCATCCATCCATCCATCCATCCATCCATCCATCCATCCATCCATCCATCCGCCCATCCATCCGCCCATCCATCCATCCATCCATCCATCCATCCATCCATCCATCCATCCATCCATCCATCCATCCATCCATCCATCCATCCATCCATCCATCCATCCATCCATCCATCCATCCATCCATCCATCCATCCATCCATCCATCCATCCATCCGCCCATCCATCCATCCATCCATCCATCCATCCATCCATCCATCCATCCATCCATCCATCCATCCATCCATCCATCCATCCATCCATCCATCAATCAATCAATCATTCAATCCATCCACCAATCAATCAATGAAATGTCGTTTGTTCAATGTCGTTTATTCCAATCCAGCAGTTGAATAAACATCTATTCATGTACCATACAAACATTTCCCACAGAGTCTAGGAATGAAAAACGAAGAACAAAAGGGACCAAGGTCCCGCTGACTGGCTGCCTATACATCTAAAGTACCAAGACAGATTAAGATAAGAAGCAGAGGAAAGAAGAAGAAAGAAAGAAAGGAAAATAAAGAAAAGGGAAAGAAGAGAAAAGAAAGTAGCTCAAGGAGAGCATAACTAAGAAGAAAATAACCATCTAGGTAATCTTAATTACTCTTAACTAGAATTTAGCCCTCGCCAGAGGGCATTCAACCGACCTCCCGACACCCCCACGCCGCGCACACACCAACAGAACAGAATATACTTAAACGTTTCTGAGTGGAGCAACAACTGAGAGTTCCTCGGTTTACATCCAGGTGGTCACGAGCCAAGTAGAAATTCCTTAAGATTTTTGTAAAACCTTAATAAGTGGTAGAGGAGCGGATAACCTGAGGGATTGATTTCCATAACTTAGGGCCTGAAGATTTAATGCCAAACCCTCGTAAGTTTGTACACGCCCTGCCATCCATCCATCCATCCGCCCATCCATTTGAACATAAAACCAGTCCATAACAATATCCCTAGCAACAGAATCAAGTACCACGATCACACCACAGTAACCGGATCCGTCCTTACAGTGACAAGACCCTCTAGATCCCCGACAGTAAAAACCTTCCTATAACCATCCACGTTTTAACGGGTTACCGTGGTAGAAACGAGAAGAGCGAACCTCGTATGGCTCCCAGTCGAGTTTCTCCATGACATCATAGATCTTCATGATGATGTCAGAGTTCCTCATGATGGCCAGTGGCTCCTGCAGAGACATTGGCTGCTGAGCATCCAGGGTATCTCCGACGGCAGATCCGTCCTTGTTCAATAGAGTAAACTCCGCTGAAAACACAAACACCAGCCTTATGGACTCCAACAAGAAGAATCTGTTGCAAATTTCCATCCATTCAATCCCCTGCCTTCCTTCCATCCAATCCTCTGTCTTCCATCCGTCCAATCCTCTGCATTCCATCCGATCCTCTGCCTTCCTTCCATCCAATCCTCTGCCTTCCTTCCATCCAATCCTCTGCCTTCCTTCCATCCAATCCTCTGCCTTCCTTCCATCAAATCCTCTGTCTTCCATCCAATCCTCTGCCTTCCAAACTTTCTCTTCCTCAACGAAACCCCCTTAGCAGTTCTGCTATATATACCTCCTCTCTCTGGTCATTCTGGCAACCGTACTCGGGTGTTGTTTTGACAAATCTGGATATCCCCGTCAACACGAAGCAGCGCTCGTGAATAAGCAGGTGCCCTATACGCTTAGCTTTAATGTAACGCTTTGGAAATGTTGAAGTTAACGATTACGATATTTAAATCCTTATTATAGTATTTCTGTTTGTACAGCTATGGTGTTTATGGTGTGCACACGAGCCGTATGTGATTGTTGCACAAACCTAAATACCACGAATTGTGCCTATCGGAATTACAACGGCATATTTACATACCAAGGCTTCCGGCTTCCTTGAAGGCTCAAAACCAGATAACAACATTAGGAGGTCAGATTCGAACGTCATTTAATTACTTCCGGCGACCTAAGAGATTTCCAAGCCATTTAAATCAACTGGCAAGTACTACAGGTCACATAAGTTGTACCAAACGCAAACCTTTGTAAACGTAATCGTAATCTCCAAATTTCCAAAGCGCTACTCTAAAGTTTAGCGCGAGGCACCAGCTTAATCACGAGTGCTTATCGAAAGAGCTTATCAAGTTCGCGTGACAGACCAACAACTAGTACTGAATGTCATTCTGTACAGCAGAAGATCATTTTGTAGGCGCAATGGAAAGAGAAATAAGATGAAAGACAGAATAAAAATCATACGTTGGTACAATGGAAAAGTTACAAAAAAACACATATGCATGCATTGGGGTTCAGTGTGACTGGCATACAGTCTACATACATATATATGTACATATATACATACAAAAGTCATACATACATACATACATTACATTCACACATACATATACACACATACCTATATAGTATTATATACAAACATACATACATACACACATACATAAATACATACATACATACATACACACATACATAAATACACACATACATACGTACATACACATATACATACGTACATACATACATACATACATACATACATACATACATAATAACACGTTCAATTTCTATAGCGCCGTAACGCGACCATGCCGCTGCAAGGGTGCATACATACATACATACATACATGCATACATACAAGGACAGACAGCGAAACCTGGACGTTGACTTACGTTCAATTCCTGACTTCATGACATATCCCAGTCTTTTCGCTCTCTCCATTTGGCGGATCAGTGCCCGTCTCGGACACTGAGAAAATGGCTTCCCATTCAAGTACAGGTTACTGAAAACAACACCAGAGCTCTGTACATGGGTAACGGCACTATGGCGTAATTATAACTCTAAATTTATATAGCGCCACTCCAAAAAAACAATCATAGGTGATCTCAACGCTAGCCTAACGGAAGTAAAATGTCACTAAGAACAGATATGTTATCGCTAAGCCAAGCAATGCACAGAAAACAAGAGATTCCCAGAAGGACATGGTAGCGATTGGTTAGAGCGCTCGCCTAGTAATGCTGAGACTACGGGTTTGAGTCTCCTCCCCTGAGAGGTTACTGTGTAGGCAGTGGCGTCTACACCATGGAAACCTTAGAGCAAATGCTTCTTCCAAGAAATGAGGGCCAAGAAATGGGGGGGGGGGATTCTGTCAGTGTGTGTGCCATCATTAACTTGGTTCATTCTACGATTCTTCCTTGAATAATATCTGGCCCGCCTGTCCGTCAAATTTGCTTTATTGTTTATTGTTTTACAACATAATAACATTTTCAGTTACACTATGGACAATGCCCTCTCTGATTGAACTGTGCGTCGCAAGTAAGAGTGTTGATTTGTTAAGTTATTGCACTCAAACACTGTAAACAATAATTCTATGAATGAGTGTTTTTCTCAATTGACTGCTTTGGAATTTGCAATCCAGTGGCCGGGGGGGGGGAAGCGAAGGGGGAAGGGAGGTAGTGGAGGGGACAGTTGCTCAAATGACTTCGGGGGGGGATAGACGCCCCTGTGTGTTGGAACCTTGAGCGAGTCCTTAGCTCGCAGTTGCTCAGCGCCCTCAATTGATCCTTGGTCATTAGATAGTGTTGCTTAATAAATGCAAAATAACAATAATTACAAGCACACTTGACAGAAAACAGCATAGTTCAGAGAGTGGAGTTCAATGCTTACAAAAACAAATTGACTTGGATTTGTTTTCTACCTCGACAACAATTAAAAATATAAATAAATATGGCCAATGTAAACTAACAGAATCAACTGCGAGGGGGCTGAGGAAAGGGTCTTGTAATCAGTAACTTCTATTGTGCCAGAGTAAAGAAAGACAGTGGAGAGTACTATCTGTTTCCACAGTCACTCTATAAACTCATCCCATAATCTCCAACGCTCGTTTCTGCGATGGAAGCTTGCAGACTTATACAGAATCATTCTTCAAGCTCTCTCTATATATATGGTTAGTTTTGAACTCCATTGGACCCATTAAGCGCCGTTGTAAACTGCAGCCACAGGCAAATGCCTGCCTATTTGGGCGAAGCCTATGAAGCGTTTAATATGCATGAAAAATGTTTGTCTGGCACTCAAGAAAAACAAGAAGTAAACAAACACTCGTATGAGTCCCACAGGCAAAAACTCCAAGGACCCTGTTGAACAGTGGGAACGGATAAGGACCGAGACGCCGGTACTGAACTACAGAGCCAGCCTCCCCTTATAAGTGGCTCTTGATCAAAAACAGAAGGTAACGGGAGCCGCAAACGATATCAATCCTGTCGACTGTCAACTCTTTTGGCATTGCCTCAGAAGAATGTGGCCTTTGGAACCTGGCCTTCAAAAAAGCGTAGGCAAACTGTAGCAGGGCTACTGATGTAATCGGGCGACAGAGATAGGAAGGACCCAAAGGCGCATCCCATCCCTAATAAATGATTTCTCTCGGAAATTTGTAAGAATCACAAAATGTATGATTTCTGGATGAAAAGATCTTGTAATTAGTAACTACTGTTGTGCCGGTGTCTAATACACCAGAGTGTAGAAGTTACTAACAGGAAAATCAATATACCTCATAAAAAATGCATGACCTAGCTCATTATAATTATTATTGATTAATTTTAAAGTGTAACGCGCGCACAGTCACACCAAAATGTGAATCTGAGGCGCAAATAGTCAGTCGTCACGAAAATATGCGGTTAGTTACCCAACTGCTTAAAAACCAGGGAAAATAGTGAGTTTTGAGCCGCTTTTTCATGGTAGGAAGTGAATATGAGCCACGAAGAGAGAGTGGCAGTCGATTCCATTCATTGGCAGGGATTGTTTTAACGTGTAATGATACACAAAATGTGCAGTGATGAAAGGCTGTTAACCGCTGTTTGTGCACGAAAAGAATTGTAATTCATGATTATTTATGATTTTTATGGGCTCCGGTGCTTGCTATGTGCAGTGATAAATTTTCCTTAA
Source organism: Allolobophora icterica (assembly GCA_963556255.1). Classification (NCBI taxonomy): domain Eukaryota; kingdom Metazoa; phylum Annelida; class Clitellata; order Crassiclitellata; family Lumbricidae; genus Allolobophora; species Allolobophora icterica. The sequence continues at coordinate 12,025,277 of OY744614.1, read as the reverse complement.
AACATGCCCTGTTCATTGGGGCAGAGGCATGGCATGCACGCAAGCCCATAACTGTACTGCATCGTGGCTCAGCTAAAAGACCCATACTTGATGGTAGTTTGTGTTTTGGGATATTTGTATATTCTTCTTCTTTCTTCTGGTTCTCTGCCTTCAGGCAGGTTCCAGCGTCCGACGACGCCATTTATTAGCTATCCCGTATCCAGGCTCCTGAGTGTAGTCAAGGGTCGAGGATCTCAGTATGGCTGATATGTCTCATATCCTAGCAGCATACCCATGTAGTCTGATGGCCCAAAGCAAGTCCCACATTGGAATACCAGTCCCACTTGGGCCCATGTGTGCATGCTGGTGGGGTCAACAAATGTTGCCAATTATTTCACACAATGCACTGGAATTTTTAGTCCTGTACAACACTACAAGTTCCCCATTCCCATGCACATAATCATTCTTTTTTATAATTATTTTTATAATTAATTTTTATTTCTTTTATATTATTTTATTCTATTTTATAACCAACACCACAATTGCTATTATTAATATTACTCCATGCATGCCATAAACCATTTAATGAAGAACAGCAGTCCTTCCTGTAATTGCGATCACAAACTTCTACCTCGCCGATGTCTGTGTTAGATACCAAGGCATTAACCGATGGCGCACCAAACCCAAGCCGTATAAACACGTCAGCAATATCCAGACGATCAGTCCAATGCAACAGAAAGGCAGCCTATGGTAGATAAGCAATTTGAAACTAGCCCTGCACTCACGTATACCCACCAATTCAAACAACATAAGACCAGCTAAACTCGGTAAAACGAACGCGAAAAATCATTTCAGTCGACCGTCGACAGTTGCAAATCCCCGTACGATGGCTGTTCCCAGTCAAATCTCGTTTCCCATCATTATCGCACCGACGCTAATTTGGCCAATTTGAATAGCAATTCGAACGTAACAGCTCTTCGAGCGAACAGCGTCCAACTTTACGACCAAACTGAACGAAAATCCGTCGCAAAGTTTGTCGATTTAAAGATGAAATGATTCGACGTTCCTCGCGAAACGCTGTCCGAGATACAACCCGCGTTTGATCCAGACAAATCTCCAGTCAACACACGTGTCGTTCATAAGCCCCTTCACTCAACCCCCCCCGCCGCCCCCCCCCGCCGCCCCCCCCCGCCGCCCCCCCCCGCCCACGGCGTTAGGCCACCAAGGTCGAACTGTCGACCACCCAGGGAGAACGCCTGACGAGAACTGGAAAATCGCCGTCGTTCTAGGAAAATCCGGAAAGCCGACATCGTTCCCCGAAAAGCTTATGTTGCCATGGTTACCGATTAGGATGGAAATTGGGGTGGAAGCTGTGACGACAAACTGCTCTCTGGTCGTTCGGAAAAAAAACGGTAAATGGGTTTCCATATTGAAGCGTATCAATGATTTGCTGCACGGCTTTGAAGAGTGATCGCGGGAATTAGACGGACCATTACGCCGGGTCCGTCCACGCTGATAGCCGTGTATCCGTCAGCTGATCACGTCCGGTCATGTGAACGAATGGGGCCCGTCTGGCGGATCACAAGACCCGGTCAGGTGACTCAGGTCAAACCGGGGAAGGCAGGCACGAAGTAATGTAATGTAAATCTCCTAAATACAACTTCCCAGCGCCACATAAAAACCACGTCAGAGGGTTCGACGACAAATGGTTCACGGATAAATGGTTCACGGACAAATGGTTCGCGATCATCCAGCTTCTACGTAGTTACAGCTATATTTTCATCATCGCTCATCCAGCGTTGAATAGCAATTCGAACGTAACAGAGCTAGATTTTCATCACTCATCTAGCTTCTCTTTCGTGTTTTATTTACACTGGACTGCGAAAAAGCATTTTGAGCTCTATTCTCATCAAACTAGAAGCTGGATGAGCGATAAAAATAGGCCTATAGCTCAAACTAGAAGCTGGATCAGCGACGATGAAAACGTATAGCTGAAACCAGACGCTGGAAGATAGATGAAAATAGAACTCAAACTAGAAGCTGGATTCTCGATGAAAATATAGATCACACTAGAAGCTGGAAGATTGTGAACCATTTGTCCGTGAACCATTTGTCGTGAACCATTTGTCGGTTAACCATTTGTCGGTGAACCATTTGTCCGTGAATTATTTGTAAGACCAGCTTATGCACCGGCGCTATATCAAATCAAGTCCACAAGAGCCAGCTTGTTTGGTCCGTTTCGGTGCCAGGTCAGAATCTGGGGAGGTCAAGCTGAGGAGACAGCATGGTACTGTGCTGGAAATTGTTGATAATGGTGGTCGTGGGATAGCGCAGGAATAGGATTAAGATAGGATAGCTTGAAGAGGTGGTTTTTAATCGCGAGTGGAGAGCTGGAGGAAAGGGCAAGCGGAGGAGAGGTGAGATTGACAGACGGACGGTAGAAGTAAATGCCATGGGCAAGACAACAAGCATTGTATTTTGAGCACGGATTCAAGCCTCCTTTGCTGAGGTTATTGTGTCCCTGATACAAGTGCTTCACTCGTTTGCTCAGCATCATCGATTGATGCTTGGCCATTAGACACTTGCGCTCAACAAATGACTATTATTATCATCATTGATACTTCTACCACAGCTACCACCACCACCACCACCACCACCACCACCACCACCACCACCACTATACTACTACTACTACTACTACTACTACTACTACTACTACTACTACTACTACTACTACTACTACTACTACTACTACTACTACTACTACTACTACTACTACTACTACTACTACATCTACTACCAACAATAATAATAGTAATAATAATAAGCCATAGCCATTCCAGAGGTGAAGAAACTAATAATTATATCTGATGACAGACCATTAATCTTTTGTGTTGAAGCACTTACAAAGATTCCAATGCAGTTGACTGTTCCATATAATATACGAGGCCTACTTCATATTAAACGACGGGTCATCATCAATTAAACAGTCAAGTGTGTTGAGCAGAAAGTTCAAGTGCACGATATCGGTCCTCCATACGGGCCAAGTCCAACACCTCAATAATAAGAGCCCTCATTCTCAGACGGCCTGCACAAATATCAACTTAAATCATCTCAAAGCCAAACTCTTTTGCTTGACAAGGTGGGGAGTACATATCTAACAGGTCGGACATTGTTATACCAGGTATGTAGGTCTAGCAAACTGCTACCAGTTACTAAACTTTGTATCTAAAGAAGCCAGTGTGGCTGTGGCACACAACTGATTTTAAAGGCTGGAGCCACACCACTGAGCCACACCGTATCTCGAGATTTCTAGTGCCCAAAAAAGCAAAATCGCGGGAACCACCTTATAGACAAGCTATCTATTAAACTCTGACCATAAAACTTAGTCATAAGACTACAAAAGGTAGCCAGATAACGGGAAAAGCAAGAAACTCACAGCAGGGTAAATCGGGAGGGGAATAGATGAATGATAACACTCTTGCTTGAAGAACATAAGATCTTGAAAGACGCGATTCGATACCCGTAAGTTCCCTATAGGTCGACTCAGCCTTCCACTCCCTGGGGGCAGCTGTAAAATAAGCGGGCGCCTAACAGGCTGCCAAGCCATGTGTTCTATAGATAAGATCTTGATAATTGTACTGTCATATGTTTCAATGTTACTTTCTGTGGGTTGTCAGTGAGTTTGTCAATAAACACTAATATATTATTAGTAGTATTATTATAACTTGATCCTTCACCATTGAAAACTGCTGGGTCCGCCATTACAGGTTAAAAACAACCCTATACAGTTGCAGGATCTTAACAGAGACAATGAAGTCTAAATTGATTTGCCTCTGAGCGACTTAGTCGAGCCGCAGCTGCAGTTTCCTGTGGCCAGTAATTGCACAGACACCTAATCGCCATCATTACCGGGAAATTGCCAGTCTCCCAATAAACCCTAATCCAACAACATTAGCAGTGGAAAATCATTCTCATGCAAGACGGTCCAAAGAATCGACAAAACCCTAACGACAAATCCCATGCACTCAAAGCAAAACATATAAACGAACACAAACACACACACACACACACACACACACACACACACACACACACACACACACACACACACACACACACACACACACACACACACACAAACACACACACACACACACACACAAACACATAACTAAGCACACACAGTCACACACACATACACATTACACACAAACGCATCACACACGCCTACACACACGCCCACACACACATGCCCACACAGTGGCACACACACAAACAGATGCTTGAATGAAAGACAATATTCTACATATATCTGGTGCAATATAATATAATTTATTTAATTAGGAATAACAATTGGCCTCATCTGTGCTTAAGACTCTTAGTTACCCATAACGAGGTGTTTTTAATGTTAACAAACTTTCTGCAATTTCTGCAAACTGCTCCAGCGTCAAACATGTTACACAGGCTGCATCCAGTTTGCTGCCTCATTGAAATAATACATATATAGATATATGATTAAATATATATATATATGATTATATATATATGTTATATGTATATGTTATATGTATATTATTTTAATGAGGCATCAAACTGGATGCATGGAGTATCTTTGAAATAATGTATATATGATACATGTGCATGATATGATATATATCATATATATAATATCATATATATATATATATACATGTATATATGATATATATATATATATATATATATATATATATAATATATTATTTTCAATGAGGCAGCAAACTGGATGCAACCTGTAGCTGGCTACTACTGTAACAATTATGTAACCTCCATGCAGCAGTGCGCTTTTTCCCTCGTTGGACCCACAATTTGGAATGGGTTTCCTCCTGAGCTGCGGTCTCTTCCTCGAAACTCGTCCACCGCTTTCTTCTCTGCTCTAAAGACTGTTCTCTTTCGCCGGGGTTAACATAACATAACATAACATAACAAGGGTTTTAAGTGGTTCAGAAGACGTGTAGTCTGTGTTAGAACCACTGCAACATCGGGAGCGCCTCTGAATAGTTTCCTTTAAGGGGCGCTATATAAATGCTCAGTTGATTGATTGAATTGTAACATATATATATATATATATATATATATATATATATATTCTTTTTCTATATTTATTTTATATTGCATTTATTACCCACATAAGATCTATAAATCTTAATCCGACGTGCGAGAATACTTATGTATTCCAAACACACTTCCATAACGTCGCTCATCAAGTATACGTGCTTATAGGCCTAACCCAGAAAACGACCTCGGCAAAACACGCAGTGACTAAGCGCTTCGTTTCCATACTAACTGCAAAGTGTTTACCTTGACAGCCATCCGTATTCTGGCTTCCACGGCAGCTGGATCAGAGTTTTCGGATCCGGAACGATGTTCATCTCGGGATCAGCTCCGTCGGCCTTGAAGAACATTGCGGCCGGGACACCACAGCCACGACGCTGCACATCTCGGATCGCCCTCTTGGGCACGACGGATACCCGACTGTCTGAGTTGAGGGTGCTGTACGAGACGAGAAAGTATCGAATCCCGAGTTCCTTCGCCTTCTCCTGCAAGTCGATGTCCCCCAGCGGAAGTGGCAAAGGCGTTTGATCCGGGTCGAGATCCGTGAAACCGGACTCGGCTCGTTTGCCGATGAATTCCGCCATTTTGTTGTTCGTCCGTTTGCACGCGATCGCTTTCAATGACGTCCAACCGACTGAGGTGTGTGCGTGGGGAAAATCGTTGCTCAGGCGGTGAGGTCCACTCGAAAACCTCGTCGGCTGGATTCCCTGTTCACGTGAACGGCCGATAAAGGCAACCCCTGGATCTTCTGGTTCGTACACGCCAACTTTGCTTATGTACGAAACGGGCGAGCGAACGTTGCAGCCGCCTGCTGCGATTAGCGCTCGTCCGATGACGCCGTCTGCTCAGCGCAGCGCTGATCGTCTGCTTCAAAACATTGCTATGGCAAGCCATACGCCCGACAGCTGATGGATGGCACGCCAAGCCTACAATTATAGGCGAACTAGCGAACAACAGCTGTAAGCTGATAAACCAGTGATGGGTGGAAACATCTGCAATTGTATAAAGCTTGGAAACCTGCGTCATCAACATGACTCAGGGATTTTCAATTTTTTTGTAATCATTGCGATTTCAAACACATCTGAAAATTAGCTCATCTCACAAATAATTATAAGTCTTTGTTTACCTACGTAGTATGATTTTCATCAGTGATGTAGTACTCGAGTCCGGCAAAGGACTCGAGTGCGACTCTAGATCGATTTTCTGCGGATTTGGACTCGGACTTGGACTCGGACTGTCGCGACTCGGACTCGGACTCGAAACCCTGGACTCGATTTTGACTCGCTGACTCGGTTTCCGAGTCACAATTTGCGGGCAGGACAGACAAATGCGAGAACTCATGCGAGAACTGACGTGAGTGCCCGGCTGACCGTCACTACAGACATCAAGCAGAACCGGTGGGACTATTCCTGCACCAACCAGCTCCTACCATCAGACAACAGAAACTTAAGAAGTGAAGACGTGTAGGGGCCAATCATGAATAGATTGGGGTATAAGCCAGAAGGTATCGATTCGGCTTGGACGGTTACATTTATAGAGGCGATCACCGTGAAGGGCATGACATCGAAGAGAACGGTCGAACCTAGTCCCAGGTCGAACGAATACTAGGGATCGTCGATATGTAAATATATCTTCAATAATAATGCTAAACTGTGGAGTTATTAATTTATCGCTTCGAATTAGAAGAAACTTGTCTCGTATCGTCCTTTCCAATGTAAAGAACGAGCGAGGTCTTGACTTGTCAGCTTCATTCAAGGTCTCCGAAGTTGAGAACATGAATTGAGTGAGATATAAAGTAAGTAAGTACTGTAAGTATATTATTATAATATTCAAGACCAACAGAATCAACCTTTCAACCGTAAGATTCTGCCTCTAGGGAAAATTAATAGTCCGTCCACGCGTATAAATGCTCAACAATCAATCTGCGCATTAGCAAAATGCAGGTCATGCATGAAATTCAATATAGGCCTAAGCGGAGCTTCTATCCTCGTCACGGTTGAAAGCTTTCTGCTTTGTAACCAATATATATGTTGCATTTACTGTCGGACGCTCTGTAAACATACCGAAATGTACGATCTAATGTTTGCCTAACGACCTGACCCAGGGATTGAATTGTCGGGAGGGGGTTGAGAGGGTTCAATCCCCCAATTTATGTTTCAATTCCTCAAGCTAATTTCCAAAAATTACCTTAGGGGTTAAGCTAAACCCCCCAGCACAGCTTTCAGTGGTTCATTGTATCTTATTTTTTTTCTCTCAGTTTTCATTCAGACCACTCGTGTTTGTTACGTTGTAGGCCTAGGGCCTAATTTTTTCCTAGAAATCTTCAGAAAACTCAATTTTTCCAATAAGTATTCTTCATTGTTTGATTTTTTATACACAGCTAAGGATCTAGTACACGTACACCCACTACAGTTTAACATATGGATCATGGATGAATTCTAACAATATTTCATTGCAGGATCTGTAAAAATACACGGACACTTCATTTATCCAACGCTACATACATTTCGTCATTGTACTATTATTCTCGCGGACTGTTGCGCGACGTGCAACAGTTGCGCTTAGCAACGAAAGGATCGACTAATCACCGATGAATCCTCTGGCGTACCGTCGACGCTCGGATAACAGCCGCCTCGTAGGCAGGCAGGCAGAAAGGGCAGACAAGGGCAGATGGCTGCATTGCTGTGTTGTAAATCAATATGGCGCTGGCCTTCCTGACGTGATTATCTTCATTTCCGGCGAACACGGGCGGCCTTCGATCCACCTTCAGGATTTATCGATTCGCATTCGCCAGTCTGTCCTACAAATTGCCGACGGAAGTAAAAGCGTCTCCGAGGCAGTTCGTTATCGGACGCGTTTGGCAGAGGGCTGCGAGACAAGCAGGCGGGACACGAGTTTTTTGCGCTTCTGAAATCTGAAGTTGAATAATTTGAATTCATAGACGTTTAAAAACGGATCTGGATTCTCATTTTGGGCGTCATTTGGTACCAACAAGGTGTAGCACAATATTCGCGCCAATCTTGCACAGAACTAACCTAGTCTATATTTGCTGTGCTTTGATGTCAATCAATCAATCAATCAATTTATTGATCCACAAAGCAAACGTGACAATATACCAGAAAATATAATTTAAATAGCCACTATGATGATGAAAAGGTTTGAAACATTAGAGTAGAGATTGTACGGGTAAGGCGAACTGTCTACCTCGCTGGTTTACTACATGACCTGGTAATTATGCCACAGAGCTGCAACATGTGGTTGGAAGCAATTGGGAAGACCTACGAGTCTTAACTAGGAGTATTATTGCCTGCAGGGCCGCACTAAGGTTAGTGCGGGCCCGGGTGCTGTGATACCTATAGGCCTATATAGTCATCAGCACGAGGCCCAATTAAAGGTACAATAAAAAAAATTAATGTACTTCCGAAAATGCGGGCCCCTCAAAACTGCGGGCACGGGTGCTGCAGCACCCTTAGCACCCCCTTAATGCGGGCCTGATTGCCTGTGTAATAGTCTAGGCCTAATGATCGGCTGAAATAGGAAAGTTCCCATTCGCCCCGTACATGAAAAAATCATGACACCTACCGAAACTTGGCTTCTGAAGAAATGTCAGAATACATGTTTTTTTGTTGTAATAGTGGAGCCCGCAATTAGCAGAAGACGCTTCTGACGTATGAAGATAGCGCTTCTGATTGAGAAGCGCCTAAAATGCGAACCGTACACTCCACAGAAAGCACCAAAACATGGCACAGTGGTAATTATCCAGACATTCGTGGTTCGACTACACTGTGCCAGCTAATCATGAACTTGGCATTTCTTCAGTCCCCACCCCGAAGCTAAACGAAGATAATCAGTTTGCTCCACCACAGCTTGGTTTTTCCAATGAACATCATTACACGGCACAATGGCACCATCTAGTGATTGATTGCGCAGTTCCGGATTAAGTTGGCCAACGTTATCGTAGTAGGCTACTTATTTATAGGCCTACTGTGGTACTTCTAACTTGGTTAATGACTTCGCAGTTTTAAAAATGGGGGAATAGCTGTGTAGGCCTAGTTGCAGATGAGTGGACAACTGAATAAGCATAATTTCTCTTTTAGATTTTGAATGGACTAACCCTGGAATTTGGCGTGCACACCAACGTTATTAGCAAAGAACCGTCAGCTGATGACGAGGCGCTATATATACTGCGGCGCTACAGAAGTTCTCGTTTCATTAGGGGTCGTCCATTAATTATGTGAACAAAATGGGGAGGGAGGGGTTTTTGAAAAGTTTGACAATTCTTGACAAGGTGGAGGGGGTGTTCAAGACAAATTGACGTCAACAATAATTTAATCAAAGCGCAACCATAGATTCGGAGTCTGAGTGATCTATAACTTTTTGTCTGTAATTTAATCAAACACCGTATTTTCTGCATTTTAAATTATCTTGTTCATTGTTCGAAGATAAGTGAGAAAATGCGCTGCATAATCTCTTAAAAGCGCATATACTGGGTTCTTTTTGAAAATCTAATATTTCGAGTTTCTTTTTCGATGGAAAGATAATTTGTTTCGTCGGGAGGGAGGGGGTAATATTTTGTGACATAATTTTATCAGGGAGGTCCTTGAATGTTTGACAGTCATGGGCGGCGATCTAGGGGGGACGGGGAGACATGTCCCCCCACCTTTAAGAATGGTGTTACACTCCATGCATATGTCCCCCCACATTTTGAAGAAACCAAAAAGGCGGAGAAATGTAATTGCGCGTGAGGGTTTTCGCAGCGTTTTTGACCAGACGAGGTAAAAATAAATTTTGTGAGCAGAAGTGTCCCCCCAAAATTATGAGAAAGAAGACGGAATTCGTCCAAAAAGTAAAAATTTCTTAGACGAAGAAATCAGAAAATGAAAAGGGCTATTGTTTGTTGGGAGACGGGAAAAAGTTGTTAAAACGTGGCGAATGACTAAAAAACAGGTCATCAACTTTTTTTCGAGATGAAAGATGAAATCGATAGTTTGCGGAGATGAGTTTTTGAAAATGAAAGTGGGTAAAAAAGTTAAGAAGTGGGGGAAGAAAGAGGATAGTGTAAGAAAAGTTGTAAAATGAGGTGAAGGACTAAAAAAATAGGTCATCAACTTTTTTCGGAGATGAAAGGGAATTTTTGGGAGATGAAGTGGCAGAAAAATTTTTTTGGGGACAAGATTTTCCAAAACCGGTCGTCGACGAGATCGTGGCCGACTTTGTCCCCCCCCACCTCTCAGACAAGATCGCCGCCACTGGAGGCAGTTGCCTCCTCTTGGTTTTATAAATTTAAAAATTGTCCTTGGGTTATAGCACAAGACCTGGATGTTGCCTCCTCTTGAACTCTTGAACGGTGAATCCTGGCCCAAGAGAAGAAATTTAATTGACAGAAATCTCCCAAAAAAGGTCATGAAATCTTTTTCAAGATTTTTTTGCCTCCTCTTGAATTTAAGTCTGGCTACGCTCCTGGATACACACATACATAGTTGCATACATATACACACGTGCATACAGACATGCATACACACATATATGTACAACGTACATATATATACACACAAATGCACATATATACATACATACTAGCATCATACATCTGACACATACCCGGATGCCATAAAGCTTCTTCTTCTGGTTCTCTGCCTTCAGGCAGGTTCAAACGTCCGACTTTCGCACTCCTGTCTATGTGGAGCCTCCTCGTTAAGTCTGCTGTATCCCTCCCTCATTATCCAATCCAGTATCATCTGTCTAGGTCTTATCCTTGTCCATAGGCGTAATTTGTGGGGGGTACGAGGGGTACCCGTACCCCCACTTTTTGGACTGGGGGTACCGTACCCCCCACGTTTTGGACTGAGGGGTAGGCTACCGTACCTGCCACTTTTTTTAAACAATGCCAATCAATATTTTATTATTGAGCCTTCCCAGCGATCGCAGTCACCACCTTGCTTCGTCATGTAAGAAATTGGTACCCCCCACTTTTTAGACCAGAGTTACTCCTCTGTCCTTGTCCTCCTCCCCTCCATTTTTCCCTCGATGACATTTCTGGGGAAGGAGTCCCATCTCAGCGTATGCCCGATCCATTTCTTTTGTGTCTCTCTTATTGTATTCATCAAGCCCGTGAGCCCATTTGTCGCCCACATAAAATTTTATTCGGACAACGACCTCATCACCTCACTCCCAGATGAACCTATGAGCCCACTTAATTTTCATATTAATATATATATATATATATATATATATATATATATATATATATATATATATATATATATATATATACACACACACACACATATAACCGAAATCAAATAAATAAATATATATGTAGGGCCTATATATATGTATAACCGCGTCGTCTTCCATCTGCCGAGGACTGTTGAAGAGTGAGATAACTGTTACCTCCCCCTGGCGGCGGAACACAGCCACTAACAATTTACGTCGACACAATCGATCTATGGTCTATGCAATCAAACAGTATATTAAATTACACTTTAAAATAATAACAGCAACCTTTGAGGCCGTCATTACTCATTACTATCAATATTGTTGTTATTTTTCATATTAATTTTTTTATTATGTTCAGGATATGCCTAAAATAAATTATTTCGTCTAACGCTGCATTTTATGGGTCAGATTGGGCTTGTAGGCCTAATTCATTGCGTGATTAAAATGACAACGAGCTTCTCGCCAAAATGGGTCCGGTCGGACGCTGATGTTAGGCCTAACTCTCAGCTCTAGTCTCTAAATGACCTTTGTTTGGAGTTGTATACATGTCTGCGGGAACTCATAGTGGTGATGTTTTGCTGTTCTCTTACTTTTTTGAATTACTTGAACATCACTTAGCCTGGAACAGGCAACGCTCTTGCGAGGTGTCTGGCGATTTTATTATAGCGCCCAGAGTGTAATATTAAGAACTTTAAGAACCTCACAAAGACGCTAAACATGGTTGCCTAATGAATCAAAAATAAGTTAGACTTTCCAGAGTTTTGAAAATGTTTCCTGAGCTGTCTGTGGCAAAATAATAGGTCTACGATTTTTTAAAGGAAGACTTCTCCACTGACAGTAACTGTTTACAATGCAACTGAAACCGAAAGGTCATTTCCCCAGGCTGATCATTATCACGACAATGTAATCTTATTATCTCTGTCTGGTCACACCTAAATCAAGCACTTTTTTGGTGAACGAGCTTTTTCAGTTGCTGTACCTGCTTCTTTGGAACTCTCTCCCTGTGTCTGTGCGCTGTGCTCAGTCGCTTATGTCATTTCGTTCTCAAATAAGACTTACATCTTTCAAATTACATATCAAAATAAGTGAGATAGTGAGATAGGTGGATACCTTAGGCTAACTCTCTGTCAGGACATTGACCTGATTACGGCTTGGTTTTTTTTGCGCCATCGGTTAACTCTTGTGCATTAGACACAGGTGCAATAGATGTTACTAATTATAATTACATTACCAAAATTTGTAGGCTTAACCACTGAGAATTGTAGAACAAAGACTGGGGGTTAGACTTTGAAGCGTTTGATCCATGTGGAGTTGAATATTTTATCCGTATTCTGCAACCTGAGAAAATTCAAAAATGCAACAGAAAGTTTAAACTCCTAGTGATGCCATCACCAAATTTATTAGTATAGAATTCACATGGTCACAAATCTCAGTAAACCAGAGCATTACTGTTTTAGTAATTAACCCACAAAGTGAATTGTGAAAAAAAATGCTAAAATGTATGCACAATTTAATCACACTAGCACAACTGAGGGGCTGGAAGCGACCCAGCTGGGGTGTGCAATGAAGTCTTAACTGGGGTTCTAAGAAATACTAGGGGTTGAACCCCAACCCCCGACAATTCTCACCCTGGGCTTACCCCAATTTCTACACCAAGGGACATCACTGCCAGCAATGCTTGAAAAACAGTTAGATCTAACATTTTCTTAGTTTTATACTTTTATTTTTACAGTGAGTAGAATTATACGCTTACCAAGTTTTAGTGCAGGTGGAAGTGGCCGTTAGTCAAATATTTTTTTGGTAGGCTACTGATCTGTAGGCCTATGGTCATGGCGTCTGAGATGTTCCCTCTAATTTTTTTCGCCGTGCGACCATTGGCCTGCCACGTGAAAGTATAATTTTGTGATCTTTGCTAAATATCTTGTACGTGCAAGGTTGTAAATCTGTTCAAGTTCTCTGCCCCTGGGCAGGTTCTAACTTCAAATGGTCCATACCCAACTGCACCACGACTCTGGAACGATCTTCCTCCCGAAATCCGCAAATTTTGGTTCTTCCATCATTGCCCCGGTCCTCCATCATCCGCCATTATCTATCACGGTATCACCCCAGGCTTTACACTCAAAACTAGTCTCACCTTTTCAAGAATTCATACTCTGACTCATCTGATCCTCCGCCTTCCAATAATAGGCCGTAGTTCTCGACCTAAGTGACATCCGCCTTTACAGCTGCTCTGCCTCTTCTCAAGATCTTGATCTGGACCCACTGTAAACCGGATTCGGACCTCCTTTGACTACCCTCTGAAACCCCTCTGACTTGACGCAACGCCTTTGAATAAGCAGGTGTCCTGCGCTTGGCTTTCAAGTGGCGTTTTATAAGTTTGGAGTTAACGATTGCGATCACGTTTAGTATTTTCGCATTTTGGAATCTGGAACGCCATTTTGTGAAACGGTTGGAACCTATGTATTGGCTTCATAAAGAAACCGATTCATGTAACTACTCTTTTCGTTAGTAGGCCTAAGTACTTAAGTACTACTTTTTGATACGTTAATTTCGCATTATTTGCTGGTGAAGTATATTTCGTGTGTAGTATTATAGGCCTATATGTATACATTAACTATATCAATCTTTTATTTCACCGACCATTGCCTTCGATTTCCAATCTCATCGTAATAGGCCTATATATATGCCCTTATTACGCATAGGCTACTGACGAATGCAAGTTAGGCTATGTTGTTCGGAAGGTTTTTAAATCCAACGAGACTTGACCACGCCGGTTATCTATGCAATCATGTGCTGATTTCAAGGTCTTACTGTTATATGGACTAATTACAGTTCTTTTAGAAAGTATAGAAATAGTACCGTTGGAAACATGAACGGTGGCTCTTTAAAACGCAGTCACTTAAAGTTACAAATGGTATACTTTTCGAAGTTTTAGACAGTGTAAAGTTGTAAATTTGATCGAACTACAATATTGTTTTGCAATTTAGCAAACACTCATAGATGTAAATTAATGAAACAACTATGTGCAGTGCTTTTTGTTCTATGAAACTGCACTCTGCGATTCCAAACATGGTTCAATTTGGCAAGGGTCTTGTTCTTCAAGTTCTCTGCCTTTGACAGATTCAAACGTCCAATGGCTCCTCCCCTCTCGATGCTGGGCTTTCAACTTGAGTTTACTGTAGGCCTATCCTTCCACCATCATCCAGTCCAGCAGCATCCATCTAGGTCTTCCTGTCATTCTCTTTCCCCATGCTCGACCTTAAAACTGCCTCCACAATATAGCTACCTCCATTGTTCATTCGAAGCTTGATTACTGCAATTCTCTTTTCCTCAACCTTGAATCCACTCAAATCAAGCGTCTACAGCTTATCCAAAACTCACTAAACAGAGCTGTCACTAGAACGCCCAAACGTCATATCACTCCCATCCTCAAATCACTCCATTGGTTAAAAATCCCAGAACGAATCCACTACAAAGTCCAATCACTAACCTACAACTCCCTACAATATTCCCAGCCCAAGTACCTTTGTAATCTCTTCACCTTTCAGACAACCCGCTCCACCCGATCATCGTTCTGTCTCAGTCTTTCTCGACCCCCAGTCACTACTCACCTCAAGTTCTCCAACCGAGCCATATCCATCACAGCATGACGCCTCTGGAATGATCTCTCCCCCTTGAATTCCGCAGTTTTCAGTGCCTCCATCATCAGTGCAACCCGTCATTCATCCTCATCCTCATGTTCCTCTATCTATCACCCCCAGGCTTTTCACTCAAAACTGAAGTCTCGCCTTTTCAAATACTTTTACCCTGACTCATCTGATACTCCGCCTTCCAATTATTCTCGCCGTAAACGACAGTGTTACGACACCCGCCTTGACAGCTGCTCTGCCTCTCCTGATCTGGTACCCTGAAAATCGGACTTGGACCTCTTTTGGACTATTCTCTGGAAACCCCCTTTGATTTGGTTTGGCCTCCTGGAAATCGGACTTGGACCTCTTTGGACTACTCTCTGGAAACCCCCTCTGATTTGGTTTGGCCTTCTGGAAACCGGACTCGGACCTCTTTTGGACTACTCTCTGATCTGATGTAGCGCTCGAGAATAGGCTGGTGACCTGCGCTTGGCCTTCGAGTGGCGCTTTAGAAGTTTGTAAATTACGATTACGATTCTTTTCTCAATGATAATTCTCAGTAGCGAATACCCCTCAATATGTGACCAATCCACTTCTTGTGTCTTTCTTGTATATTAACAGTAAGAGATCTTTCCTCGTCCGCCTTACCCAGCCTATTTTCATTTCTTTTATGCTGCTTTATGGTTAGGATCACGGTCATAGGCGTAGACTCGGCTGGGGGGAGAGCCGGGGAACGTGCCTCTCCCCCAATAATTGAGATGGACTGTACACCCAGTGCAACAAGTGTAGAATAAGTAACCAAATGCCCCTTCCCGAATATTTTGGACAAGTTTACGCCAGTGATCACGGTTATTAATTTTTCCAATTTTATCCAGACCTTGAGGTGGCTACTGTAGCTTTCTGGCCCTTCTTTGCCCTATCTATATATATAAAGAAGAAACTCTGTCTGTCACAGCGAATTTGACCGGGATGCATTTCTACAGTTTTAGAGCTTTTCACTCGAAACCTTCACTACTGTGTCGGGGTGGGCATGACACACCCAGTGGTCGGCTTCGCGTCCCCCCCTTTTCACCGCTACCATGGTGTCCCGGGCAAAAACCTACCCGGCCCATGCATTTTTACGTGGTCATAAGAACTTACACTCAACCTATTTTAACTCGCCAGATGGCACCGCCGGGTTAAGCAGCTACAGTACGGATTCGCTAGAGGGATTGAAACTTTCACTGAACTAAACCCGGGCTTATTGTTGCTTATTCGCTAGAGGGATTGAAACTTATAACCCCGGGCTGGTGGATGGAGAGTGGATGGAGGATGCTGGTGGATGGATGGAGGGTGGATGAAGGATGCAGTTGGATGGAGGGTGGATGGATGGAGGATGCTGGTGGATGGAGGATGGATGGATGATGCTGGTGGATGGATGGAGGGTGGATGAAGGATGCAGTTGGATGGAGGGTGGATGGATGGAGGATGCTGGTGGATGGAGGGTGGATGGAGGATGCTGGTGGATGGAGGGTGGATGAAGGATGCAGTTAGATGGAGGGTGGATGGATGGAGGATGCTGGTGGATGGAGGGTGGATGGAGGATGCTGGTGGATGGAGGGTGGATGAAGGATGCAGTTGGATGGAGGGTGGATGAATGGAGGATGCTGGTGGATGGATGGAGGGTGGATGAAGGATGCAGTTGGATGGAGGGTGGATGGATGGAGGATGTTGGTGGATGGAGGATGGATGGAGGATGCTGGTGGATGGATGGAGGGTGGATGAAGGATGCAGTTGGATGGATGGTGGATGGATGGAGGGTGCTGGTGGATGGAGGGTGGATGGAGGATGCTGGTGGATGGAGGGTGGATGAAGGATGCAGTTAGATGGAGGGTGGATGGATGGAGGATGCTGGTGGATGGAGGGTGGATGGAGGATGCTGGTGGATGGAGGGTGGATGAAGGATGCAGTTGGATGGAGGGTGGATGAATGGAGGATGGAGGATGCTGGTGGATGGAGGATGCTGGTGGATGGAGGATGGATGGAGGATGCTGGTGGATGGAGGGTGGATGGACGGAGCATGCTGGTGGATGGAGGGTGGATGGATGGAGGATGCTGGTGGATGGAGAAAGATGATGGCGCAGCCGCTGAAATTGTTTGAATCTAAGGGATGGAACAGACCACGAGACCTTGGTTCACTTGAGATGGCCGGAAAAGCACAGGGTATGGACAGGGGGCTACAGGGATTGAAACTTATAACCCCGGGCAACGCCGGGTAAACCAGCTAGTTCTAAATAAGTGCAAGAAACCAAACTTATTCAATCGTGAATTTGTGTTGCTAGACTGTTTATTCCAAACTTTCTATCACCATATCTTGGAAGCATAATCACACATTTACACAAGTAAGAAAGCATTCAAACATCAGTTCAGTTATCTAAGATTTATAGATGGTAACATAATAGTGTTTCCAGTGTTTAAGTCAGCTCTCCAGTTACATCTTTGCTACGCTAACATGCACCTTCTAATATCATCCTTGTGACATCTCTGCATACTTGCAGTTCATGACTTTGGATTCGCAATTGGGTGTCATTATTCTTTCTTCAGTTTCCTATTGTATCGCATCTTCCTTCAATAATTTAATTTTAGCAGTTGCATTTTGTAATTCATGATAGATTTGCAATTACATGGAAAAGCAGCAATAAATTCAACCAATAAATATTTGGGCTGAGTTCAAGATCTCAAGATGCAAGCAAATAGCCACAACAAACGAAACACGTACATTTGTGATTTTTGTAAAAAGACGTTTACATGGAAATCCAGTTTCAAAATCCATAAAAGAATGCACACTGGAGAAAAACCATTCAAGTGCAATTTATGTCACAAAGTATTTGCACGGAATACTACTCTGGAATGCCATAAAAGAACCCACACTGGAGAAAAACCATACATATGCAATTTATGTCATAAAGAATTTGCACAGAAGTCTAATCTGGAATGCCATAAAAGAGCCCACTCTGGAGAAAAACCATACACTTGCAATTTATGTCACAAAGCATTTGCAAGGAAGACTTTTCTGGAACTCCATGAAAGAACCCACACTGGGGAAAAACCATACAAGTGTAGTTTATGTCACAAAGAATTTGCACAGAAGTCTAATCTGGAATGCCATAAAAGAACCCACACTGGAGAAAAAATATACATATGCAATTTATGTCAAAAAGCATTTGCACAGAAGTCTCATCTGGAATGCCATAAAAGAGCCCACTCTGGAGAAAAACCATACATGTGCGATTTATGTCACAAAGCATTTGCAAAGAAGACTACTCTGGAACTCCATGAAAGAACCCACACTGGAGAAAAACCATACAAGTGTAATTTATGTCACAAAGAATTTGCCCAGAAGACTGCTCTGGAACTCCATAAAAGAACCCACACTGGAGAAAAACCATACATATGCAATTTATGTCGCAAAGCATTTGCACAGAAAACTCACATGGAACGCCATAAAAGAACCCACACTGGAGAAAAACCATACATGTGCAATTTATGTCACAAAACGTTTGCATTGACTAGTACTCTGGAACACCATAGAATAACTCACACTGGAGAAAAACCATACATGTGCAATTTATGTCACAAAACATTTGCATTGAATACTAGTCTGGAATACCATAACAGAGCCCATACTGGAGAAAAACCATACATATGCATTTTATGCTACAAAGCATTTGCATGGAAGAGTGTTCTAGACCACCATACAAAAACCCACTCTGGAGTAAAACCATTCAAGTGCAATTTATGCCACAAAGTATTTGCACGGAATACTACTCTGGAATACCATAAAAGAACCCACACTGGAGAAAAACCATAGAAATGTAATTTATGTCACAAAGCATTTGCAGTGAAAATTCATCTCGAACGCCACAAAAGAACCGATACTGGAGAAAACCCATACATATGCAGTTTATGTCGCAAAGCATTTGCACAGAAAACTCACATGGAACGCCATAAAAGAACCCACACTGGAGAAAAACCATACATGTGCAATTTATGTCACAAAGCATTTGCACGGAAGGCTCATCTGGAATACCATAAAAGAGCCCATACTGGAGAAAAACCATAGAAATGTAATTTATGTCACAATGCATTTGCAGTGAAAATTCATCTCGAACGCCACAAAAGAACCCATACTGGAGAAAAACCGTACATGGACAATTTATGTCACAAAGCATTTGCGGAGAAAACTCATCTGGAACGCCATAAAGAATCCACACTGGAAAAACAATAAAAATGTAATTTATGTCACAAAGCATTTGCAGAGAAAACTCATCTGGAGTAATGTCTGATGTTATTACTTATTTAATTTTTTCAGGCTATATGGATGTGGAATGTGGCACAAATTGTTTGAAATTGAGAAGGATTTATAGAACATTATTATGTTATTATGCGAACATTTTACAGACACAATAAGTGGATTGGTCATTATGTTTTCATCACTGCTGTGATGCTCCATACACAGATATATTTCTTGAAATATTTGAAATATATGGGTTTAGTTAATTTATTAGAACAGAGAAAACAGATTAGTTTGCAAGTTTGTTGACTTTGCACCGGTTTTAATGTTATAAATATATGTTTAATTCTTGTCTAGTCATATTTCACCAATGTCTAGGCTTATATATATATATATATATATATATATATATATATATATATATATATATATATATATATATATATATATATATATATATATATATATATATACATATACATATTGTAGCGAGTTCAACCTAATAACAGCTCAAAGAAACTCGTTTCTAGTTTAACAGGTATAATTCTCCAAACAAAAATATCAAACAAAATTATCGATACATTACCCAACCGTAGATGACGGTGGAAAACGGTTCGTTCATCACTCACGGAAGAACGCCAACGAAAACCTGGTCTTCAATGCAGCAACAGGCTGACGACCAGAAAAGTAGACGCGTAGAAAGACGTCAAACACCAAACGTGTAAATCTTCACGAAAGTAACTTAATTACCATGCACAGGAAGTACTCGGACAAGACTACGCCCAGTCGGCAGTATCATCAGAGACTTCAGCCACACACCCTATTCTCTATCCTTATATAGTAGATCTTTCCCCCGTAGAGGTCTCTTATTAGCCAAAGAAAACCAGTCAAGCAGGACTGTTACCCATCCTAGAACTAGTCAGTCATGGGATCCTAACAATATATATATATATATATATATATATATATATCAGGGCATTTTTTAACATGTTGACTGGTGGGGAAATTCCCCACCAGCCCTCTCGAATTCCCCACCATTCCTTGCCCTTTTCCCCACCAGTGAATTTTGCCCTTTTTAGTCCCAAATAATTATTTTTTGTCATTTGTGTGACCTTATGCATATGATATACTGTAAATGCAAACCACAGCAGACGTGAAATCTTTATAATTTATATTTCTTTAGTCAGCAATAGTCTGCCACAGCAGAGGTGAAATCTTTATTATTTATATTTCTTTGAAATCTTTGAAACTTACATTTCTTTTGTCACCTATAGTCTGCTCTTTGGTATTGTTTACGTCTTCGGTGTGTTGATATTTATAATTTTATCATTTAAAAGCGAAAACTAAACACACTAAAACCGTAAAACTCAATTTTGGTTAATGGTTACGATAAAGCTAATCTCTAGGGATTGGGATTTGTCCAATTTACGCAAGAATAATATTGGTTAAATTACAAGCATGCCGAGTACAGAAAGAACCAAGAAAGGCAAAGCAGATTTGCTTTTGGATAGCGCTAAGAAACGTCAGAAGCTTTCAGATTTATTTGGCCAAACTCGACAGCAAACAATTACAACCAGTCTGCATACAACCAATCAGGCAACAACAGTTAGGCCTACCCACTTTTAACCTGTGCGAGTAAAGAACCAAGTTAATCGTTAACTGTTGCGAGTCAGGCAGCAAGCGAATGCGAATCGTCAATTGTAGCAAATGATGTAGCAAATGCAGCAAGTCAATCGTCAATGATTTTTGTGAGTCTGGATGCTAGTCCATCGTCAAGTAGGACTAAGTCTTCAACACGTGTCAACAAACTTATTCAACTTACCGAAGCATTTTTGTCAACTAGGCCTAGTCAACCGACAAGTTTGACATCAGTTAAGCGATGTAAAGTTCAGAAGAAAAGAAACAGTGTTTCCTTTTACAAAGGAATAAAACTAGACTTGAATAGTTTATTAAAGAACAACAACGAATTAGAGATATTTGACGCTTCTAAAGATTCAAAGAAGCGTGTGCATGTGTCTTGTAAATTGTGTCTTCAGTACTATAGATGAGGCCAAAAAAATATTTGAGAAACGGCACTGTGCCCATCGCAGTAGGTGTCAGAGCTGATGGTGAAGACTGAAAATCGCTTAAAGTTAACAGTAGATCATTTTCAATCTGAAGCACACGATGCCGTTAAAGATCGAGATAAACTGCATAAGGAATGGGTGAAGGGAAAGCATCCTTGGCTTAAAATCTTGAAAACTCATAAAGCCACAGTCATATTTTCGTAGGCCCCTACATCTAAGAATAAGACGAAGTTGCTGCATTCTGAGCTCAAAGATGCCAAGCAGTTTCCTCGACATCATGAAGTAGGCCTACGTTTCGCTCAGCATCAGGGACAATTGATGTGATAGCCTATTGAGTAACATTCATGGCTGCAAGGCTGTGTGGAATAAACTAGAGCAAACTGGGGACCGTAAAGAGAAGGCTGAAGCTCGAGGTTTCACAAATACTTGGAGTGACAGACAAATTTGGATATCTGCATTAATGGGCGATATTTTGAATGTATACCAAACTTTACAGAAACAATTTCAGCGAGGTGATCTTGTTCTTTGTGACATACTGGCATGCAGAGATGGCGCTCTTAGGAAGCTTGA
This sequence comes from Allolobophora icterica, assembly GCA_963556255.1. NCBI lineage: Eukaryota > Metazoa > Annelida > Clitellata > Crassiclitellata > Lumbricidae > Allolobophora > Allolobophora icterica. Next base: position 12,003,444 of record OY744614.1, on the reverse strand, counting down.
ACTGATGAAGAATGCAGTATGAGAATTGTAGGAAAAAGACTGGGGGGGGGTAGACTCTGATTTACGTGGAGTTGGGGTGTGCAACAAAGACTTTACTGTGGGGTCCTAAGAAAGACTGGGGCGTTAAACCCCCAATCCACCGACAATTCTCACCCTGGAAGAATGGACTGTATTCAAGTAAAGGTACTTGTTAAAACAGAAAATGGCTGTACTAAATGTTTCTTTGTTTATTAGACAAATATATAATAATAATAAATATTAAATTAATATTAAATTAAATTATGACATTAAATAATAAATTAAATATCATAGAATATTATAATAAATAAATTATTTATGACCTGTGGTCCACAGGTCAGAAAGGTTTCTCTGATTCAGTGCTTTTTGACTTAAAATTACGCGCGAAAAATGCCCTTTTTCAAAATTCCCCACCAGTGAAAATTTCTTTAAAAATAAAAATCCTCTGATATATATATATATATATATATATATATATATATATATACTAATCATCATAGTTAGCCTACCTTACTCGTGTAAGGGTACTTGAGGCTAACTGAGTCTTTTGTAGCGGCACCGGCATTCACTATCTACTGATCGGCGAGCGACGAGTAGACCTGCATATCCTGCGCGTATCTGGTGCTTCTAAAAAATTTCCGGGCGCCGCGTCGTCTTCCATGCGCTGGGGACTGTTGAAGAGTTAGAAAGCTGCGACTGCCCACTGGCGGTGGAACACAGCAAGTAACAATTTAAGTCACCACAATCGAGCAAATCAACCAAATAGTGTATTAAATAACCCTTAGCAACAACAACAGCAACGTTTGAGACCTGTCAATATTGTTGTTATTATTTATATTATTTTTTTATGTTCAGATTACTATGCCTATAGAATAAATTAATTCGTTTTGTGGGTCAGGTTGGCCTGTAGCCCACTGAATGATTAAAATGATCAGGCCCCCAAGCTGGTTCCAGTCGGACTCTGATGTTAACTATCAGCTCTTGATGAGAATCCGTCTTTGGAGTTATACATGTCTGCGGGAGCTCATCAGTTATCTGAACACAGCTCGCTTACGTTTTATTTCGAATGGCTTGATCATCACTTAGGCTGACACAGGCAACGTTCTTGTGAGGTGTCGATCGTGTTTGGATAGATAGACCTACATATAGGCTACCGGTACATATGTAGATTACTGTATATGGCTATTTATATCAGTCTTGTTGTCAAGACCTTAAACCTCAAGACCAAGACCAAGACCTTGAACCTCAAGACCAAGACCAAGACCTTGAACCTCAAGACCAAGACCAAGACTTTGAAACTCAAGACCAAAACCGAGAAAAATACCCCAAAAAACACAACCACATCCAGACTTCTATTCCTTACTAAAAAAATTTAAAGTCGGACTACTCGCTATTTTAAATTAAAACATGAATTTTTTAATTTATTCAAACAAAACAACTCCAAATGCAGACTGCAGAGAATTCCGAATTCGTATTTACAAAAGTCTCGTGCGAAATGTTATTCCATATGCCTGTTGAATTTTATAAAAACGAATTCGTTCAGAATTTTCTGACCAAGACGTGACCTGTGGAGGCTGTGGGGCCTCATAAAATTCTGCCATGTGAAAAATACGTTCTACAGTGCTGAATTCACTGGCACACAGAGCAGCTTTTCAAGTACCGGATGTAAATGTACAAATTGTGAGTCTGTTTTGAAATCATTCCATGGTAAATAACCGGAAGTCAAAATGAATGTCCAAAACAACAGTAAAGCCTCAGTCACACCGTGTAAATACTAAAGCAATTGTATTAGTAACTATTGGATAAATTTTTTAAATCCTTGCCTTATGTTAAATGACTGTTCATATTGTCAAAAGTCTTGGTCTTGGTCTTGCAAAACCAAGACCAAGACTTTGAGCCTCAAGACCAAGACCAAGACCTTGAACCTCAAGACCAAGACCAAGACCAAGACCTTGAACCTCAAGACCAAGACCAAGACCAAGACTTTTAAAAACGAACTCGAGTGCACTCGAGACCAAGACCTTGGTCTCGAGGACAACAAGACTGATTTATATAGCGCTTATTGTGACGTAATCCTCCTGAGAACTTTAAGAACCTCACAAAGACGCTAAACCTGGTTGTCTAATGAGTCTAAATAGGTGAGACTTCAGATTTTAAAAAAATGCTTCCTGAGTTTGAGTTGTCTGTGGCAAAATAATACGTCTTTTAATGGAAGACTTGGTACTCCGTCGACACTTGCAATGCAACGGAAAGCGAAAGGTTATTCCCCAGGCTTATCATTATCACGACGAGGTCATCTGATTATCTTTGTCTGGTCATACCTAAATCGAGAACTGTTCTTGATGAACAAGCTTTTCGGTTGCTGCACATAGCCTAATTAGCTTTGGAATTCTCTCCGTGTCTGTGCGCTCTGCTCACTCACTTGTGTCATTTCGTTCTCAACTTAAAACACCTCTTTCCAATTGCTTCTCCACCATAGGCTTCCTCTCTGTCTTATGGGCTGATCTTCTGGATATTGATCTGATTACGGAGTGGTTTTGGTGTACCATCGGCTGATGCCTTGTGCATTAGACACCGGCGCAATATAAGTTACTAATTACAATTACAATACGAAAATCGATTGGTTACCCCAATTTCTACACCAAGTGACATCCCTGCTATACTAGTGATGCTTGAAAAGAAAGTTAACATTTTAAAATATAATTACCGTAGTTTTATACTTTTTTACAGTGAGTAGAATTATAATACGCCTACCAAGTTTTAGTGCAGGTGGAAGCATAGGCGTAATTTGTGGGGGGTTGTGCGGGGGTTACTCGTACCCCCACATTTTGGACTGGGTGGTACCGTACCCCATTTTTTGGACTCGGTGGTACTATGGGCGGCGATCCCGGGGGTTCGAGGGAGACAAGACCCCCAACCTTTAAGAGTGGGGGACACGCCATACATCGGCCCCCCAATTTTGAAGAAACACCAAAAAAGGTCATCAAATTTTGTCGTACTCAGGCTATAAAATTTTTCGCCCGTGAGCGTGAAAAATTTTTCGACCTCTTTTTCCACCAGATCAGTTCAAAACTTTTTTTGACCAAATCAGTTCCCAAATGTCCCCCCCCCCACCTCTCAAACAAGATCGCCGCCACTGTTGACAGTTGTTGACAGAGGAGAGGGAGGGGGTCAAAAATTGCCTAAAATTTGTTGACATAATTAATGGACGACCCCTTATTATTATAATTGTAAAGGGAAGGCTCGTAAATAATCTTCAAAAAAGGTTAGTCGCCTCCTTCCTATAAGCGGAAAAGACAGCGCCTTTTGGGCCATCCATAAATTACGTACGCAAAAATCCGGGAAATTGGACCCTTCCCCTCCCTGTACGCACACGTACTTTTTCTACCTCCCCCTACCTGCGTACGTACGCTTGACCATGGGCGGCGATCTAGGAGGGTCGCGGGAGACAAGACCCCCACCTGTAGGAGTGGGGGGACACGCCATACATCTGTTCCCCCCCAAAAAATTTTGAAGAAAGACTAAAAAAAAAGGCCAGCAAATGTAATTGCGTGTGAGGGTTTTTACAGCCTTTTTTGACCAGACGAGGTAAAAATAAAAATTTTCAGTAGAAGTGCCCTCCCCCAAATTATGAAGAATTTATAAAAGAAAGGTCTAGCAGTGGGGATGACGTTTTGAAAAAAGGTATAGACATTAGTAAAAAGTCGTAAAAGAGGTCAATGACTAAAAAAGGAATTCCTAAAAAGTTTTGAAATTTTTGGGGAATTCCTAAAAAAAGATCATCGACCAGACAATGGCCGACTTTGTCTCCCCCACCTCTCAGACAAGATCGCCGCCACTGCGGTTGACGCACCCCCCCCCCAGACCAGCTGCAGAATGTGTCAGTACCACAGGTGCAGGCAGCGATTGTCTGCACTCTAGGCTAGATTGAAGGATGAGTAATCCATGGACTCACTGCTGAGTTGTGTGATAGTTTAATAATAGCGTTCAGAGGTAAGGTGGCATACAAGTGACACCTCTCCCACAGTCCTACTTCCTCTGGAAAGACGGAACTCTAGCTCACTTGAAGGCCAATCAATTTGAAGGGACGTTTCCTATGCGTACGTACACTATCAGTAGACCCCACCCCATTCGCAAGCATACGCAAGCACATGCATTTATGTTACCCCCCGCCACCCCCTATGCACCCCCTCATGCGTACGTAATATGTGGATGGCCCCTTTTCCTACCGGAACGCTTCGGCACGGCGTTCCGTCACCTTGTTCAGCCATTAAAAATAATTTAACAAAACGTAAGGAAACGTAACCATTAATATAATTTAATAATAAAGTTTACAAAAATTGATTAGTGTCAAGCTCTGTCTGCTATCCAAGTTGTAATTTATGAAATGAGGTAGGCCTAGTAAGGCCTACCATTTCATAATGCAAATGTGGTCACAAATTTTCTTGGGAGGGTCTCAGCGGGCTTCGCGCTCAATTCGCGCCCTTCCATAATTGTTCGATTCCGGAACCTTTTTTCTAGAAAAAGCACTGGGAAAAGAACTACATGATTTTTCGACACATATTTATAAACAAAACCAAGCAAAGATTTGACCCAATCATTAATGCAGAGGAAACTAAAACAGTTGGGTCTTGAAATACATGTTATCAGTTTCCACGAAGCTATTGAAGAAGCAGATAAATTAGTCTACTTTGGATATCACGATGATGATGATTGTAGGCTCCTAATTGTTTTGAGTCTTGATGGCTCCAGTGAAGGTCTTCCTCCGAGAAAATAATAATGGGCATCGTTCTTTTGTGTATGAAAAGTGGGGGAATGGGTACACCTCCTACCCCCAGAAAATTACCCCCATGGTTTGGCCTGTAACACGAGAGTACGGAGTTGAGTCTCCTCCCCGGAGACGGTTACTGTGTAGAGACCTTGAGCAAGTCCTTCACTCACAGTTGCTAACGTCACCTATGTTCTCTCGTACATCAAACACTGTTGCACTGCATAGTATTTCATAGCGTGGGGCTATATAAATTTCCCAAAATTGCACCGCAAAAAACACTCTCTGGCAGTATGTATGCGGACATTTATAAAGAACCTTTCGAGGCGACATCTGAAACTTAATGTCCGTGAAAGTTTGTTCTATCTTGATGTCTGCTATAAGGAGATAACAATTAACTCATAGCTTTAATTGGTAAATATATTATGCAGTTTTACAATCACACATACTCACAAATGATCACCTGTACTGTAAGTAAGACAAGACATTCCATAAGGAGCTGTGTAACGTATAGTAATGGAAGCCACACGATCAAGTCATGGAAGCCACACGATCAAGTCATGGAAGCCACATGATCGAGTCATTGAAGCCACATGATCAGGTCATAGAAGCCACATGATCAAGTTATGGAAGCCACATGATCAAGTCATGGAAGCCACATGATCGAGTCATTGAAGCCACATGATCAGGTCATAGAAGCCACATGATCAAGTTATGGAAGCCACATGATCGAGTCATGGAAGCCACATGATCAGGTCATGGAAGCCACATGATCAAGTTATGGAAGCCACATGATCGAGTCATTGAAGCCACATGATCAGGTCATAGAAGCCACATGATCAAGTTATGGAAGCCACATGATCAAGTCATGGAAGCCACATGATCGAGTCATTGAAGCCACATGATCAGGTCATAGAAGCCACATGATCAAGTTATGGAAGCCACATGATCAAGTCATGGAAGCCACATGATCGAGTCATGGAAGCCACATGATCAGGTCATGGAAGCCACATGATCAACATGGAAGAGCTCTACACGATCGAGTCACAGAAGCTGTAACAGAGGCGGATTTAACAATCTGTCACTCCAGGCCAAATTGTTTCTAGCCGCCCCACACCCACTCCTTACTATTTATGTTCCATAGTTTAAATTTTAACTAATATCATTACAATTACATGTATTAAATGCCGTCTTGCTCCCAGTTTCAAATTTAACTAATGTTCAATCTTAATTTTAAATTCAATAATTAATTTGCATGCTTAAGCGTTTTGCCACCCTCTGGAATATGCCGCCCCTATAGTATATGCCCCTACCCCACTTGTTCCTCTAGGTAATCCGCCACTGCTCTACACAGTTAGAAACACACATCATACCGCAAAGCAGCGGTTAAGAGAGTCACAAACAACCTTCAGTTTCATAAACTATACAAAGAAAAACACAGAAAATTCTTGGTGACTACTATGCTTTAAAATACTACATACATGTTATGATATACACAGACAAGTCCAGATATTGTTGACTTTGGAGGCCACATGATCAAGTCAAGGAAGCCACACGATCAAGTCATGGAAGCCACAGAATCAATCCTGGAAGCCACATGATCAAGTAATGGAAGCCACATGATCAAGTCACAGAAGCTGCATGATCAAGTCATGGAAGCCACATGATGAAGTAATGGAAGCCACATGATCAAGTCACAGAAGCTGCATGATCAAGTCATGGAAGCCACATGATCAAGTAATGGAAGCCACATGATCAAGTCACAGAAGCTGCATGATCAAGTCATGGAAGCCACATGATCAAGTAATGGAAGCCACATGATCAAGTCACAGAAGCTGCATGATCAAGTCACAGAAGCCACACGATCAAGTCATGGAAGCCAACCTGTCACTTAACAAACCCAAGCTGTAAATAACGACGTTCGAAAACTCAATTAAACTTGGGATATTCCAGTTCAGAACAAATAACATCTGAAAATTCATTTAAAACAATGACAATAGACAAGAATATTTCAGCACATACTATAGGACAGGTACATTCATACTGTATATATATAATATATATAAATATATAAATATATATATATATATCTTAATTGCACATTTTTCTAGCACCACTCCAAGAGAATCTCATCAGAGCCACTCCCAACCTAAGAACATGAAATAAGAAAGGTCTTCATGCTCTCACACACACACATACATACACAAATATAGAAGAGCAGACCCTTGAGCTAACCCCAAGATAGAGCCATGGGTATGAAGTATTAGCGACTTCATTTTCTCAGTCTCAGCTTATGCCTTCTGATATTCCCACCAACAATGTACGGTCAATGTACTCATTACAGCTGAGTTTGCTATATATACATACTTATATATATTTGTATATATGTCTATATATATAATCAATTTATATATATAAGTATACATATATAATAACTGATTAATTGATACTTATATAATTATATATATATATATATATATATATATATATATATATATATATGTATATATATATATATATATATATATATATATATACAGCGCTCTGCATCTACTAGCACTTCTTAATAAAGAATATACTTACTATATAAATACATATAAAGCATCGCTATACATATTTATTGAGTTATACATGCATGCAAGAGAAAATAACACATTATACAATGCAATACAGACTTAACAAAAACCATGACATAATATGCAAATACAGCGTAATGAGAAAGCTACATAATAGGCAGTCGCTTGCTAGTCAAGTAATGGTGATGCAGGTTACGATTACAGCGTAATACTTTGTGATAGGAAAATTACAACATAATCCACTTACAATGTACAACAATTACAGTAAAATGTAATCACAATCTATAATACGCATTGCAGTTACACCGTAATGTAATAAAAATAATCAATGTAATGTAATTGCAACGTACTGTTATAAATGGAGACCACGCGATGTAACAACAGCATATGTTACACTGTAACTACAGTATAATGCCATGTGCAATGTAGCTTAGTTACAATGTAATGTGATTAGTGTACAGCGGTGTAATTACAATCTCACACAACGTAATTACACTGACAGTGTAGCACATTTACAACATAACATTTAACTACACTGTAACTAGACGTAATGTAATTACAACATGATGTAATGGTCAATGTAAGCAATAGTGTAGTAGTACGTACTCTGCAACGTAATGTAAATGATGCTGTAGATGTTGCAGGCAAAGGCAACCGCCGCAACCTGGTTGCTTTGTAATGAACCAACGTCTACACATTGTGAAATGCATGCATACATCTGACATGTTCCTCGTTTGAGCAAAATATGGTTTATCATTAATGTTCCAAGCAGTTTTAAGCATTCAAACCAGTTATAGGCATTCCTGCTAGAATATCTCAAAGGCATTTCTACTAAAATACATCAAAGGCATTCCTGCACGAATATCTGCTTGAATATCTCACAGGCATTCCTACTAGAATATATCTCACAGGCATTCCTACTAGAATATTTCACAGGCATTCCTACAATGATATCTCAAAGGCATTCCTGCTAGAACAGCTCAAAGTCATTCTTGCAAGAATATCTCAAAGGCATTACTGCTAGAATATCTCAAAGGCATTCCTGCTAAAATATCTCAAAGGCATTCCTGCTAGAATATCTCAAAGGCATTCCTGCTACAATATCTCAAAGGCATTCCTGCTACAATATCTCAAAGGCATTCCTGCTAGAATATCTCAAAAGCATTCTTGCTAGAATATCTCAAAGGCATTCCTGCTAGAATATCTCAGAGGCATTCCTGCTAGTGCTAGAATATCTCAGAGGCATTCCTGCTAGAATATCTCAAAGGCATTCCTGCTAGAATATCTCAACTTTAGGCATTCCTGATAGAATATCTCAAATGCATTCCTGCTAGAATATCTCAGAGGCATTCCTGCTAGAATATCTGCTTGAATATCTCACAGGCATTCCTACTAGAATATATCTCACAGGCATTCCTACTAGAATATTTCAAAGGCATTCCTACTATGATATCTCAAAGGCATTCCTGCTAGAACAGCTCAAAGTCATTCTTGCTAGAATATCTCAAAGGCATTCCTGCTAGAATATCTCAAAGGCATTCCTGCTAAAATATCTCAAAGGCATTCCTGCTAGAATATCTCAAAGGCATTCCTGCTAGAATATCTCAAAGGCATTCCTGCTAGAACAGCTCAAAGTCATTCTTGCTAGAATATCTCAAAGGCATTCCTGCTAGAATATCTCAAAGGCATTCCTGCTAAAATATCTCAAAGGCATTCCTACTAGAATATCTCAAAGGCATTCCTGCTAGAATATCTCAGATGCACCAATATCACTTATCCTGAAGAATTAGTTACAGTTACAGGCACTGTTGTAGCTCTGAAAGTCGATACATTTTCAGAAACGGAGGTAAATTCCTGAGCTGATTAATACAGTTTTTCTAACACCAGCCAGTTTAAAAAAACTATTTTCAAAAGGGTAAGCCATTCGTAACAATCGAGGAGACTACTGAACACTTGAATATTAATCTAAATAATTCTAGAGCACATTTATGAAATGCACAAGACATCAATTGATGGTTGCTACGAGAAAAAGCATTTTAAAATATCGCAACCTACTGGAGACGTTTTTTCGGTAGAAATCCAACAGTAAATACAAAAAGCATCACTATGCTACCTGGGAGTGTAACAGACAACAATGAACTGACAAAAACAGAGGTAGGCAATGTCTAGTCTCTCATCTTGGCTACTTTCTCAGCAGACTCGAATTGTAAACACAAAACCACCTTATAACAGTTTGCAAAGACAAGTGAAATTATTACTATTATTATTAGTTCATAATTCCTATCGCACAGGTGGCTAAAGAACTACATCAATCAAATGGCGCAGCAAAAAAAGCTGTAAATGAGGTCAATATCCAGAAGATCAGTTCACTAAGACATAGAGTCAGCCTATGGTGGATAAGCAATTTGAAAGAGGCCAGTTTTAAGTTGAGAATAAATCTGTAATCTGTAATTGCAAATTTATATAGCTCCACTTCAAGAGAGAGACTCGTCAGAGGCTCCCCCAACCTAACACAATGAAACCACGATTGAACACAATGGTACTCAAACGCTTGCAGAAGAGGCATGGTTTCGTAACCAAAGAAAAATGACATATGCGACTGAACACAGAATGAACAGGTAAGATGAGAGAGTACCAACATCTAGGTCCGCAACCCAAAAAAATCTTGTGCACCAAGAACAGTTTTAGCTTCACACATGACCAGAGCAAGACGTTCATATGATGAACAAAAATAAGTCCGGGGACAGGGACCGCTTGTACGTGCTTATTCCCTAATTAGAATAAGAACACATACAAAACTTTTCTCTCACAACTTCCCTATCTTCTGTTTGTCTCGATAAGACTAGCTTCTTGTTGTTCACAAGATATGATACCAGAAGAAATACCAGAAACAGACTGATGCCATGAACACATTCATCATAAAAAATAATAACCAGGCTTGGTATGGCATAACTGCACCTCCATCCTTTATACCAACTAAACCAAACAGCCAACAGTCATCAACTAGTAGAAGGGCATATCGAGGGGACGAGCAATCTTGCCATGGCCCCATAAGATTTTTTGGGAAACCACGAAATTCGGCTGGGGTAGGGGTTGCCCCATGATCTGAAAATTTAATAAAACTGAAATTAAAAACGGTGAAAAAAGAAAGAAAAAGAAATAGTAAACATAAATGGTTTCGAAAACATCATGTACTATCTGGGGAAGTTATACATATATGAAATATTCTGAAAATATCCAAAGAAACACCAAAGAGGTCGGCAAAAATTTCTCAAGGCTCCGATTAAACCCCCCAGACTGTATGACCATTCTGGATCTGCTCTCGAACCATAGGAAGACACATCCGAAACGAAATCAAAATACGACTCAGTCGAAACGCGACAAGAACGACAAACACGATTTGTTAGATAAACAATCAACGACATCAACTCATGTACGAACACAGACAATCTCAGACGTTGCACTGCGCAGTCTGACCGGGCAACTCGCAGCTTCGCTCGGGAGTAATATTCTCCGTCAGAGGCGTTTCATCGAGAATCACAATCTCGTACGGAGCACACTGGGGAACGTTCATGGCGTTGCAGATCCACACGAAGAACCCTTTGTCATAGTCACGCACCTCGCGACACCAGCTCGACAGACACCACGAGACCTGTTTTACGGCCGCAAAAATGGACAGACATAACGTGGAAACAGTTATCAGGACCGGATAGACGATCAAGAGCATCGGACAGAAAAATATCTTGTGCCAGATGGTGCGTTCCTCGCTCACGTATAAATAGATGTTGTACCAGCACAGCGTGCCGATGTAGAAAGTCGTAAAAATCGACGCCAGAAAGGCAAACGGACTGAAAAGGAGAGTGAAGAGGAGGACGTGCGGTCCTCGTTTCGGCCCGGGCGTGCAGGATTTCTCGTTTTCCCGATCAGATGGCTTCGAGTTCAGTTTGCTGAGTTCCTTCTCCGAAATCTCGAACTTCACTTCTACGATCTGGTCCTGTTTGCGGCCTCGCTTTATCGTTCCGGTAAGTGTCACTGTCTGCTTTCTATCACTGCTGGGGCTCTCTGCGTTCTCTCTCGCCGAATTCAGCACCGGCTCACAACGAGCGGTGTCAACCCTGTTCACTTCGATAGTGCTCTTTCCCTGTTTGCCACATTGAGGCGCTGTTGTCTCTTTGCCACCATAATTCCGCTTGCGGTTACGGTTGCCCTGCAGTGATGAATGGAGGGGTCCAGTCAGAGGTGAAAACTGAGGTAGTGGCTTTCCAGATCGTGCAATAAATCCCCCATCATCAAGCTCCTCCTCGATTGCACTGGCCTTCGGCATCACTGGACTCAAAAGGCACGCAACTGAAACTAAAACGGTAATATTGTCTCAGACCACCACTCTCAACGGCATGAGCAAGATATCAACATTAATTGGATTACGAACATATTTCAGGTTTCGACTCACAAGCGGCTGACATGCTAAGAAAATTAAGTAAAAATACAAAGTATACGAATTTAAGACGAAGAGGTGTGTGAAACAAGAACGACTACTTCATTAACCTAAATTTCACTTAAATTTAACTCTTTCAACTCCATTTTCAACGAACCCTCTGCACAAAGTTCTAGTAGTATATGTGCCTGAGCGATCTAGGGCATCGTAAAGTGCAGTGCTGCAATGTCGTGTAAAAATAAATCCTCCGTCGCATTAAACCTAGCTTTACATTGCACTATCGAAAAGAAATTGCAAATATGTAACTTTCTTACTTGAGCAATTAAATGAAAAAACAGGTCAATTCATCGCTTTCATGAGCCATACTAAGCATAGACCAATATTTATAGAGTAACTGCGGCGCAATGCTAGAGGATGTGAAAACACCGCTTAGAGCCGCTGACAGCTCTCCAAAATATTGATGATAAACCTGGGATTAAGATTACTAATCTTAATCCCAGGATAAACGTAAACAAATAAAACACTTATATACATAGATTTCTTTAGATTTAAGTGTTTAAAGTTTCTTCAAGGCAAAGAAATTTTTGTAATCGTAACGCAGGAAACTTATGAATACGATTTCCTGCAACTACGGGATGGTCCCAGATCTATCACAAGGAATCTATTATTCTATCGTTTCTGCAGCATCAGGATGGTTGGGAGACTACAATAATTCTTTTTGGATAGTCTCAGTATCCCTCCAACCCGTCCAACCATCACACAGTGAAAGTTCCTGGCAGAATATTTCCGCTGTTTCAGTCGCGTTTGTCCAAGGCTGTCCCATTATCCCCAAATAACCACTGGCTTCTGCGGTATTTCAACATCATCATCATTGTCGATTCTGAAGTTTCAAAATCGTCACCAGCGGGACATAACCTCTGGCGACCTAGTTATAAATACAGACTGAAAAAGCATTGTTTGGAAGTTCAGACACCCATGGAGAGGGCTGGTACTCTGCCCCTTGTAGGCCTACGCAGAGTAATTGACGTCGCTGACACTTTGAACCTATGAATGCCTAGCTGTGTTGGCTTCAGGGACTAGCAGTGTTGGATTTAGGCATCAGCTAAAAAAGCTACAGCTTATGGTCTCACAATCCACAGGGGCCTTTAAATACATAGGGCCTACTCACTTACTATATACGAATAAAATTATGTAGAACCTTTTTAAACAGCTTGTGTAGCAAATTCCATCTCGCCTGAGCAAATGCATTAACTTGAAAATAATTTGAATATTTCACTTTAAATGCCTTGCTGTTAAATAATTAAATAATCATCTCTGATTAGTGCACACTGTGAGAGGCGCTTTATAAATGTTTAGATCAGGGCTTTTTTCAGCCGGAACGAGCCGGAACGGCGTTCCGGCACCTTTTTTCAGCTACTAAAAATATTTTTTTTATTTTAATAATAAAAACAATAATTTTGTTATTTAAATTTAATTTCAGTGTTTTTGAACTGTTTTCAGTGTTTATTCAGACCCCTACCAACACCCAATCCCGTTTTTCTCGTGATTTTAGCCCGCCCATAAATGTTGCGTTCCGGAACCTATTGTTCCGTTCCGGAACCTTTTTTTCTAGAAAAAAAGCACTGGTTTAGATACAATACAACACAATTAAAAGGAACATAAAATTATGTTTTCAAGTTTTGTGAGACTTCTGGTGTAACATTTTAAAAAAGGGCCTCTAAGTTTTACGTGGCTTAGGGCCTCTCCAAGTCTAAATCCGGCACTGGGGGCTCTCCATGCTGCATTGAGTTGGATCAAAGGTAAAATCATTGTGGCATCAAGTATTTGTCAGAAATATTCCAGCCAGGAGATCTTGAATGCCACTCCAAAACGAGTTACTCTCGATTGTTTTTCTTAGATCAGGAATGTCACTTTATGTCTAGCTTACCCTAAGAGAAAACCACACTGCCATGTTTTGCAAACTCTGTAATTGTTAGTCTGTGTAATCTGTGATACATCGTTGTAATTAATACATGTACATCTCATTAATTAATACACAAGAGAATTAAACGTCGGTGACCTCATAAGTTAGGTTCAAACACAATACGTTTCCATGGAAACGCAGACACAGCAATGTGTCATGGAAACGGGAATTGAATCCACGACTAAACCAGATCCCCTCACCACGGAGTCTGAAAAAGAAGTCGGCCAGTAGTTTCACTTTGCCAACAAAACAGTCACCATGTAGGTGTGTAAATACCTGCAAATATCCTTAAAGTACATTTTTATTTCCCAATAGAACTGGAAAAGTCATTCCACTGGTGGGCTTTCACAAACCCGTACAATTCAGCCAATGTGGGTCGTTCCAGAGTTAACAGTAAACACTAGTCTCTGGGTCTGATTATAAATATTCCTTTTTGCTAATCACCGGACTTATAGTTTCTTGCACAAAAATTAGATGTGTCAATTTGACATCCATCCTAAAACCAGTTTCAAAACCAATCAACAGCTCACCAAGAAACTGTATTCCCTATTTGTCTGTCTCTTTGTCTGTACATCTTCAGTGCACAAAAACCATAGGCTGTCTCTCTCTGGACAGATCTAGATATTGAACTGATTACTGCTTGGTTTTGGTGTGCCGTCGGTCGATGCCTTGTGCATCAGACACCAGCACAAATGAAGTTACTAATTACTAATTAACATTTCTCAGTACAAAACCATTCTACAATTTGTGCAAACAACCCTTTCGGTCGTAGCTCTCGTTCTCCACAAATTCGAAAACTCTAACCTAATGCTGCAAAAGTTTCAAGCAAAAACCATGGAAAAACAATTAAGAAAATACCCAAATAACAAAATCTCGGTCTGCTTCTATACAAAAAGTTAAAGCTTCCAGAACAGCTTCCGATAGACCCAGAAAAATCTGTCAACATTCCATGGAAGCTTCGATCAGTCTGGTTTCACCTAATAACAATCGTGCAGACGATTTCTTTAAACAAAAAAAAAACAAAGAAAAATCAAGAATCACATAAATATCAATCATTATGTTCATAGAAGGTGTAAAATCTAGAACCCGTGCAATATACCTTTCCCAAAAGACGCTGTTCTTGACAAGACAAATCCCAACCAGAACTACCACAATCAACACCCTTCAACATGTTTGCAATGATTATGTGGCAAATCTGGTGACAACAAAGCTGACAATGATACTTTCTTGATCGGGGTGTGCTTTGTGTGGGTGGAACTGTCTCGACTGAGGAGTGCTTTGTGTGGGGAAATGTTCTGACCGGGGTGTGCTTTGTTTATGGGAACTGTCTCGACCGAAGTGTGCCTTGTGTGTGTAAGTTCTGACGATCCTCTGGTCAACATACAATGAAGATGAAATTAACTTTAAAAAAATTCATTTTCGTCGATAGGTCACTTCCCCTAAGAAGTTGTAATCATTTTCAGTCGAAGATAGATTTTCCCCCATACATTTCACTCCGATTCAAACGTCTCTTTCTCTTCCGACTTCTTCCAACTGTCTCCCATCGAAGAAACCCCCCTCCCAAATACACAACCACAACTCTCAGAACAAAGCTACAAAGGATTCGCTGCAGAAAGCATTCCTGGTTAATTTTCAATGGATCGAACACACATTGCTCCTATTCTAAACCACTGAAAACCATTTTAAGCTGTTATCAGTAATTGTAATCTGACATTTATAAAGCGCCACTTCAAGAAGAAACTCAACAGTGAAATAACTGCCAAATAATTTATTTGACAGGCGCTTGCAAAACAGTAGAAAGGAAAACTTTCTGCAACCACGTGTTTTGCTAGCTTTGGAGGCAGAAAACCCCCTCACGTTAAGCACAATAGAGCGTTAAACCGGGAGCGCACAAACGAGTTCACACTGTACTAAAGATAAAGATAAGTAGATAAAGTAAATAAAGATACTAAAGATACTGAAGGTACTAAACTACTGAAGTTACTAAAGATAATGAAGATACTAAAGATACAGAAGATACAAGATACTGAAGACACAAAAGATACTGAAGATACAAAAGATACTGAAGATACAAAAGATACAGAAGACACTGAAGATTCTAAAGATAATGAAGATACTAAAGATAATGAAGATACTAAAAATAATGAAAATACTGAAGAAATTGAACATACTAAAGATACTGAAGGTACTAAACTACTGAAGTTACAAAAGATAATGAAGATACTGAAGATACAAAAGATACTGAAGATACAAAAGATACAGAAGACACTGATGATTCTAAAGATAATGAAGATACTAAAGATAATGAAGATACTAAAAATAATGAAAATACTGAAGATATTGAACATACTAAAGACACTAAAGGCACTGAAGATACTAAAGATACTGAAAATATTACAGATACCTTCTCAACAGAATTCACTCCCTACTCATAAAAGTGCTTTTCCCAAAAAGTTCAGACCAACTTCCATCCTCCCCTTCCCACAAATCCGACCCTTACCTCAACCGCTCCGCAACACTCTCTTAAATCTTCACAAAACGAGCAACACCAACAATAATCATCATCATGACCGTCACACCATCATCACCCCAGCGTCATCATCACTGGGACTGTTTATCGCTAATTACAAATTCATTCAAGCTAAAATCAACAAATCAGTTGCAAAATCAATCAATGGCTGGCAAAATCAACAAAGAAGAAGAACATTGCGTCCGACTATAACGTCCCAACGATCCGAATTCGCGACTGGCAGAACTCCCGATCAGAAATTTTGATCATGCTCGACGAGACCGTAGAAAGTCGGTCCTCTCCATGGACCGGTGGTCTCGGGAAGGTCCTCTGCGCGCATCAGTAAGCAGTTCTTCGATTTACGTCGTGAATAACGTCAATGGGCCTGAAAATAACAATGTTTGCAATTAATTTTATTAGTGATTTCTTAAGCAAAAGCATAAAGAAGAGGAGTTGTTCTTTTAGCTACGATGTCAACAATGATGATTATGAGAGTGTTGTCTAATGATAATGATGATGAGAGTGTTGTCTATGATGATGAGAACAATGATGATTATGACAGCGTTGTCTAATGATCACGATGACAATGATGATGAGAGTGTTGTCTATGATGATGAGAACAATGATGATTATGACAGCGTTGTCTAATGATCACGATGACAATGATGATGAGAGTGTTGTCTATGATGATGAGAACAATGATGATTATGAGAGTGTTGTCTAACGATCACGATGACAATGATTATGAGAGTGTTGTCTATGATGATGAGAACAATGATGATTATGACAGCGTTGTCTAATGATGAGATGATGATGACAATGATGATTATGAGAGTGTTGTCTATGATGATGACAACAATGATAATTATGACAGTGTTGTCTAATGATCACGATGACAATGATGATGAGTGTTGTCTATGATGATGAGAACAATGATGATTATGAGAGTGTTGTCTAATGATCACGATGACAATGATGATGAGTGTTGTCTATGATGATGAGAACAATGATGATTATGACAGCGTTGTCTAATGATCACGATGACAATGATTATGAGAGTGTTGTCTATGATGATGACAACAATGATAATTATGACAGTGTTGTCTATGATGATGATAACAATGATGACTATGAGTGTTGTCTGTGATGACAACAATGGAGACAACGACAGCGATTATAATACCATAAAATACAGTCATAAAGACACAACCAGTAGAACAAAGAAAACACTTACTAATGACAGGTCTAATTAATTACTTAACTAGTCAAGAAACTGACAAACAACAATGAACAGAATTATCTTAATCAGCAGTTAGGGAATTCCAACAGAAAACAGTTCTGGGGCCACAGCAGAAGTAGGCCACTCGATACAATACAATACAAGTTCTGTATTTGATATTGCCTTCCTTCCGAAGTTCAGAATTGCATACACGACCAATGACCATACAACAGAACATCGATGGAACTGAGCAATCATGAGTGAAGGACATGCTCAAGGTCCCTACACAGTACTTAATCATATCATCTCAGAGGAGGAGGATCGAACCCGTACATGTACTCTCCGCGTTACAAGACGAACGCTCTAACCAATTGGCTACCGTGACCCACGAGGACCCGTTCTAGTCTTCAGAAGCCCATGCTAAAATATGGAATTAAGGGAGCCCCTGGTAAAAAACGCCAAAATGCCACTGACGCAACACGGCTCGAAGGATTCATGGCGCAACACCCAACTCTACAATGAACTCCAGATTTCTAAAGGGCTACTCTAAAGTTAAGCGCAGGGCTTCCTGTGCCCCAGCGCATTCAGTTCAAAATTGTAACTCTTATGTGCAACAGTTTGGTCGGGGTAGCTCCTTCATACCTCTCCAGACCTTCTGTACCTTGGTCACTTCACTCTTGATCGCTCCACTCTCCGCCAGAGACCTTCTGGTTGTTCCCCGCACGTGCGGGGCTACAGCTCAGAAGTTTTCTTTATTTTGGCCCCTCTAGTTGGAACCGTCTTCCGCAGGAATTGCGCTCCTCAGCCTTTTTCTTCCTCTGTTCTAGAAATGCCTGAATACTATTTTATTTGTTAGTGATAGCATGGACTTGGGTCAAGAGCGCCTCTGAATCGTTGAGTGGTGCTTTAAATGAATTAGGGTAGGAATTATTTGATGGATTAGGGTAGGAATTATTGGATGGATTAGGGTAGGTATAACTGGATGGATTATGGTAGAAATTCTTGAAGACCGTGCGACTTAAATTTCGAGTGGAAAGCATGTGGGGTGATAAGTGGAGAAGCCTGTGGCAGAGAATGTCCACTGCAAATTTATTCATTTCCTTCCACAGTCTCAAACTTTAACTGCAAGATCCAAGCCATGAACGCCTGACTGTTTGGCATACTTCTCTGATGTTCAAGCCATGTGAAGTCAGTATGCAAAGTCGATATGTGGCATCAGCACAGAAAATCAGTAAGTAATTGTAATTAGTAACTTCTACTGCGCCGGTGTCTAATGCACAAGGCATCAACTGATGGCACACCAAAACCAACCCGTAACAACCAGGTCAGGATCCAGAAGATCGGTCCGTAAGACACAGAAATTACAATGAAATTAATGCACAAAATCAGTATGCTTGATAATTAAATAAGAAACACTTGTCTCAAAGAACAAAATAAACAAACATGAAACTTGAAACTAAGGCAGCATCATCTGACTAAATAAACTCAGTGTTCTTTGACCGATTTCAGTGGATACTCGTAAAACACAGACTATAGCTTTTAATGTGATTTGGGCTGACGTAATTTCATTGCCATAGCAACGACACGTCTTAGTTTCTGTTGTCATGGCAACAGAGTTTTTTGTGGTCTACTTCAAACTTGAGTTATTTAGTCAGACGGTGGCTGGTAAAGATGTCTGGTTAACATACACTCAGTCTAAAGTCAGCTTCGCCTAGAGCTTTCCTGAAGAAGAACAATCAGAAATCAGCCATGTCAAGCGAAATGTCAATCACATGTCAAACAACATGCCAATCACACATCAGCCACCATGTCAATCATAGCTCAACCAAAACACATTTTCCACTAAACGCCTATCACTTGTCAAATAAAATTCCATTCAAATCTTGATGAAATGCCAATCACACAACATCAACCAACAAGTCAATCACATTTCAACCATTGACTTCCAATCACACATTGAATGAAATGCCAATCTCATGAATGCCAATGAAAATGCCAATTACAGATTTAAAAAAAGAGAGAAGAATCGGCTGATCGCTCTCAACTCAGACGTAATTCCGATTACAATATCCCCACTGCGGATTTACTCGTTAATCAGTGATTATTGATCAATACCTTAGGGCATAACCGGGTAGACATTTTCCACCGAGTACCGAATCCGAGTATTTGGATGTACTATTTGCCGGATACGAACCGAGTACCATTTGTTCCATATGCAAAGCTTAACATTTTCATGTAATAAAAAAATTATCGAAATAAATTTTTGTACTTGTAATAACTGACTAGTACATTTTGAATTTTAGATATAAATAATCATTGAAATGAACTTGACTTCCGTTGTGGACTTCCGATGTTGGTGCTTGTCACAAAATGGTCTGTATAACTAAAGACCTTTACCTGAGGATAGCGCACCTGTAAGGTTAGGCTAGACTGAGGTAGGCGGGGACGATCGCATGAACAATTAGAGGATGGGTTAGAGGTCAGTTAGAAGACAGTCGGACAGAGATAGTCGGTGAAGACAGATGGTCCGCTGAGGGGAATCCGAAGAAGACGTCTGGGAAGGTCGGAAGGAAGGACGGACTGACGACGTAGTGGACGGCAGGAAGGTTTTAGTGTCGTCGTAGCTTCGTATTCGTAAGTATATTAAAGAATATAATTATTTCAGTTGTTTAGAATAGTTTTGGAAACGTAAATGAATGAATAGGGTAAAGAATGTTTGAACTTTCGAAGCGTCCGTGTAGGAACTTTTGTTTGTAAGGGCATATGAGCCTATAATTATATAGTTAAGACTTGGGATTTTGCTTGAAATAGTGTTATAAGTATATATACCTATTCAGTGTATGGACTTTCGGCGCGTCTGCGTGACGATACGAGTTTCGTGTACGGTACTTGGCTAAGGCATGAGAGTATATATACAAGTATATATATATATGTGCGTGTATATATATGCGTATGTATATATATAAGGAATGTAAAGAAATAAACTCTGAAATGATGTACAGTATTTCGTTTAGTATAAGTGCTTGGTGCGTGTTAAACTGTGATGAAATGGTAGGCCTAAATAAAGTTTGTGTTGCGTGAAGCTTATAAGATTACTTGTTTCTTTAAGCCCGGTGAGGGTGATACACAAGTGGTGAAGAGGACGCTGGAGGCGACGTGGTGTCTGGAACGTGGTGACGTGGAAGACGTGGTGTCTGGAACGTGGTGACTGGAACTGGAACCTGGTGTCTGGAACGTGGTGAAGTGGAAAACAGGATGACGTGGAGGAGACGAACCTGTTGAGCGACGGATGGTTTGATCCAAGTTTCGAGTATCAACGGGTTTGACCAAGTTTAGAGAGCGCCTCTTAAGCAGAACAATTGGGAGGGTTGTGGTTTTTTTGTGTTTATCGTGTTTGGTTGTGTTGAATGTGGGTTTGGCACTTCAGACTGTGTGTAGCCTATGCTTTTGAACTGTAGAGTAGGTTGTTTTCATGTTAACCCAAAAGAAGGGTCCATTTTTTGGAACTTTGTATATAATGTAAATAAATATGTTTTTTTTCCTTGTTTATCTTTGAGTTAGAATAAGTTAGAAAACTAGAATAAGAAAAGAACTCGTGACATTTGGCGACCCTGACGAGACCCTTCTTTTGTAGGGTTTATGTTTGTAGACCTATAGTAGGATAGGGTGATAAAACTTTGCTTGGGTATAGCAGGATTGTATAACGTAGTAGTCCTATAGAAAATAATAGGATTGAATTACATTTTTTTATTCGGCTTCTGTTTAACTGTAAATTTGAAATTTGTTCAAAATGGCAACTGTGCATGAACTAAAGGAAGTAGGGGAGAGTATGGGTTTACAAGGGGATTCCTTGCAGGCGTTTATTAAGGAACAGCAGGCAGAGGAGAGGGATAGGAGAAGTATGGAAAGAGAGGAACGAGTAAGGATTTTCGAACTGGAGAAATTGAAGTTGGAAAAAGATCAAAAGGAATTGGAAGCTAGTTTAGAAAGAGAAAGAATGAAAGCTGAATCGTCGAAAATGTTTCGGTCATCTGGAGGAAGTAGGGATGCTGAGGATGATGGAAGAGAAATGTTGATGAAATGTCGGGCGAAAATTCCCAAGATGCCATGTTTTGATGAGGATAAGGATTTCATGGATTCATATCTGAACCGCTTTGAGCGTTTTGCACACGCCAACGGATGGAAACGTTCGGAATGTGCCATTTATCTGAGTGCACTCCTCAAGGGAAGGGCTTTGGATGTGTATTCTCGTTTGCCTCCAGAAGAAGCTGAGGATTACGACAGCTTGAAGCAAGCGCTTCTAAAGCGATATCAATTGTCGGAAGAAGGATTCAAAACACGTTTTAGACAAGCCAGATCGGAAAAAGGGGAATCGCCACCCCAGTTCCTTACTAGGTTGGATAGCTACCTACAACGATGGATTGAATTGTCAAAAGTGAATCAGAGCTATGAGGGGCTGAAATTGCTAATGATAAAGGAACAGTATTTGGATGCATGTCCGAAAGATTTAGCTTTGTTTTTGAAGGAACGGGCGCCGGAAAATGTTGCTGATCTGGGAAAGTTGGCTGAACAATATACCGATGCGCACAACGAAAAGGTTTGGATAAGAGAAGGAAGTAAGAATCGGACGGATAGCCAACAACAGTCGGAAACTGTTAGAAAATGTTACAATTGTGGAAGCACTTCGCATGTGCAGAAGTTTTGTACGGTCGGTAGGAAAGGGGTAACCGTAGGTCAGCGTAATGGTACCCAGAAGGACAGAAAGTGTTTTATATGCGGAAAAGGAAACCATTTGGCCCGCAACTGTTTCATGAACCCAAAAACAGGAGCAATGCTGACGGCAAGAAATGCGTCTCAAGAAGGATTTGAACAGTTTGAACGGAAGAAAAATCCCTCGACCAGTGAAAATAGGTTGGGAAGCGAAAATAATGGGAAGCCACATGCTGAAAGAAGAGATTCAGAATCGCAGACAGGCGATCATCACTGTTGTGGAATGATGGCAGCAGGAGGACTGGGGTTGAAATGTGGATGCTTCTACCCGATTGTGTCGGAGGCGTGTTTCACTCGACAGATGTCGGACTCGACCACAAAGATGCCGGTTAGTGAAGGACGACTAGATGGAAACCGCGTTTGTGTTCTTCGAGATACTGGGTGTTCCACGGTGGTAGTGAAGAAGAGTTTGGTGGCGCCACAACATTTTACAGGACTAAATGAATTTTGTGTACTGATTGATGGGACCGTAAGACAAGTTCCGGTAGCAGTAGTTCCTCTGGAAACGCCATACATTACTGGAATGGTGAAAGTGGTTTGCATGAAAAATCCTTTATATGATGTCATCATTGGAAACGTTCAAGGAGTTAGGGATACAGTTAATGAAAAATCCGAACTGGAAGAAAATGAAACTAGAAGTCAACAGGAAAATCCTGTGGCTGCAGTGGTTACCAGGAGCCAGGCTATCCCCATCAAGATTAAACCGCTGACAGTGATGAAGGAAATAGAAACAAATATTTCAAGGAAAGACATGATAGATATGCAGAAGGAGAAGATGGTGGCGTTCCTTGGGTCGTTTGCTTCGGAGCCAGGAATGGTCGGGAACCAGATGCAACAGGTGGAGTTACTTCAAGAAGAGCTTGCAACACAGCAGAATCAATACGAGCAGTTCATTCAAAAGGGATTAGCCATCTTGGATCGGATCGAACCGGATTCAGCAGATGCAAGCCAGATCAACCAGCAGATCGAAGAGATCAACATTGGATGGGAAGAGCTCAACAGTCGGCTCGGCGAGCGCCAAGCTGGGCTCACTAACATGCTCGAACTAAGCACGGGCTTCTACAATGCGCTGCAGGAACTGAGCGAGTGGGTGCCAACCAAGACGGACTTTGTCGAAGGACTTGCGAGTCCAGTTGGAGCTCAGGCGGATGCGCTCACTGAGGAGAGATTGCTGCTCAAGGAGCTGGAGCAGGAGATGAAGTCGAAGAGGCAGTTGATTGAAAAGGCGCAGAACGAATGCCAACAGATGTGCGATGCTGTCAAAGAACGACTGACAAAGTTCGACTTGACGAATAAATTCGCCTCCATCGAAAAACCGTTAAAGGACCTCGAAAGGAAAATCGAGGCACGACAGACTTCGCTCGACTCCGCAGAACATGAAGGAACCAAGTTCCAATCAGCACTTGATGACGTTCTCCAGTGGATTGACACGACAAATCGACGACTCGCCTCACTCGATCCTGTTTCAGGCGACAAGGAACGACTGAGACAACAAGTCATAGACAACGAGGCGATCCAAAATGAGATGACATCCCGTGAGCCAGAGCTGCGCCTGCTCTTTGGAAAAGGCCAGAAGATGGCAGACAGCGTTGACTCATCCTCCAACCTCGGCAACCGACTGGACTCGACCAAAGCCTCGTGGAACAGAGTGCGCGAAAAAGCGACAGAAAAGAACGCCAGGGTGAAGGAGATTTCTAAGCAGGTGGCCTTTGCGAGTCGCAAGTTGCTACCCCGAGAAACTCATTATGCCACGATTGAACGTGAATGTTTAGCAATCGTTTGGGGGGTTGAGAAATTCGAACAATATTTGTATGGGAAAGAATTCATTTCGGAATGTGACCATCAACCTTTGCAATACCTAGGCCAGTCGCAGTATCAGAATGGTAGGCTTATGCGTTGGGCATTGGCATTGCAACCTTATCGAATGACGTTAAGGTCAATACACCGTAAAGAGAACGTGGGAGCAGATTTCTTAAGTAGGCATCCGTGTTAAGGATGTTGGTTTGGTTTACAAGCAAATTTAGTTGTTTAAGTCGTATGTTGGTTTATAAGTTGTTAGGTTAATAGCGTTGACATAGCACTGCATATTTTTTGGTTTATTCGTTTTACATTTTGTAATTCTTTGAGTGAGAAACAAAAATAAATTTTGTTTCTTAAAAGGAGGGAGGCAATGTCACAAAATGGTCTGTATAACTAAAGACCTTTACCTGAGGATAGCGCACCTGTAAGGTTAGGCTAGACTGAGGTAGGCGGGGACGATCGCATGAACAATTAGAGGATGGGTTAGAGGTCAGTTAGAAGACAGTCGGACAGAGATAGTCGGTGAAGACAGATGGTCCGCTGAGGGGAATCCGAAGAAGACGTCTGGGAAGGTCGGAAGGAAGGACGGACTGACGACGTAGTGGACGGCAGGAAGGTTTTAGTGTCGTCGTAGCTTCGTATTCGTAAGTATATTAAAGAATATAATTATTTCAGTTGTTTAGAATAGTTTTGGAAACGTAAATGAATGAATAGGGTAAAGAATGTTTGAACTTTCGAAGCGTCCGTGTAGGAACTTTTGTTTGTAAGGGCATATGAGCCTATAATTATATAGTTAAGACTTGGGATTTTGCTTGAAATAGTGTTATAAGTATATATACCTATTCAGTGTATGGACTTTCGGCGCGTCTGCGTGACGATACGAGTTTCGTGTACGGTACTTGGCTAAGGCATGAGAGTATATATACAAGTATATATATATGTGCGTGTATATATATGCGTATGTATATATATAAGGAATGTAAAGAAATAAACTCTGAAATGATGTACAGTATTTCGTTTAGTATAAGTGCTTGGTGCGTGTTAAACTGTGATGAAATGGTAGGCCTAAATAAAGTTTGTGTTGCGTGAAGCTTATAAGATTACTTGTTTCTTTAAGCCCGGTGAGGGTGATACACAAGTGGTGAAGAGGACGCTGGAGGCGACGTGGTGTCTGGAACGTGGTGACGTGGAAAACGTGGTGTCTGGAACGTGGTGACTGGAACTGGAACCTGGTGTCTGGAACGTGGTGAAGTGGAAAACAGGATGACGTGGAGGAGATGAACCTGTTGAGCGACGGATGGTTTGATCCAAGTTTCGAGTATCAACGGGTTTGACCAAGTTTAGAGAGCGCCTCTTAAGCAGAACAATTGGGAGGGTTGTGGTTTTTTTGTGTTTATCGTGTTTGGTTGTGTTGAATGTGGGTTTGGCACTTCAGACTGTGTGTAGCCTATGCTTTTGAACTGTAGAGTAGGTTGTTTTCATGTTAACCCAAAAGAAGGGTCCATTTTTTGGAACTTTGTATATAATGTAAATAAATATGTTTTTTTTCCTTGTTTATCTTTGAGTTAGAATAAGTTAGAAAACTAGAATAAGAAAAGAACTCGTGACAGTGCTTTTTGTACTTTTCTTCTTCAAAATGAATATGCTAGATAAATAAGTTTAAAAATTTTATTTGCAACTATTTGTCTGTACAGTATTTGCCGAAATAGTGCCGAAAAATGGGATATTCGGCCGAGGCGAATATCCGAGGCGATTTCCGGTTATGCCCTACAATACCTCATGCATTACAATGTCAGAGTTACAAATGTAAATGTGTTACAGATGTAAATGTCTTACAGATAGTGCCTTGATTGATTCGTCTAATGATTTATTCACTCATTCATTCGTTCATTCATTCAGTGACCTATTAACTCACTTGCTGACTCAACCCAAACTCAATTCATTCATTAACTCGTTCATTCATTCATTCATCGACTCACTCATTAGCTCCATTGATTGAATTATTTAAATCATTCATTCACTCGTTCATTCACAAATTCATTCATTCATTCATAAGCTCATTCATTCATTCAATTATACATACATTTAATCATTCATTCATCCTCTCATCACTCATTCACTAATTCATTCACTCATTCATTCACTCATTCAGAGCATTTATATAGCACCCTGTCATCTTACTTCTTTCCAATCTTCCAGTGGACAACGAAGAAGACGAGACCGATGCAGATCGAGATCGAGCCAACGACGATGTAAGCGATCCCAAGGAACGGATTCTTTCCCCCCAACCACGAAGTCGTCGTCAGAATCATCTGCTTATTCCCGCCAAACGGAGTCACTGGATACGCTGAAGAGATAAAAACTGCTATAGCACTTGATAGGCTAAAGAGATAGCACATTAAACTACTATAGCACTGGATAGATTAAACAGATCTATAGCACATTAGATCTGTTACACCATTGGATAGGCTAAACAGTACACAAACACTGTTATAACACAGGAGAGGCTAAAAAAAATAGCATACAAAAACTGCAAAAGCACTGGATAGGCTCAAAATGCACACAAAACTGCAATAGCACTGGATAGACTAAAAAATTACACTGCACAAGAAAACTGCTATAGCACTGGATAGACTAAAAAATTACACTGCACAAGAAAACTGCAATAGCACTGGATAGGCTCCAAAATAGCACTACAGCAAAAGGCTGAAATCAAGACAGAAAAGTTGCTATAGTTAAAGAGTCAGAGAAAACTAAAAAAAATACTACAGCACCATAAAGGCAAAAAAGACAGTTTACAAGATAGCACGTGAAGACTGTAACACATTATTATTATTATTATTATTATGTATTTATTAAGTACCACTCTGTAATGAGCTAGCATCAGTCGATGGCCCTGAGCAGTTGTAAGTGAGGCACTTCTCAAGGTCCCTACACGGTAACTGTCTCAGCAGAGGGGGTTCGAACCCGTACTAATAAAATGCATTTGTTAAGCGCCACTATCTAATGACCAAGCATCAGTCGATGGCGCTGAGCAATTGTGAGTGAAGGACTTGCTCAAGGTCCAAACAAAGTAACAGTCTCAGAGTAGAAGGATCGAACCCGTTCTCTCCGCATTACAAGGCAAGCGCTGTAACCGATCAGCTACTGTTTCCCACATTGACAACCATACCATAGCCAATGTGAAGAGCGTAGGTTCCAGCTGGAAGACCATTGGCGAATACTTCCGTTCGACTGATGCGCCTGTACAGCTTCCGAAACGTCGGGAGTGCCGCGGTCCTCATCCAGACTATCAAGTCCTCATTTTCGTAGCCGTTGTTTGACTGGTTGTTCGCCGGATCCAGCTGGTAAACCGGTTTGCTCCAGTACGGAGGTGGTAGAGTCCCATCGAAGGCTGGAAGAATAATGCAGAATAAACTCTGGAGGGGACAGTTGAAAATTTTAAACTGCTGTATTTATTAAGTGCACGATATTTTAGCTGTTTTTTTTTACAATAGTGCCAAAGTTTTTAAACGATCATCTCTGTTGCCCAGTTTTCCATTTCTAAGGGCCTCTTTCTTCTTTCCAATTCTTTCCAGTTCGTGATCCTTGTCAACATTTTGAAAACTGTTGATCGCTTTCACCAGTCTCCAGTCCTGTGATGAATTCTTTCCTACTTTACTAGTAGGCTTCCACTGCGGAAGCCCAGAAGAGGAATCTGACTGCCAGGAGATTTTTACTACAGTTTCACCTTTAACAACCACATTGATCATAATGATGGCATCACAGAAATCATCACATTAGATTAAACTGTCTGCCATACTCCACCCCACCCAGCCTCACCTTACCTTACTGAGCCTTTCGGTTGCTGGACCTACTTTTTGGAACTCTCTCCCTGCGTCTGTGTGCTCTGCTCAGTCGCTAATGTCATTTCATTCTCAACTTAAAACTTGCTCTTTCAAACTGCTTATCCACCATGGGCTGCCCCTCTGTCATAGTGGACTGATCTTCTGGATATTGACCTGACAATGGCTTGGTGTTGGACTGTTGGTGTGCCATCAGTTGATGCCTTGTGCATTAGACACCGGCGCAATAGAAGTTACTAATTACAATTACCTTAGCTCTCCACAGACCACATAGGGAAACCTAGAGGCCAGTCAACTTACACGCGGGATTCTTAAACTTGGAGTTGGTGTCTGTGCTCCATGCGATTCCGGTGTTGATCAGACCCACCACCAGTTCTTGGGAACCATTCTTCAGACTGATTGTCAGGGAATCTAACAAAAACAAAAACAATGGACTATTACAATCTCCCAACAGACAAAAGAGTATACAAATTGTTTGCATACCTGTGACATACCTGTGTGGATTTCTTCACTCTGCTGTCAGAGGCGGATTTACTATAGGAACAGCAAGGTCATAGCCTCGGGATAGCACATTTCAAATGGCAGTATGACTTAAAATAAAAAATAAGGTAATTAATAATAATAATAATAATCTTCGTTTAATATCTTCAAACTGACAATAACGCAGTATGATTACAAATCAGTATGAACGGATGATCAGAAGTTATTACAGGAGTCGAATTTAACTGTACACGGCAGCCATGCAAGGCGCCCATCACGTCCTACATTTCATTTTCACAAACGCACCATCTCGCGTATGAAAGGCTGAGTGGACCTAAATTTGGGGAGGTTGCACGAAGCGATCCCGCTACCTCTTGCTCTTCACGCCAGTGATGTTACCACTACTCTATGGACCCCCATTGAACAGAAAATTTAATAAATCTGTGATTACGAATTACAGCACTGATCGTAGAAACGCTGTCCACGACAAATGAGAAGAAACACCAGAAATTATGATAACAGAAACAGGCAACGATTAACATAAGGATGACCACAAGTCTAAGACAACAGAGAACAAAAGTCCGAGGTATGACAACACGTCCTGGATGCAAAATCACCTCAGAGTCTCATTCACTCTCCAACGTTCTCGAAGACTGGTCCAAAGCTTTGCAATTTGCTCTCCAGTTCTGTCAGTTTTTAATAACATCTCGGTCTAAACCTCAGACTTCCCTCTTCTAATCCTATGTATCCTAATCTAATCTAATCCAATCCAATCCATCTAATCTAATCTAATGATATCTATAGTACCACTAGAGTATTTACCCATCATATTATGACGGCAGTATATATAGGCCTATATGTATCGTTGGTTAAAATGCTCTGCCGTCGTCAAGACCGCAGTACTGACGTCACAAACGGTTTCTGTTTCACAACAGAACAGAAACCGTTTGTGACGTAGCGTTCATCGACAGACACACGCTCTATGGATTTTATATGTATAGATTATCATAATCCAAAAGACATCAATCATTGAAATATCATCTATAAAATATCATACTCCATTCATCACAGATACCAGAAGCTACGAGACAGTGGGAAAGCAAGTTGATTGAAACGAGTCTTAACATTTACACCCAAATGACATCAAAGACTCGACAGAACGACCCAAACTTGACAGTGAATTCCATAGCTTGGGATCATCTATTTCTCCATTTTGCTTACCCACCAGAGCCTCACTTCTGGTTTCCCCCAAATGACCTGATTTCAACCCATCTATGAGCTCAATCAGACAGACAAGCAGTTTTCGTGTTTACCAGATTAAAATTTTTCTCTACAATTTCACTTGAAACAACTATTGGATTATTATTATTATCACAAACATTTTTAATGCACATAAGGTCAAACAGAAATGTGAATCAGAGGCACAGTTAGTCAGTTACCAGGTGAAGAGCAGTTAGATATCCAGATGTTAGAAAGCCAACGAAAAACGTGTTCTGAGGCACTTCTTCAAGGAAGACAAACAGTAAAAGCATCAAAGAAACACTGGTAGTTGGTTCCATTCCTAAGGGTTAATAGTGACACTTCAATTAGATTAAATTTACTGACTTTGTGCGTGCACATAATAATAATCTCTTCCCCTTTTGTGGAAACACCTAAGGTCCATTTTAGTGATAGCACTAACCTGAGTCAGGAGTACCTCCGAATCATCAAGTGGCACTTTTATAAATGTTTGATTACAAATACATATACAACAAATGCCCTGAACAATGAAACAGACAAAAAACTATCACAGAGCCGCAGCTAACCGTTGAAAAGGCTGTTGGCTATCGCCCCGCATGGGGCATACGGAATCCCCGGATCGTTGGGTATGGAGCTGTTGTAGAAGCCCCGATACGGTGAGCAGTCCCCATTGAGACTATTGGCTGTCGGTTTGTGCATTCCGAGCAGCTGTTCGTCGTCACGCGATCGAACGTAACGTCTGTGGTTCTGGTAGAAGTTCGTCAAACCGTAATACATGTAGACATCGCCCTAAACCAAACAATCATTGCAACTGTAATTGTATGATAGGATGAAATAAGATACGAGAGGATCTGATAGTACAGGATAGGATAGGAAGAAATGGGATGTGAGAAAACAGGACTGGATAGGATGGGATAGGATATCAAAGGATAGAATGGGATAGAATAGGATGGGATAGGCACAGAAGTTGCTATTCATTCATTCAAATGGAGAGTTTATATAGCGCCTCTTCAAGGTTATCTACTCAGAAGCACTCCCAACCCAACCCCGGCTGAAAAGTACAGACTTAAGATTTTAGTAAAATATTTGGGACCAAGTGAAGCGCCACAGCAAGCCCATTCCAGATTGCAGGGCCTGCAATGGAAAAAGCACGGTGCTGCCTAAGGGTGGTCTGCAAGCGGGGAACCAGAAGCTCAGCCTGCTTAGAAGAGCACAGGGAGCCATAGCACTGGGTATTCAGGGTGGAGCGGCAATACTGTTGCAAATACATGGGGCCTCTCCCACAGAGCAGCCCCACACTAGGGCAGGACCCGATAAGCAATACACTGCAGGATAGGAATCCAATGCAAAACATCCTGCATGACAGTAATTGTACTGTGGATATGAAAAGTATAGAATGGGATAGAAGGTGGGTTTCATCGAGGACGAGAAAGCTATACCACATAACTGTAATTATAATTTATACAGCACATCCTTAGAGAAAATACAAATCACTGGGACTCTCTGCACTAGCCAATATGAAGCTAAATGTCATAACATATCACATATGCGATGGTAAATTAAGGCTGCTTATTTACTTACTTACATGTAAAGTCCTCCGTGCCCACCTTCTCGTGGTGCGGACCGTTAGTACCCTTCCTAGGAAGTACTCTTCCTAGGAGGGGGAACGAACGGGCACGGCAGGCAAAACCAGGGGAAGGCAATGGCAAACCACCCCTGTTAATCATGCCAAGAAAATCGTCATGCCACACACCAAACCACGCCGATGGTCGCGGATGGAGGGACTCCCAGGCCGGAGCGCTGAGGTGGGACTCCCAGGCCAAAGCGCGACTCAAGGGCTACTGGGAGAAGTAGCAAGACGGCAACGGAGACTGTGTGGCATGACGATCGCTAGGGCTCCTAGAGCCGACGGCACAAAGAGAGAGACATGTAAATAAGCAGTCCAATTACTTCGATCATCAGATTCCTGTCCAGCTGTACTAACCAGGAAGTCTTTTGAGAGCGTGAATTCAACAACACACTCGCATATTTTGCCGATGTTTTCCTGTAGATATAACGCGCAGTTCGTGTAGTTGCTTGAAATGTTTGGATTCGCTGGCTTGCAGCTGTCTAACGTGTAGTCGACGACGACTTCCTGTACCTGCAATTCAGAAAACAGTCTATTTGATATTAATACTCCTGGAACTCAGGACCACACAAGGAAACAAGGGTGAAGAGTTTCTGTACAGATATGGAAACAATGGTGCAGAGTCTCCATGAAGATATGGAAACAAGTGTGAAGTGTCTGCTCTTCACACTTGCAAGAGATATGGAAACATACCTCTGTAAGTCTCCATAAAGATATGGAAACAAGTGTGAAAGTCTGCTTTTCACACTTGTTTCTATATCTTTATGGAGACTCTTATAGAGATGTTTCCATATCTCTTATACAGATATTTGAAATGCCCACCCACCCCCGCCTACCAATTGTGATTTGATTGAGCGCCTGTGAATTAGCTGATTCCTGCAACTTCATGTTTGTGGGTGCTGTAGAGATTTCGAGATTACGATTATGAAGTGTGAAAAGTCTCCATAGAGATATGCAGTGTTTAATCTAGACGTCTTTGGGGGGGTAAATGTCCCCCCCAGGATTGATGTTTCCCCCCCCCAGAGGCCGGCAATATTATAATGTAGAGAAGTTTTGGGGAGGCAATTCCCCCCCCCCCCAGGATACATGGTGATACATGGTTTCCCCCCCCCCCAGAGAGACGGATCCCTAAAAATAAGGTCATCAACTTTTTTTGAGAGAGTAATCTAAAGGAAAATTGGGACGAATGACTAAAAAAAAAAAAGATGATGAAAGTTGTAAAAAGTCTGGATGAAAGTTGGAAAAGTCTGAAAAATTGGTTGGTCCCCCCAGAAACCTGGTTTCCCCTCCCAGAAGAGGGGGACTAGATTAAACACTGAGAGATATGGAAACAAGTGTGAAGAGTTTCTATAGAGAAACACTAGTTTGTCACCTTCCGTGTTAATTCTGAGGAAACATGAAAACAAGTGCGCTGCCTTTACGCTGCTGAAGGATAACTAAAGATGAAGAAACCAATATGTCACCTTTACTGTCAAGCTTCGGAAAAGTTTCTGTAGAGGTGTGGAAACAAGTTTTACCTTCACATTTACCTTTGAAGACTTTCTGAAGACTTTCTACAGAGGCATGGAAACAAGTGTCCTACCTTCACCGGTATCTTTGTAACAAGTGTGTTACATCAGTGCTTTTACTTTTACTTTAGCAACAGCCCTGAGACGTGGAACGGGCTTCCTCTGGAGGTGCGTCGCCTCCCTCGAGTCCCTCCCTCATCGTTCTATCAGCTCTTCAAGACTGCATTTTCCGCTTGGCCTGGGTCGGGAGCGCCTCTGAGTAGAGACCTTGAAAGGGTGCTATATAAATTTCCATTGATTGGTGGATTGTTTCAGTCTACTCAAAACACTGAGAACATCACAACAGCAGAATAACAGCAAGAAGGAAACAGTTTTAACGGCAGATACACTTACACTGTTTGAAGTTATCAGCAGAGCAACACCAAGCGGAATAAATACAACACCGATCGCTATGAACGCCGGCAAAACTGTCCCTGCCGTCATGATTGGCTGCCATGCTGGCAATTTCTGCTGCTTAAATTTCGTGTCTGCAGCAAAATAAATGTACAAGCATCTACATACTATCATATTCGTTTTCATTTCATAATGTAATCAATAAACAATTCGTTGAGAAATCTGTATGACAAAAAATGAGAACAGTTTATTTTTTTTATTCTTTTAGCATAAATAGAATTGCTGATTAACTGTCTGCATGAAATGATAGATTAAAATTGAATGCTGTTATTGGTGATGACTGATTAACTAATTACTGTCGTTGTTGCTGTAACGATAACGATGATCAGAAAGAGGATTAGCATGAAGAGGACGACGATGGCAATGACGAGGGGAGGAGCAGGCGGAGGAAGGAAGAACGGGACGAGGAAAAGTGAAAGACTAATTACAAATCAGTGATCCGTAATAAACAAACGAACAGCTTAAATCGGGAGTTTTCGATTTCCTTATGCTAACAATTCCTAACCTTTAGGTCGTCTGCTTTTTGGTTTGTCATCAGTAGTTGAGCCATCCATGTTTCCTACGACTAGCTTTATTAAAAGACTCTCTAACAATCGCGGAATGTGATCAGTAATCGATTAAACAATAAAATTCCGGAACACGTTTTGCATATTCTTTCAACACATGCGACACTATTTAGTTCTGCTATTTTTAATCACGAATTTAACTTAAAATCTACTCGATTAAAATGTGTAACTCCGGCGGAATTTGATACTAAAGGTAAATACAGGATTTCTCACTGATAACTTTGTTCCAAGTACGCATAATGAGGATTTATGTAGAGCTGTTATAATAAATATTGTTCTGTTCAAATAAAAATTTACTATTGCAGGGCATTTTCGGGTATTAAATATCACATATCACTTAACAAGGCAGACTAATGAAACAAACAAGAATTCGTCTTGGCTACCGCCCTCCTTCGTTTCTAACTTTTGACCAGTCATCAAAAGCGCCTGTGAATAAGCTGGTACCCGCGACTTAGCTTTTTGGTCGCTGTAGAAGTCTCAAGACCATTCTGTAGAAGTCTCCATGACCTTCTACCACCCGTTCCCCATGGTCGCTGTAGAAGTCTCCATGACCTTCTACCACCCGTTCTAAAGACCGGGCATGATTTGAGCCCGCGTTCACATAATCTGGTTCTCCCAAGATTTGACTTTCTTACCCGACGAGGTTACCTGGCCCGGATGCTGTAGGCCTACAGTTAGGCGTCAGATCTGCTACAGTTATTTCGACTTTCATCTAAAGTTATTATTATTTCACTGCTCTATTTTTATTTCCCTTGCGTAACATTGTATGTAAAGCGCTGTGCGTATGCTACCGTTCATGAAAGGATACACTTACATACTTACTTAATTTTGGCTATGCGTGTGGTTGGGCCCTACTGTTCGTTACAGAAGGCTTGCGTATAAATGCAATACCGTAACTCATTAGGGATCTGGCAGTATATGTTCGATGCAGTTGCATTCCGGAACCTGTACGTAGCTATATTAGGCTAAGCATTCGTAAGTCATTAATTTATTGAGGTTTCTTTGCAGTTCTAAAAGCCGTTGCAGTATATGAACAAAATTTAATAAATTGCGTCGATTTTGTTTGTAGCAAAGAAATTAAGGTAGGCCTAACATTTTGATAACGTTTATGTTTTCGTTTGTATATTCTTACTGATCTGGCCCTTTGGAACCGGACTCGGACCTCCTTCGGACTACTTTCTGGAAAACCCCATCTGATTTGGCGTAGCATTCGTGAATAGACTGGTGCCCTGCGTTTGGCCTTCGAGTGGCGCTTTAGGAGGTTGGAGATCACGATTACAGCATACATGCAGGGCACCAGCTTATTCACGACCGCTTCGTCGTGTCAGAGGGGTTGTCGAGACACAACCAAATGGCCGCATGCCGATATTAGCTCGCCGGTGTTAAGTTATCTTTGTGTCAAGGCCATCTAACGATTTATATAGCGCATTGATAAGTTCAGCGTTGAGATGAATGGCTGACGCACCAGAGTCCAAGGGCGATTTCTGCTGAACTTCCTGATATCTTCTCGAAATTTGATCGATTGTCTGGCGATAAAGCGTTCACTAATTCGGCAAACACACTTGTTCACACACGTCACGTATGCACAATATAGGCCTATATATACTTAGGGGCCTACATCATAAACTAAAAAGATAAGTGTAGACCTACAAATCATAGGGCCTATATGATACAATTATATATTTCAATATTATAAAAATATCGATCTTGCTGTTAAGTAATATAGCTTAATGTTGAAGTCTGCATTCTAAAATTACGAGTCGCTCTTTGCAGAGTAATAATATAGGCTTAGGCCTGTGGAGATATTCGTGTTAGGCCTAAATTCTGACGTGCGCTGTTCTGAATCATGTATTGATCGGTAATTACCGACTTACTTACATACATGCTGCATGACGGTAACTTTCGTATGCACGGACCAACACTCACACCAACACACACACAGACACACACACCGAATAATTGTGTTATGTTCGAGTACAGAACAAATATGGAGCTATACAGCCCTACACACGCACACTGCAAGCGGTATGTTAACCCTTTACGTCCGAAAACCGCTGCATAATATATCTAGACGACCGGCCTATGATGGTACATGCCCGTGCGCATGGCAGTCGTCTGGTTAATCGATAGACGGTAAATCAATAGCATATACCACGATACAGCCTTCCCACTTTTCTCACAAAATGATGACCGCTTCTACCCTAAACCTGCTGCTGGATACGGGTCGTCAATGGTGCGTCATAATAATCATTATCGTAGTCACCATCGCGTCATCATGACTGGACCATACTGTGGCCCACGCTATTCAATTTCGCTCGGCTGATATTACTGAGCTACATAATCGGAAGGATTTTTGAACTGGAACGAAACTGCGTTATGTTACAAAGCGCAGATAACGAGCTACAATTAGTTTTAAAATGAAAGGAAACGCGGTTGAAGGATGAAATTATTGCGTCTGACGTAGCCGAATGACGAAGCGATGACGTAATCTTTTAAGTAGATTTTCCTTCGGAATCGATCGTTCGTGTTTCGTACAGGCTCATGTATAGGCCTGGCCGACATTGCGATCTTGGCTACACAGCGTGGGCCTACAGCGTATATCTTCTGCCTATACCAGTATGCCCGCCGTCTGCCTGTGTTGGCAGACTCTTCTCCATGTTATATCGGTTTACTCAGCCAAGCCCCGTAATAAGTCGGCTGAATAATAAGCAACTCGCCATTGACATATTATGCTGGGTCAGAGTTCAACTTGGGGCTCCGTGCGCGCTGTGGCCCTCATCGTCGAGGCATTCTCAATACTCGTGAGGTATCGCATCAAATATATCCGATATTAGCGCACCTATGTTTGCGTACGATGTCTGAAAACTTGCATTGTCACGATGTCTTGGGTGTATGACGAGAAAAGCTGCTGAATTTCCGACGGACGGCCCAGTTTTAAAGTAGGTCACGTATGAATCACGAGATTTCCTATCGCGGGCAATTTTATGATAATAAATATCTGACCTAATTCTCGCTCAGGTATATTCATTCCTTCAGCGCTCTGATATATGTAAAATTACTTTGAAAATGGTAGTATTTAACGTGAATGAAACAGTTGCATGAAATATTTTAGCAGCTAGTTTATGGCTAAAGTTTGATTTAGAATTATACACGTCTGCTTGTAACTGTGTCACAGGCTGCTAACATTTGTGCGATTTGGTGTCTTTGGTTACTAGAGCCAAAACACTGCCAATGACGTATTAGCTACCTTCTTAGTTAGCTACCGTCTGCGTAATTTCGCAATTGACTGCACCGTAATGTTTTCTGCGTCAGTGTGGTGCAGAGAGATTTAGGACTATGATTTAGCAAGAAGTACGCAATGGATATGCAGTAGATGCATAACGTTTTCGAAACTGTAATGTAAACAGCTTTCATGTTGATCATTTGCACTCAAATGGTAACGTTTTTATATAGTTTCCAGGAATTTCTTTAATGTGTGTGTTCTTCCACAAGTTTTATCTACAGTTTGCAATGTCAGTTGGATTTGCCGGTCAGAGCGTACCTAATAAAATTAATGCTAGCTCATGTTTTGTTATTTAACATCGCTAGTCAGTAGATAGCGCCACAAACCCATTTTTATCAGGTGAGGAGTCTCAAATATATACTCTATGGTAGCAATGCATAATAGTCGCTGGCCAAAGACTATGGATATTTCGACGGGCTGCCGAACCTTGGTACAATGTTGTGCTTGATTTTGGAGACAAAGTGGAGCGTTATCGCGTAATTTTGCGGAATAATGGATCCTTCATGTCTTCCGCTGATTCTCTTGCAGTCCGAAGGTAAAAGGCGGATTTTTAAAAGCTATTGTAACGCATCCGGATCGCTAATCTATTTGCGGAATTGGAAAGAGATATCGAAAACGCAGGCTCGGCGGGTACACACAGGCTGCCTGGCTGAGTGTCGGTCGTTTGTGTGGTCTGTTGGTTGGTTGGTTGGTCGGTTAGTCGAGTGATTTGGGTTGGCCCGTCGTGTACAATATAGATTCGCAGTTGTGCGTGCGATGGCGAACGAGCAGACGGCCGTAGCTGCTCGGCTTGCTTGCATACGAGGAATGCAAGTCCGAGCAGATAGGTAGTGGCGGGACTAGGGAGTCTAGGCTCTGTGTACCCGGCCCGACCAAGGCTTGTGAAAATTATGGCCTTCGCCAGTACGATCGACGGTTTTGGAGATGACGATGGTAACTCTTATTTTTAGAAGGAACTTGGTTTTCGTGCTGAATGGTTGCCTATGATGATGACGACGACGGTAGTTGTAATGATGATGATGATGACGACGTTGGCGCAACGACGATGATGACAGCATCGTGATGATATTGATTTTAGATCTATGTGCTCTGGAGCTGTTTACACGTACACGCACACGAACATATATATGTCACATTATGTGTACATGTATTCGTGTACAGCTGTGTGCATATGTGCACTCAGTGTCAGTGATAATGCACATAAATTTTATGTGCATTCGGAAATGTATAAATATATAATGCATATTTGTTACAGTGCATATATATGTATATATATATGTATATATATATATATGTATGGATATATGTATGTATGGATATATGTATGTGTCTATGTATGTATGAGTATATAATATGAACGTGTGTGTTATGTACGTATGTATGTATGTATGCTCGTATGTGCATATAAGTGTGTGTATATGTATGTGTATGTATGTATGTATATATGTGTTTATGCATGTGTGTATATATGTTTGTGTATGTATGTGGGTGTGTATGCTTGTATGTGTGTGTGCTTGTGTATGTATGTGTGTGAGTATGTATGTGTATATGTTTGTATATGTATGTATGTGTGTACGTATATGTGTGTGTGCTTGTATGTGTGTGTGCTTGTGTATGTATGTGTGTATGTATGTACGTATATATGTTTGTACATGTATTTATGTGTGTACGTATATGTGTGTGTGTGCTTGTGTCTGTTTATGTTTGTGTGAATATGTGTGTGTATGTTTATGAATATTAATGAATAGAAGTAGGATACATTCCAAACTAATTGACGTTGGCTGTTAGTACTTGGAATTCCATGGATGCTTCCATGTGGCTTCTACGCTGCCAGGTCACAGCTACAACACAGCAGTTGTCTGTGGTCATGCCTGATGTCATGCATGATCATATCATGTTAGACCGATTGTTGGCTGTTGGATGGGGAAAGGTCACAGCCTTGACCCAGAAGTTCGTAATAAATAAATAGTTAATCTGACCTGGATTTTGCAGTGTAGAGGTTGGATGAGGAAAGGTCACAGCCTTGAAGTAGATATTGACCTAGATGTCACAATGCAGAGATTGTTGGATGGGGAAGGTCATACCTTGACCCAGAAATTGACCTGGATGTCACAATGTAAAGTTGTTGGATGGGAAAGGTTGCAGCCTTGACCCAGGTATTTTCCTGGAGGTCAGCAGAGCAGTTTTTGGATATGAAAGATTGCCCTGACCCAGTTACTGATCTGGAAAATGGCCTTTTGGATAGAAAGGTCATGGTCCAGAATACCAGCCTAACATAAGCATATATTAATTAACATTAGCATATATTAATTAACATCAGCATATATTAATTAACATTAGCATGTGTAACTAAAAGTAAAATATGTTAATTGGCATTAGCATATGTTAATTAACATTAACAGAACAATAATTTTTATATTGAGATATAATTCTGTACAGGGGGCTTACATCGCTAAATCCGTATCTCCCACCTGGCCTGTTGTGTTCTTCTGATAATGGCTTGTTGCTGGAACCTACTAGGTTCAGGAGAATCATAGGATCGCATGCTTTCAAATTCAGGTGGAGCAGAAATCTCAAACCAAATTTCAGCCCTGGCTGGGAACTGAAGTCCCAACCTCTCGATTGACTGTCCAGCACACTAACCACTACACCTCAGTGTTTTAACTAACTGTGTAACTTAGGGCGTTTTGATAGTGCATTTCAAGTGGGTCACAGAAGCACTTATTACTGACCTATCTGACATTAGCGATCGAAACGATCATCTCTACAGATCAACAATGCTCATATTGCTCGAAGGTCCCTGCCGGCAGTTATCGTGCAGACACGTTGCGGTTATTGCGCCGACACATTGGCAGTTATTGTGCAGACACATTGTGGTTATTGTGCCAACACATTGGCAGTCATTGCGCCGACACGTTGCCGGTTATTGTGTCAACACGTTGGCAGTTATCGCACAGACACATTGCGGTTATTGGCTGTCATTGTGCTGACACATTGTCGGTTATCGTGCCTACTCATTGGCACTCATTGTGCCGACACATTGCCGGTTATTGTAGTGACACATTGGCAGTGATTGCGCAAACACATTGCCGGTTATAACGCCGAAACTTTGGTTATTAGGGGGCTAATATTGGTTATTGTACAGATACTTTGAATTCTGCCAACGAGCGCCCAGTCGAAGTTGGCACATGCTCAAAGTCGCTGTCGTGACACAAACTCTGATACAGCGAGGTCGAGATTTTACTGGACTTTGGAAATGACCTCCTTATAAAACAACTTCGTTGTATAAGGGTCCTTAATATAGCTATAAAGGACTGCATTTCAAGGAGGTTGCACTGTATGAGTACCATAAACGTAAGACATCGTAAGTGGATTTGTGGTATAGGTGGATTTGCGTCGTAATTATATGTACAGTGTAACTGGTGTTAGTAGATTTACACTAAGTGGATTTACGGTGTAAGTGAAATTTACGTTGTAAGGCGACTTATGTCATAAGTGGATTTACGTCGTAGTGGATTTACATCGTAAATTGATTTACAGAATGTCGCGGCTGGAAAACAATTTCCTGTTCAATGAAACGGAAATTGTTTAGTAATGCTGTTAATATGCAATGATTTAACGTGTACTTCTGATGGAGAGGTTTCCAATATGCTGTTGAAAAGCCATGTCTGAAAGCGGGAGACATTGATGCAGCTGGCCTGCTTATGGACACTATTGTCTGATGACAAAGCAGTGATTGTGGCCTGCTTAAGTGTTCAGGCAAACTTCCTACAACGGCTGAAGGTGAACTTGGATAAGTGAGAAAGGTCACTGTGGTTTACATTAGCAAACAGGATGTCTCGTCTTTTCGGGCTGTTGAAAAATGAATTCTATTATCATCGTGTCTTTGTTTTATGGTATTATATTTATTGTATATTATTGTTGTTATTGTTATTATTTTTAAATTTTTTTACCCAAGGTATCAATGATCCCTCAGGATTTGGAAAAAATTATTGTTATTTAGGAGCAGAGATAGTGCCTGGAAGGTCAGGTCTTGTCTTTGGGGTTTGTGGGAAAGGTACCTTTAAATGCAACCAAATTATTATTATTGTTTATTATTATTATTATTATTATTATTATTATTATTATTATTATTATTATTACTATTATCATTAGTTTTAATTAATTATTATTCTATTATTATTTTGATTATAGTTATCTTGATTAGTGTTACCTTGATTATTATTATCATTATTATTATCTTGATTATTATCATACATGATTATTTTATTAAATTGTTATTATCTTGAGTATTATAAATTTTATTATTATTATTATTTGATTAAAATTTTGTTGTTTTGGTGGATTTTTTGGATGACAGTTGATTGTGATCCACTGCTGTGCATTGTGCTATAGATTGGATTGGCTTGGATTAGATTAGCTCTATCACGGGACATGGTGTCTAGTTGGTTAGAACGCTCAGCCTGTAACGCGGAGAGTATGGGTTCGATCCTCCCCCCCTGAGACGGTTACTGTGTAGGGACCTTGAGCAAGTCCTTCACTCACAGTTGCTCAGGCCTTCGATTCTTTTGTATGGCTGAACTTTGGAAGGAGGGAAATATCAAATGCAGTTTGATCTGTATGGATCAGTTCGTTGTTTCCGTGATCTTCAGCCTTTGCTTTTGTTGATTGATTGCAGTTTATCGTTAATTAACGAATTGATTCATGGAACTATATAATAACTGATTGATTGAACTATTAACTGATTGATTGATTGATTGATTGAACTATTAACTGATTGTTGATATCACGGTGCTATAGAAGTTATTTGAATTGATTAGAGTGAGGCTGTGCAGGATATTGATCTGCAGTTGATATCTGCATAATTTTATGGAGGTCAGTAGATGTCAAGTTGATATTAGGTTGCGGTAGAGTGTGTACATGTGTGTATTTTTGTGTGTGCATACATATGTATTTATATGTGTGTGTGTGTGTGTGTGTGGGTATTTATATGTGTGTTTGTTTGTGTGTCTTCATGTTTGTGTGTGTGTGTGTGGTTGTTTTTGTGTGTGGGTGTGTTTGTGTGTATGCATGTATGTGTGTTTGTTTTTGTGTGCATTTGTGTTTGTTTTTGTGTGTGTTTTTGTTTTTGTGTCAGTGTGTTTGTGTGTGTATGCATGTTTGCGTGTGTGAGTGTGTTTGTACGTGTGTTTGTGTATGTATTTGTGTGTATGTGTGTGCGTTAGGGTCTGGTGTGGGAAAAATGATTTCAAAGCAATTAAACGATGATGGTATGCATGGTTTCTTTCGTGGGTATGTTTCCCCCCACTGGTATGACGAAGCAGTTTCGGTCCAGTATTTTCGTCGGCCGTGTTAAGTACCAGCTTTAAATGAACAACTGTTATGAGCTCAGCATGAAATGCAAATATAGAAGTATACATGTGTGAATACATTTTATATTTAGTATACCGTGCTTACATATGTATGCACGTATATGTGTATGCATGCATGCACACACATAGACACTTAATACAGATAAAATTGTAATCATTGCATGTATTATATATATATATATATATATATATGTATATATATACACACACGCATATATACTATATTTGTACAGGCACGTAATATATTTGGACCTAGGCCTGGTGTTGCCAGCTACAGCCCTGATCAGTCAATTCTGATGAGTGGCCACGGTGATGTCGTGATGGCTGATTGATATTGCTTTTGCCTTTAGCCATTGCTTATGGAGGTCGAATCCCAGTATAATTATATGCTAAACTGACAATTTGTTGTGTGGATATGTGTGTATTTGTGAGTGTGTGTGTATGTATGTTTGAATGTATTGATATGTTTGTATTTGTCTGTGAATGTAATGTATGGATATGTGTGAGAGTGTGTGTTTGTCCGTTTGTGCATGTGTTTGAATGTATGATGCATGTATATTATTTGAATGTAATGGATATGTTTTTGTATGTGGGAATGTATGTGGTATGTGTGAGAGAGAGTGTGTGTGTGTGTATGTTTGAATGTAATGGATATGTTTTTGTATGTGGGAATGTATGTATGTGTGAGAGAGAGTGTGTGTGTGTGTGTGTGTGTGTGTGTGTGTGTGTGTGTGTGTGTGTGTGTGTGTGTGTGTGTGTGTGTGTGTGTGTGTGTGTGTGTGTGTGTGTGTGTGTGTGTGTGTGTGTGTGTGTGTGTGTGTGTGTGTGAATGTAATGGTATGTTTTTGTATGTGGGAATGTATGTATGTGTGAGAGTGTGTGTGTTTGAATGTATGGATATGTTTCTATATATGGGTGTATAGGTTTGAATGTATGGAAGATATGTATGTATGAATGTGTGTGTTGTCTGTATGTATGTATGATGTGTATGTATATGAATGTGTATGAATTTTTCAATGTATGTGTCTATCTATGTAAGGATGTATCAGTAGAGACCTTGAAGGGGTGCTATTGATTGATTGATTGATTGGGGTGTGTATGTAACTGTGAGTGAATGTATGTATTAGAGGTATGTATGTATAGATTTTTATAGCACCCTTCGGTAATCGCATGTAGTGTGACGAGTAATGTGAAGTGATCCCAGTTGTTCCATTGTTCAAATCTAAACCAATCACTTCAATGGAGGCATTGTAATAAGGCTGTTGCCAGGCAACCAAGGTCTCTTGTGTTTGCTTATAAGCCGAAAACATCAGAGGACTTGTACAGAAAGAGGTATGTAATGACTGAACAGTTA
The DNA here is from genome assembly GCA_963556255.1 of Allolobophora icterica. Taxonomy (NCBI): domain Eukaryota; kingdom Metazoa; phylum Annelida; class Clitellata; order Crassiclitellata; family Lumbricidae; genus Allolobophora; species Allolobophora icterica. The sequence continues at coordinate 11,959,659 of OY744614.1, read as the reverse complement.
CCTACCCGGTAAGTACCCTAGTACCCTAACCGTAGGTCACAGAGGTCTGCTATCCGTGTTACCAAGAGATATACCTCTCCAACGTTTCTTGTACACCAGTTGCTTTGCAGGAAAGACGACTTTGGTTATGCTTGAGTTGTGTGCGAAAGCAGGCAGTGGGTGTTCAAAGATCTTGTCAACTGTATGTGTGCTAGACGTGTGAATGTGTGTGTTAATGTACCTCTGTGTGTTTAATGGTATTACTCATGAGCTGCTCTTTTGGGGTGATGCCTGGGGGTCAACTAGAGGTTAGTCCTGGTTTCGTGTCGTTTAGCTGTACGTCACTTGAGAGCTGCAAAACATGTTCGTGGGTAGTGGTGTCTTTTTTCCAATGTACAGGTACGATGGGTGACAAAGTATGAATGTATTGTACACCCATTTGAAAGTTCAGCCTGTCGCTTCGTGTGAGGTCAGAGGGAAGATTTTCTTCGGCATAAATAAACGTTCATGGTCATATGCACACGAGAAGATTTGATCAGAGGACAGGAATTTTTATTACTCTGAAGCTGAGAATTGGAAACTTTCGTCTAGGCAGGTTTGAGAACGCCTCCGAGTGGGTATTTTGAGGGGGTGTCGTGGGTAAATTATAATATGATATGTACCGCAATGCAGTGATATGATTTTGAGGGGGTGTCGTGAGTAAATTATAATATTATATGTACTGCAATGCAGTGATATGATTTTGAGGGGGTGTCGTGGGTAAATTATAATATTATAATTATGTACCGCAATGCGGTGTATGTATAAGTGTTACCCTTTTACCTTTTGCAAACTTGAAGGTATCTTGAAGGGGCACTGTATAAATTCCTTGAATAAATGAAAAGTAAAAACGTAAAGGTAAGACGGCGAAGGTAAGACGGTAAAAGGTAACAATTGTTTACACGTTGGAAGTTGGAACAGTGGCCCACGTCTTTACTGGGTGTCGAAAAATGCAATTCTAGTATTGTGTTGTCTTTTTTAATGGTATTAATTGTATTATTATTTTTGTTTATTTGTATTTTTGCCCGAGATGCCTACATTCCGTCAGCAGTTCAAAAAATATTTGGAGAATACAGAACATTCGGGTACGGCTAGAACTCGTCAAGGTCCGGCGGAGCATGAGTGTCTCAATTGATGCATATTATTATTATTAGGCCTATGTTCGATCCTCCGCCTTCCGATTCTCGCCCTAAACAACACCGCCGTCATAGCTGCTTTGCCTCTTCTCCTGGTCTGGCGTTCTGGAAACCGGACTCTGACCTATTTTGGACTAGTCTTTGGAAAAACCCCTCTGATTTGATTTGGCCTTCTGGAAACCGGACTAGGACCTCGTTTGGACTACTCTATGATTTGATTTGGCCTTCTGGAAACCGGACTAGGACCTTGCTTGGACTACTCTGGAAAACCCCATCTGATTTGATTTGGCCTTCTGGAAACTGGACCTGGACTTCTTTCGGATTACTCTTTGGAAACACCCTCTGATTTGACGTAGGGTTCATGAATAGGCTGGTGCCCTGTGCTTGGCCTTAGAGTGGAGCTTTTGGAGATTACGATTATGTGTATCTGTATGTGATATTATTATTTTTTTGGTACTTATTATTGTATTGATTTTTGAAATTAATTCAGGAACTAAATGTGGGACATAAATGTCGTGTCATCAATGTCAACAATAACTGATAATCTAGTCTACGTTAAACCGAAAACACAAGAGAAGGTCATAGTAGGGCCTTACTTACTCGCTGGGAGCGTACGGACCGCCGCTCCTAAGTCTCCGGCGCAGACCTCGAATTTATGGACTTCCGGTTGAAGTGTTTACGGGAGAGAAATCATTAGCGTCAACTTAAGTTTCTAGTTTGATGAGTGGATGCCGCGTATTGGTGGAATTCCGAAGCGAGGTATACCTGACCGATGACGCTGTACTATTGTTGCTTACTATTCGGCGTTGAATTTGCGCTGGAAAAATTATCGGGTGTTATTTTCTGCGCTTGGTGTTGTGCGATGTTGCGCAGGAGCGCGGGCTGGATACGCGTATAGCTACGTGGGGCTGATTAATATTGCGCCAGTTAAGTAGCTCATATGGCTGGCTGGCCGATCTAAATAAGTAAGTCTGAAGGGTAGTTTGAAAATGCTGAACAGTTTTAAGGTGATTGTTAAGGGTAGGTTTGAAAATGTTGAAGAGATTTTTATGGTGGCTTATTTAGGGCAGAGGTGCCCCATCTAGCGGGACTCCTCCCTGGCATCCCATTAAATGCACCTATGTTGAAAAATCTGCCTGTTAAATGCATTGTTCGTGTATCTTAATAAATCGGATTGATTGATTGATTGATTGATAGGGCAGTTTGAAAATGTTGACAGCTTTCTGAGGTAGTTCTGACTTGTAGGGTGCAACTGCTGCATAGTTTTAAGGTGGCATTTAAGGCTAGGTTTGAAAATGTTGGAGAGCTTTTTATGGTGGCTTAGTTAGGGTAGTTTGAAAATGTTGACAGAGTTGTGACGTAGTTCTTAAGGGTAGGGTGAAAATGCTGAAGAGTTTTAAGGTGGTTGTTAAGGATAGGTTTGAAAATGTTGGAGAGATTTTTTATTAGTGGCTTATTTAGGGAAGTTTGGAAATGTTGACAGAGTTCTGAGGTAGTTTTTACGGGTAGGGTGAAGCTAACAGTTTTAAGGTGGTAGTTAAGGGTAGTTTTGAAAATATTGAAGAGTGTTTTAAGGTGGTTTATTTAAGGGAGTTTGAAAATGTTGACAGAGTTCTGAGGTAGTTCTTATGGGTAGGGTGAAAATGTTGAATAGAGCTTTCAGATAGTTTTGTCAAACTACCCTTTTGAAAATGCGGAGAAGAATTCTACGAAAGTTTTTATGTTTCAAACTACCCAATAGAAAATGCTTAACAGAACTTTGAGATAGTTTCTACAGGTGTTTCAAGATATTTGTGTTTTTACAGTGTTTCTTGAACAGAGATTTGTCGTTTAAAAGAAACTGTGAAGAAGGCATTCCCTGTCGTTTAAAAGGAACTGTGAAGAAGGCATTCCCTGGCAGAAGTGTTAGAAGGCGGACTATTGGCACAGACCAAGAAATCGAGAGACTTTGGTATGTACACGTAGACTTGCCAAGGAGTCGAGAATCATGCCATTTGAAAGCTGTAGTGCTGATGAACTGGCGGCCTTCAAGTTCGTATTAGTGTTTTTATTGGCAGCAGTTCTTTGTAGCTGTTGTTCGTTGTCGATGTTGTTCATGTTGCAGGATTTTAGATGTGTTGCTTGTAGCCAAGACCTGTCTGGGCAACGCTTGGCCAGAAATCGCATGATCAGTATAACAGGCTAGCGAGAAGTGGTTCTGTGAAGAACCTAAAAAGCACTTTAGAAGTGCAGAGATACGAACATGCAGTCACAGTGGTACATCTGTACATACTTATATGCATGCACACACACACACACACACACACACACACACACACACACACACACACACACACACACACACACACACACACACACACACACACACACACACATGCACATGCATGCACATGCATGCACACACACACATGCACACATGCACATGCATGCACACTTGCATACACACACACAGTTATTTGATCTCCTAATAAACCAAGGCAGGCATTATGCGTTGTATGTCTGTGTATGTCTGTATATTCATTCGTTCTTTCAAGTATTTAATACCACCTAATCAAGGGGGGCTACTCAGAGGTACTCCCGACTCCAGCATGGCCAAACAAAACAATTTTCAGTGGGTGTGAAACGTATCAGAGGGAGTCCTGGGAGCAGGCTCAGATCCATGGGGAGCCCGTTCCATGCCGTCCGACCGACCACTGAAAAAAAACGGTTCTGCATGGTGACTGCGGGCAAAAGGCACAATGAGTACCCTTCCCCGAAGAGTGGAGGTGGTGACTACCCTGACCGGCAGCACCGGGGATGCACTCGAGCTTACCCGCAGGTAAGCCGGAGTGCATCCCCGTTGTCACATCCAGACCAGGGAAACAACCCTGTATGATACACATATGTATGCATGTGGTTATGTATGTATGTATAAAATTGTATGTATGTATGTATGCACGCATGTATGTATGTATGAAAAATATGTATGTCTTGAAGTTTGTATTAGTGTTTTTGCATGTATGCATGCTTGTCAATGTGTATGTATGTATGTGGATATGTATGAACACGTTGTTTTAAATAAATTAGGTCAGCACTTCCTGCCTACCGTACATGCCTACTAAGCCTTCGAGGTATTGCTTTGGGAGAACAGGACTCCCGGAATGGATACAACTGGTCGGGGTATGCTTTCAGGAAGTTCCTCCCCCTCCCGAACCACCTCTGCGTGTATTGACAGGGAGCGGCCCCACTAATTGCTGGGCTGTGTCTAGTTGCACTTGCTCCCGGGTCTGGCTTGGCTGCCCATTCAGAGCCCTGTTTATTTATGGCTGTGGGTAGTTGGGTGAGGTGTGCCAAGTGGGTCCTGTTTCGTAAACAGCAAACAGAGCTGTTCGGATGTTATGTCAACTGCTTGGATATTCTGTGGAGGTTAAGTTATGGGAGGTATTATAGGTTCGTTATTCTGGGGTCTTTAACTTAGAGATAGTAAGGTATGTTGTCATATGGGGGTAAAGTTAGAGTATGGTAAGGCATGTTCTTATCTGGGAGTAACGTTAGTAGAGGCATATATGTATTGAGGTTAGTGGTAGAGATTATATTTGTATAACCATGTTGTTATCTAGGTTAAGTTAGTAGAGGTATTGGGCATGTTTTTATGTAGACTTTAGTATGGTATGCGGTGAGGTATGTCCGTTTAAGGAATATAGGATAGGGTGAAGAGGAGGATTGTAAATGAACATGAGACAAGTGAGGGTTTGGTAAGTTGAGGTTTGGCAAGTGGAGGCAGAGTAGATGGGGATTGAAGAGATAGAGTAAATTGAGGTAAGTCAGAGAGGGTTATGTTGAGGTTAGTTGAGGTAATCATGCTGTAAGGATTAAGGGGCTATGGCTAGGCTGATTACATGTCTTCCTCACATATAATAGTGCACAAACTGTGTGTGTGTGGGTATATATATATATATATATATATATATATATATATATATATATATATATTTATATATATATATACATATACTTGTGTGCAGCCTTCCCTAGTGGTAGCCATAAATGTGTATGTATGTATGCACAGACACACCCACACACACACACTGTGTATAATGATACTGTGCCTGTGTGTGTGTGTGTGTGTGTGTGTGTGTGTGTGTGTGTGTGTGTGTGTGTGTGTGTGTGTGTGTGTGTGTGTGTGTGTGTGTGTGTGTGTGTGTGTGTGTGTGTGTGTGTGTGTGTGTGTGTGTGTGTGTGTGTGTGTGTGTGTGTGTGTGTGTGTGTGTGTGTGTGTGTGTGTGTGTGTGTGTGTGTGTGTGTGTGTGTGTGTGTGTGTGTGTGTGTGTGTGTGTGTGTGTGTGTGTGTGTGTGTGTGTGTGTGTGTGTGTGTGTGTGTGTGTGTGTGTGTCACGTGATGTCCATGCATAATGTCGGCTGGTAAGCTTTGACCTCGTTTGTCACCTGATGTCCTAGAGCTCCTTGAAACAACTGACAGACTGATGGAGGAATATATTGATTGACTGATTGATATATTGATTGACTGATTGATATATTGATTGACTGATTGATATGTTGATTGACTGACTGATTGATATATTGATTGATATATTGATTGACTGATTGATATGTTGATTGACTGATTGATATATTGATTGACTGATTGATATATTGATTGACTGATTGAGCCATTGATCCACTGATCATAGATCTGTTGTTTGCCCAATATGTTGATTGACTGATCAAGCCATTGATTAACTCAGAGATTTATTGATTGGCTTATTGATCGATTATATTGATTTAAACAGTAATTGATTGATTAGTAAACATTCTTTCATTAATCATACCTGACTTGATTGATTTTTCTCTTGATTGGTTGTTGTTTCCTCTTCATTGATGGATTCATCAATCAATGGAATGTTTGATAGCTTGTGGAATGATTGGTGGATTGATTGCAAAAGTGATTGAGTGATGGGTCAGTTCTTTTAGTGATTCATTGCTGCCTTGATCTTCATCTGTTGATTGAATGTAGTTCCTCATTGAATAAGGAACAGATTGATCGACTGACCTATTAACTGATTGTTGATCGATTGAACTATTAACAGATTGATCTGTTACTGATCGATAGAACTATTATTAACTGATTGATTGAACAGTTGACTAATTGACCTATTAACTATTGACTGATTGATTGAACTATTAATTGAACTATTATCTTATTGATCGATTAAACTATTAACTGATTGATTGAATTATTAACAATTGATTGATTCAATTGATCACAGATAAAACAATGCCGTTGGATCTTTCATGCAAAAAAGTGAGCGACGACGAGCGAGATGAAGATGAAGTCATCGTGACGCTGGAAATTCCCGGACGCAAGAGTCACGCTGCGTCGCACGAACCCATCGTCATTCCGTCAGACTCTGACAGCGACTCCGACATCACCGTCGTCGCGGCGATCGTCAAACCGCCAAAGCTGAAGAAAAGCGCGAAACTCTTTGACGCCCAGAAGTCTTTGACGTCGTCGTCCGTCGACTCCGGGTCGGACATGGACGACTGTATCGTGTCATCGTACCACGTTCCATTTCCGCAGGTGAAGCGAATCTACGACCCCCTGCAGACGACCCGGGATCTGACGCCGGTCATGATGCTCGACCCGATGGTCAAGGGTAAGGACCCGTTTCTGTCGGACGCGTCGAACAGCGACGATCTACAAGGACTCATAATGTCGTCACCCGTTGAAGGGATCGCCAGCGACGACAAGACCAACGGTCTCGACTTTGAGGATAGCGTCTCTCCCATTTCCATGCGCCTTGCCTTGCTCGGCGCGAAAAACGTCATGACGCCGTCGCCCGCGAGCGTCGACGGCGTCACCGACCTCGCCGACTCGCCCGACTCCGATGTCACAAAGACAACGACTTCAAAGCTGACGGTCGGGGCTCAACACTCGATCGGTGATCTGATGTCGGGCGACGTCAAGTCGCCGAGCCTGGTCGCGGCTTCGGACTGCGCCACGTCGGACGGCCTGACATTCGGAATCACGCAGCTGCTGTCGTCGCCGTGCAAAACGTCGTCGACGGGCACGACTCTTGTCAAGGACTCCAAGTCGACAACAGTCGATGTCAGTTCAGTCTTTCAGGTCCAGTCGCTGGATCAACTCTTTTCCGGCGCTCCGTCGTCGGGTATCGACGACCGACGCTTCGGCAAAACCGACGGAACGAACGGCAACCAGCCGAAAACTGTCGACTCGTCGGATTCGAAGGCTTCCTGTTGTAGCAGTCGACTGCGCCACTGTCCTCTGCGGACTCGGGCGACGCGTTCCTCGTGCGTCGACCCTCTCGGCGGAGTAGGCGTCTACCCGAAATCTCCAAATCGGTCGTTGTCGTCCCCTTGCCCCGTCGCCAACAACGACATGGATTCTACTTCGAGCGGTGTCCCAGCCCAAGAAGACTGGAAGGTTATCCACAACAACTACAAGAACAAGGTCGTTCTAAGACGTTCTCCGGACGGAAAGGTCGTGTCTGTACGTAAACGCGACCCGTCCAACGTCTTCGGTCTCCCCCCAGTCACCGCTCGCAAGAAACCGCGCATGGCGATCGGGTACCCGTCGCGGTCGCACCGGCCGAGCCCCGGCTCTGCCTCGACATTGAGCTTCGACGATCAGATGGCGCTGACGCTGGTGCCGAGTCGTGACTACGACTCGCAGAAGCCGGACTCGGAGCCGGAGAGCAAGTCGTCGTACTGTTACGGGTGCAAGGCGAAGTTGTCGGTTGGGAGACTCTCGTTCTGCATGGCGGGACATGGATGCTGTGGACAGTGTCTCCAGTCGCAGGTCAAGACCCTGCTCGCCCGCGGCAAACGGGTAAGACTTGCTTAATCTTTGATCTAATCTCAAATCTTATCTGATCCTGAAGTTTCTGTATTATGCAAGGCATCGTTCAGCGGTCGCCTTTTAGGAGAAAAAGAATAGGTAAAGCAGTATGGGACTATGGGTGTTAGCGATCTCATTTTCTTAGCCTAGGCATATGCTATGATGGGTGCATTGACCATACACTGTCTGTGGGAAGATGAGACGGCGAGGGAGAGGACTGTCCACCCGCCCTCATATACTGAGGCTAAGAAAATGAAGTCGCTAACACTTTCATACCCAAGGCTGCCTCAGGGCTAGCTTAAGGGACTGCAAAAAATATACCTGGCTATTTACGGTGGCTAAATATTATTATTATCATAATTATTATTTTGCTTTTATTGGGCGCCTCTCTATAGTGACCAAGCATCAATCGATGGCACTGAGCAACTGTGAGTGAAGGACTTGCTCGATTTCTATACCAGTAACCGTCTCAGAGGAGGAGGTTCGCACCCATACTCTCCACGTTACAAGGGGAGCACTTTAACGAATCGGCTACCGTGTCCAGTGGTTAAGGTGGTGGTGGTGATGGTCGTGGTGGCGATGGGTGGCAGAGTATGAAACTTTCCTATTTTAACGAGAGAGGTCTGACTGGTGAACTTGTAGTATTAAGTAGGAAGAAACATTGTTTGCGAATTGATACGGATTGATATTGTACAAGACGCTAATGATCTGTTATCACACAGTGTCGTTAAACAGAAACTACTATTGTACAACATGCCCTACGATGAACTGAAGGCAGACAGACAGACATAAAGAGAGAGACAGACAGAGATACAGGCAGAGACAGATAGAGAGACGGACAGACAGAAAGACATACAGACAGATTGGCAGTCTGGCAGGCAGAGAGACAGACAGACAGGCAGACAGAGACAGACAGACAGAGACAGAAAGATTGGCAGAGAGACAGACGGAGAGACTGACACAGAGAGAGACTGACACACAGACAGAGACAGACAGACAAGCAGGAAGTACGCTAGGAAGTAATAAGAGGAGAGAGAATGCAGAGATAAAGGAATGAAAGAGAGAAAGGAAAAGTGAGGTAAAGGAAGGAAGGAAGGGATAAATAAAGAGAGAGAGATAGACGAAGAAAGGATGAGATGAGGAAGGAGGGAGGGACGGAACGTAACCAGATGGACTGAGGGAGGGAGGGAGGGACAGAGAGGAGGAGGAGGAGGGTGAATAGCTGAGACGACAGACCGATGAATCTGTTTACACTGGGAGGAAGGTCAGACGTACAGAGACGGAGACGGACAGACAAGCGGACAGGGGCAGGCGGAAGGACGGGGAGGCGGAGGGAAGGAGTCTGTGAAAGAGAACATATTTCACATGCGCAAAGGCAGGTGTGGAGAATTACGCCTATTGTGTTCACAGACAGAGAGATACAGATAGACAGACAGACACACTCAGACAGTGGAAAGACAGAGGCCGAGAAAAACGCCTATTGCGCTCTTAACAGACAGACAGACAGACAGACAGACAGATGGAAATGTAGAAAGGAAAACGCCTTTTCTGATCACAAAGAGATACGGACAGACATACCGAGACAGAGAGACTGAACCAAACAGCCATACATAGGCAGGCAGACAGCCAGACAGACATGCAGGCGGCGGTCGAATACAATTGTCACGTGAAATTCTATCTGGTTGGGGCGCTGATTGTCCGGAGGCGGATCGTGAGCAGCCGAGGGGGCCTTCGTGTGCGCTGATTAAGGCCCTTCGCCTTCCGTCCGACCGACCGTCCGTCCTTCGCCCAGGCCGCGGTGCGAGCGACGAGCCTCGGCCGCCGCCGCCTTCGATCAGCCACCGAGCGCTCTCGCTCGTCGACTGCCTAGCGTTCAGGCTTTGTTGTACGTCGGTTGTCAGCCGGGCAAGTGTGGCCGTAGTGGTGGTGGTGGTCTCCGTAGAAGCCGAGTGTGGACGATGCTGGAGGGAGGGTGTGAGGCCGTGTCGCTTCCGCGGCGAAAAGAGGTCCGGAAGTACGCGCCGGTTGGGGCACGTGATCAGACGTGACGCGGCGTTTGTTTCTAAAAATAGAACTGTTGCTGCGAAACCGTCTGCGCGTGTCTGTTGGGTTCCCGGAATTGTATTTTTGTGTTCTTATTTCGACCGACTGATTATGATAAACTAATTAAAACGCTGATTAATTATAGGCTGTTTGGGTTATGTTTTGCACTCACACTGAAAACATTGTTTCCTCTCTACATATTCGAAGACTTGTGTGTTAAAATATCATCATCATCATCATCTGTCCCTGACGCCAGCCATTTGGTGGCGATGGGTACGAATAAATGACCTACACCGTCCTCGGCCATTTGAACCCCTAAGTAGTGTTAGTCCAAAGGATGTTATGTCCTCATTTATATTATCTATCCCACGTAGTCTTGGTCTGCCTTTGTGTCTTTTTCCTTCGAATCTTGCATGTAGTGCATTGTGTGGAATTCGGTCAACTGGCATTCTCTGTACATGTCCAAACCATTGGAGTCTTCGTTGAACGACTTTGTCTAGCAGAGTTGTTTTGATGCCTAATGATTGTCTTATGTCATCATTTCTTCTTTTCTGCAGTCTTTAAATCCCTGCGATCTTCCGCTGCCAGCTCATTTCTGCTGTAAGAATTTTTCTCTCGTCTTGTTCCCGCACTGTCCAACATTCCTGACTATGAAAATCGTATTAATTGTTATTTTTTTGCCCAAAGGTAAATATAAACCCTGAGAAATTTTAAGAAATTATCAGGAGAATGCTATATACGTATTATTATTATTATTATTATTATTATTATTATTATTATTATTATTATTATTATTATTATTATAATGATGATGATGATGATGATGATGATGATGATGATGATGATGATGATGATGATGATGATGATGATGAAAATATGTTCCCAGCTATTACTATGACGAATGCTGTCATTGTTGCTAATTGTTATTGTCTGAAGCGCCATTTCAGCAGAGGTGAGAGAGTGGTGCGTGACAATGTCCCAAAGAGGCAGAGAAGGAAAAAGAAACAAAGGCAGACCAAGACTACGCTGGATAGATAATATAAACGGGGCATAATATTAATGCTAATTTTATTTTATATTTATTTTTTTTATAAAGAAAAACATTTTTGGCCCTGATGTACACAAGATCCCACAGCGACTTAAACATTAATTATTATTATTAATATTATTATTATTATAAAATATTGCCATCAGTTATTTTGTACGAAAAGTGGACCGAGTCGGATCGTTCTTCGCCTGAGACGCATTTCGGCACCATGCCCATGAAATTAGTGCCTCAGCCACCACAGCTTCCACTGGTGAGCAACGGCTCCAGAGGCAGGGGTGGAATGGAAAGGGTTAATTCGGACTTAGAACACTGGCTGGCTGGATAGAGGCGGTGAGGGGTGGGGGAGAACTTGATGGATCCCTCGTGTCTGTATGTCTGTTTGTATGCGTGTATGTCCGCTTGTCGCTGTATGTCACTTGTATGTGCTATCTCTGGATGTGTGTCAGTCTTATCTGTCTGCCATCTTTGTCTGCCTGCCTGCCTGTCTGTCTGGCTTCCTCTGTTCCTGTCTTCTTCTGTGTACCTGTTTGTTTCTGTCTGTCCGCTTGCCTGTGTCTGTCTAACTATTTGTGTTTGTCTGTCTACCTGTTTCTGTCTGTCTACTTGCTTGCCTATCTGTCTGTTTGCCTCAATATATCTGCCTGCTTGTATGTGTCTCTGTCTGTCTGTTTATCTGCCTGCCTAACATAGATTCTTCATCTAACCCTTGGGATATATTCCTTTGAGTTTGAACAGAAAATAGGATATATACCACGTTGCCATGGTAACCGCCATTCTGCCGGAGATACCACTTTGTTATGGTAACACCACTCAGACCCCCGTGACTGCTTTTCAGAGAAGCCGTTGAATGCGAAGTGCCAGTACGCTCCTGTTTTGTAAACACGGGCTTCCATTGCTAACTGTGTGATAGGTCACCGAGGTCACAGCGTTTTTGCCCTTCACCTTGATTGGCGAATATTGCAGGATTGTGTGTGCACGATTATTGATTGTGCAAGTTTGATTGAAGGGTCTGATGTTGCTGTTCAAAGTCAATTTTTGATTGATTGATTGATTGTGATCTGGATTGGATGATTGATCGATCGAATAGTATTGCTTATTCGATTGTGATCATTGATCGACCTGTGACTCGTCGTTTAGCATTGATTGTGATTAGTGATCGAGATCGATGGATTGATTGATGGCTTGAGCTGGATTGATTAAGTGCTTAACATTGATTGATGGATTGATTGTGATTATCGATCGATTGGTATAGGTGATGGATCGATTGACTGACGGATTGAGCAGGATTGATCAGTTAACTGATGCTGATGGATTTGTTGAGATACACGATCTTGTGAACACGATCGATGGTTTGATCGAGACTGAGCGATCGAGGCACTATGAAAGTTTCTCTTAGAGTCAAGGTAACTTAGGTAACCGACTGGTTTAAACTTGAAGGTAAAGGTAACCGACTTGTTTAAACTTGAAGGTAAAGGTGACTGACTTGTTTAGACTTGAAGGTAAAGGTAAGCGATTTGTGTAAACATGGAGGTAAAGGTAACCGACTTGTTTAAAGTTGAAGGTAAAGGTAACTGACTTATTTAAACTTGAAGTTAAACTGACTTGTTTAAACATGAAGGTAAAGGTAAGCGACTTGTTTAAAATTTAAGGTAACCGACTTGTTTAAACATAACGGTAAAGGTAACCCGACTTGTTTAAACATGAAGGTAAAATGAACCGACGTGTTTAAACATGAAGGTAAGGGTAACCAACTTGTTTCATGGCTGTATGGTCACAGAGTGAAAGGATCTTCAGAACTAGGATGTCTGATGTCATGCTATCTACACACACGCACGCACATACACACACACATGCCTGGTCCTCATCGTCAACTGAATTATAATAATAGAAACAGATCAAATTAGATTTAGTACGCTAGTACTACTAATAATGAAAGCTCGAATGCAACAACAGTGCTTATTATGTATACTTGTATTACAGATAATCATACGTCCGTGTATATATATATATATATATATATATGTGTGTATATATGTATATATATAGGTATATATATATACGTATTCATAAATGCCTGCGTAATGCACACTTGCGTTAGATGCGTGCAGCGAGTCAGACATGCGCGTGTATATTGGTCTTATTTCATGTTGATATTTGTAACTGGGTCAACATCGGAATCCGAGGTGATGGGTGGGGAGGGACCTTGCAACGCCCGCCCCAGACTCGATCAGCATGCTTAATACCAGTAGACGCTGTATATATATATATATATATATATATATATATATATTTATATATGTATGTATTTGTATGTATGTATTAATGAATATTTGGCTGTATGTGTTGTCAACTTTTCATGGATATATATATGTATATATATATGTATATATATATATATATACATATGTTTCAAGTGTTATATGGTGCATATTGATGATACATTTGAATATATTATGAAAATTGGCTCATGTGCATGCTGGGCCATTATGTGGCCGTAGACTTGGTTCTTTTCGTATCCAATGCATATATTTATTAACATATCATGTACGCTGTGTGTGTGTCTGTTGAGAGAGAGAGACAGACAGACAGACAGACAGACAGACAGAGATTTTATGATGTCAGAAAGCTACCTAGAAATCAAACTTCCACATAATCTGTTATCCGGTCGGTTGGGTTGATTAATAAGGGTTTTTTCCGGTGGGGGAAATGTTCATTAATACGATAGGGGCGTTATGAAACTGTTGGGCGCGTCACCTACTGGGATCTGGACTGTTCCTGAAAGACGGTGGGACTTTGAGGGATACTTTCTGAGAATTCCAGATTAATATCTCGAATTAATAATCACTCGCTCAAAAGCTACATACAAGATTAATATTCACATGCTTAATTAAATTTATATATATATATATATATATAATATCAATCAGCACATGTATTTCGATGGATATATATGTGTATATGCGTGTAGGATATTTATATGACATATTTGTGAATATGTGTAGTTATATATCATCATCAGTTCCTGATGCCAGCCATTTGGCGGCGATGGGTACGAATAAATGTTCTCTATTGTCCTCGGTCATTTGTCAAGGCCATTGTTCCCCTTAGCGTTGGTGCAAGTGATGTTATGTCCTCAGTTATATTATCTATCCAGCGTTGTCTTGGTCTGCCTTTGTTTCTTTTTCCTTCGAATCTTATATGTAGTGCATTGTTTGAGATTCAGTCAACTGACATTCATACACATGTATGCACATACATTACATACACATGTAAATACTTAAATATATATGTACATACATACACATGTAAATACTTACATATATATGTACATACATACCTATGTACATACATAAGTATGTACCTGAAACTGTAACTTGCAAACTGCTAATTTACATGTAATGTACACCAGAGTGTGTTTTGTCAACTGGTTAAAATAAAAATATACTTACTTACTTGCATTCATGCGTGTATAAGTATATGTATACTCAATTGAATACTCACAACGTGCGTGCTGTATAGTGGTATCTATAGGTAAAAAATAGTCCAGTAGAGTGACACTTACCTACGTCATAGACACCTACCCAGTATAATATAAATGAGGACATAACGTCATTCGGACTAACACTGAGGGGAGGGCAGTGGACGTGACAAATGACCGAGGACAACGGAGATCATTTGTTCGTATCCATCGCCACCAATTGATTGGCGTCAGGAACTTGTGGTGATGGTGATGATGATGATGATGATGATGATGATGATGATGATGATGATGATGATGATGATGATGATGATGATGATGATGATGATGATGATGATGATGATGATGATGATGATGATGATGATGATGATGATGATGATGATGATGATGATGATGATGATGATGATCCTACCTATATATTCCTACGTACCTGCAGGTAGTTTTGACCAGTCTACATGGTGGGGGATGGGCGTTGCCACAGTTATCTCCCTCCATCTTTACGAGCATTCCTCTTTCCTCTACCATGCTACATAGCCTACATTGCTACATGTACTGGTTCACGCCTTCGGAGAAAGAAAGGGTGCATTAATTTTCATTAGCCGTGCAAGCGTACATTAATTTTAAGCAGAGGAAATTCGAGACCATGAGACACACAAAGACAGACAGACAGGCAGGGAGCGAGACAGAGAACGAGAGAGAGAGAGAGAGAGACAGAGACAGAGACAGAGTGAGAGAGAAAGAGAGAGAGAGAGGAACTACTGTCGACCAGCAAGGGGTCTGTACAAAGTGCAGAACCGAAGGAGACCTGGCTGACGCTGAGTTGCCATTGGTGGCTGTGTTGAGAGAGACATGGGCTCGTATATAGTAGTAGAGTTGTTTTTATTATACAGGGGTCCTTGGTTGAGGCCATGCATGTATGTATGCATGTATCTAGATACTTGATTTTATATAGCGCCGTGTACATATCTCACACATGCGCTGCCCACGTGGCTTTCTGACTGATCTCAACAAGACAGTCGGAGAATGTTGGCTGCACGGGGATGAGTGCAAAGGGCAACAACAAGAGGAGGATTTCGACAATAGAGAGTTTAGATTGTAGCGAAGAAGAGCCTTCCTCCCTTAAGCTAGCCTTAGAGGCAGCCATGAGTGTGAAGTGTTAGCGACGTCAATTTTCTCAGCCTTGGCATACGAGGGCAGATGGCCAGTCTTCTCCCTCACCGAAAGCGTACGGTAATTGTACACGTTATAGCTGAGTTAGCTAGGGACACAGGTGGAGCAGATCTCGAAACAGCTTTCTGTGCTGGCGGGGATTTGAACTGCAGACCTCTCGGCCGACAGTCGAGCAGACTAACCACTAGACTACACATTTGTTCGGTGGCTCCTGGCAACCGTGCGGGAGCGCCCTTGTGAGTTACCTAAAGGGCGCTATACAAGTGCTCGACTGCTCGCATACATACATACATACATACATACATACATACATACATACATACATACATACTTAATACA